>JAQPZY010001371.1:372500-1572500 GCA_029931535.1 Margaritifera margaritifera
CTACTTTAGAAATAAACGTGGCAGTGATTTTGCTGAAGATTTCATCTTTTCTTCTTCATAGTTTCTAATCATGATCATCGACCTTTTCTTCTAACGATCCCAAAGCTAATCAATATCAGTAAGACGTTTCTGTCAGTTAATGAAATTGATCTTCTTATGCTTCTTTGGCAATAAGTGCACTCTATTATGTAAGCCAGCTTGTGATGCACTCGATTCGATCTGTCTAAAATCAACTGTAGCAATCTTCTTTATTTTATGTGGTCTTTTTCACGCGCCCTTTGGTCAGCAAAGAAGCAACTTTCTTGCATCAAAGATGAAATATAAGGGTCAATGACGCAGACAAAAATGTTTTATGTTGTACATTTCCAGTTCGTATGTCTGGTTTCATTAAAAAATTTTTCATCATGTATACATTCATATATAGTTGTGTTTTTAAGGGATTGTGATTCTGTTTTGTTTCATACCCTTCTATTTCATCCTACCCTGGGTGGTCAGTAGATAAGTGGGTGCTGGCCCCTCCAAACGGAGGTATAAAAGTTATAGGGGGATAGGAGTTTACTTTATTTTTAATGGGGATCATAGGGTGCCAGGGGGATATTAATGGATCTTAGGGTGGGGTGGGGGATAGGAAAGGTATTTTTATTTTTCAGGATTTATATTCTGACGGATATCGCCAATTTATAACTCTTTTATCGGGGATGGGTTCACCCATCAGTCTGTCACACGGCGTTACCGGACAGTAAAATAAAAATGAATCTATATTACGATCTTCTCTGTATACTTTTGTTTAAATATCAAAATACAAGAAACTGAAATACCATTAGGGACACGCCATGATATGAAATAAAGAAATACCATTATATCACATAAACACACTAATACACACGTTTACGTGCGCGCACGTACACACACATAAAGTCCATGCAGTGTATCATTTTGAAACTTGATTGCACCCTTAGGTTTCTCTGATCTCCACGAAAGTTTCAAAGTACTTTCTACTATGCTAGTGCAAATGGCATAATTACTTTTTGAAATATTTCGTTTTAGCTTTCAAAATTGTTGCAATAACAATAATTTATCTCTACAAATAGAACTTGAATGAAAATTCTAATCTATTATAGATAAAAGACCATCGAAAACAGCACACACACACACACACATACAAACATTTGATCCTGATTATGTGTCTACACAGGTTACTGTCAATATAGTTAATCGATGGCTAAAACAAAAACAAAAACAACAACTTAATCGATAGAGTTACCAAGACAAAACTCAGAATAATTTCTTAATTTCGCCAGGTACCCAATGAATCTTTACATTTTTTTTTAAACAAACAAGTTTAGGAATCAAATATATAACTTGCCTGAATCTGATTGCGTAGTGGCAGATTTGTGTCTCAAAAGAACAGGTTGGTGTAAAAGCTGTGCTTTCTTTAGACTATTAGTTTTTATCAACAACTTAAAGGCTGCAAAAAAAATTTAAAACAAAAATAACATTTTGGGGCCATTTTACTGATGCTGTAAAACCTGCCATAAACGGAATCGTAAATTTATGAATATACGTCTGCTTTACAAGCAGAAAACATGCCTCGTCCTGGTCTAATTGTTTAGTGATTAGTCTCGTTTTCTACGCCTGTGTCTATAATAAGCAGAGAGTTTGTAGATATTAGGGAGAAAAAATCTTGAAACATTGCTCTTCCATTTGTAATTTAATGGAATATCTCTAGGTAGTGTTGACATTCTTTGAACTTGAGACACCATAATTTATACGACAACAACTGTCATAGTATGTTAATATTCTTTTCAAAATTAGGTTATTAAATTGGCATGTTTTGTTTTCATTTATTTATTTATTTATTTTAATGTGCCTCTGTTACGACGTCATATATTGCCCAAACATTATAGTAGCATATCGTGATCGTTGCACCCCTTCTGTTTGACCCGACTCGGTCTCGGGTTTCTATGACATGGAGAAGAAAGCTGAAACAGCCGAACAACTGAAGCTATTTCTTAGAACATCACAACTACTACGATGCATTTTCATGGTGGCTCTCAAAACATCGATGACAGAAAATAACACCTACCTTTTCTTTCATAGTGTACCTCAAAACCTGTGATGATGATATATGCTTTCAAGTTATTCAAGTATAGGCAAATGTTTGCGCTATTCTTACTGCGGCGCTGGTACCTGGCGGGCTATTAAGCTGATGGATATGGATTGGTTCAAAGTGAAATGTAAAAAGGCACTTCCGGTAAAATGTTTGCGTGCAGTTATTACAACGGACCATTTCAAGAGGCCATAACTTCATTAAGTTATTCACAACATATGTTTTTTCTCTTTGCCAATGTATGTATTTAGAAAAAATCTGTAGCTTGCGGTAAGAGAAAATAAGATTTTTCCCTATTTTTAATTGTGAAATAAGTTACATAATAATATACAGTGACTTCAATTAATTGCGTGAGATTCTCACCTGCACTACTGACCCAAGTTTACCTTTAGATCTTTGAACCTCTCATCGCTGTTTCTTACCGATGTAACAGAGGAATCTTGCGGATACGCAATCCTTACTTTTCTTGTTTTTATTTGGTTGTTTCGATTAAGTTATCTCTGTTTCGTTATCTATGTCATGCACGTGATGGTTTGAAGTCTTCATAATGTGGTACGACACACCTTGATGAATTCATAATTTTCAACATCACTATCACATTGGCAAATAAAGCAACTCAAAAGATGTTATAGAATACAGGTATATTTTTGTTTCTTTTCTATTGTGAAATGCAAATGGTTGGCAAAATAGCCTCGAAGAAGAAGGAAATACACACACACACACAAATGTAACCCATCGATTAAGATTTACATGACTGTATATACTAGTGTTATACAAATCTGCTCATGCATGCAGCCTATAGAATGTCAACAAGGTTATCTGACCACAGGCCATATGAAGCCTCTAGAGTGTCAACAAGGTTAAGCGACCAGAGGCAATATCACCTTATTTTTGCAGAGGTCGTTTATAAATAAACTCATCCAAGATCCTGATAATTGATCAATATAGACTACATATAAAGTTTATTCAAATCTGTGAAGAAATACATCATGTGGGTCGGGAAAGAGCTTGACCATATGCCGGATATGAATAACTTTTTAGTAAAATATAAAAAGCGCATATTTATTTAATGTTTATAATTTGTTGCTGTTGGATTGATTTAATATATGTTATATACTGCTAATTACAAGCTAGAGTATACAAAAAACATGTCACTGTATGTTTACTGTCTGATATGTCGAGTAGACGAACTGTTTTGTCGCAGCCGACCCGCAAACTTGTGGGCCACATACCAAAACAACTTTTGCAAACATATAATAGCAACTAATCCGAAATTAGCTATAATCTTCTTGCATAAGGAAAATCATTGAATATTTCATTGTTGACTGTCAGATTAGTTATAAGCGAACTCTTTTTCACAGATATAAACACTTTTATGGAAGCACAGTCAATTCATTTTCAATATAAGTTATTGATGCAATTACTTCTAACAGTAATGTCTGTGTATATGTATGCATCTAGAAATGTCCACATTTACACATGTGCTGTCAAGATTCATGTCCCTTTAGATACTTTCTATTATCGAAGTTATCCTTCTGAAGCAAAACTTTTTCTAAATACCAATAGGTGTGGTATATAATTATATCCAGTCCTTACTATCCTACAGCCTCACTTTCAAGGTCTCATTCATCTGGAGTACTGTACCGCTGATCTTTGTCCAATCACTCCTAATACTTTATCATTTAAATTGTGTGCATAATTATCCTTTTCTGTTCAGTATTACTCCAGATTCAATGAACAATACATACAAATTTTATCACAATCTCATTTATATGAAATAGGTATCAAACGCTGTTTGTTCTTCTGATTGAATGCTTTTTGTTCAGGCGTTTTCTCAAAGACTCTTTGTCTTCTATAAACGATCCAAACTGACGCATGCCTCTTTCCACTTCTTGTTTGATCTAAAAAGAAAAATAATACTTTAATATTTTAACTAAAATTCATTCGTTGGGAGTCATATTTGTCTCTTTGTTCATGTGCAGAGAACGCATACATAAAGAAGACGATGGTTGTGTGATATTCAATGTCTGCATTGTATACAAATATAGATTATGTTTACCTGTAGAAAGACGGAAAACCCTTCAGAAAGTAATTGGCACTATGCGTAGCTGTTCAAGGAGCTTAAAACAGCGTTCTATAATCGTTCCACGCTACAGCTCATACTCTTTAACAATATACCAGTGAAATAAGTCTGTTTTGACCACAGGCTCATCTAAACTTTAGTCCATCGACTCCGGCCATTAGTACAAGGAGGCTGACAGGGTCCTTCGTTACTTATCCTATCATAGACTGAAATTAAATTAAAAGCAAGGAGAAAGGACCAGACTATATGTATAGGTTACTGCATTTGTATGGCAAAATATGGAAGAGTTTTTCTGAGCTATACTGCACGACTTTAGGAGGACAGTATAGCTCAGAAAAAATTAGTTCATATGTTCCTATACAAATATAGTAATCTTTTTATTACATACTCATTTTGCTTTTCTACCTAAGGCTGAAAAACAAAAAGAACACACTACAAGAAACAAAGTAATTTAATTTCTGCTAGATTCCAAAGTAAATACACAACAACCGTAATTAAACAAATACACAGAGTAACAGTATTCGTGCGCACATGGCACCGCCCAGCGACCTTTGAACTTGGTACCGTACAGAACCCTCAGTCATTCGTTAAATAAAATCAAATTTTAGTCGACTTAAAATTGAAATTTAGAGTCATATTATGAATGACTGCGCCTTGAAACAACTTTCCCAGTTGGTCTTGAATGGAAGGATTTTATTTTTCTGCGATCCAGCTAAATTCTGCTGTTTTAGTTGTGGTGGACTGGAGTGATTAGCTGGGTCGATTACGTATGATGTACATGTAGCTGGAGGGACTGGCATCGACAGCAAGCTACACATGTGTTTCTGTTTTGCCATTGACAGTTTGGAATCATAAGATGGACAAAATATGAAATTCTATTAATTAAAATTCTCAAGAAGATGCAGGATTAAATATTTTTGTTTAGGGAATATCAAATTCATTTCGTTTTTGGAGTGCAGTAAATTCTCCTTTGGAATGTGATTTCTCTTGGGAATGAAGTCTAGATTGCAGCGCAATTTCGTGCCGTGGATCAGAAAGTACATTTTGAAGAAATTTAAGATGCAGAAACGTAAGTACATTTATTGCCATTCTTATTACCAGCTTTAGATGACATAGTTTTATGTACTATTACATGCATGATCTTTGTTGCTACATGACCTGTATGACTGTACTATAAATCCAAACATTTTCTCAAAAAATTTAAACAGGCAAAATTGCAAAGCGGCTGGGGTGTGAAAGCCCATTTCGCCAGCGGAAAAGTAGGCCTCTTCGTTATCTTGGCTTATTGGCTCCACGGCAATTGCTTTTATACCAAAATTCCCCTTCTTTAGTTGTATTTTTTCGAATTTATTGCTTGGACTGACTTGTAAAATGGGCGGTCTCTGAGAGAGACGGAATATCCTTTGGCCTTAATATACCTTTCTGTGTTATTTTTTATAGACTCTAGAGAACACGATTCGTAGTCTAAACAATAAGCTAAATAAGTTTTTAAATGATCAGAATGATATTTTCAATACTGCATGTTTCACGTTTGTTGTCATAACGCAACCGCTGGATATTGCGAATATCACGTTCAGTCGCTTGTTTTGGTTGAAAGTTTCTTTTGTGACTCAATAAACTCATCAACATCGTCAGCTTTATCATCTCAACTTTAAAATGGCTCAAACAGCTCGCTTAGTTCATCCACAGACAAATCTAATAAACCAAAAGTTCCCGTGTCTGCTACATGAGCGTACATTGTTTATTTACAATACAAAGTAGTTCCTAAACCACGATTCTATTTCTAGACACACGTGTCGTGCAGTATGAAGCCGTGCAGTATTTATAGGTTACTGCATTTGTATGGGAAAATATGAACGAGTTTTTGATCTATACTGCACGACGTCAGGAGTGCAGTATAGCTCAGAAAAAACGAGTTCATATTTTCCTATACAAATGTAGTAACCTTTTTATTATATACTCATTTTACTTTTCTACCTAAGGCCGAATAATAAAAAGAACACACTACAAGAAACAAAGTAACTGAATTTCTGCTATATTGCAAAGTAAATACACAACCATAGTTAAACAAATACACATTAACAGTATTCATACGCACATGGCACCGCCCAGTGACCTTTGAACTTGGTAGAGTGCGCTCAGTCATTCGTTTCAAAAAGAAATCTCATTTTGGTCTACTTAAAATTTTAATTTTGAGTCATATTGTGAATGACTGCGCCTTGGAACAACTTTCCCAGTTGATCTGGAATGGAGGGATTTTGTTTTTCTGTCGATTTAACTAAATTCTGCTCTTTTAGTTGTGGTGGACTTGCGTTATTAGCTGGGTGGATTACGTACAATGTACATGTAGCTAGAGGGACTGGCGTCAACAGCAAGCTACACATGTGTTACTGTTCTGCCATTGACAGTTTGGAATCATAAGGTGGAGAAAATATGAAATTCTTTTAATTCAAATTCTCAAGAAGATGCAGGATTAAATATTTTTGTTAGTGAATATCAAATTCATTTCGTTTTGGAGTGCAGTAAGTTCTCCTTTGGAATGTGATTTCTCTTGGAAATGTAGTCTAGATTGCAGTGGAATTTCGCGCAGTGGATCAGAAAGTACATTTTTAAGAAATTCAAGATGCAGAAAAGTAAGTACATTTATTGTCATTCTTATTACCAGCTATAGATGACATATTTATATGTACTGTCACTTGCATTATCTTTGTTGGATGGACCACAGCTACATGACCTATATGACTGTACTATAAATCCAAACATTTTCTCAAAAAATTTAAACAGGCAAAATTGCAAAGCGGCTGGGGTGTGAGAGCCCATTTCGTCAGCGGAAAAGTAGGCTTCTTCGTTATCGTTTCTTATTGGCTCTGATGCACTTGCTTTTATATAAAAATCCGCCTTCTTTAGTTGTATTTTTTCGAATTTAGTGCTTGGACTTGTAAAATGGGCGGTCGCTGAGAGAAACGGAATATCATTTGGTCTTAAGATGCCTTTTTATGCTATTTTTTAATAGACTCTAGAGAACACGATTCATAGTCTGAACCATAGGCTAAATAAGTGTTTAAATTATCAGAATGATATTTTCAATACTGCATGTCTGACGTTTGTTGTCATAAAGCCTCCGCTGGACATTGTGAATATCATGTTCAGTCACTTGCTTGGTTGAAAGTTTCTTTTGTGACTCAATGAATTCATCCATATCGTCAGCTTTATTATCTGTACTCTCAAACAACTTGCTTAGTTCATCCACAGACAAATCTAATAAAGCAAAAGCTCCGGTGTCTGCTACATTTGCGTACATTGTTTGGTTACAATAAAAAGCAGTTCCTAACACTCGATACTATTTTTAGACACACGTGTCGTGCAGAATGAAGCCGTGTAGTATGGAGAAATACTGCACGATTCTGACAATGCAAAGTTAATGGAGAAAAAAATGAGCATATAATAAGGAGAAATACTGCACGATTCTGACAATGCAAAGTAAATGGAGAAACAATGGAGTATATAATAAATGGCGTTTCAGATGCGCTTCACTGTAACGTCACTGGTATATTGTGACGTCTGCCGAGTGCTGTTTTATAACATTATCCTTTATGCTCAATTACTGCAAGAATTCCTTACTTTTTCCTTCTACTTAAGCTTCAGATTCTGTACAAAAACCATTTTAAAGAGAGGCCTGCAGCAAATACAACCTAAATTCAGTGTGATGTAGTTAACATTTTGTCCAGATGTTGTTTTACCACCAGACTTACAGAGTTGTGGCAGTGGTATTATCTTACCAAAGGGACGTAACCCACAGCAATGAGTATAGAGTCATTCCTTATTCGGATCATCCTCGTCTTTTTTAGATGCGAGTCAAATGCCTTAGAGTCAATTATTTAATGAAAAAAAAAAGTTGTTAAATATTTCAGTCATTCTCACAAGCCTCAAACTATTGCTGAGGTTGCTACTACCGATGGTGGGTCAAGGAGTCGTTGTGACGCCAGTGAAGTTATTATGACCTACCACAAGCTAGAAGGTAGATCAAAATGACCACTATTTACATTCGAGGCACTTTGCGTGCATGAGTCGGAAAAGGCTGACTACGTTCCGAGTGGATTTGTTATGTGCCTTGCAGTTGTAACAGGCAAAGCAGTTAAGATGGGTATAGACAGTAACATGTGTGCAAAAATCTCGTGCACTATAAATATATATCCCGTAAGCTTTGCGTTTTACAGTTGGGATGTTGAGAAATAGGAAAATGAAGAAATATAAATTATCGAGCAAGAGTTTCAGGCCATTGTTGCCAATTTCTTGAAATTCTCCCTTTCCATTAGTGAAATGTTATCGCTATTTTATGAGGTTGACAAGATTCTAAAATATTAAGGGATTTTGATAATGCGAAAAGACTTCATTGGATGGGTGAGTGTGGTATAGCTAAATATCACGTATGGAACGTAATAAGTGGAAAATTATAAATTATTAACTTAACAAACTGTCATTTAAATGTGCAGGTACAATTTGTTTTGCGGAAACGATATGTATAAGCGCTAAAATGCGCAATTTGATACTGAATTTTACGCGCAATAGATCACATAATTTAATAGAATTGAGGTATTGCATTGTAATTATCGTGCTGCATAAAGACTAAGCAAGATGCAATGAGAGTTACATTTTGCATATACATTGGGTTTTGCGTACACTGCATGTGTCAAACATCATGATGCCATGTAATGGGGGCTACCATATTGGTCTTCTTGCAGTCAACCCAGTCCCAAGACTGAAAGTCATATTACACGCATACTTGTAACCCGATGGCTATCAAACTTTCCGTATTGAACGTACAATTCTGGTCGGTACTGTTAACAGCGAAGACAATTCCTAAACATTCCTGAAATACATACTATGAAATGACTTATTTGCTTGTTTACATTTCACTTCTTTTTCGTCTCTTCTTTCACCCAATGTAGTTCTGTAAATATTAATATACCGAAGTTCATATCTTCAGGTATTATCAGTCCTTCGTTCTTTACAGTGGCGGCGCGAATTATGGAGGCATTGATGGCTCACTATTAGCAATCCTTAAACCTCTTGTTCCTTGCATATAGTTTCGTGTATTTCTTATAGAATAATAAATATGTTATACCTCCTCACAGTCCAGGCTCCTTTTCTTTTCCCTAAGTATTTCAGTGTCAGTTAATGTCCTGTAACGTCACATAATCACATATATGCAGTGTGTTTTGGGGATGGGTTTCCACATACTTTCTTTCACGCAAGAAACATAAAGGAAAAATATTCAACCACATTCTTACATTTTGTACATTTTGCCTTGAACCCGTTGCAAGGATACCAAGAAAATGGTTAGATATTTAAACTCAGTACTCATTAATTAGCAAAGCATGGACAACTAAATTACCAATTGTGGTCCACAAGATTTAACCTGATAGATAGATACATAGATGTACAACATGTACAGACAGACATATGAGCAGAAATTATGAAAATATTCCAGACTGTTCATTTTGGGGATCATCATAATGTTTGGGACTGAAAATTGTGTCCTTATTATTATTACCAAAATGCATGTACAATTTTGCCATTGTCTTCATCATAAAATGCTGCTTATGGCCAGTACAGAGCTTCCTGCCTTTTTTAGAATATATTGTCAAGGCTGTTCACGGCTGGCAAAAAATTCATTTAATTTGCAAATAGTATGTGGAAAAAAACAGTTTATGTTCAATTTCTCCAAGTTTTATACAAAATCCACTTCTCCTTGCCATTAAATGGATTATTCAAAAGGGTCAGTGAAATTTCTTTTTCATTGCTTACAGCTCATATTGCTGTACACTGCATCAAAGTCTGTGGACAAAAAAGATATGGAATTTTTTATTATAAGTTATTCTTTCACACACTCACTGCTAAATGTTACAGGATACTTAGTTTAAGAAAATAGAGCATCGCTATTACCATAATTTTAGCCATTTATTCACAATCATAGTACCATCCCCCACCCCCCACAAGTACTGAATTGTGCATTGCCAATAGCCCTTAACATAAACATCAATACTGTCTAAAAAAAACTTTCGACATTGATTCTGTCGTATGGATTTCTTGGGGCGTGTATATAATGACCTTCCAATGAATATGAATGTATAAGAATCAAAATAAAATGAATAATCGCCATTTAAAGATGTGTATAATAACATTCTAAAAATAATTACACCCATTAATGGAATAGTAGGTACTGAACGCCTACATGACCTGTATGACTTGTACTTCAGAACACAACAACTGTTGTCCGTTCATACCATGTGTGGTAAGTTTATTTAGGTTCGATAAAGGAAGTAAGTATTAAATATAGTAATACACTCAGGACAGTAAATACGAAATAAACTTCCAGTAAAGCCAGGTTCATCTCTGCGTGTTTAAAGGCAGGCGGTAAAGCCAGATTCGTCTCTGCATGTTTAAAGGCAGGCAGTAAAGCCAGATTCATCTCTACATGTTTAAAGGCCGGCAAAAATGAAATAATTGTTCTTAAATGACCTCGTTTCTACAACTATCATCCCTTAAAAGGCTAATAATTTCCCCAGCAGAATATTTAAAACCGAGCAACTGAAATTACGTTTATCTCTGTGGAAATTTCAGTAAGGTTATTGATAAACGATTATTCTCAGAATAGTACAAACTATGTAATGCCAAATATAACTCTCTTAGTGAATATTTTGTATGAAAAACTAAATATTTGTCGTGATAATTCAACCAATTATTATATACGTCTTCCACAACAACTAACTTTTTATGAAAATGTCTTTGATAGTAAATCTGTTGTTTTTCATGAAACTTGAGAAATTGTTTTCATATCCGATAAACGCAACTTTATACATATATATATATATATAAACATATGCAAATAATTTTGCATGTATACATGAGACATACCTTTACTCTCCTAAAATTAGGAAAAGAAGCACTGCGTTTCGCTGTTTTCGCTATTATCGATGTTTCGTTCGGAGTTGTTAAAGAAGTTAAATGCCAGCGACCGTTTACAGCCAGTTGATTTTGCAAAATATCATGCATTTCGACATGCTGCCGTCGTCCGCTCTGAAATCAAATAGGAAAAGTGGCGTGAATTTTGGGAACGTTTAATAACCTCTGAATGACGAAAAACATCTAGGTGGTGCTTTTATTTCATACTGAAAGTGACTGTGGTGCAGACTTGATTCCTCATGACCAGCATGAATTTTATTATTTATTTTAGAGGGGATCTTTTCTTTTGAACTATTATTCTCGATTGATGTTGCTCCAGTAGAATTCCCAGCCATCCCTGTATTTGATACTAATCTATATACAGTCCTCAGAGTTTTATTCCTGTATTTTTCCCAGTAATTTTCTAAATATTCCTATATTATTCCTATTTTATGTAGTGACGTGTCGATTATATAGATGCATCGGTGAATCATATTTCCTGTCACGATAGTGTATCAAGATCATTGCCAAACTATCGATACTTGACGATAGTTTAGTCAGCTATTAATAAACCATTAATTTGGAAAGAAAAACTCCAGAAAATACCTTTAAAACTACAAACTTTTACCCGCCGTTCTAAAATCATTGTCAGCTTTTCGCGATTTCACACTAGTTTGAGCCGCTTATCTCAATGATAAAACCTAATTATTTCAATTTTTATACGGCCTATCAAGTTGTACGAAACATAATACGCTTTAATCCTTTCAATTACAAGCATTGATCAATATGGAAGGACAGACAAGCGACGACAACGATGTTTTTCAGCTGTGTTCTTTATTAGACGTAATATTTTTTGTTGTACGCGGCCCAACACGATGGCGTCAAGAACGTGGAAATAAAAAGAAAATGATTTTTATTGACAAATTTATTTGTGAACATTATTTTTGGTTTTTTCTCCGATGCTGTACTATGGCTTCCCCATCCAATTACATTGATCTTGTATGGATTTAAAGCAAGTAATAATGCATAAATAGGGGATATGTACGTTTTTGAGTAGATATAAGGAAATATTTCATTCGTGAAGTGGAAACATTTTGTATTGTCACGAGTGGCGAAAGTATTTCCACTTCACGAGTGAAATATTCCCTTATATCTACTTAAAAAAAACGTAAATTTTCTTTTTATGATATATTTTTAAGGCAAAAAGCTTCGATTTGCATTGATTTTTCTCCATTCTGTGCCTATGCGATTAACGGCTACATTACTACATCGATAAAAAAAGTTACGAAATTTTACTATAGTTTTAGGACAACGACTTTTTACACAAAAATTAGATTGTACATATAATGCTACAGATTGTGTTTTTTTATCAAATTAATGAATCTTTTCATACGAAAATGAAGAGATTTTTATTTTCGTTAACACATTTCTTGCGCGGATTGATACAGTCAACATTGCTGGGGTATGGGTACTATAAAAACATGACAGAACGGGGTCAAAAGATATCAGAGATTAACATCATTAAAAACAGATTTTAGTTATTGTCAGTTTACTTGTAAGGATTTTGGTTGCTATTTTGTTGGGGGGGGGGGGGGAATGTTTGCAATCAGACGTGAATGTTTGTGTGTAGACAAGCTTGCAGTCTATTTCGGTAGCAGACGCTGCACCCAAATTTCGATTATCACTTAATTTCAGTTTGCAATCGACACTAAGCAATGCCTGATTTATCCATCGTTTTCAGACATGATTATGGGGTTGTGATAACAATTAAAATTGCTCCTGAAACAATTGTATTACTATATCTTATGTAATCAATAGTTTTTCTCAAAAATGTGTACCTTTTGTTGTTCAGTGTAACAGGTATACGATACTGTATGGTTGACACAGAATATCAAATAGCAACAGGTCATGTAAGTTCAGTCACTGTCAATTTGCATGATTTATGTGGAAAACTAATTATAAAAAGTCAGTACTTCAAGCCTGCTTTTTGTTGTTTGGGGTTCATTTTTAGGCTTCTTGATGTCATCTTCCCATTGATTACATAAATATATAACTACTTAGGGTCAACAGTCTTGACACATTTTAAGGTATATTTATCCGGATAGGAACAGAGAGAGGAAGGTGGAGAAAGAAAGAAGTAAAAGAAGAAGAAAAAATGAAATAGGCCTAAATGTGGAAATACAGGTCTGAATAACATACATAAGGGCAGATATACTTCCTAAAAGGAAAAAGATAGTAGTTCTAAAAGTGATATAGCCACTGTGGCGATAAAGGTGGTATCGCCACTGTTGCAATATCATTTTTTCCCACTGATATATTTCAATATCCCATTATGAAATATATAGTATTATATCCATAACACGGCTTTTTGTGAGATTAATTTTCTCAAAATTCTTATATCACCCTTTTTGTGTAATTAATATGTGCCGGTTTTAGTTCTGTTTTTTCTTTAGGAAAGGATGAAAAAGGACACAGAATGAATCCTCATAATAAATGTTCCCTATGCAACTGTGAGAGTTCCTGATTACATATAAAAAACTAAACTAAGTTTGGGGCCCATGACTGCTTTGCCCAGGGGCCCGGAATTTCTGTCAGCGGGATTTGTCGGCTGCCATGGTGTGCCGCTGAGCAGAGCACTTAATTGCAATTACCTCGGCATGAAATAACTATTTACGTGTTGATGCGTCGCTTAACACTAACCAATCAATTAATAAAATGGAGGAATGAGTGGAATACATATACTTTTGTATCACAAAGTTTATAGTAATTATTATTCGATTTACTCCTATAAAGATTTATAACATTTTAGGGTTAGCTTCATTCTCTTTTTTCCAGTATAAACCTCATAAGATGTGCGAGCACTTACTAAAGAACATCTTTAAAAAATGTCATGTATGCTACGAATTCATATAATAGCTGGGAAAAGAAAAATGTTATCATCAAAGAATGGCCTAACTGTATGTCTTTGATCTACCCTATACCGCAAGGATTTGGAAAACGGGTCAATATTATGCAATGCGAACATACGAGCTGCGCTTGGAGATCATCGTTTTTTTGTATTTGATTTTGAGCATAAGCGTCTGTAAACGTGTCGAGCATAAGCGTCTGTAAACGTGTCGAGCATAAGCGTCTGTAAACGTGTCGAGCATAAGCGTCTGTAAACGTGTCAAGCATAAGCGTCTGTAAACGTGTCGAGCATAAGCGTCTGTAAACGTGTCGAGCATAAGCGTCTGTAAACGTGTCGAGCATAAGCGTCTGTAAACGTGTCGAGCATAAGCGTCTGTAAACGTGTCGAAAATAAAAGCTTTTTCACGTAATTTTGATTGGCTGTGCATGTACCTTAAACTCAACTTCACGCTCCCAAGGTTCGTACGCTCCAGACGGACAGATTCAAATGTTGACCTAATTATTTTAGTATACAAATTGCAGACCACTATATATGACACTTCTTTAAGAATATTACAGACTGCCTCTTTATCGGGATAAACTATTACAACAAATATATTCTAAAACTATTGTTACAAAGAAGAAAGACAGAAAGAAAAATGAAAACTTGCCTGTAAATAAACTTTCATCTTTTTCTTCCTATTCCTCCACGTAATGCATCCCACTAATAATCCAATCATTACACACACACCTCCCAACGATGATGCTAACGGTATCCGAAAGGATTCATGTTCGTATGGCGTACTTTTGTCACTTTCACTGAAATTAGACCAAAGAAAATTTATAGAGTGAGAAATGCAGTAGAGACTAAAAAAGGAAATACAGGGTATTTGATGATGCTTTTTTAGAAGGTTACCTGCCTCCTACCAGTTCTATCATGGCAGATAAAGTGCCGAATGGTTATTAACCGGGATTGATGAACCAACCAATGATTTTAACGTAACTGGAGGATAGGGTTTAGTTCCATCGTTTTCTTTTCATTGAAGAAAATGAATTCATGATTCAAAGAACAAGGGGAGAGAAAAAAAGAAATTAGCAACACATATCCACCTGTGCAAAGGGAGTGGATGACATATCTATCACGAAATGCAGTTTGTACTGATTAATATAAAAGACAGTTGGACAAACAAGCCATGCGTGCAAGGTAGGTCAAAACTGAATCCTTTCATAGAAATAAAATATTTGATTTGAAACAAAATTACCAAGCGATTGAGCAAGGCTTTCTCATTGAAATTATTTAATCTACAAGTGCTGTACTTTACTTTCTCTGTATTTAAATGGTGTAATATTCTAATATTTATCAATTAGACCAGGTTTTCTTATTCTTTTATCTCTTCTAAGCAACCAGTATTGTTTGTTTCCTATTTCTATTGATAACATACCAGGTAAAAAGTTTATTAAAAATAGCAAGAAACAAGGGGGAAAAGGTCTAATTTTATGATTATTCCTGCGTTAAAAATCCATTGTTGTTTGAAAACTTATGCGTTAGATCAAAACATACAAATTTAAATAAGACGAATTTGAATGGATAGGTGAATCAATCACCAAAACAACAAACAAAAAACAAAAAAAAAAAAGACATGATGTGTCGTTTCAAAAGCTCTTGAGTACTTATCCCAATCTATTCTTATTTATCTGCTAAGTTTAAGAAGGTAAAGAGAGGAATGATTATTGTAGTTTCTCACCTGCAAGATATTGTATTTGTGTTGTTATCAATGACACATTTAGTGCAGCCCATCGCTGGACATTCCATACGACAGGCAATACCAGAGTCATATATATTGCTTTCTACACAATTCACTGGGTATGGAACTTGATCATTCTTGCATATATCCATCTTCAACTCCTTGACGAGTCTTTCGCATAAGTTACTTAGTTTCTCATTTCCTAAAATCGACAAGATATTGAACGTAGCGATTGAGTATGACATATATTAAACGAATTACAGCTAAAGTTCTTATATTGAATTTAGCATCAAATATGAAAATACTAGGAAAAAATTAAGGTGGTTGGTTAATTGGTTTTTAACGGCTCTTTCAAAACAATATTGGCTATCCTGATGAGAAAATGGAAGCCAAGTACCTTTCCCAAGAACAGGCCGACTCATCCGACCTGGAGTGGCCTGGGCGGGTATCGAACCCGCGACCCCATGGATTACGAGTCCTACACTTTTCAAACTGAGTTACTGCAAATTTAGATCAAATACCCAAAGAGAGCGTGCTACACTCGTCTTTATATCAAGTTACTGCAGTGAAAATTAGGACGTTATGGCATTTGATTTATGTATACCATGGAATTAACATCTACAGACATTTAAGTGACCATCTTTAAGCCGCTCAAACTTTAAAAGAACTAGCAAGGCTATTTTGACACAATCCACATTCTTCTTGCATATATCTTTGAATGGTTGACAGTAATTTAAACTTTTAAGGCTGTCACACAATACTTACTAAGTTTGTCACTCTTTCTAAACTCTTCCATGAAAGAAGCATTCAGATTCCAGCCTGATATTGTCAGATTCTCATTCTGGATAATGTCTAGAGAAGTGTCGTTGAGGTATGTTATCAGTTCAAAGGTAGAATTTTTGGCCATCAATTTCAATGTCTTCAGTAAATTGTACCGGGCACAAATGAGCATCAGAAATGTTTTGGGTCTGAATCAAAACGGTAGAAGACAGATTAATTATTACCGATTCAATTCAATTTACTTCTTTTAACTAAATAAGCACAAACACGCTTACATTTTCACAAAAATGACTTTATATACAAATGTTCAATCTTATATAAATGAGAACAATTAAAAGGTAAAGAGACAACATTGAATACTATAGTTTCCGACAGTGTGAAAAAGAAAAAAGCTCAGTTTAAAGATCCAAGAACATCGTCAGTACTCAAATATACTGATGAAAACAGCAGAAGTTTAGAATAAAATCTTGAAATACACAAAAGTGTGCACATGAGTCTTAATCATGGGATTGATAATGTTTAAAATCTGAAAATGATGAGAATTCCACTGAAGGAGGATGAGTACGGAGAAACTTAAAAACGTGGAGAAATAAATCAATAAAAGAAGTAAATATTGTATACATGGCATTATGCAGTACTAATATTCATATATGTAAAAAAAATGGTTTTATAACATTACCAAAATGTGCTAAGACTTATTGTTACGGAACTTACGAGTAACAAAAACTGTTAAACTTGAAAATAGAATCTAAAACACATATTAGACAGAAAATTTCAAGAAAAAGTTTTTCGTACATTTTAATGAAAAGAATAAAATTTATAAACGGTGTCGCAAATTGAGTTAATAATTCTTTTTCATATAAAACAAATCAATATAAATCCAACTTAAATTTTTTAAAATAAATTTTGAGACAGAACGAACACGATTCGACCTAATGTAGCTTTATCTATCACTTGAATGTTCACAAATCTCATTTACGTGTCGATCTGGTCACTGGTTATAGCCATTTTCAAACGGCTCCAAAAACATTGACCTTTGTAGCTATATACATATATCTTTCATCGATATCGATCGAACTCGCTACAAGTCTACAAGGATATTATAGCTCACGTTTATAAACAATCAAGTCAATTTAATCTCAGCAAGGATCAAGAACTCAAATTGTTTATGGTACATACCTAACAGTTCATAAGGGTTAACATCTACAAGATATCAGCACATTAAATGGCATGTAGTATTGTACTATTCTGTTAAAACCATATTATTTAAGATTTCAACTACATCTTTTAGAGGATTTAAGAAGTTATGAATCTTGACAATTTATTACATACTGCATAAACGATTGTAGCGAAGCAAATGCCGTTCATGCAAAATGTGTAATTGATTTTCAAGCTTCATGACTTCATGAATCCTATAAAATATTAAATTAAAATTTTATCATAACAAATAGTTCTAAAAATAATGACGACTTTCAAACACTAAATAACAGAACTATGTTTTAACTATTGTTTACAAATATTGTCAAAGATCATAAGAATACATGAATACATATGTAGTTCCTACCTAGTGATATGAACTAATAATAACGTCTAGTTTTCAACGTAACTTGATGCGATGTTAACCAATCTAAATGCTTGAATGCGTAATTATTTTACTATAATATTTACCAATTTTACGAAACCTTTATAACAAACATTTTGACTGGTTAAAATCGCATCAAGTGACGCAGAAAACTTGAAGTATTTTATTCATAAAACCAGAAAAAACTACTTATGTATTCATGCGCCCTTCTTGTGTGTTTTATAAATATGTGTAACAATGGTTAAAATAATGTTTTTATTTATTTCTTGAGATTCGTTATTATTTTGTAACTATTTGTAATTATAGGAACTGAACATCATGTTTTGCAGGATTCATGAAGTCATGAAGCTTGAAATTGGATTTCAACTGCATGAACGGTTAAAACGTATGCTCAATTCTTAAATACATAACAGAAGGCGCTAAGCCCCGATATCAAGTGGACTGATCAAAATTTTATTTCCCGGATGTGCCACAATATTGTTGTCTGCTTATAGTAATATTGAAATCAATATGTACTTACAGCAGATTCTGTACTACATCAATATCTTCAAACAGTTCAGTCGTGTTGAATGTTGGCCTCAACTGCGGAGAAATCACCGCAAAATACAACTAAGAAATGTCATAAAGTAAGGTACTTTTTATTATTATATAGCAAAATAACACACCAGTGGACTCTTGATAAGCATATAGACTGCAAGAGTTAAAGCAATTCAAGTAATTACAACGTTGTACGCTTCCTTCTATACATTTTTGAAAATGTTCACGCAATCAGTTCTCAGCATTAGTTTCGAAATACATTGATATAGCTTGACACTCTTTTATATGCAATCAACTATTCCAAGAGAAGAATCATCATAACCAAGGTTTTAATGCCGATGTATGTGTACTTTTATTGTTTGTAAATATTGTAAAAGCTAAAACCTAGGTGGAATCTTTCTTCAAACCAAAGACGAATTAGTCTACTGTATATAACATTTCTTGACTACCTGTAATGACAGAATTATGAATATACGAAATTTATTTTTGTATATTCTGTGGGTATCTTCCTTTAAATTTTTATTTCTCTAACTATTTTTATTAACTTACTTTTTCTTGCAGCTCTCTGTTGAATTCGTTGGTTGAGACTTGTCTTCTTGGAATAAATTGGAGCCATATTGATACTGGATATGCCATGCCATCTATTAATATTATTGGAACATCATGAACATTTTGTGAATGCCTGCGAAAAATGAATTTTACAGGGCCAAGCGTTTGTGTAAGAACGAAAAAAAAAAATGAAATTGTTCTAACTTAAGTTTTCTTCAACAATTGTTCCTACGTTTCCTCTTTAAATCCTGTTTTCTGTGATACTCGCTATGAAAACTTGAGAAGATAGGCAATGTTAGAAAATGAGTCAGAACTAAGTTTTCGCGAAAAATAAGCGGTTGACTTCAAACCATTAAAAAGAAAGTATATACATATTGTGATCTAGTTGGAGCTGAGTAAATTTCTTCATTACAAATAAACGTTTCGTTTTGCATTAATTGTCAAATGAAGTGAAGATCTTCCCGCAGAATATTTAAGGTTACAACTTTTTTTTCTATTTCTTTTTTTTTTTTTTTGCAACACGTTTTAAAAGAAATGTACAACCTTTTCTCAAAGTTGTAAAATTAAAAACACAATATAAAGCTTCTTCATGTAGATAGAAGCTTGCGTTGGTTACTCACCAAGGTTAGGTTTGAATAGGATTGTTGGCCCGTTAGATGGAATAGTTAATTCTGAAACAAAACGTGTGATAATCATGAAGCAACTGATTAAATATAAGACACCTTAATAATAAGACCAATGTACAATTGCTAGACCTGTACTAAAAATAACCACATTCAATATTATATCACTGCCGCCAAAGTTGTCACATATGTAAAACACATTTGTGTTTTCAAAGGAAAGGTATTTGAGATCCGCCCATGTAACAAATGCAAAAGCTCCAAGACATGTTAAGCAAACGTGATGGCACTCGTGTCTTGATTAGTACATGTGTAAAACAAATAGTTGATTGACACATCGGACAAATGTAAAAAAAAAAAAAAAAAAAAAAAAAGTTTGTCCAATTGATTGTTGGCACATATGAACTACATGTTTTACATTGATATGTGACTTATTATTTTTTCACATAGGTCTGACATATTTTACGAGAATATGGTTAACATGTGTCGGATCTTCTAAATGCTTTTATCATATATGGATTACATATGTATAATTTATGAAGAACGTGCGAAACATGTGTGTCAACTTCTAAATGCTGTAAAATAAATTCTTAAATAAGTCCCGTATCCTGCATGAATTACCATTTTTATTAGGAGATGGAAATATCGACACAACATACAATTTTCCGTAATCCAAGACAAGAGGCACTATTTTTTGAGAAAATTTTCAAAGAAAATGTGTAATAATTATGATATATTATACATGAAAATCTTGCGTTTATATGTGATATTTTTGTCCTATTAGATGCAAAATCCTTATTAGAAACTCTTCACTTTATCCAATATACAATCTGTCCTATTAGATGCAAAATCCTTATTAGAAACTCTTCACTTTATCCAATATACAATCAGCATGGTATTCTCTCTCTCTCTCTCTCTCTCACACACACACACACACACACACACACACAGAGGCACTTTGACATTGACAGAAATAAATATTATAGAGCCGGTTCTAGACTAGTTTTAAATTTCGTCCTAACTAAGTAGTAATAGTAAGGCACATTAAAAATGCACTAGCGTAGTAAACTTTGTGACAAGGTTTTTCCAGACCTGATGTTGATAACATGACTTCTTGTCGATGATTCTGTAGTCCCTTCGTATTAATAGACAAATTCATGAGACTGTACATTGTAGATATTGATGAACTGCTATCTGTACTGTGTGTTATATTCTCAAACGATAGAGGAGGAGTCCTAGGTGAAGGTGCTGCTAATTTTGGTTGATGATCCGTGGTCTCAGTTGTATTAAGAACAGCAGATGATGTTGACTGTGAGGAAGGTTTTGAATAAACTGCTTGTGTTGATGATAATAAAGAGGAAGTCTTTGCAGAAACTGAAATCGATAATGTGGATAAGGTCAAATTAGTCTTTTCTATATTCGTGTTTGCAAGTCTCTTCGTTTCTGTCGTTTGAAGCTTGGGTGCAGGTGCAGTAGGAAGTCTTTGCGTTGATGAAGACAGTTGTTGAACCCAATAATTGTCTCTGGTCGATACTATTTGACTTCCTATAATGATACACATATAATAAAACGAGTTAGAGAGTTATAATTCGTTCGAAGCAGGAATCAAATCGGTGAGTAGTATAGTGGGGTAGTATGGGCACAAAAATTACCCTTATGGGACAATGGGAAATTACCATTAAGTCCCCTTTCATTTCTTCATAAATGACCATTGGGGGACAATTGGAGATTAACATTATGTCCCAATAAATCTTTTTTCTCAAAATTACAATATGGGTTCAAGGGGAAATTAACATTACGGTTTCAAGTTGGAAAAATGTATAGGGACAATAGGAAATATAATGTTAAAACTACATCTACTGGCCAACACCTACACCTACTGACCAGCACCATACCAACTGACTAACACCTACACCTACTGACCAACATGCCATCTGACTGATCATCACCCACCTTCACTGACCAACACCCATACCTTCGGACCAGCAACAACCTGTACTAACCAACACCCACACCTACTGACCAACAAACAGTCTTACTGACCAGTAGCAATATCTACTAACCAACACCCATACTTATAAACCAATACACAGTGTTACTAGTACCCAAGCTTACTAACCAATACATAGTCTTACTGACCAACACCCACATTTACTGACCAGCACATACACCTACTGACCAGCATCCACACCTACTAACCAACACACAGTCTTGCTGACCAGCACTCACATTTACTAACCAACACCCATGATTACTAATCAATACATAGTGTTACTGACCAGCACCCTCATTTACTGATCAGCACCCACGCATGCTAACCAATGCACACCGTTACTGACCCGCACCCATACCTTCTTGATTTGTTTATTATTATTATTATTATTATTATTATTATTAGAATATAGATATACTCACACACACGTTTTGGAGGGTTGTTATTTATTTAGCAATAATAGAGCAGTATATCTTTTATGAGAGATATGAGTGGCCCCGAAAAGGGGCGTTGATTTGTAAAAGTCCACAAAAATGTTATTGATCTTCCATCATCAGCTGAAGATGTCTTAAAACATTTCCTCGTCAGAGTTCACAGCCGCTTCTGTCGTCGTCGTTCTTGTTGTAATTACTGCAACTGGTGAAGATGATTGGTGATGATGCGGGGGGGGGGGGGGGGATTTTATTTTATTTTTTTTGCTTTTGTTCTTTTTTTGTGTTTTTTGTGTTTCTTTTGTTGTTTTTTTTAAGGGGGGTTGGGGGTTGGCAGCAAAGCAAGTTTATTTCTCCTGGACTTTGCCATAACTGTTTTGTATAACGTTCTTATCTCTTTAAGGTCATCTAGGATTTGATGGATACAAAATGTGTGTTAATAAGCATCGCATACGCCCATTCTCTACACTCATCTGTTTTGTTTGTAAGGGTAAGAGTCGGGGGATAAAAATACGCATTTGTTTGTAAGGACGATTGTTAGTGATCCTGTTCATCTAATATCTTATATCCCCTTTCACGTGAGTTTGTATGTAAGTGTATATATGTTGGATAGCAAATAACGTGTGTTGAATTGTAATTATGTGTGATGGTACTACTTAACTATATAATCTATATCCCCGTTCACATGAGTTTGTATGTGTGTCCTATTGGATAGTAACTAACCTGTTTCTAATTGTAATCACAAGTGATAGTAACTACATACATAGTGTCTCATTTCAGATGAGTTTGCATGCGTGTATGCGGGTGATGATTAGTATGGGTATGTTTTTGTATGTCCATAAGTAGGTGTGAGTGACCCTTAGCTATCATCATTCCACCATCTGTTTTCTTTCTCAAGGTGGGTGTTGGATTGTAATTATGTGTATTATTGACCATCATCTAACTATCCTTTCCCTCGTCCGTTTTTTTTTTTTTTTCTAAGTGTGGGTGTTGGATAGTCGAGGTGAGTGATGGATGATCATTCGATGTTAGCCCTCATCACTCTAAAGGTTGCATCAAAAAAGTCTAGCATGTGTTAGCAACCTAGACCTTTGTTAACCCCATAAGGCCCATTTCAGAACCACCGAAGTTTGTAGAAATTAAAATACTACTCAATTCTAATTTTTGAAAATATGTATCTTAACATTTTAAAATGTTAATTTTGTATAGATAACATTTTCAATTTGAAAAAAAAATCTCTTTTAATATTTTCAATTATCTTTACAATCTTTAAATTACCCTTGACTTTTTCACTCGATAAATTTGGTATAATTGTTTACTTTTCTTTATGTTTAAATTTATGAAAAAAATTAAATTTTTGTACAATTTGTAAATTATTTTTACAATATTTACATTTTGGGGGAATTTCTTTTTAGTGTCCCCTAAATTTTTTATCAGTTTAGAAATGTTAGTGATATTTTTAGCGTCGGCCATATTTTTTCGCATTTTTTTTCAATAAACTCCGCATTAGTTTCAGAATTTTAATACTACTTTTAATCTAAGCCATAATTTTAACATTTTATCCGGATTTTGTTACAGTCTCCGCTAGAGTCCGTGACAGTATCGGAATTTTAGTACTACTTTTAGTCTAAGCCATAATTTTTTTAATTTTTTTTTTCTTATTCTTTTTAGTCTCCGCTAGATTCCATATTACTTTCGGAATTTTGCTACTAGTTTTACTAAAAACCATAGTTTTTACATTTTTCCGGATTTTTATAGTCTGCGCTAAAGTTCGTCAGTGTGTCGAAATATTAGTCCAACATTTCATCTAAGCCATAATTTTTAATTTTTTTCGGATTTGCTTCAGTCTCTGCTAAAGTCAGTGGCAGTTTCTGAACTTTGCAATTACGTTCAGTGTAATCCATACTATTTACATTTTCTGGATTTTTTCGGTCGCCGCTAAATTCCATATTAGTTTCGGAATTTTAGTGCTACTTCAGGCTAAAACATATTTTTTTTTCATTTTTCCAGATTGGTTCCAGTCTCCGCTAAAGTCCGTGACAGTTTCTGAATTTTAGTACTTCTTTTAGTCTCGGCCATTTCAATCTAATGTTCCGGGCTTGTTTCGTTTTTTCACTAGTCTATGCTAAATTCCGTGACAGTCTTGTCATTTTAGTTTTATTTTAGTCACTTTTTTAATATAATATTCCAGATTGTTGCCCTCTTCGCTAAAGGCAGTATTAACTTTGAAATTTTAGTATCACTTTTGGCCTCAAACATTGTAATCTAATTTGCCTTTTTTTTATTTGTTTCTTTTATTCTAGTCTCTGCTAAATTCCGTGACAGTTTCGTAATTTAGTATTACTTTGTGTCACGTCCATTTAGTGTTATTATGAGTTGGTTTCCTTGTTTATAGCTATTTATACCATCAGTACAATCTATTCAAATTTACCGACACCGCCTAGATAATCTGAGATATAGGTAATGCTTTATATATAAATCTCTGATATATCCAAGTAGTCACTAGACAGCATTCTGTATAAGGGACTTTCCTTCCTCTGTTTGGTCTGTAGAAGGGTGAGTGTTGGAAGGGGATAGTAAGTGATTGTATATCTACAATTAGGCGTTCGTTCTCATAACTTTACCCCCTAACTTCACATTTAAATTTTATACATCTGTTTGTAGGTGTCGATGCTATTCAGTAACACTGTGCATTGGTTAGTAAGGGTGGGTATTTGTTAGTACATATTAGACCTGGTTAGTAAGACTGTGTGTTGTCAGCAGGTGTGAGTGTTGGTCAGTAGAAGTGGGTGCTGGTCAGTAGGCGTATGTGTTGGTTAGTAGATGTAGTTTTAACATTACATTACCTATTGTCCATAAAAAGAAAATTTTCAAAATGGAAACCGTGATGTTAATTTCCCCTTGTCCCTATAGTATCATTTAAAAAAAAATTGATGGGGACGTAATGTTAATTTCCCTTTGTCCCCCAAGGGTAATTTGTTCTCCATATGGCCACACTATACTACTAATGTGCGACATATGCTTTATTCATCTCAAATGTGTTTCCTAGTTAAATGATGGACGCACCTAAAAATACATACAGAATCGTAAGCTTTACGAGGGTTCTTGCTTCCTTAAAACTCAGGAATCACTCAGTAAGTTATTTTCAAACATAGTAAAGAGTCTTGGGATGGCCATTTCGTATGAATAGTTAAGTCCAACATTCTGCAAGGGGATTTCTATAGTGATTTCTTCCGGGGGAACAAATATACTCTACAGTCATTTCCCATTGGGAATAAATTACTCTCGAGCAGAATTTCCAGGGGAAGTCTATTCTCAGGGAAAAGGGGGCGTGGGGGATCTGCTGGGGGGGGGGGACTCTGCAAGATAGGTCTGTAATTTAACATATAAAGAAAAGATGGCTGGGGAAATCCACCCGGGTGGAAAAATGGCTCTGCATCGGATTAGAACTAAATGGAATCCCCTTATCTTATTGATAGAGAGCATACAGTAATTAGTTACTTTTGAAACATGAAGACCCCTAAAATAGTTATGTCCACATAAGGCTGACATTGTTCTTGGACACTTCGTTTTCCCTATGAGAACTCTGATAACTCTACCTACAAGTGACTGATACTTTTAAAAAGGTAAAGAAAATACACTGGATCATAAAAAGATAACAGAGCCAACCCTCCTTTCTGTGCCAAATATTTGAGAAATATTAATTTTCTAAAGGTATAGACATGTGCAGAGAATGTTTCTCTGATCTCTTAAAAGTACTGAATCTCTGTACTTTAGCACTTTTTGCCGATAATAATAAAAAATGAATTTTATCACAATGAATTAATATCAGTTGCAAATCAACGACTTTTGTTCTAAATCTAATTTTCTACAATTTAATGTAGTCTATTGTAAAAACAAATAGTGGGACGTCTATTTCCAGCTTCACATAAAGTCGCTATTATTTTCTGCAATATCTTGCAAACTCTTTGCTTGGTTCAGTTATGCTTTTAATCTTTTAATTGACATCTGTATGTCATTCACGTTTTGTATATAAAACTTAGAACTTTGTAATATCCATAAAGCTTGCCAATCCAAATTCGTTTTCATGGATATCTTTTGTATGATGGTAACTCTAAGTATCCTGTTGAGACTTACTTTTGGCTAATACCTGTAGAAGAAAGCCTCTTTCCTGCTTCTCACTGTCGGAAACAAACTGTACATCCAATGTTGATTCATCAGTTTCGAATGTCCGAGAAGGCTTCATAACACCGCAGAATCTTTGATCCGGGTTTATTGATAGTGTAATATAGTCACTGCTGCAAAAAGAACTGTCTTGCAACTGAAAATCCAAGAATTTGGCCGATAACGTCGCTTCCATATGTGCTCGAATACTCCATGTGCAAATGATACCAGCTGGATACTGACTTGGATAATTTGGGGAGGATATGTTTGTCTCAACATCGGGTTCAAGAACTAGAATTTTATGACATGCTGAAATAAAAATATTTATAACCTGTGTTTGTGTGTTCAATTTTCATGGGCTTTTCTATGATCAAAGTTTAATTTTGTATCTCTATTATTTTCACTTGAAACGTTTATTATGTTTAAACTCTTTACCGTTATTTTTGCAATCAAATTAATTACATTTCTCTTTTAATTTAGCTAATACGAGCCTTGTGCTGAGAAGGAATCGTCTTGGTTCTTTGGAAACAAACACACCTGCATGAAACGATATGCATACGGCTTCCAATCTACAAAACTCCAAAACTTAACTTTGGTTTCTGCTCTAAAGTATGCAGTCGCAAACTGGCCAAATAATAACACTCGAAGTAGCTATGTTGCAAAACAAGTCTTTCCGACTGATTGGCTGATTAATTTAATTAATTGATTGACCATCTGTAATGATTATTAATCAATGTTAATGTATCAAAATTTGTGAGTTTCATCTTAAAAGAAAATGTTATTTCTTAACGTCCAACACAAGGGTATTCAGGAGTTCCTGATATATGTCTTGTGAAATTATAGAGTAATCAACGATTTGTAAGGTATAATTGAAGGTTTGATGATTACGTCCCACCATTTAGATCTTAATCTTTGAGTATTTGATTCCGTCACAATGATTTCCTCAGCCCTTTCTGACTGCTCTGTCTTTTTGGATCAAATACTATTACATCGCAATTGCTTTCTAAGCTTTATTAGTGGCGATTACCGAAGAACCTGAAACTGGTTCAAATTACTATTAGTAAGACTTAAAATTACTTACGGGCTCTGACGTACAGTGGTTTTGAAGTATCGCCCTGGACGCTCTCGGTTCTAGCAGTAATACTGATCACAAAGACTTTGCCTTCAAAACTCTTCGTGCCAATGGCAAAATACGACCTATTTGGTCCTACAACTATACTGATCGTCGGACCATCTGGAAGAACTGAATAGTGGATGACGTAGGATGTGATTGGCAAGGTTAATCCTGTTGGTGGTGCCCAAGTTAAGATAACGGCGTTGTCACCGGACTTCATTGTGATCAATGTTGGAGGACCTGGTAATTTTACTGAAAGGTATTGAACCAAGGCTATTATCGCGCTGGTAAATAAAACTGATCAGAAACCTATTAAATTTTACAAGGTGAAAGCGATATAACGATTGAGATTGATTGATTGATTGATTGATTGATTGATTGATTGATTGATTGATTCCATTATCATGGTCTTCATAATTATTTTCGGCGCATTACTGCAGCTTTGAATATTAAATAGTCATGTTACAGAGCGTCTCCTTGCAATATGCATGAATAAATTACACGTTAAAATCAAACGATTCTGAGAATGAAATTTCCTAACTACAATGAAATACCTCAAACTCGATCAAAAGAAGTGCTTGTAAATCGAAATGAAATTTTCCTCAGAACCACTAACCTGTTGACATCATCTTTAAATAAAACCCTTTCCCGGCATCCCCTGTGCCACTTTTGAATATCACGGTCACATTATTCTCACGTGTTACTATATCTTTTCCCTCTTCCTGCGCATGACAAAATCGGCCCTCGTTGCCAATACTGACGTATGCGTCAATGCAGGACTCATTACTGGGAGCTACCAACTGAATGGAAGCAAACATGAATGTCAGGGAAAATGTGTCATTGGTGGATACTGTCCATTTGCAAATGACTCCAGCACTGTAAGTAATTCCCGTTTCCGGAAATATCAATGATGTCGATGCTGAGGGATCCAGCCAAATTGTTCTGCCACAACCTGAAAGATAACCAATTCATTATTTTTCTTTGAAAACTGTCTCCTACAGGTTATTCCTTCCATCGACAAAGAAAGTCAATGTCCACAAAATGCTCTTATTTTTTTTTACCTATAGTTGCTTCAGTAACAGTACTGGAACAATCAAAATCGTTCACGAACAATTAATAATTACTATATGTCTGAAGAAACGGTGAACAGAGGACCATAAAGAGAGTGTTTCCATTTCCTACAAATGGACCAAACTGATTAAGTGGTTTGATCAGACAGTGGAAAATTCATCAGGGGCTTGGTCTAATCAAGATCAAGGTTGAGTCAAAACGGAAATAGTATGGAGCATTAATGAAGAATGAGAAAATTCAGACGTGTTCCTTCAAAGTCTAGCATTCAGATGCAAGGCAACATATATAATTGTCAGAGATCATCGTAGCAGCAGGGAGATTCGCCCTTCTATTTCTGTCTAGTTAGACAGCTGATGTGACACATAATCATTTTTACAAGAACTAGAAGCAGGGTCTTAATCAATGGTTAGGGAAAGATTCTTAAAAAGAAAATTGCACTAATACGATAAACCGATTAGTTATGAACCATACAACTGCATAATAAATGACTAAATTGATGTTCATATGACCACAGGTTTGTTGGTATACATACATGCCTACCTACCTACCTACCTACCTACCTACCTACATACCTACATACATACATACATACATACATACATGCCTACCTACCTACCTACCTACCTACCTACCTACAAACATACATACATACATACATACATACATACATACATACATACATACATACATACATACATACATACATACATACATACATACATACATACATACATAAATGCAAAGAGAGTTAGACAAAAAGTGATTACCTATCCGTACATATCTGGCTCCAGACGGATTTCCTATCCCAACTTGGTTTTGGGCTTGAACTTGAATCTTGACCAACTGACCCTCATGTCCTTCAACAGGTATCAGGGAGAAAGATGAGGCACCTCCTACGTTGTTCGTGGTGATTCTCAAATCGGGAAAAATGGAATATGACACAGTATACATCGTGATCTCGCCATATGTTTCGATTGGTGGATCCCACGTGACTAGCAAGTATAATGGTTTCACCTGAATGGTAACATTTCTTGGAGGGGATGGGACGGCTAAACCTGATGGAAGAGACAAATTGTATTGTGATGACTGGTATCGCAGACATCGAACGTAATAGCAGCAATACCAAACAAAAACAAAAGGAAGACCAAGACACACGCTCCAATATCGATTGGTTTGATTTTGTGGGGTGTAACGCCATTTTTCAGCACATGACAGGCTATACATGGCCGCCAGTATATTTGATGGAGGAAGAACACAGGAAGACGACGGGAGGAACCACCGACCCACGGGAAGCTACTGGCAATATTTCTCACATACCCACGTTGGCCGAGCGGAGACTAGAACCAACTCGGACAGAGGTGAGATGTCAATGATCTGTAAAGACGACTGCCTTAGACCACATGGCCACCCTGGACCTCCTCCAAGATCAAATAACTCGCGTTACAGAAAGAGTCATGAGCAGTTTTCCTGCACTTCATTTCAAACTTTAGTACCAATTGTGGAACATGGTGAGCAATACCATGATGTGCCTGTCATGACCAAACAATACATTTCACTTACGGATATAGTAATCACGTTTAAAACAAGAGATCCAAGTAAGCTTGAGGTCGCTCATCTGACTGATACAGCCTAATACTCCAAACATTTGGGCCAGTATGATCCTTTCCGTAGAAATTTATTCCGATGTTGTTATTGCAGATGTTATGAAAACAATTATTTCAAGGTTTCTGTATTTTTGGTATCTCCATCCATATTTAAAGACATATAAGCATCATTTGTACAAAACATGAAAGCCCCCTATGCCAGAATGTTGTCCGTGAAATTTGATCAAATTCTTTTGAGCAGTTTTTTATGAATTGTTTTCTTCTTAAATCTGTCTACTGTTAGTGTCGGTGGCCATATTTGTTAGCGAATCTCCATCATTAATAAAAACTTGAAAGCCCTTTATGGTTGGATGTTTTCTGTCCAATTTGGTTAAATTCTGTTATTTGCTGTTGAGAAGAAGTTATTTAAAGGTTTTATTGTTTTAGTAATAGCGGCCATATTTTCTGGCGAATTGACATAATTTGAAGAAGTTTTAAAACCCTGTATGCAATAATGCTTTCTGTCAAATTTGGTTATATCATTCTGCTGAGAGAATATGGAGAAGAAGTCGTTTAGATGTTGTTGTTTTGTTTGATGTTTTTTTGTTTGTTTGTTTGATTGATTGATTTTTTCTGGTTTGTTGTTTTGAGGGGTTGAGGGGAGTTTGGGGAGGATGTTTTGTTTGTTTGTTGGGGGCGGGTGAGGGAGGGGTGTAACGTGGTGTACTTGATGACAAATAGGCATCATTTCTTAAACTTTAAAAGTCCTTAATGCCAGGGTGCATCCTATCAGGCCTAATTAAATCACATTTATCGGTTTCTGAGAAGATGTTGTTTCAATGTTGTTTTTTTTTTTTTTTTTTTTTTTTTTTTTTTTTTTTTTTTTTTTTTTTTTTTTTTTTTTGTTTGTTTGTTTTGTTTTGTTTGTTTTGTTTTTTTGTTTGTTTTTTGTTTTGTTTTGTTTTTATCTTCAAGTTTTAGGAACTACGGCCATAGTTGATGGCAACTCAGCATCATTTGTACAAACCTGAAATTCATTCCACGATGATTTTTGTCACATTTTCGACCAATTATGTTGAGCCGATTTTGAGAAATCGTTTTTGAAGGTTTTTCTATTTTAATAAAGGCGGCCATATTTGATGGCAGAACGGCATCATTTGTACCGACTTCAAATGCCTTTATACTACAATATTCGCTGTCAAATTTAATCAGATTATGTTGAGCGGTTTTTAAGAAGTCATTTCAATATTTTTCTGTTTTCAGCAATGTCAGCCATTTTATTGGCGAATCGACATAATATCTACAAAATTGAAAGCAGTTCATGCCAGATTGTTTTCTGACCGGTTGGGTGAAATTCTGTTGAGAGGTTTAGGAGAAGTAAATGCAAAGTTTTTCTATTTTTAGCAGCGACAGCCATCTTTGATTTGGGATAAGCCAAATCCATAACAAAATTGAAAGATTTTTTATGACAGGATGTTTTCCGTCAAATTCTGTAGGCTGTCTTCGAGAAGAAATCGCTTCAAAGTTTTGTAATTGTTTTGACGGCTGCCATATTTGATGGAAAATGGGCATAATTTGTACAAATTTGAAAGGTCTTCGTGCCAGAATGAACACTGCGAAATTTGATTGAAATTTGTCCAGTGTTATTTTAGAACAAGTTTAAAACAGCCAATGTTCATGGACGACACACGACGGACATAGGGCCATACCATTAGTTTACTTCATCTTACGGACAGATTGAGCTCAAATTGACTCATTTTGCCTGAACGATAGGTGGCGCATTCTTAACGTAGAGAAGTAGGTAATGCTTTTGTTGACATCTTATTCCAGCTATTCTGTTAATTTTTTAAAAAAAAGCAGTTGCATGCAAATGTGGATAAATTAACTACTCTCTTTCGCAATGAACAATGTCACAGTTTAATGTAATTTTCAGAAGGTATGAAACTGGTGAAATACGGTTCATTGCAGATAGCTTTTCTTCAAGTTTGGAAAATAAAAAAGATCTACCCAGGTGCCGGAAGGTTGAACCGAGGTATGTCCATCACATCACGTAGAAGTGCAGTGTACACTTAACACTGAGCTTTAATGAGAAAAAGTAAGTTTGCTGTTACGATTTAAACAGCATGAGCACTATATTTAAAATAATGGACAGTTTCTTCAAAGCAAGACCTCGAGTATACATTTAAAAGACGTAAATGCCACTGTGAAAATGTTCGGTCTATCAATCTATTACAAACACTCACAATGAAAGATATGTTATAAAATTAATACGGCAATTGTTCCAGGCCCACAATTTATCATTGTCTCTCCAAATTACAAACTTTCCATGAAACAGATTCATAATGGACACAATACTCATTAATATCGGCACATGTCATAATAAACTATCACTGCAGGTCGTACTTTACGCGCGCCACCTATATTTCACGGTTGATTACGGAAACGGCTATGAATAAAATGTGCGATTCTAACACGTGTTAATGTAGCGAGCTTTCTGATTGGTCGGACGTGGAAATTGTGTCAAAAATTTAACGAATACAGTTTACAGCTTCTCACTGCGCATGCCTGACATCATTTCTAGTTTCGGCGTAAACAAATACTTCAGTACTCGTGGTACTAATCATATGGAAAATGGGAACCAGTCTAGATACACATTCGCAAGTTAGAGGTCAATCCTATGGATCATACCTCGAATGTATGCCGATAACTGCATTCGGACCACCTCGGCTATTTACGAAACAAGGATTGACCGAGAAGTTTCGAATGCATGGAACTATTTTTTTCATTCGTAATTTCTCTGTCAATCCTGCAATTAATCTAAGTAGAAATTGCCGAGTTAGTCCGAATCGATTGGAGTTTTTTTTTGGCTGAGAAATTTCCGGCGACCATAATGTATGAGTTTTCTGTAAATTTCTGAGACGACTTATATCTGAATCGTGGTTATGTCTCGCAAACATAACCGAGGACGTCCCAATTGATAATATAGAATGTATACGGGTTTAAAGGGCTATGATTGGTTCATATTGAAATGTAAAATTTTAGTACAAAAAATATCTTGTGAGAGCTTATCCTATTTGTAACTGAAACAAATACAGACAATGTTCTATTGATGCAATTGCAGTTTTTTTTACAGACTTGTCTTAGGACCACTCAATACTGAAAGTAGCGCCTGATTCTTTACGAGCGGAATTGGAAACATGTGTTTCGTATACATGTAGATCAACAAATGCTGCCGCTCATATCATTTTCTCCACACAGAAGCTTGCACCATGGATGATTCTATACTGAGAGATATATATTGAATTTTAAGATTATGGTGTTTGCATAGGTTTACTATTAGTGTGGTGAGTCCTATGGAGAATAACAGCCTTACGGTGTATATCTCTGAAGAAGGTGCAGTGGGAAATTAAACACACTTTCAGAAATGATAATTGTTGCCATAAAAAGGAGATGGGGGAGGATTTTTGGATTTGTGTGCATTGGACTATGTCGGTTGGGGTGTTTAAGCACATTGGTTAATATCCAAGCAACCAAATATATACATTTAGGACAGTTTACTGTTTAAAGAGCAATTAAGGTCACTAATGGGATATTTCCCAGCTATGTTTAGAAACAATATGCTTTATTTTTGATGACTTAGATCTTCAACACTATGCCTAAAGCTGATGACCCCTCATGATTTTGTGTCCCACCAATTTCATTCAGTGAATGTTTTGGAACTTCATATTTTTTATTTACGTTGGTTTATGCCTACTTTATTTTAATTATAAATTACATATTTTCTTTAGGAATTTTAAGCAATTTAATACATTTAAATCCTAATTTTTGGATTATTCGAGCAAGACTGAATGGTTGATTTCGCTTCGCAATAAGACAAGCTTTTTTAGGCCTATAGGCGTATTTCCCTATTTTGAAAAACTGGATTTAAAACGAAAAACTTAAAGACGTCAACATTCTCTTCAGTTGTTGCTCTAATTCAGATAAATAACTTCTTGTAGATTTGGATAGCTTGGACTTTGTTATACTCACCCATAAAAACAGTGGAAGCTGTCTTTTACTGTCCTCGAAAAGTTATAGGGACAAAATCAGTTGGAACTAAACTAGCGGTTGGATTTAAAGAGATGGTAAGTGTGTATTTCGATTGAATTTAATATGGATAGACCCCACTATGGCAGAGAAGTTACACATGAACTGGGTGAATCAAAACTGGTACGTTCTAGACCAGATGTTTCAAAACCTTGCAATCTCCCCTCCCTCCCTCCCTCTCTCTCTCTCTCTCTCTCTCTCTCTCTCTCTCTCTCTCTCTCTCTCTCTCTCTCTCTCTCTCTCTCTCTCTCTCTCTCTCTCTCTCTCTCTCTCACACACACACACACACACACGCATGACGTTACATAAAAACAAACGCACATTTCCATGGATGCAGTCGATGAAAGATACATTGGTCTAAATTGTATCAGGCCGCTTCATTTGGAATTTGTAGAGGAAACTTGTGCTTGACATTTTTGTTAAGCAACATCAATAACAACTACACTATTTTTTTTTAAAGAAATGACTCTTCTTTTATTGTAATCACAAGCAGTACCCACCACCACTACCCACCATCACCCACATATGGTCAAAAAGATATTTACCATCAGCTTTTATTAACCCGAAATGATTCAATTTTTAGTGTTTTATCACTTTGTGTGTTTATGAGATTCATAAAAAATAGTGATTCTCGCTCTCTCTCTCTCTCTCTCTCTCTCTCTCTCTCTCTCTCTCTCTCTCTCTCTCTCTCTCTCTCTCTCTCTCTCTGGAAAAATATCCTGTTAAGGAGACTTATCTGTTATTTCTAGTAAACTATAGACTATACTGCAAAAGTTAAGGAATAAAACCTATTTTTTAAATATCGAATGTTGTACACTAGCTAGGTCAAGTAGGCGCTACTCCCAAATTTCTACATCGGGTAATAAATGTAAAAGCAATTAATCAAATCCAATTTATTGTTGTAGTTTAATCATATGCGTATATGTACACCATGTATTTCACTTTGGGCACTTGAAGTATATACTTCTATTGAGGCTGCTCATATAATGATTTAATGACCGAAGGTAACTTTGTGCCATATTGTCAGGCAGCTGGTTGCCGTATTCTGATTGGCTGTATGCAAATTACGTACAAGGTTGGAATGGTCTATTTAACACACTTTTAAAAAGAGTTTTCCTTATTTTGTCCTTATTACATTTAAAATTAAATTTTAAGATTTGACCAGTTTAATTTTTTTACGTTCAATGAAGTACGAACCGAAAAAACGCTGTGCAAGCTTAAATATGATTACCGGATCATACAGTTTGCACAACGTTTTTCGGTTCATACTTCAATGAATGTAAAAAAACATAATTGTTCAGTCCGGAAAATATATAAATTTTAAGACTTTAGCCAACAACACAACCACTATTATTGTTAGCTTTTGATCTTGTTTTTTGTCAATATTCAACGCAGTGAAGTAGTTTCAACAGCTTTGTCAGACATTGTCATTTTCAGAGTTGTAGTGGACTTTAAGACATGGTCACAACTTTTGATCAATTGTTTAAAAAGTATTCTAATGCCATTCAGGCGGAAACTTCCCATGAGAGTCTTGCGTACTAAAATAATATGTGCGATATGTGTCAATTTTTCGGGTTAAAACAACTTTTGTGGTAACGTTGCATGATAAAATCAAGTTATTTTCTGCTTTTTTCTGCTGTTTTCTTAGATTGTCTAGTTCTTGGCATGGTATCCAGATATACATTGCTATTAAAATTGAAGATATTTTGATTGTGTTTACGCAATAAAACAAAATTGGAAATCTGTGGGGAAAATCATGTAATATTACGCATTACAGCCATTTACATCCGGATATGAGGCAGTACTGAACGTATACCACACAATTTTGTTATCTTTTAAATATTATTAACAAAAAATTTTACTTTTCTCTAACGAGCATGCCGTGAGAACCGTCCATATTGTTCCGATATGACACTCAAGGCTAATAGGATGGAAGGTCGCTCCGCTGCTACTTCAGTATGGAATGGAGGGGCTAAGGAGGCCTACACAATATAAGGGCCTAAGACTATAGCCTTATTAACCGATGGGTTAATCCGGCCCTGATGACACCCCCTACCCATCTCTCCCAAAAAAAGATAAAGATTAAAGATTTACGTCTCCGCTGGACAATGAGTTTAAGTCTTAAATACAGACTTTTTAGCAGTATGAATAGTAACTTATTCAATATGATGATTGACATAGACTGATGTTGTTGTCACTATGAACAACTGAAGTAATTATTTGATAACCTTAAAACTTGTACAACTATCATATCAAGTGATTATGGAACACGCGTCTAAAATTTACAGACGTCCATGAGGAAAATCATCACTTACAAGCATTTGTACTCCATAAAGAACAGTTTGTACAACTAATTATGTGCGCATTAACAAAGCTTACCTTGTACTGGAATCAGTGTTCGCAGCATAATGTACACTGGAAATATTACAAAAATTAAATTCCTCATCGTCTAGGGACTTAAGATTGACCTAATATCACATTCTTGTGTTCGACCACATCATTTCATCTCTAGGGCAAAACACATATCAGTATTACCATTTACAATCCATTCAATGGTTTTAAATATCTTACATTAGCTATTCCTGGAATAGTCACACATCACAAAGATCCATGAAATACATAAAACTGAGAACAGGTGCACATTTTATACATTCGAATGTTCTGGTTCAAGTGAAAATGATGTCTTATTACTAAAAATGCCGTTTCTAGCTATAAATCTGACGTTATGTATTCACTGTATTTGTTGCTTTCTCCTAACAAAGAGGTTTTCTTTTATTTCCTGTGATGAAGAGCGTGCTTCACAAGATATAATCTTATCGAATTTCGTCATTATTCACCAACCCTTTGTTAGAATGATATCATGACGATATGGCGCCATATTCAGTGGCCGATGTATTAAAGTATCTTTGGGTTGTCAACTTTTTATTCAACAGTTCTCTAAATTAACTCACTTTATGAAAACAGTTGGTGTGCAATACTATGTCAAAGACATGAAAATATTATCCAATAATATTTCAGAGACATGAAAATACTATCTAATACTAAGCCAAAGACATGAAAATACTATCCAATAATAATTAAAAGACATGAAAATACTATCTAATACTATGCCAAATATATGAAAATACTATCCAATAATATCCTAAAGACATGAAAATACTAAGACATGAAAATACTATCTCATACTATGCCAAAGACTTAAAAATACTATCCAATAATATACCAAAGAGATGAAAATACTAAGACATGAAAATACTATCTAATACTATGCCAAAGACTTAAAAATACTATCCAATAATATGCCAAAGACATGAAAATACTATCCAATACTATGACAAAAACATGAAAATACTATATAATACTATGCCAAAGACTTAAAAATGCTAACCAATAATATGCCAAAGACATGAAAATACTATCTAATAGTATTCCAAAGACTTAAAAATGCTATCCAATACTATGCCAAAGACATGAAAATACTCTCTAATAGTATGCCAAAGACATGAAAATACTATCCAATACTATGACAAAAACAGGAAAATACTATCTAATACTATGCCAAAGACTTAAAAATGCTATCCAATACTATGCCAAAGACATGAAACTACTATCTAATAGTATGCCAAAGACATGAAAATACTATCTAATAGTATGGTAGACACGTGAAAATACTATCTAATAGTATGCCAGACACATGAAAATACTATCTAATAGTATGCCAGACACATGAAAATACTATCCAATACTATGCCAAAGACATGAAAATACTATCTAATAGTATGCCAAAGACATGAAAATACTATCTAATAGTATGCCAGACACATGAAAATACTATCTAATATTATGCCAGACACCTGAAAATAATATCTAATAGTATGCCAAAGACATGAAAATACTATCTAATACACTGCCAAAGACTTAAAAAATACTATCCAATACTACAATGGACTACAAGCAAAAAGGGAGTCCATTCCATTGCCTGTGTAGTTTTGTTGGTCCTGTTAAGCTATTCAGATGCAGTTTTGCTGATGAATATTTTTTTTTTTTTTTTATTTATTTTTTTTTTATATATTTTTTTTTTTGGGGGGGGGGGGTAATTTCTCGAGATTATTTATCTCTACATGTAATGCAGAAGAGTTGTCAGGAAATGACCAAGGCAGAAACCAGTTACAAGCTTCTTGTACTGCTCTTGTATACTACACCACGTCTATAAAACATGCATACATGCAAGCATATCTACCTACATACATGCATGCAAAAAGATAGATTGATAGGTTCACACGGGTAAAATAATCTAAATAAACAGAACCGGCGCACATTGAAACAGCACGTGCAACTCGTGAACTACTCATGGTCCCGTATTGTCGGTAGTGGTATGGTTTGTTTATAATTATATTTACTTTTCACGAACCTCTTTCTGCATCAAAAGTTTGAAAGTATTGAAATGCTCATATTATGGTTATCACTATCAGACATTCTGACTTAGCAATATTATCCTGGTACAAGAATTCTGCACCAGAAAAGTTGTGTAACTTAATGACTTCGCATGAAATATTGAACACAAGGGGTCTGAACCTGAGCATAAATGACAACATGAAAAAGAAATAGTCGGACTCAGTTAGGGAACTATAGGCCTTTCAAACCCCAATCACCACGCCACTCACCCTGTAAATCTTCATAGCATGCTACTTCACGTGCGTGATAAGGTTGTTGACAGTTTGAGATGGGCATAATGTGATGAGGCGTCACAGTGGTTAAGATGTGTCTCTCTTATAGAATTACTATCACTTTGCACCTGCCTGCGTTCTTGATAAGATCCGTGGAAGGAAAATGTGTTATCTTTATAAAGCCACTGTTTATTGAGAAACGAGAAATATGGCGGTGCGTTGTACAAAAACGTACATATCATGAAGTGAACTTACAGAAAAGCAGGTTGTCGTTTTCTTATAACTAATTCCAGGGGATCAGAAAATTACAAAATATGTGTAAGAACTTACTATATATGTATGTAGTCGTGTCTTTGTGTTTCATAGTGTGTGTGTGTGTGTGTGTGTGTGTGTGTGTGTGTGTGTGTGTGTGTGTGAATACAGTACTGTACTGTGACCGGTAATTGGTAAAGCTTCCTGCTCTCGGCCATCAAATTAAGTTACATAAATACATCTCACCTAGATCATCTAAATACTTTTTGCCGTGTAAGTTACCTTCAATACACTTATAAAAAAGTAATCTATCCATTCCATTAATCGGATCAGTCAGTTCTTGCATGAAAAATATCTTTACATCGCGGTCAAAACATTTCTATAAACAGATGCTCATCAGTGGCACCCTGTCTTAACCAAACATTACCATATCCATAGTTTAATAGTATGTGTTTTACATCATTTGCCAAACAGTTATAGTTTTCACCCCATTTCAATTGGAGATTGTAAGATTGTTTTTGTAATCTGCTTATATGGTATATTTAACAAAGTATGAACATATTGTCAACTGTTGAGTATCCAGACGCGAAGCCAACCTTTTCTTCTCCCAAAAATTAATTTTGTGCAACCCAGTCATGTAATCGGTTATTCACAACAGTTGCAACTACCTTACTTAGGTCTGGCAACAAACTTATTCCCTTTTGGTTGGATGGGTTAATTGTATCGCCTTTTCTTGAAAATTGGAGTTATTATCGCTGTTGACCATTTTTTTGGAAAATAACCAGCATAAAATAATTTATTAAATAAGTGAGTAAGTCTTGGAGTAATAAAACTGCTAGTGCAATTTTTTTTTCTTTTCTTCTGTAAAAATCACTCGATAACGCATCTATTCCACAGGCTTTTTCGTTTTATGTGGTTATGTGAACCACCCGCTCATTTTATTGAAATCATATTCGCATTATGGTGAATACAAAGTTGCAATAGTTGTATATGACAACGTCATCATAATTTAATATTTGATAATATCATCAGGTGATTTATTTGTATATATTTAAGGGAGTGTTCTCCAATTTTTGGTGTAGGATCTCATTTTCATTATCATGAACATTTCATTCACATACGTTGTGTTCGGTGTTTTCACTTAATCCAAACCCATTCGGTTACAATCTTGTGATATCCTTATCCATTGGAGTAACATTTAAATTAAATATATGTATATTTTCTGATGCCTTTGTTTGGCCCACACCTGCACTCAAAATTCTAAGTCGAGTAGTTGTGTACAAGTAAAGGAGTTATTCCCCATAATGGTTTATCTCCCGGTGATACTGATTTTGCACGGTCATCGAACTCCGTAACTTGGGTATAAATAAAATCAAGAAGTGAGTCAATAGTCCTATCATACCTAATAAAATCGGATTGTGTATTCGTGTACACGTTAAAATAAGAGACAAGCATAAATGTATGATCTGTGTATTTTTCTTTTAATATAGCTATATCATTTTCTATAATTGCAAATTCTTCTGAGTGAATGGATGAGTATTCTGGCGAAAGATACACGTATGCAAAAGTAATGTTCAAAACATGTTAGAATTAGAAGTGATCACTAATCAGATAATGTTTTTAAAAGTGCTATATTCTTCAAAATTGTTCGAATGTATAAAACGTGGTTCACGTACATATACAGCTATACGTCCAGAGTTTCACTTTACTATTTGTGTTTTTGTCTATAACTGTCAAAACATCTATATCTTTGTAAAACAAACTGATTTATAGCATCTGCATCTGCTCAAGTCTATACGAGACCAATAATATCAGAATCTGAAACATTAAGTTATAAAATTACTGTATTCTATTTTGCCACCAGTATGCCTGCGTGGGATATTCTCTCTCTCTCTCTCTCTCTCTCGTATTCAAGCCTTTGCCATTTCGCTATTGCCTAGGAGCAAACACTGGTTTCTTTCTGACATCAAACATACGTATGGCCGTCAATAACCAGTTAATAATACTTGCAAAATGCTTTCCTTCGTCAACTGCTTTCTTTAGGGTCGGATATAGGCAAGGCCGGATTAAAGGTGCAACAAATAAAGCAGCTGCTCCGGAGGAGGGGCAAACGCAGTGAAATGGTACAGGAGGGGAGGACCGCTTTTTTAAATTGCCCCAGGGCCTCCTACTACCTTAATCCGGTCTTGTATACAGGTTTGCCCGCGCACGACGTACATAAATAGGGAAATCTTATGCGATACGAACCTCGGGTTCTGTGTTGACGTATTCCCTGAGAGCAGGATTTGCTTCCTTGTCAGCTGCTGCAGCAACACTGCTTTCGTACACTACAATACATGCGTAAAATTGTCTCCTTATCTTTGTATTTTGTAAACTTAATGATGGACGGGCGCGGTTGTTCTTTTGATTTCAGTCTGTGAGTTCTCTCGACTTCAGTCTCCTCTGTATCTAAACCAAGTCCATCTGATATATACTGCTTTATTGTGAATTCCGTTTCTTCCCACTTCTCTCCTCGTTTCTCTGGCAGATCATAAAATACAAGATTTTCCCGTCTTGATTGTGTCTCTTGTTATTCTAAGTTTTCTTCATTATACTTGTCCTTTTATCAGTCACTCACCATCCCGTACAGTTCTTCCTCGTCTGCATAGGGTCTGAATTTTTTTAGTTAGATACTTGTTTCTGACCTTTAGTTCTTCCCAAGAAGTTTCAAACTGATTTATACGAACACTAAGTGTTCTCACTTCGCCTCTTGTCTCTTGCATAGGAGTTTTCATGTTTATGTCCGTGTGTGATTCTGTGGTATTAGAATAATCGTATACTTGATCAGAATCGTACAAATGATCAGTATTGTACAAATGATCAGAACCCTATAAATAATGATCAGAATCGTATAAATGATCAGAATCGTACAAATGATCAGAATCGTATAAATGATCAGAATCGTATACTTGATCAGAATCGTACAAATGATCAGAATAAATGATCAGAATCGTATACTTGATCAGAATCGTATACTTGATCAGAATCGTATAAATGATCAGAATCGTATACTTGATCAGAATCGTACAAATTATCAGAATCGTAGAAATGATCAGAATCGTATACTTGATCAGAATCGTATACTTGATCAGAATCGTACAAATGATCAGAATTAGTTCCAAGATTGCTGGAGACGACACTGGGTTGAGAGAGTGTCGTGTCATGGGTCAACACCGATACACTAGCCTTGGTCGTTGGTTGACTCTGGATTTGATTTGGGCCAAATTGGCTCTGCCTGAGGCTACACACCCATGTAGCTAGGGCACCATTGGAACTTGAACCATGTTCTGCAGACTCTTCTACATCTCCATTGTTCGCTACCGATACCCATCGCTTTGTACGACTTATTTTTGTCCGATAGTATACTAGAGGCCTCCACTGTTTTTCTACACTCTGCACGGCTTTTAACATGTATATAGTAATACTGTGGTCAAACTTTCACACCAAATAAAGTCACTAATTCCTGAAGATTGATACAATGCACACTAAAATTTTCGCTTTCAGTTTTTTTTGTAAAATTGTATGTAGCATTAAGTCCAGTCTCAAATTGTATGTCTACACTTGTCATATTTCTAAAATAGCTCGAGCTGGTTACACTGTGTTGTCCATACCTGGTATACCGAAAACCCAGTCCAATTATTATTATTATTATTATTATTATTATTATTATTATTATTATTATTATTATTATTAACAACAACGACGACGAGAACGAAGACCCGTAAAGATGAGAATTCTTAACGTTCTTTATAACAATAAAAAAATCCACCACAAATGCTGTAGTCCATATACTATACATTCTAACCCTTCTAATTTCTACATTATTTACCTAGACTATACCAAATAATAATGTTGAAATATCACATTTCTTACACATTCAACATTAGACCAACAAGTTGTTCTCCACCTTTTTTTTTTTTTTTACTGTCCGCCACCAGCGGGGGAAAAAAAAAAAAGGTGGAGAACCACTTGTTGGTCTAATGCAACATCTGCTTGTTGTTGTTGTTATTGTGTGTTGTCGTTACATTCGGTGTATCCTCGGCTTTGTCTGCGATTCTTATGCCTAAACAAAATTGCTTTGTCATTATGCGTTGCAATTTGTATACAATATGGCGGCGGTGAAGATACACGTAGAATACTGGTGCGTAATAATATTATAAATTAACATTAGTAATATAAGTTGTACATCCGTATTTTACACGTAGGTTTGAAGAAATTATTATGATTTGTAAATGTTTGGAAAAATTGTGTACTTTGATAAAAGTAAAACGAGCATTCAGAACAAAAGTTTCACAGATGACTCACGCCCACCCGTCCTTCAGAACTCGAATTTCGATATGATAAAATGTATAAAGCTGTAACACATTAATTCAAAAATAGTTTGGGTTGTATATGTAATTTTTATTTCATTACTGCGATTAAACTTTACACTTAAAATCAAATCAATGCGAGAAACTTGTGATGTTTTGGGAAAGCAGGGATGTTTGCAAACTTTATTTGAAGAAAAAAAATAGTCCCAGGGCACAAGCAAAGTCTCTAAAAAAAAAAAAAAAAAAAAAAATCACGATAAATAAACCCCAACAATTCTAACGCATCATAGATATTAAATATCTAAACAACACTGGGAGACCAGAGGGAAGCAGGGTTATGAAAATCTTGAAAATTCATGGTTGTCAGAGGGAACCAGCTTTGAAAATTTGGTTGCCCAGCAGATTTTTCTGGTTTCCTAGTAAATTCTGCAGTTGCCCGCCAAGATTCCTTTAATAAAAATCAATCAACAACTTTGCCATATATAGTTAGTCCTAACTGCACACAATACTTGTAACTCACCATCAATACTTCTAATTTAAAAGTGTCAATAAAGGTTTCACACTTAGTGTGGGGTTGGGGTATTCGGACATCCAAGCCATTTATACGTTTTATTGGCACATACTTGTGATACATGAGTATTGGCAATTTTTGTAGCAGCTGTTGGAGATTCTGCTTATAATCGGAATTGTTTCTAACGTTTATCAACATTGATTACATGGTTTTTCACCCCTTAGATTTATCCTGTTGGCCAGTTAGATCAGACAGTTTCAGGTGAAACTGGACATGTCCGGTAACATTAGACACTTGTAGTATTTTAAACAAATTGAGCACATAAATGACATTGAAACAATTGAATAATCAGCAGAGTTAGTTCCACCTATTCAGTTATTAAGCTGTACTGTACAATTTTTATTTATTTGTAATAGCAGGTATTAAAACTTTGTACTTGTGTATATCACTTATGTCTGTTATGTTTTTTTCTCAGACCTCTATACATCATTTAAAGTTCATTGAACAAAAGATGTCGTTAGAAACAATTATTTCCTTTCACAAAATCCTGTCAAAAAATGGAGAATAAATTGGGCAATGCATAACATCACTAACATATGATTCCTCACAGTCAAATCTTTGTTTAGGTCCTATCGTTCTTCAAGTACTATCATATGCTTTTGATAGCTTTGCATTCTATTTCCAAGATAATATCTGAAAAGAGACAAATATGTGAATTTCTTGTGGTCAGATTTCAGACACCTGCATGCTTGTTTTAAAGGGATGTACAAATCCACTTGCCAGACTAACGGAACAAGCTCAAATTCGGCTCTGGCATGTTCAAGTTTCCATTGTACCTGCCCATGGGCAAGTGCAAAGAAGTGATGGAGTGAGGGAGAAAGCAGTCATGTTCCATTCCTAATGCTTTATGTTCTGCAAGTTTTATACCCATGCGATCTCACCACAGTACATATATGAGCATTTTTATTTAGTGTTTATATGTACTGCATTCTTCTCTTACATAACTATCCACAGTTTTATCCTTTCTCGTGTCATTTCCATCTTGTAGTCTATGTCAAGGCCAGTCTCACATTTTCTCATGCAGACATGATAATGTGAATACTTACTATTTAAAGCAAGTTTTGACAAATAAGGAATAAATATTTATATTTAACTTATCAGTTAGATTTTAATTGTAATATTTGTACATATATGGGATTTGCCGTCTTCCAGGTCCTAACCTAGCCTCGAGCACATTGTGAGCTTGCCGACTCACAACAATCGGCTTGTCAAAGATTGTTTTGATGCATGTCGTCGATTTTAAGGTGATTTGGTGTTAATTGTTAATAATTTAATTCGTGAGATTTCTTTGACAGGTGTGTTTGGGAATAAAAGGTACTCATCTCTAACGGTTAACCTAGCCTCAGGCACATTGTGAGCTTGCCGACTCACAACAATCGGCTTGTCAAAGATTGTTTTGATGCATGTTGTCGATTTTAAGGTGATTCGGTGTTAATTGTTAATAATATAATTCGTGAGATTTCTTTGACAGGTGTGTTTGGGAATAAAAGGTACTCATCTCTAACGATTAACCACCAAGAGGATATATTTCAAAGCATGATTTTAACAGTGTTTTATGATATGTTGTTTGTGTGGTAATTACAGGAGACCAGTACATACTTACTGCTTGACATTAGATGATAACTGTTAAGTAAAAGGATAAAATAAGTGTTCACAACTCCCTTGAGTTGTGAGTATAAATAAATCATTACAAACAGCCTAGCTTTAATTATTGTTGATGTAGTTGATGAGTTAAGTCTGCTATCTTATCTAGGCAATAAAAAAGGAATTTTCTTAAAATATCCCATATTTTATTTTATCGACATTTTTTTGTACTCATGTTGGGATATTATGTTTGGGGCAAGCTCCAATTTCCCAAGGTCAAGTTCAATTTTCCAGTCAGCTTACCCTGGGCAAGATGACTTTTATAAAATTTGTAAATCCCTGTGCCATTTCATGATGCCTTATCAACACATTGCTTTCTCTAACAGCTGACTTGCGTGTATGATGTGATTAATGGGTATAAAAATAAAATGCTTCGAGATGGTTGGCTAAATGTTTATTCACTGCACATAAGCACATATGTAATAACATACTCGCCTATCTAGTTATCCAATAACTGTAGAGATAGCATGGTGAATTTGCCCATGGTCTAAAGCAGACTATGCATAGATGGAATGATGAAGTCTACACTTATATTTAGAGTGCATGACAGGAAGTATTTGCACATCAACCAAAACGTACGATGATAAATTAGAAAGTGTCTGGATTGCCCTGATGGTCTGAGGAGACCTGACCCCACTCTGTTTAATCTATTTGAGATCAGCTAATAAAAAATATTTTAACAGTTTCCTTTTCTGATGCATTCTTGTTGTCTGATGCTGTCTTGTTGTCTGTCAGCTTTCTACAAGTTGGCCACTCCTGACCACAAACTTATCTATATTTTATGTTTATCTGAGTTTACAATGTTGTTGCTCAGGTTATTGTTAATCCAAAGCTATTATTAATATCATGTCTAATCTGTTAGGAACTGTAGACACTCGACATGAGATCTTCGTTTAGCCATGACCCAACAAGCTAATGTAATATGCAACATGTGTGATTGGTCCAATTTTTAAAAAAATTGCCATATTCATTTAGCTCAAGTAAAGTGAGCCAACGGTGCAACTGTCACATGCTGTACAGCAAGTGCCCATTTCTTCAACAGACCAATCAGCAGGAGTACTACTAAATCATAGGCATTAAGTGTGTCAAGCCAAAGAAGAAAGATGCCGCAACCATATGTTGATATGTTGACAAAACACAAAATGTATGAGTCTTGTTTCTTTAAGGGTTCACCCAGATGGGCTGGTAGTATGGACTATGATTACTTAATCAGATAATGAGTAGCTGACGTGAGGATTAGTGTGGCTTCTTACTGACATCAATCACCCAGTACTCAAAAACAGAATTATATTGAGATAATTCAGGCACCCTGCTGTAGGTGCCCAGAGGGACAATTTAATGCTCAGGTTTGTAGCTGGAGAATATATAATACCTATTTAGAATTTTTAAAGTGATCATTTTAAAATAATACTTTCAGTTGCCCCACCAGGCTTTCACATTGGGAATAATGGTTCCCCAGCAGCAAGCTTTAGTTGACCCAAGCAATGGATTTTTCTATGCCAGGGGAGGGTAACTATTTGCATTAGTAAATATTCTTATGGACAGACAAGTGCCTGTGGTCCTGGGCCTACAACAACAACACAAATTCAGAAGTTGAGTGGCTTGGAACAATATTGGGGTCCTGCAATGAGGGAGGAGTGGGGATGGTCAAACTGAAGAAAGGTTCATACATTTTTACAGGACTTACTCTACCTCCAGTTGTTGGTCATGGGCTCTTTGGGCCTATACATGGAATCGAGAGTTTTCTGTATCCTGGACTATCAAGACCTTGGGAAAATGCTGCCCTGGTCTCCCATTGTCTAATCCTGTACATTTTAGTTTTATTGTGATATGCTGATGTACCGGTACTTTGAATTTTCGGGGATATTCAGAATGGATCCTCTGTGTCTGAAAAGAGACCCACATGCAACTCCATATTCACAAAACTTGTCAACTCGAGTGTACACTCAATCCCATATTTTTATAGCTTCCAGTGAATACACCAATTGAAATACAAGAGATTTCAAAGTGGCAGTACATTTAGAGACATGTCTGTCAGATATGTATAATTTATTTTGTAACAATTTAACAAATATAAGGCCTAAGGGGTCCCAGTTTAGAAATCTCATTGAGCCCTCTGCTGTTACAGACATGATATGCATTTAATTCATCCAGTACTCTTCTTTGCAGATACATGTACTATGATTTCCCTCAACATGATTGCTAGGTGCCATGTGTACAGAGTAAGACTGATTAATGTTGTTGATATTGATATGTACCAGTAATGCTGGTTTTGTCATCAGTTGTAATTTTATTACATGAAAATTATGTTCAGGTATAGCTGGACAAGAATCACCTGTCCATTTGACTTTTCATTACATTAGGCCTGGTCCACATGAGAAAAAGCACAGCTCTTCCTCATTTAATATAATGTGCTACTTGCGGTTCATAACAGCTGATTGCATTATGTACTGAACCACTGTATAACATTAAAGATTGTGGATGAATATATGCAAGTGTTGGGGAAGGGGGCATGGGCACAGAAAATGCCAATTCAAAAGAACGTACACATTATTTATGTACATTAAAATATATGTACATTATACCTAACAGTGATTGGGTTTTCCAGCTTATCATATAGTTATATTGGTGGAAACAAAGGTGTACTTAACGGAGGTTGACAAATATTATGAAAATCAGCTTGAAGCTGCCTGAAAAATTCAATTTGTCCTTGAGAGATTTGAGCTTGCACAACCATGTGACATAATATCACAATGATAGTTAAAACAAGGTAATATAAGCTTGGGTGTTTTCTTGAAAATCATTGCTAGTATTTTTATATTTTTCATGTATAAATGAATTTCTGTTCCTAACTTTCTTCTTCTTTTTTTTTTTTTTTTTTTTTTTTTTTAATTAGCCAACATTTACAGGATTTTGATTGAGAACTTTGATCTTTGACGGATTTTTAAAACAGGTTACTACTGTATTGAAAATAGGTGACCGATATCTAGGCACAAGTCCTCATTGCTTATGTTTACTGGATAAAATATGAAATAAACTTTTTTCCCTTCACTAGCAATTAGCCTAAAATCTCAACAAAGTAATAATTTTCGTGTGATCATGCTACAAATGCCAAAGTCCTGTATAGTCCCAGGGCTGAGCAAATTATTTTTTCATTCACTTGTCCCACCTTACTTTTCACTTGTCCCAAAATGGTGATCACTTGCCGAGATTTGATGAGATGTATGTACTTAATCCATAGAAAGAACAAACAAAATATTATACAACATAATTATTTCTTAAAAGAATTTAATTTTTCAAAAACATTGGTTGATATACATTTGGCTACTTCAGGTACATGTATATATGTTTTAGCTGCTGGATTTGAAAAAATATCCATGTACATGTTTGCCACCTGCACCAGCACTAAGCCAACAGTTGATAGCTGTGTCTGGGTTAAAGTCCTCAAGCTCTGGTTCATTTGGTGAAATGTTCATTAGAATTTTTAAACTCTCATGGTTTAAGGAATTCTCACACTCAGTAGCAGTCTTACGTTTTATCCCTCCACTTTCACAAGAATTTTCCTTCTTCAAATCGACCTTATTACCTTCCTTGCAAAAATAATTTAGCAAACTCATTTTATCCACGTAGTAAATATCAGCTTGCTTGACAACTACTTCTAAAGTGATCATAACGAACATTTTCTCTTTAAAATATGAACAGAGACAGCTCACTAATTAGCGTAATTGTTTTGCATCAAACACAATATCGCATGTGAACGTTGAAAGAATCATTACTGTCATTTAATCAGTTCATAAAGGAAACCAACACCGATGTCGGTAAAGTACCTTTCATTAATTTCATTACGCTGGCTTGCTGGATTAAAATCAGAGTGAGTCGCTCATGAGAAGCTGGTTTGAGTAAACAAAATGCATAAAAGCCGCTTAAAACACTACTAATTAATTATACTGGCTTTTGCTTTGTTTGACTTGTTTTATTTGCCTATAATTTCATCGCTTCGCCTAATGTGCAGTCAAGCGGTAACAGAACATGCACATATGCGATAGTTATCACTGACCACCTGTAGATGTTATACAGGATGTAAATGTATACATGAAGAGGGGTAGAATCAAGTATTCAGTACGCCCAGAGAGCATGAATGGCCAAATAAAGGTAGATATAGTGATTAAAGCATGAAAAATAAGGATTTGCCAAACATTTTTAAAATAGGAAAAATCACTTGTCCCGGACTAGCGACTTGGAAAATTTTACTTGCCCGACACCGAAAATGAATAGTCCGGGACGTCTGGCTATGGGATTTGCTCAACCCTGAGTCCATACAGGTATTCACTCAGAAAACTCTATTTCCATCATTTTCCTTTTATTACAACTGAGTTCACACTTTATGTACATCGAGAATCATGTATATTCTCATAGTGTTTGGGATATCAATTAATGGAAAATTCCACTCACATAAGCAGGTGCCTGTATATTGCAGAGATGCTGAACTGAGTGGACCTCACTGGTTGTCTTGGGTTTGTTTTATATGTGGACTTCACATACTGGTAGACTGTATCTGAGGGTTACAATTGCTTGTCTTTTAAATGGACAATTCGTGCTAAGGTATAATATGTACTCAGTTGATAGAGTTCACTTCATTTATTATATCTGTAAAATTTGAGCACATATGACCTACCATTTTAAGAGGAATCAGCCTTCAATTTCTAAAACTTTTGTGACACTGGAGGTTCGTCATTTTCTTACAGAGGGCACTGCATTATGTGACATGCAACTAGTACTTTCTGTTAATGCCATGTTAGAACTAATGAACATGACCCAGTTGTTGTGTATACAGAGTTCATTTTTGACCACCTTGCACCAATGACCCATATTTTTTATCACTGGCACAAGAAAGTTCCCTCACTGGGACCCATATGGCACCAAGAAAAGATCATAGGAAATAAAGATAAAAGATTATACAGTTGATTGTAGACTGAGTGAATCAAGTGCATCAAAAGTGTACTGAATAGAGTGTGCTTAATGCCAAATGAGCACAAGACAATTGATTTCATTGGCTGACATAAATTTCTTCGATATTGATTTTTAATTGCCTTGGATGCACGTCCTGAATGATGGACATGGTTATTTTAGTGGACAGCGAAATTGTAGAAAAGTATGTATCGGTTGGACTCTAAAATGACTGATTCAAAGCATATAATGCTACAAAATTGAATATTTATTGCAGAAATTAACAAATTCTCGACACAAGTATCTTTGATAATGATATGTATTCGAATTTCTTGGGGGGGGGGGAACGGATAAGGATATATTTATATACTAAATGACCCCACTTTCTGACCTGCTTGGGGTCATTGGGCCCCATCTTTCCTGTTTCTGGAATGAACATTGTGGATAGGTTTGTGAGAGAAAGAGGGAGCACATGTGTATGCTGGTATTGAAAGTACAATTTAGTGAGCTCACTCCATTTTCAGTTGCAAACTATTGAATACATGGATTTATAAATAATAATCCTGTAAAAAATGAGCAACTGTTATTGACAAATTTCATAATTTGCGTCAGCATAGTTTTATTCTTTCTTTATTCTTTATTTTGGGTATTTGTAGAGGTTAAACCACAAAATTAAACACTTAGTAATATGACAACTTTGACACACAAAACCATGAATTTAAGTACCCATAAAAATGTCTTTTTTTACAAAACCACAAAAATGTAGCCCCATGAAAATAAATGCTACTACAGTATTGGATAAACATTTCGTTTGTGGTTGTACTGTCAATCCATCATAAACACAGACCACATAAAAGAGGAGTCAGTCACCAATTATAAAAGTAGTTATATATACTATACTTCCTTTTGATGCATAAATTTCATATTTGACCCAAAATTGATGCATTGTGCATTCCACCCAACACGTTAGTTGACTCTTAGAAATTTTGCCTTAAGCATCAAACACCATATGATAACCTTCGACATTCTTGATGTTTGAATGACCACACCTATACACCTGCATGACCTGCAGATCAGTTGGCATTGTTCTCAGGAGAGGTTGTAAGTCTCATGGAATTGTCCAATAATGAACATCAGTGTCAGCTTTGTTCTTCTGTTTTGAGAAGATAAACAAATTGTTTGAGTGATACTGATGGAGATAATTGAAATTTAACACCGCTTTATAAAGTAAGACCACAAATCGGCTGTGATTGCTGGAAATTTAAAATGAAGGACGGAAATAAAAGAGAATTGATTGGGGTACGGAATAATTTACTTATTTCTGTGGGAAACGTCAGAAAGATACCACTGGTAACTCAGACTGTGAAAATGAACCTTCTTGTAAAAAACAGAAAGAAGAGACTCCTCCAAAATGCACATGAAAATTCAGGGATGCATGGAAGATAATCGACGAGTGATCTAAGTGTATTGCTTTGTTGGTAGTGATTAACAGATTATGCTGTATCAAACCAGGTGTTTTTCTATGGTGGTTTATTAATACTGCATTTCAGTCTAATCTGTGATGTTCAAATTTCCTTTTGGTCTTCCATTGATATTTTATGTTATAGTAGTAATTGTGTTGTTTGTGTATTAAAGAATACCCTTTGATGCTTTCTGTGTTTGACAATAAATGTAAATGAGTTTTAAAAGTGTTTTCTTTCTCCACGATGCTCTCATGACTCTCAGATTAAACATTTTGACTGATAGTCTTCAGATTTTGACTCTTCAAAATTTCAGCACAGGAGTCAATACCCTTCAGTTTCAAGTCCGAAGAGAAACCCTGATATACTGCCAAACCTGGTCTAGCAACCACCACTTCATATCAACCATCAGTTTTTGGTCCACTCAAACTTACTTGTATGATTTGCCTGTATATTATATCAACCACCTACTGGCAAGAATTTTTAGTTTTGTGGACCATGATATACTGTGAATAGCGACTGGTGATCTTTCTGTCTTGCTTCAGTAGAGTCATTGCAGTTAGATCCTGCAGCATATGAAAAAGGGGGTATAAACTGGAAAATTTTGAAATATTAGAATACATACAAGGTCACAAGCAGGGTTTCAGATTTCATTGGCACATGAGGAAAGATCATGGCAGGGAATCTTCTTTAAGAAATATGAGATGGTAACACACCATTTTATCCGTATATACCATGCACTGAAGCTGCAGACAGCATAGACCCAAATCTGTTGCTGCAGATGCACCCTCAGACCAGGGTCTGTTCTGTTCATTGGTTACAGTTGCATGTAAATAGTGTCAACCAAGAATTATGCAGTGAAAGATCTGGGTCTATACCATTTGTAGTTGGATGTGTGCTTTATGCGTAATAATACTATAGTCATATTTAAGTTCTTCTTTATCATTTCAGTGGCAAATGAGGGTACTATCCTCGGTATGAGGCCCTGATGCAAGAAATTGTGTCGGCTGTGCCCAGTGCTGAGGTCACAGGAGAGGTGGGTCGGGGAAGTAAGTTCAAGTTAGTTGTGATGCATGTACTGTTTTGTCTTGTTGATCACAGATTGATGAATTTCAAACTCAGATGGCTAAGCCTTCCAGGTTAGCAGGAAAAGAACATTGTATGAAACTTTCAGCTTTAAGACTTCCCTTTTTGAATTGCCTGATGCTAAAATTTCAGAAGGAAAACATTGTGGTTGCATTGTCCATTCATCCAGCATTAACTCTTGGTTAAAGTTTTTTTGTTGTTGTTTTATTTAAGAGTAATATCTTCTGTTTTCATCAGTGGATTATCATCAGACTTGGCCCACAACTGCAATGGGGAAAATTAAAATTTCTAGAATTGAAAGCCATAGAGGTCAAAGATCATGGTCACAGAGGACACTTGTTTAAATTACATGTGGATGGTCAATTTTTTAAGTGATTTCATATGCCACTAGCATCCATTACCATGCATGAATTGACGTCACAAACTGCCCAAAAAATGTATCATAGGATATATAATATATCTTGGGATTCAGCATTCAAAGGTCAGTGTTTAAGGTCACATATGTTGGTTTATTTTGGGGCTGGGGAGGGTGTAAGTTGTAGTTTAATAGTGTGTTTCTAAGGCCACAACAACATCATGGCAATAAATGTATATATCTGTTCTAAATGGAAGTCAAGAATACTATTTTCCTTTATAAATATTTTTATTAGAGGTGTGCTTTGAAAAAAGTCACAGAACAGGTCATGGAATCATGTTATAGCCCACTGAGTATATGGTAGCTTAGACTAATCATTCTGCAAACTCCTATGCATCTGGTATATGTACTGTTGAACTTAGTTAATCTAACTATCCTTGTTTATACTTGGCTGTAGTATTATCATCTCATGCTACATCATAACAGAAACAGAAACAGAAATTTTATATTTAAGATTATCTATATCTAGACCTTAGGAAATCAGGTTCACGGTATTTCTTATCACAAAAAGTTTTTAAACTATATTTAGTTTTCATAATAAATGATCTATCGCTATATTGTTTTGTGCTGATAAAGATTTAGCTCAAGAATGCTGGTTAAATGAACAACATTAATGATCTAGATCATTTAGATAGCAGGATACACATGGTATGTATGTACACTGTGTGTGTGTGTGTGCGTGTGTAAAGATTGGATTAAAAACAAAATGTAGCAAGATACATATTTCACACCTCATCATATTTTTTTTTTGTAGGGTACATGATGGATGTAAAAAGCAGTAGTAAACTTGAATTTTATAGGTTGAACAGTTTCTGTGGGATGCTCATATAACTTGCCAGCCACCAATTTGAATTTGTGAACTGCTCATATAACTTACCAGCCACCAATGTGAGATGCTTGTATATCTTACCGCCCACCAGTGCACTGAAGACAAACAATGCAATACTTTTTAACTGTTCAGATACTTAAACAAGCTGATGCATGTATTTCACAATCATTAACATTACTACATTTTGGTAATTTTGTACTGATTCATTTTTTTTCTTCTTCTTTTCTTTCTTTCAGCTTCATTTGAAGTTTCCGTTAATGGCCATCTCATCTTTTCCAAGCTGAAGCTCAATGGCTTTCCCAATTCCAAAAGGGTAAGCATAAAGTACTTGCCATGATGACCATGCTAAATGTGTGCTAAAAGATTTTATTTAACAATGCACAGTGCACACAGGACTGCAAGCAGCATAGAGTTAGATCTGTGGTTACATAATTAGCAGATTATGGGTTACATTAAGATTTTGAAATCAAAGTACTGTATATACTCACGTATAACCCGATACCAACTGCAAACTGCATAGACCCATATCTGCTGTTGCATAATGTGCCGGCAGATCTGGGTGTATGCAGTTTGTAATGACTAATCAGTAGAACAACAACAATGACCCTGATCTGCTGGCGCATTATGCGATGGCAGATCAGGGTCTATGTTGTTTGCATTTGGATCCCGCTTATACCCGAGTATATACGGTAAAAATAAACAGTGTGGACTCTGATCTGCTTACCTTTTATGAATTGGCAGTTCTGGGTTTATGCTGTTTACAATTGTGTGTGCACTGTATATTGTTAAATATGATGGAGTGTTATAAGAGCAATAGTTCTGTGACAGATGATGTTGTAATTGATGAATCTACCAAGCTCTACCTTTCTGCCTTCAGCTCTGTCAGTTGTACATTTGAAATTCAAAAGAATCCTGACAAGTCTTTATGGAATCCTCATGTAATAGCACCAAGTTTGTCTAGCCTTTTGACAGCATGATAAACTAATAGCCTAAGTTTGTCTAGCCTTTTGACAGCATGATAAGCCATTACATCCAAGTATTTATTACATACCCATTTAATCTTACATGCTTGATCTGGAGTTCGATACAGCTGTTCAATCTGTATTTCCATGTCACACACCCAGATTGGAACTACTTAGCTGTCTTCTTTGATGTCCACACATAGATATTTTTAGATGCAGTGAATTAAACTTGTATAGATCCCAAATCATTTTGAATATAATTCATCATGTAAAGCTAAAAATATTTAAAAAGCATAAAAGAGGGGGAGTGTAATAAATACTAAACCTCATTCACATTTGGTTCTGAGTTGGGAGAAAGAACTTGTTTGATATGGCTTATGAATACATCTTGGTCTGATCGTTTCAGTGTACCCCAATGCCATTTCCGCCGACTCGGAACAAAACACATATGTAGTTTTGTATATGTCTAGTCTTTTGGCAGCATGACAAGCTGTTGCATCTAAGTTTGTCTGACCTTATAGCAGCATGAGAAGCTGTTGGATCCAAGTTTGTCTAGTCTTTTGGCAGCATGACAAGCTGTTGCATCCAAGTTTGTCTAGTCTTTTGGCAGCATGGCAAGCTGTTGCATCCAAGTTTGTCTAGTCTTTTGGCAGCATGACAAGCTGTTGCATCCAAGTTTGTCTAGTCTTTTGGCAGCATGACAAGCTGTTGCATCTGAGTTTGTCTAGCCTCGGTGGTACAGTAATGGTGGCTATAAGTTGAAGCTGGTGAAGTGGCTTTGTAGATTTTGGCAGTTATAAGTGGTTATTTTTGCAGTGAAATGGTTCATAATTGTGTGGATGATATGTGAATATTCAAGGAATGCAGTGTAGATAACATTACTGGTGGATCATTTAAAAGTTTTCCCAAAAAAATGTTTTTCTGTTCAGATTCTTAGTTGATGGAGTAGAGAAAGGAGTTTAGTGGTTTAGTTTTGAGATATTTCCTACCTTGTTTATTTGAGTAATTTCATTATAATTACCTGTTTGGAACATAGTGAGTAATAACTGTCAGTGTCACAAATGAGTAGTGAGAAAAAATTAGTCCAAGCAAAATTATCTACAAGCATGAGTGGAAAGAAAGATCAAGGCAAGCAACATATGAAAACCAGATCACAGATTAGTTCCCCAATGGAGGCATCTGACACAAGTGTGAGTGATCCAGGCTTGAGTGCAATTCAGCTGGACTTAGAGGAAATAAAGCAAAGTCTTGGAGGGAGCATTTCTAAAGCAGATTTCACATCTGCTATTGCTGACCTTGTGAGAAAAGATGACCTTATGGAAATAGCTTCAACTATTGTGAGGGAATTGTTAGAGAATGTGAAGGAAGATCTGAGAAAGGAGACGGTTGTAGAAAGTGAAAGGGTAGTAAAAGAGAGGACAGGAGAGTTGATGGATAGGGTTGATTCACTGGAATTTGAGAACCATCAATTGCAAGGAAAATTACAAGAGGCAAAGAAGGAAACTGACAAAATGAGGAGTGACCTGAAAGATTCTGGCAAGAGATCAAAGCAAGCAAGTGCAGCTTCAAACCAAAACAAACAATACTCAGGAAAGCTGACTTAAAGTTTTAGGCCTGGAGGAGGAGGAAAATGAAAATCTGAGAGAGAGAATTTCGAAATTGGTGAAGGAAGTCACAATGATTGACTTAGATAACAGGGACATAGTGGCTGTGCATAGGATCTCTGGCCAATAGTGACAGCCACAGCCAGTGATTGTCAAATTCTGGAGTTTGGATTGCAGACTTTAAATTATCAGGAAACACAAAAAATTTCAAGCAAAAAAAGGAATTAGACTGGTTCCCATTCATACTTTTTCTTCCTTTCTTTGCTTCTTTCATTCATTCATTTGTAATTTATACTCATATTTTCTGTGCTATTGGTTCACTAAACTGATTTAGTTAAACTCTGGAAAGGTCTGTCGGAGGTGCTTAAGAGTTCACTCAGATGGAAAATGTTTCACTTTTTTTGTTGTTTATTGTCAACTGTATCAATATTAACTGCAGCCAAATCTACATCATGTACTGTTACACCTTGAATGATTTTAAGACGGCTGCTTGTATTTTGTGTGAGTGTGAATGCCATTCATATGATAAATTTGAGGTGATAATTACTTCATTTATTCCTGTACTGGAACGTGTATTTGTAAAATTTCTGTTTTCATGGATACTAAATTATTTTATCTGTGAATGTTGTAGGCCTGCAAGATTTAGTCTTTAAATGAAGAGACATTTTCCATTGGGTAAAACAAAAGAAAGTATCTGTAGTATGTTTCCAAGAAACTCATGGTACAAAGAACAATGAAATATCTTGGGCTTCTGAATGGGGATATAAATGTATGTTTAGCTATTCTTCTTGTAATAGTGCAGGGTCTCAGTATTCTTTTGAAATACTTTAGAATTTTTGATTTGTAGAGACAGATGTGACAGTCAAGGGAGATTTATTATTTTAGATAATACAACTAATGGCAATAGAATAATCCTTATGAATTTGTATGGTTTTAATGATGATAATCCTAGCTTTTTTAGAAAGCTAAAGGATGAAATTTTACTTTATGAGAACTCCTCTGTTCTAATGTGTGGAGATTTGAATACTGTTCAAGACTTAGATTTGGATACCTATAGTATTTTACATGACAAACACCAACAGTCTGTAGCGGCAATTCAAGACCTGAAAAATTAATTGGAATTAATCTTGACCCCTGGAGAAATTCCAATCAAGACTTAAAGATGTACACCTGGAGGCAAAAATCTCCCTTGAAACAAAGTAGCTAAATATTACATATACACTTGCAGTTTCAATATGCAAAATCCTTCCATTTATGCTTGTAGGCAAATAGTTGAAATGCATAAGAACATTGAAAGATACATTGCTAAGTCAAATAAAAAAAGAAGACCAATTTCTTCTAAAATGGATCTCAATCATGAATATGTAACTTGTGTAAGAATCCTTTTTCTTCTTGCAGGTGATTCTTTATCTGGGTCTGATTTGATTTAAAATGGGAACAAAATACTGATATATCACAAAGTTTATATCGCCTAGATGCTGTATACTTGTGTTTGTGTATCGAAATAGTGTATCTACAGAGATTGCGTGCAATATGCATGTGTGCGTACATATGGGGGTTTTCTTTTCTTTTTATGTACATTAGATCTATTGTCCCTAGATTATCTGATAACCAGAAATGTTTGATTGTAAGGTGGCCTTGGGATGGTGTTTTCTGACCCAGTGGTCTACCTATTATGCGGATAATCATAAAAAATTATTTTTAAAAAAGCCTTTTGGCAGCATGCCATGTTGTTGCATCTAAGTTTGCTTTTAGTAGCATGATAAGCTGCTGCATTATATACACTATGTACAATCTTTAAATTCACTTATAACTTAATTATCTTTCTCTGCTATTTTTTTATTTTTTTTCAAATTGATTTGTAAGAAAATGCTAGGTACCTACTCATTAAACAAAATGTCTTCATCCACTAGACTTGTGCATGTTGTCTAATTTAATCATACAACAATTTGTTACAGTCAGCTCAGAACATATCAGGAAAAGACTCCTGTATAAAGTAGAACAGAACATGTGTTAGTTGTGATGCAATTGGTTTTGTAGGAGGAACTGCTTTAGTTTGTTTTTTTGTCATATTACACTTTATTGTCCCCTTCAATATTTTCATGTTTTCGTTGTCCAACCATCCAGTTGTACATTCATCCATCTGTCCATCTGTGCAACACACATTCTTTTCCACCCAGGAACTTTGATGCCAGTTGAGATAAGTTGATCAAATTTAGTACACTTACACATTTTTATTAAAGGGCATGTTTTGTACCACATTTTGGGGTCAAGTTTTCTGTTCTGAGTTGACTTTAACAAATTGTTGTATGATTAAATAAGTTTTCTACACTCAATTTTCTCTGTTGTTGCCATTTTCTCCTATTCTGGCTAGAAAGAAAGTCATTTTGCCCATATATTAGAGTTTAGTATGGACCCTGATAAATTTTGGCCAAGGTTACTTGGACTAGTAAGATCTCTTGCTACACACAATATAGTTATTTCTGTCCAAAAGACAGTACAGTAACGGTCATGGAGATTGGGAAAAGTGGACAGTTTTGGGCATTGGGAATGGGGCCTAATTTTGGCCCCAAAACAGACTACTTGAGTAATATATTAGAGTTATATTTTAAAATTAAAGGTAGATGGTCATCAGAACTTGAAGTGGGAACATAAATTCGTCAAATTTGACTTATTATGCTAGTTATTTATTGCTCACCTTTTTTAAAAACAATAATTTTCAGTGCTTTGAAAAAACTTTGTCAGCCAGAAGTATGTATGCACGAGAAATTGAAAGAAAGTTGAATTCTAAAAAAATGAGCTTAAAAATTAAGTTACTAATAATAAAGATGAACTTTCTCAAATGATTGTATATTCCAATGATGCAAAAGTGTGTAATTATTTCACAATAGTTCTCACAGCCTAGAATAAATGAATAATTGATTTTGACACACAAGAATACACATCAGTGTTTTAAGAAAAAAAAGGTATTTCATGCAGCACAATATATCATGTCTTTGTACATGTTAAGAATGTGCACATGGTGCAGTGCAGCAAATGATGGTGCCAGTCAACATGCACATGACATGACATAAGTTGGACAGCTGTGCTTATACCATAAGATATAGTTATAAATCGTCTTTCTTTATACTTATTTAAATACTTCTTGTTAGCAATACTTTTTTATAGATAGTAGAGGAAGTGAGGAAGGTTGCTGCAGGAGGGAAAGCAGAGGAGATAACGGATTCAGAAAGTCCAGGATGTACCCTACTGTAATACCACCAATGACCCATGGGATGCAACTCCAGAATCACAGAATTAACAGAATTTATAGCAAGCAGGCTTATTCATTTACTAGTCTTTAGTTTATTGGTCACACAAAAGTTGGAGAATGCAGCCCTTTCAAAAACAATTTCCTACTTGAGCATGAATAGAAAATAATAAAATGGGTTCTTAAATCAATTAGTCTCAAATTTATCTTTTGCCTTGAACATGTAATAATGTAAGTCATTTAGGACTTGTGGTGTACTTTTTCCAGGGTAGAATTTCTCTCATGATTTCAGTGGATGCCTTGAAGGTAATGTCATATTCTTCCAGCAGTTGCTTATTGAGGTGTCAACTTTTCAATTTTTTTATATTTATTTTCAGACAAGCAAAGTAGTTCTGACAGAAAAGTAAACTTAATTCACATGTATTTCTGTTGATTAGTATTGTGAGACTATCACATGTTGACCAGTTGTTCTCAATATTATTGCAACTGTTCTTGTTAGTAAGACAGGGAATATGTAAATAGCCTGAACTTGCACTTTTGGGGGGTAATAGCTCCTGAGTAAAATATTGTTGATCATAGAAAGATAACAAGAAATCAACTGAAACTTCTATGGAATATTATCAAAGGCATGTTTTTTTCTTTGTATATATGATTAACATTGTCTGGAAAAGCTTACATACTAAAGGTGACTAATGTAGTCTTGCTTAGCACCTATTTAATTTGCTCAAAAGGCTAAGAATGCTGCTTTCAGGCAGGTTATATTTTCTAGGAACCTGTCAATTATGCAGTCAAACCTGTTAGATCATTCACCTCCAATTAACATCCATCTGTGTATGCAGATCAGCTACAAAAGGTCCCATTTATACAGAAATTAGTACATTTACATTAATGCTTACAAAGACCAGATTTTACAAGTCCAAATGGCCAGTTTTTTACATGTCCCAGGATTGATGGTAAGAGACGGGTTTGACTGTATATGGCACATATTTCTAGATATTTGTTTCCATTTATATAGTAATAGGGTATTGTGTCCTGTTGGTGGACAAATAGTAGCACTATCAAGAATTGTGTTTCTGGAGTTTTTTTGTCAAGTTTCATTACTAACCTGTCTGTGAATGAAGAGTTACTTCCCTTATGATGACAGTCAATCCAAAAGTACATGCTGCTTAATTGTCTGTCTGATGTTGTTTTGGATGTGTCTCTGAATTTAATGATGAGTTTTGATGAAATTTGGCAAATGCAGCATCATTGTCATACAAACAATCCAGTATACCATTGATAAGTAATATGTTATTTCTTTATTTTTGTAATAATTATTTTCACTTTGAATGTTTTTTTGTATGCTGAAGAAAAGATATATATACACACATACACAGTGGAACCCATTTCAAATTCCCTGAAACACCTATGGAAACATATAGACGATTGCACACTGGTGTTCATTTGATATGATATTTATGACAGAATTTGAATACAATTATATGCCACAAGCTGTTTGTGGCTAGTGGCATATTGTATTATTCAACAAATGAACACTGGTTTGAGATTCTCTATATTACCGGTACATAACATTAAAAACTTTGCATTTGCATTAATCCGACACAGGTGATTTGTGATGTTGCAGAGTGTCAAGTCCCAGCATAAAACAAAAATTTTTTATAATGTGATATCATCATGGTAATAAGGTGAACCTTATGTGATAAAAATATATTATACAAAAATTTGGATTGAAATCAGGACAGGGTTGTATCTATAAATTCTTTAAATCCAAGTTTGTCATAAGTTGGGTCTGTTGTATATCTATGCACATGTTCTTTATTTCAAAGTTGTATATTTATTACAAAAGTGCTTTTTGTTTTTGAAAACAATTTATAAAATAAATAAATCTTAAAAACTTATGTGTTTTGTTGGGGTTTGTTGTGTTCTTTTTTACAGCAAAAGGATATGCCTAACATTGTGTGTGTTTAAGGGTTTGGGTGGTGGGGTTAATGTCACCATTGAAATGCCAGTAATCTGTACTTGTAAGGAGGCATAGATTATGATTACATAATTTACTGTTTAAGTAATTGATAATAATAGAAGAACAAATGATTATGTTGGATGAATCATTAATCCAAATAATTGAAAAGCACAGGAAAAAACAGGAAGTTGTGACAAAAAAGAAAATACTGATATACTTAATAATTAAATATATCAGAAAATGTCATTTATGGTTCGGGATTTGCTGTCGCTTTAGTGTTAGTATTATCCTGCCATGATTAACTGGTTTCCTCTCAAACAAATTATTTTTAACGATCATTTTTCTTTCAGAAAACTGTACCTTAGAATTTCACCCAACAAGAGTATATTATTCAACTCGACTCTAATTGAAAAATTAATAATTGAGAACAAGCTGACTTACTACCTTGAAAATACATAACACCTAGTTAAGGGGCATTTCCAGTAAGTTGGACGGTGAAGTTTTATTTGATCAGATCCTGAAATAAGTCATGGAGGATAATAATTACAAGTTGTCATTTTTTTCTTACTTTAGGCCAAGCCTCACATATTTTGTTCTAAAGTTATAATGTGCTGATATACCACAGAACAAACCACACGGTGTGAGGTACAGATATAATGTCTATAGTACAGACTCTGGGGTGATCGGTCAGTTATAGAATTTTTAAAAGTCCAGGAGATGAGATTTCACACCTCTTTTGTCTTTTGTTTGGTGGCTTTAAAGTGATTAAACAATCGGGGCAAAAAAATGACCAAACTAACTTAGTTGGTGACACCTCTATTGATTGTCCGACAAAAAACAATGTGTAAACTACACCTAGTGACCTCTAAATAAAGCAGAAACAACAACATCATTATTGATTGTCTGACAAAGAAACAATCTGTAAACAAGACCTAGTGCTCTTTCAATTTTACTTCATTAAGGTGTTTATTATGCAGTTTAATGGATAAACAAATAAAAGACAAGTTGATACAATAGTTTTTTAGAGAACTCCTATGACCGATGTCTGTCAAGTACAGTGGTTTCAAGAACTCTGAATCATGGGAACTAAAGGAGGAATTATACATAAACTTGCGCCGGCAGATCTGGGTCTATGCAGTTTGTAAGGACTAATCAGTAGAACAAACAACATAGACCCTGATCTGCCGGCGCATTATGCGATGGTAGATCAGGGTCTATGTTGTTTGCATTTGGACGTGGATTATACACGAGTACATACGGTAGATAAATAGACCTTGTGTATAATAATTTGTCATTCAGAATAAAGTACTGTCAGTTCGAAAATATTAGTGAGATACTTGTGTATTTCTCTGTCATTGTCGGACATTTAAATAATGAACTGATATATTGTGGTGACTAAAGTACACAGGGTTATTTTCTTATAATATTGTGTACATGGTGTTGCTGTTGTCATGCCAGTTTCCAATAGAAGACATTTTGGTTATATATCAAATATTTCTTGCTTTAGGTTCAAGTAAATGTGGCAAAATTTTCACTATTCTGATGAATTTTTTCAATCAAATAAACCAGCAAACAAACCAGTGAACAGAATAAATCAATTAAAATAAAGAGAATTCCAACTGACATAAGAGGTCATAGGAGCCAGAAATTGAAGTTTTCAAAAACCTACCTTCTATGCACTTTGATACTATGATTTACACCAAAGCAGTTATGTATCGATATTGAATCAAATGTTTTCTTTTCACCCTAATGATTGTGATCTGTTTTACAGATCTTTGTATACATCATCAATAAAATGCTTACCTGTAAATTAATATTCTTTGTTATAATTTGAATTGTAGGGTTTAATCTTTGACATTTAGATTTTATCACGGCAACTATAGGGATTTAAATAGGTCTGCCCTTTCTTTCATATGGGTCCAATTTTCTGTTTTGAAAAAATTGATTCAAATTACATTTAACTTTTTTACCTTATAGCTCTCTCTCCCCCCCCCCCCCCCCATCCCGTAAAAGCCTTAGAGTGCATAAATATTCTGAACAAAGCCGTTGGCTTTGGATGTGGTAGAGGAAGGGAGCTAACATCTAAATTGAGAAAGGGATATACACATACAAAAGTATTGGTCACGATAATTATTTTTTAATTACATCACTAAAATTGGCTAAAAAAAAGGGGCATAATTTAATATTTTCATCACCCTGTTGATTTGAATCAATGTGTTTTTCAAAAGCTTACTACCAATTCAGATTGATTGTAATATTTGTCTGCTATGTTGACAGAAAGCACTGCCTTCCATAGGCTATAGTCAGTTTCCGAAACTTCTTGGGTTGCCTCCTATTGCAAGGACAACTATATACTGTTCCTGATCAGTCAAAATCACACTATGGAGCGTTGTTACCAAGTAGTGTTCGGTTCGTAGCAACAGCAAATTTACTTGCATGCAGACTCTTCAGTTTTACATGGGCAAGCATAACATGGTGAGATCACTTGTAATCACCGAGATTCATGTTCTGTCAGAAACTGCTCATCGGGTTCATGACGTGGGTAGCTTAAAGTTGTAAATATCGTGTTTCACAAAAGGCAGCCATTACTACATTCAATACGAAATGGTAGTAGCTAATTGTTTCTCGCTTTTTATTGAAGATGGAAGATATTGACTTCTCCATTTGTCCCACACTGTCCTTCGAACAGTCCGTCCATCCAGCTTTCATTTTTGCATAATAACTGCAACCACATTTGGTATACAGCTGGATATTTGTGAATCCTTGGCTGTTGTTGATTGTCAGCTTCTTGTGTCTGTCATTTATCTGAATTATAGCCCCTGATTTTTGTACCCACGAACTTTCATTTATACACAATAACTCCTTCAATTATCATTGAATTTCAACCAGATTTAGTGTACAGCTTGATACTGATAAGACCTTGGGTGAGATCAGTCTTCAGCATTCTACGTAATTGTTTAGTAGTGCTGTGGTCCCAGGTTGTCCGATCCACCTGTTTTTGTTTTTGCATAGTAACTTCCTTTAAGTAGGATTGAATTTCAACCAAATTCGACATGACGTATGGTATTGATAAGACCTTGGTTGCGTTTGATTATCATCATTATATGTCGTTGTTTAGCAGAGTTATAGCTCCTGATTGTCAGACCCAACCACTTCCGTGTCCTCACAATAAATCCTTTCATTATACGCCCACCATACGGCAGAGCATATCATGTTATGATGTCTATCTATCCGTCCTTCCATCTGTCTGTTTTCTATTTAGTTACTGCACAATTACTTTAGTCGTCCACTATTTACTGCTACCAAACTTTGTGAGTAGCTTGTATTTAGGCAAGGAAGAAACCTATCATTGTCGGGCTCAAAAGGTCACACAATGTCAAATTATATACCAGACCTTGACCAAACTTTGCAAATCGCTTGCATCTGAGATGCGAAAGACACCTATTGTTTTGGGGGTCAAAAGGTTGTCACTGAATCTAAGAAGAAAACGGTTTCTGCTCAGTATCTCGAGTTACTGATCACCTACTTTGACCAAACCTTGTGGATGGCTTGCATTTGAAACAAAGAAGACACCTATTTATTTTGGGGTCAAGAAGTCAATGGTCAAGGTCACAGAAACTAAGAAAAGGATCAGCGATTTTAACAAAACTACTTAAGTTATGTGCCTTATGGCTTGACTAAACTTTGCAGATGGATTGCATGTGAGGCAAGGAAGACCCCTACTGAATTCGAGGCTAAAAGATTATGGTCAGAGAGAACTCCAAGAAGGAACACAGTCTCCACAAAATAAAGGTATATGTCGCAAACCATGACCAGACTTTTTGGATTACTAGCATTTGAGACAAGAAAGGCACATATCAATCTTGGTGTCAAAAGTCAAGGTCGACCAGAGTGAAAGAAGAAAAAGGGTTTCTGTGCCTTCTACCTTGACCACATGATTTGCAATTAAGATTAGACCTTATTGCTTTCGGAATTAAACGTGGCAAAGTTCAAGGTCACAAGGACTACAAGATAATTCACTTCTATGTCATATACGTAGTCCAAAGTTCATTAGGAGCTTGCAATTTTGGTAACCTTTTTGGCTGGTTTGAATATGATACAGGCAAACAACATATTGATTTTGGGGTCAAAGGTCAAGGTCACAGCGACAGTGGCGTAGTACAGGAGTTGAACGGGTACTACATCTTTTTAGTGCCTGAGTATACGACCACTGAAAAATGGTTTTACATAAATGAAGGATAATAATACTATTCATCACATGGTGGTTGTAGAATGTACAATTCGGTATGCTATTTGGTATCGATGAGACCTTGGCTGAGTTTGATTGTCAGCATATCTCCATCACTGTTTAGGAGAGTTACGTAACCCCCGATTGTAACAATCACCAACTTTCTTTTCTGCACAATAACCCCTTTCATTATTAATGGATTTTTTATGTAAATTTGGTACGCAGCTTGACATTGATTGTCAGCATTCTTCGTAACTGTTTAGCAGAGTTATGTAACCCCCGATTGTGACACCAACTTCGTTTCTGCACAGTAACTCCTTGATTTTCATGCAAATTTGGTGCGCAGCTTGACATAAATTAGATCCTGACTGAGTTGACTGTCAGCATTTGGCGGAGTTATAGCAACTGATTGTAAGACCGATCCACTTTAATTCTGCACAACAACTTCCTTATTTCTTATTATTGGATTTCTACCAGATTTTGAATGTAGCTTGATACTGATGAGGTCTTGGCTGAGTTTGATTGTCAGTATTCTACATCATCGTTTAGGAGAGTTATAGCATCTGATAGTCAGACCAAATGGCATTCATTTCTGCACAGTAAGTCCCGTAATTATTTTTGGATTTCAACCAAATTGTGTGTGTATCTTTGATATTGATAAGGCCTATGCTGAGTTTGATTGCCAGTCTCCTACGTCATCCTTTGGCTGAGTAATAGCACCTGATCGTAAGACCCAATCACTTTCATTTTCATACAATAACTCCTTTATTTATGGCTGTATTTCAACCCATTTTCATAGAGAGCTTGGTATTAAAAATACATTTGCTAAGTTATCAGCATTCTGTGTCACTAGCGGAGCTATAGCCCCTGGTTGTCGGACCATTCACTTTCATTTCTGCACAAGAATTCGCTCTTTTAATTATTATTGGATTTAAACCAAATTTAGAATGCAGTTTGATATTGACAAGACCTCAGCTGAGATCGATTGCCAGAATTCTGTGGAATCATTTAGTAGTGTTAGGCCTTTGATCGTCATACCCATCCATTTTTTCATCAACATAACCCCCTTACTTGCTATTGTTTTTTAAACAAATTTAGTAGACAGTTTGATCTTGATGAGGCTTCTTGTGAATTTGATTATCGGTGTTGCTGAGTTGAATTTTCAGTATGCTACATCATCTTTTAGCAGAGTTAGGGCTCCTGATTGTGTGACTCTCAGTTTTTCCTAATGACTCCCTTTATTCGTATTGGCTTCAACAAAATTTGATATGCAATTTTATATTAATAACACATTGACTGACTTAGATTTTCAGCTTTCTGCAACAACATTTAACATCTAGAGAAATTATCCCCACCCACACCGATTGTCGGATGAACCCACTTTTGTTTCCGAACAATAACTCCCTAAATTATTATTGTTAGATTTGAAAAAAATATTTCATATGCAGCTTTACGTCGATATAAATTTAACGTCTATTGACTTTCTACATCATCATATTGTTGAGTTATGGCCGCTGAATTTTCGACCCAAATACTTTTGCTTCAGCACATTAGCTCTCCTTATCATTGTTTTTTTTTTTTTTTTTTTTTTTTTTTTTTTATATATTTTAAATTTGTATGCATCTTTATATTGATGAGATCTCGCATGGGTTTGTTTGTCAGTATTCTCCGTCATTAGTCAATGTCTTCCTTTATTAACATACCTTAACTCCTTTACTATAGGTCACCATGGTCACTGACCCCCTTCCATCTACAAAGCTACACTCTCCTAGTTACAAAAAAGCGGGGAACATCAATTCCTGGAATTTCTTTTTAAAATTAAATTGCTATCTATTTTACGTTGATTATGCAAGAAATTCTTAAATTCATACTCTCGACGGTTCAGATATTGGCGTGCAGTTGTGTTTGTAAGATGAGAGAACCATGACTCTTGAATAATTGAAAGAACGATGATTGTGTCTATGCTCGTTTATAACGTGTACCAACCGAACTGCATAGACCCAGACCTACCATAAACAAATTACCAGCAGCTACGGGTCAATACTGTTCGTTCTATTTATGATTTCAACCAAACAGCGTAATGCCTGATTTCTCTGCGTTATACGTTACGGCAGGTCAGGTTCTGGGCTGTTGGAAGCTTCATCGCCTTTAAAATACGGTATGCAGTCTGTGAAAAATATTGTCCTTAGACTTCAACCTGATCTCAATTCCAGATTTTTCTTGCAAGTTTTTTTTTTTTTTTTGAGTGATAGTAACATCTTTATAGCTTTATAGATTTCACAAAAATTGTGCAGGCATTTGACCAAAATTGTAATTTGCAGATTAATCTGAACAAAGATTTTTCTATTGGAAATATATGTAAACGGGGGGGGGGGATAAGTTTTTTTTTTTAAACAAGAGAACACATTTCTAGCATGTCTTTTCCATGTCCTTGGTCAGACAAATGCTTGCTCCTAGAATCACTAGAATAATTTAATTTCAGTAGGTTGATAACTCTCGGGTAAGATTGGGTTAGGATGGATCAGGTAGCATTGTGTAGTCTTTGTATTGAGAAGAAAAAAAATCACAAACAAAGGCTTTTGCATAGCTTTGAGCTTTGATATTCTTGCTCTGTACCTTTGCAGACCAGATTTAGAGTTTTCCAAACATTATGATTTCTTTCTTGATTGGTTGAACATCTCAGTTACTTCCCTTGACTTCACTTAACTGACAACTCAGTCGCCCACTACTTTGAGGTACTTCAGTCGTGAGAACTGTTAGTACGTCAGTTTAACCACACGAGAACCAGAAAGTCGACATTTTATGGGCTGATACAGAGAATGTGCGCAGGATAGTTTTGACCATTTCAGTTCAAGTTAACTGATCAAAGCTGATCATATATATATATATATATATATATATATATATATATATATATATATATATATATAATAATAATAATAATAATAATAATATAACAACAAATCAATAACTTTTTGTTTCAAATATGTTCACATTTCTTAAGCTTAAGGAATCCACTGTCGCAAGTCTGGAAAAACGAAACATCCGGAATTTGCGAAGGAATTCCGTAAATCGTAGTAAGTTAGCACGAAACAATCAAAGCACGTGTTTGATATATGGTTCAAATCTACAGATACGATATATATGTTTAGAATTTAAAATCTATTGTATCCCCGCTCCCCGGACTTGTTTTCAATTGTATGGTACAATTCTGCACAATACACGACCAGATATCATTGTTAGCTTCGAGCCTAATGTAAACCGACCCGTTAAGATGTCAGATTGACTTAGATTGAACAATCTCAGTTGGTCCCCGCGGGCCATCTTTCAGTTCAAATATTTAGATTCTCTTTGTAGCTTCTATTTTCTTCACAAGTCATTAAAGAAAAATCAACACAGTGATAGAGTCAATTATCTGCACTGTTGAACTCGCGCACATTATGCGTACCTTGCTTTGTGTTGTGATCGTGAAAATGGTCCAGTAATTTCGGCTTTCACACATTTTGTGTCAAAGGAGAGCAAGTGCTGATCTAAATACGATATTGACTTTCAATAATCGATCCTACATGTTTATTGTATTGGGTGCTTTGTTCGATGTTTGCATCGGTATGTAAGCAAATCTTTCGGCTTTCAATAGATGATGCAGAGAACGATTTGAGTTTTATTTCTTCAAATTACAGACCAACCACTGAAAGATTCTACACTGCTGGCCAAAAGGTGTGTCTTAGGAAATACAATTTCTCTTGTTTAACTCTCAAATTTGTCTGGCTAAAATCAACATTATAAGATTCTTATAAAGGGAAATCAAATCAAAACATATTTGAAATTTACCCTAAGGCGTTCTATATCTCGGTGGCATTGCTATATTTGATATACACTTATTTATGAGTTGAAGTAGGAGATATTTTGTATTTTATGTTAAGGAAAATTCAAATTTCAGCTAGATATGTTCATAGAAAACTAATACCCTATCACCCCATTTTTACGAAACTTGCAGATGCACAAAGTAAAGGTCATACTAGTCTATTTTTAGCTCTACATGTCAAAGAAGAACTTATGGGATGGCCTCTTGTTCGTCATTCGTCCGTTAGGGTGAGTTTGGCTTGCCATAAAACTGTACATATACATTCATCCCAGCGTCACGTTGGTCCTAAACGAAAATGTTGCTGCTCAGACAACAATATGGCTGCCACGGCAGCCACCTTGAACATCTTGTTATCGCTACTCCTTCTGAATGGAAAGTTATATCGAGATAGGGTTAGAAGACTTCTCATGATGTCTAGTTGGTCCGAGGCCACCACAGCGGCAATCTTGAAAATCTTTTTATCGCTACTCCACCTGAGTGGATGGTCATATCAACATGGGGTTTTCACTAACAGACTTATTATGATGCTTAGTTGGTCCCAATTGGTGCTGATCTGACATTCAATATAGCCACCACATCAGCTATCTTGAAAAAACTTGTTAATGTTACTCCTCCTGAGCGGAGAGTCATCTCAGCATGAGGATTTGACCAGAAGACTACTTATGGTATCTAGCTAGACTTAAATCAAAACTGAGCCGATCTGATATCCAATATGGCCGGCCACAGTGGACATCATGAAATTCGTATCGCTAGGTGGAAGTCATGTCGACATTGGTTTTTACCAGAAGACTAATTATGATATCTAGTTGGTCCTGAATGAAAATAGTGCCGATCTGATCTCAAATGTGGACGCCACAGCAGCCATCTTGAAAATCTTCTTGTCGCTACTGCTCCTAAATGGAAAGTTCTATCAATATGGGGTTTTTACCACAAGACTTCTTATGGTGTCTAGTTGGTTCTGAATGAAAATTATGCCGATCTGACATCCAATGTGGCCACAATGGCTGCTATCTTGAAAATCTTGTTATCCCAGCTCCTCCAGAATTAATAGTCATATCGACACAGTGTTTTCACCAGAAGACTTCTTGAGATATCTAGATGGTCCGAAATTAAACTGGTGCCCTCCAGACATCCAGTATGGCTGCCACAACCAACATATTGAAAATCGTGTCGCTAATTCTTCTGAATGGATGGTCATGTTGGCATGGGTTTTCACCAAACGTCTTCTCATTGTGTCTAGTTTGTTCTAAATGAAAATGGCGCCGATCTTACATCCAATATGGCTGCCACAGCGGCTAATTTTTTAAAATTTTATCGCTCAAGAATATCAGAGATCGTTTCAATACTCAGCAGATATAAAGAAGAAATGGTCTTATCCTGAATTCCTCGAAATTCTTTTCAGACAGTACAGTGTCAGTTCCTTTGATGGATTCTTGTTAGAGGAAGGGTATTGGACTTTACCAACAGGCTTCCATACATAAAAGCTAAATGACCCTGCAGCCAAAAAAAAAAAAAAAAAGGAGGGAGACACAAGAACTGGCCAAAACGCAAAACCTAAAGTCACTGAAGCATAAAATATAGGTCACATTTATCTAACCTTTGGTGGAAGGGTTTTACACACTTCTCGAACTGCTGAAACTTCTTACGCAATGCTAATTGATAATTCATACACAACACTGCATGGATACTCTTGAAAGTAATGTTTATCTTTTGAGAATGAGTCTATACACCTATTTCCGTCATTGTGCTCGATAGGTAATGCATAGTATAAGGCGTCATAGTTTGGTTAAATCGGTCTCCTCGTTCAGGTAGTTCAAATTTATCAGAAGAAGGAAAGTAATGTCTAGGGGACCAAAAACGGTTTTTGTCGAAATTGAACATGGGTATGTTCTCTCTCTCTCTCTCTCTCTCTCTCTCTCTCTCTCTCTCTCTCTCTCTCTCTCTCTCTCTCTCTCTCTCTCTCTCTCACACACACACACACACACACACACACACGCAACTGATTTGTATCAGTGGCAATGGATATTCTTTCAAGAAATATTAACATGTAAAGAACTACATTTTCCGTGCGTCGAGTCTCAGTTTTGTTAAATTTGAAAAAAAAGGCATTTGGATTGGTGCTGTAAATTTTAAGGGTAACGACTTTAACGAAAGATTTCAATTAGCAATGCGTAGCCAATCATCAGTTTACCCTATATCACCCCATAATGTCAGATTTACTTTAAACATATTGTGTTGCCAAGAAGATCACAAATACTAGTATGTATACAAGTCAAAAAGATTGTAAAAAAGTTTTTAACTTACAAGTTCCTCTCCATAGTGTCAAATTTGTTAAAGTTGTGGTTCACGAGTTGTATATGGTATGAATTACAATCTCGTTTTCTTAATAAAATTAAACATACCAAAGAGCGAGAGCATTAAAATTAAACATACCAAAGACCGAGAGCATTAAAATTTAAACATACCAAAGACCGAGGGCATTAAAATTTAAACATACCAAAGACCGAGAGCATTAAAATTTAAACATACCAAAGACCGAGAGCATTAAAAATTAAACATACCAAAGACCGAGAGCATTAAAATTTAAACATACCAAAGACCGAGAGCATTAAAATTTAGTTTTTTTTCTTCATGAGCAATAACCCACTCTCAATGACAAAAAGTCATTTGTTTGTTTTGGATCCGTGACTGAATATGGGATATTTTTGTAAAAAAAAAAAACAAATTGAGGGAAGAAGGAAGTCTTCACGACGGTATATCACAACTGAGTGACAACAGCAACATTCCGTGGTGATCACTGTTCTCTTCTTGTAACAAAGTTTTCGTAAATATGGCGGTACAAATGCATACTTTCTCAATAATATCGGTAAAGCAAATAAGCATGATTTCAGACATGTATGTGCATGATTCATAAAATCTGTTTTGAATGAATAATTGATTGAAAGTTTACCTAACGTATGATACGATCTGCGTCATATATTTCAGCATATAGCCATTGTGTTCTCTCGGGGGATATATATATATATATATATATATATATATATATATATATATATATATATATATATATATATATAAAGATTACAAATCATATGGCGAATAACAGTCCTTTCAAGTGCACTTGATCCAGCAAGAGATCGCGTGTGTTTAGAGATTGATTAAGATAAACGGAATAAACTGACAACGAACAGTCCAAAACTAGTTTTTAACTAGCCTAAGCGCTTTCGACTCTCTTTGAGTCTTTTTCAAAGGGAAAAACAAAATCGAGACAAGACAAACAATTAACACAAAAAAGCGTTGAAATTACAAAACTTTACATAACTATTTCTACGGAAATTACAGCTTGAAAATGTTTGATGTGTCGTCTAGTTGGCTTCAACTCGACTGCTGATGCAGTAAATTAGATGATTCTGACCAACAAAGGGATGAGCCATATCGCCGTCTGTTATTTAATGTTTAAATTGGTGTAACCGCAGACTGGTGTGACTGCAATTGCTCACAACCCCAACTAGAGTTCAGAAACCTGGAAAGAAAAAGAATCTTACCGGATACGCCGCCTTAGAACATTGAAACCAAGCGGCTTAAACCATCAAAACTAGAAAAAAAAATTTAAAAAATTTTTAAAAAAATTTTAAAAATCGCAAATAAATTCATCATTTGTTTACAGCCACCACATTTTAAATAATTTAATTCATTAATTTTGCTCATTAGTCACTTACTCACTTATAATTACTAATAATTAATCTGTTTGTTTAATTTTTTTTTTTTTTTCTTTTTTTTTTCTGATATTATTTTTGCCTTACGGAACAATGAAATATCTGGGATATAATCTACGGTTACACCAATTTACGTTAAATAACAGACGGCGATATGGCTCATCCCTTTGTAGGTTAGAACCATATAATTTACAGCATCAGCAGTCAAGTTGAAGCCAACTAGACGACACATCAAACATTTTCAAGCTGTAATTCCCATAGAAATAGTTATGTAAAGTTTTGTAATTTCAAAACTTTTCTGTTATTGTTTTGTCTTGTCTCTATTTTGTGTTTGCCTTTGAAAAAGTCTTAATGATAGTCGAAAGCGCGTAGGCTAATAAAAAAACTAGTTTTGCATCATTGCTCGTTGTCAGTTTATTGCGTTTGTATATATATATATGTGTGTGTGTGTGTGTGGAAACTGTGCCAAATTCAAATACACATACGGTATATGGTTTCAAAATTTGACATAACATTTTCGTTTTAGGTTAGGATGAATAAATCAGGGTGTGTTTGACAATCTCCGCTATGCCATACACACATATTGTCCCGGAACCAAGGTCAAAGAAAAAATTGGCCGTCCAAGTAAGTACGCCCCCAACCCCTCCACACACACATTTCAATACATATTTGGTCGACATGTGAGAAACATTCTCAGAATCATGAACGATTTTGACAGCAATGAAACTAAAACAACGAAATTCATTATCAATCCTTCTATTGATCAGTGTCAACGGTCGGCATTTACGCTTATGTAAAAATGCATTTATTTTAGTTATGTTTTAAACTAGTTTCAGGCCCAACATTTCTGGTTACCAACAGCATTTATACATTGGGTTATTTCCTTAAACCCTAACAATCAAATTTCTTCTGCGAACATACATACATACATACATACATACATACATACATACGTGCGTGCGCGAAAAGCGAGCAGGTGTAAACATAGGTACCTACTTACATTACGTACAAATATTTGAAAAGATAATATTGCATGTACATGTATATAAAAACTGAGGAGATGCAGAGATTGTTTATCCTCAAACTAAGTAACGGCATAAAAATATTTCCTATGCATACAGGGACATTCGAAATCTACATCAATGACAGAATGGTCTTTTCTAAGCGGAGAACTAGATACTATCCTGTTGAAGAAGAGGTGAGTTTTTTTATTATTTTTTTCTTCTCTTCTTTCGTTTCATTAATATCTGACGTGTCTAGCATGTTGGGTCGTATAATATTGCAGTGCAATTTAGTTTCTTTGTTTTACGTGTGAAATTTCCGAAAGTATAAACTTCGGTAATGAATCTTTTTATAGACACATCCTATCAAAACATTTGCCCCGTTTTCCACACATATCTTAAAGCTATAATATGATTTAGTGATATATAAAATTCTTGTCGATAATATTTGATCAAGTTAACACATTTATGGAAGTATGAGGTTGCCATTGTCATGATGATATATTTATATGGCATACGTAATCAAGACGACGTCTTTTACGTCAATAATGACGAGATAGTTTTATAGCATACGTTATCAAGACGACTCTTTTACGTCAACATGACGAGTCACCAACTGTAATGTGTTGACATGGTTATGTAGACGACAAATTTACATATTTAAGATGGCAACATGTCAGTTCGACAACACAGACATATCAATTTGTCAATCTACATAATTATGTTAACACATTGCAATCAGTAATTAGTCTTGTTGACATATGAATGTCCTCTTGATCACATATGCTAAAGTAATGTCTTGTCATGACTACGACAGCGTAAAACTTTCTTATGTATTTACCTAAGTATGAAAATTTGGCCTCATGCCTACAAAATCATGGCAACACATCACAATCGGTACCTCGTCTGATTGACGTTAAAGACGCTGTCTTTATCACATTCAGTATGGAACTATCTCTTTATGACGATGTCTTCTTAATACTTTCATATAATCCTTGTTTTATCTATAGGTGATCGAAATTTACATTTCTATTTTAGCTTACGAGAAATCGTATAACATTGTTCTCAAGAAAATCGATATGATATGCATTTGTATGCATGAACTAGAGAGAAGGGAAGACAATGATTGGTTCTGACCAGATATTACATCATTTATTTCATGGCCACAAATCTGTCTGATGCATATCGCGATGTTATGCCAATAAACCGTCAATATTTATAAATCCTTATATTGATCAGTGTCAACGGTCAACATTTAAACTTATATAAAAATGCATTTATTTTAGTTAATGTTTAAACCGGTTTCTGGTCTTACATTTCTGGTTGCCAACAGTATTTATACATTGGATTATTTACTTAAACCCAAACAACCAATTTTCTTCTGCGAACATACATACATACGTACATGTATATACACATATATACGTACGTGCGCCCATGTTATGTCAATAAAACAGTGAAACGGGCCTTTCAGGTTATGCCATTAAAACTGTGAACGTGGCTTTTCAGGTTATGCCAATAAAACCGTTATGCTTGAGATAGATCACGAATGCAGACGACAAAATGGGTTGTCTAATTAAGACGGACATTTTTCTTTTTTTAATTTTCAATATCTAACAATGTGATTCGACTCATTAATTACTTTTAGTTTGTTTTCTCTGAAAACTTTGTCTAAATGTAAAGTTTTTCACTGCTTTTCCTCGTGAAGTAATGCCATTTCTGACATAATATACAATGTATGTAATAAACCTGTATAATAGGGCAGATTACGAATTAGGTGGATGTGACGCAACGCGTAATGACCTCGTGCCTAAAACTAGCTCGCGTGGGCAGTATCTTAAACCCTACAGACAAACTTTGTAACATGGCGGCTAAGTTTCAATATGTAGAGGTAACCGAAGACGACGAAATTACCTTACATCCTAATAGAAAGTCACTCTGTTATACAACTAAAAGGGAGTTTACAATGTCATCTCTCTACAAGTGAAAATCGAAGTAAATTTATATTCTTTATTTCAGTAATTTAGTCCACTGTTCTATAATACATACAAAAAGGTCACCATATTGGAGCGCAGTGCACTTCTTATAGTATAACTGTCAGCAGTGGTGTACTGGCCATTGGGCATACCGGGACAAATCCCGGTGGGCCGCCGCAAAAAAATCCGTTTTTACCGGTGTTTTACTGGTGTGAGCAAAACCCCGGGTCTGTCCCGGCAGATAAGTCCAGGGCCGAGTTGCTTACCCAGTACACTCATGACAGTCAGACATTAAGTATAGATTTTTGTCTAGCTAATAAATAGGTATATAAACTGTGGACTTTGAGATGAAATCAAGCTCTAGAATTTTTCTAAAGACGGAACACCAACGTTTATCTTAATATTTTTCTTCCCTAATATCGTGGCAAATTTTAAAAAATGCATATTATTCGTCATAAACCAATAGTAGATTAATTCTGGACCAGAAGTTGTTTTTTTTAAAAACTCTCTGAAGCAATGTGACCTTCATATCTACCTGCCTCAATATTAAGTTTATGGCTAGAACATCTAAATATAAAATATAGAAAAGTCCAGAGGAATGGTTAAAGGTAATCCTCTACATAGATATTAATGCATGAAAAAAATTAGTTTCACTCGGTATAAATTTTAAAAAAAAAAAGAATTCCGGCTGTATCAATTTAATTATAACTACGTGCCTTTTTCTGACGATTTTTTCTTCTAAATAATTATTACTGAGATTGCCATGAATAATCTAATTCATTTAGTTTTCGATTTCACCATTCAGTCTTATAATTAATATTTACCTCGGTATGAAAATTTGGCCTCATGCCTACTCAATCATGGCAACACATTACAATTGGTACCTCGTCTGATTGACGTTAAAGACACTGTCTTGATCACATTCTGTATGGAAATATCTCTTTATGACGATGTCTTCTTAATACCGTCATAGAATTGTTGTTTATTTATAGGTAATCGAAATTTACATTTCTCTTATAGCTTACGAGAAATCGCACAACAGTGTTCTCAAGAGAATCGACATTATATGCATTTGTATGCATGAACTAAGTTCGTATTACAGATGTTTGCAAGAGAGAAGGGAAGAAAAAATTGGTTCTAACCAGATATTACGTCATTTATTTTGTTGCTACCAATCTATCTGATGCATAGCGCTATGTTATGTCAATAAAACCGTGAATCTTATCCAGAATATCTCAAAAAGGAGCATCACCCACAAGTTTTAATGAATGACGCAATTATTAAGAATGTCACTCCTCATAAATAATTGGGCCTAATACTGGATGAAACACTATCCTGGCATATACATACACAGGAAATAACTACAAGAGCATGGAAAAGGTTAGATACGCTACTAAGTTGGAAATTCAAACTTGATAGAAAATCATTAGAGCTTCTTTATTTCACCTTTTTAAGATCTATTTTGGAATACGGATTATTATCTGGGATAACTGCACCCAGTATGAGAAAGATGAAATAGAACAAAATACAAACTGAAGCAGGTAGAATCGTTTTATAGGGCAACGAAATCTACATCATATGCTAGAATGTTTGAAGAGACAAAATGGGAAAGACTCTCAAAAACACGCTCCAAAACATAGAATATTAACACTTTTTAAAATGCATCATTGCGTGGCTCCTAACCCACGCGGGCTTTGGTTCCACCAAGTATCCAGTAGTTAAGTAATAGAAAACTTCGTGATTGAACTAAACTACATAAGCTTTTCGCGAGGACAAATCCATACCAAAATTCATTTTTATCAAAGTCTGTTATGGAATGGAATCTTCTTCCTTTGGAAATTTGGAACAACCCTGCGTTACACCCTTTTAAACCACACTTAAATAGATATCTAAAAAGGATTCCATTCTATTACAATCAAGGTGATAGATTAACCCAAATTATATACACAGGACTTCGACTGGGTTGTAGCTTATTAAACGACGATCTTTCCAAAACCACGTGTCAGTTAGAAACAGGTGTTTGTGTGGTGAATCAGAAATTGTACAAAATATCTTACTATCAGAAACCGAACAATATTAACTTGTTCCCATAATATAGACATAACTTCGTTATTAATGGGTAACCTCTTGTAATCGCTTGAGGTCAACGCGATTTTAAGGCGGTCTAAAAGTACATAATAACAACTAAGAGTATTGCTTAATCACTATTTATATATTCAAACAAACCCGATATATCTCTGGTACGTATCAAGCTACTATATGCCACCTGAACTGAAATTAATAGTCCATTACATACACCACCACCACACCACCATTTTTCATTTAAGTACACAGCAACATATTTCTTCTATAAATGCTTATGAGATACTGTTTGATATTATTAGAATATTGCATGCACAAGTTTTTTTAAATATCTTATTAACGTTTTTAATATTTGCAATCCTCGTTATTCATTATTCGCGTAATATACATTTTCAAATTTAATATTATTGTTAATGAGAAGACAGCTTGAAATTAGCTTATGCTTGTTACTCAGTCCTCTGTATCTCTAGTTCTCTCTTATGTACTTTCCATGATGACTTCTGCAAACAAATACTAAATAGACTTTTCTTTGCAACAAACAACGGCAGCAACTGTTCGTATTTATTTTAGAGATAACAAAAGATGTGTGGTGGATGTGTCGAATCACATTCTTCGATTTGTTTCAACCCAATACGTTTAAATATATGTGTCTGTTTGACAATTTACTGTGTCTTCTGCATTCATAATCGCTCGCATTCCTGACTTTAAATGCCCCTCTCACGGTTTGATAGACATATCTTTGCGCTATGCATGAGACAGAATGGTGGCTGTGTATTTATAACTAGTTATTCCGGTCTGTTCGTTTATTCCGATACATTATAGTAATAGTTCTGGCACCGCATTCTTGAAACATTTTGAGTATGGAAAATTCAAGCTCGTGCTTTAAGTCCGAATATTTTGGCATCTAAACTTAGAATAATAAAATATTAATGTTTTCTTAACTTGTGTCTCTCTACTTGTTTGCTAAATTTCAATGAAGTAAATATACTCCAACTATAATATGTGAATATGAGTGGGGTTTTAAGATGAAGCTTTCGTTTCTTGCTACACACAATTTCGAGAATATAAAGTCTGGTTTCGTCAAATGACGTCTTATTTTTCATGGCATGTCTTGGCTGTTATAAAATCGTGTGCCATTGTCTACTCTAAGGTTTAATAGTCTAGTCTGAACTGTTATTGTCTTCTCGATGATGAACTTAAATTATACTCGCGTGCGACCAAACTGGTCATGTGCGAGGACCTTGTCTTCTCTTTATTGTACTTTATTTTATAGCAGTGGAATGACTTTTTTTAGCGGATGGAATTTATTATTGTAGGTGGTCCACGCGGTGCAGATGGCCTCAAGAGGGGAGAAAGTACCGCTCGTTAACCCAGCTGATTCCTGCGCGTGCCAGCTTGTGTAGAATCAGAGTATCAGAAGAATTATGTGTCCATTGGAATAACCTGTGTGATTGATCTAAAGGAGAGAGGGGGGAGGGGAGAATATGTAACAATTTATAGAATAGCAAGTTGGTATTTAAAAAGACAGCGTATAAATGATGGTCCAGACTGAATTCGTTACTTTGCGAAGGTCCGGAACTGATGTAAAAAATAATACGTTTGTCTTTATAATATATTAGTTCACACATTGATAACAAAAGACTGTATAGTCTGTATTAATATTATCAAATCTATCTGTAAGCATTACTTTGCATACGTTTCCTAAATTATAAACTCCAGCATCTGTTATATACTAGTAACTGAATGCTTTGTATAGGATAATGTAACATTTAACACATAATGTTAAGAATATATATATATATATATATATATATATATATATATATATATATATATATATATATATATATATATATATATATATATATATATATATATATATATATAATCATCTGTACAAGAATAAAAATCTGCGTCTATGACTACATTTTGTCTCTCTCAACTGTGATATTTGAAAAAACATCGAATATATCATTTCAAAGTTATTAATTCTTTTTGTATTTTCCATGAAATAATTTTGACTCAGTATATTTGTAAATGTTAAATATAATATTTCCTCTAACGTTTGATATAAAAGCACTTTGATATAAAAGTGCCAGACTACTTTACACCAATAAAAATCTTTCAAATTTCTTATCGTCTCCTTGAAATCTATGCCCAAACCATCGAACAAAAGAGCTTTTACATCATATCTATAGCAGTAATCATGATTGCAAGCAAATGACATATGTCGAATTGTCACAGCGCTGGTTGGCAAAGTAAAAAATGTGTTGAGAAATAGAGCGTTAAAGAAGGCTTATACTTTATATACACTTTCAATGTTCATTATTGAATTTTCAAATCGGACGCTTCAAACAATATGTTTGGCAGTCAATGCACGAAATAAACTACTAGCACTTCTTTAGACATCTGAGGGCATTCAGCAATGTTTTTCTTCCCACAACTTGTGCATACGAACGCCCAGTCACGTTATCCCATGACCTAGAGCTTGATTACTCCTATAATATATATATGAGCTTGATTACTCCATACAATTAGCCAGTCAATTAATCAACAAATGTGTCTATTTATCTGGCTGTCTGGCTGTCTTTATATATATATATATATATATATATATATATATATATATATATATATATATATATATATATATATATATATATATATATATATATATTATACGCTTAAGATTAGACCTTTTTTTGGTCTAAGGAGTTAACTCTGGAAAATGATGAGGCTAGTCGTTGCCAGTACTTATGTAAAATCGAGTTGATAAAAATATTAAATTCCCATTGCGGCTGCTCGGGGTAATTGAACAGTCTTGAAATGTATAATACATAAAAGATGTGATTAAATATGAAAATTTGGGCTGTGTGGCTTAAATAAAAACAATTATTAAACTTTGCCACATTTGCTTTGTGAAGCCTATTGGTTCAACTGGCCTTAAGGCCAAGTGAGCTTATGGTACCATCCTGCATTCCTCGTATTTCCTACGTCCGTCAAAATTTGCTTGTTACCACTCTTGAGGTCATATTCTTGATCCGATTTTGATCAGACTTGGAATATGGGCTTGCCTTATCATGACCTCGAAAGAGTTCGACAATAAACGAGAATCGCGCATATTAATGAGGTGATTTTGCCTCGGGTTGACTGAACTTGTTACCACTCTGGAAGTCATATTTCCGATCTGATTTTTATCAGACTTTCAATATATGTTTATATCATCAGAATCTCGAAGGATTCAGAAAATGAGCGAGATCCACGCATACCAATGAGGTGATACTGAATCTGATTGGTTGATCTTGTTACCACTCCGAAGACCATATTTCTAATCCTATTTTGATCAAACTTGGAATATGGGCTTATATAAACAAGATCTCAGAAGAGTTTGATAATTAATCAGCGAGGTACATGTATATTGAAGAGGTGGTCTTGCACCTGACTAGCTGAGCTTGTTACCACAGTGAAGTCATATTTCTGATACGATTTTGATCAGACTTGGAATATAGACTTATCTGACCAAGATCTTGCATGAGTTCAATGAATGTGCGTGAGCCACGCATATTAATCAGACAGTATCGCGTCTGGTTTGCTAAACTTGTTACCACTCTAGAGACTGTATTTCTGATCCGATTTTCATCAAACTGGGTAAATAAGGATTAAATATGAAGATTTTGGATATGTACAATTATAAGTGAGATCCACGCATATTAATAACATCGTCTCGCGTCTGACTGGCTGAGCGTTTCAACACTTTACTAACTCCGTTTCTAATCAGATTTTTATCAGACTTGGTAGGTATGCTTATATCATCAAGGTATCCAATGAGTTTATTATGAGCAAGATCTACGTTTATTAATAAGGTGATCTTACATCTGATTGGCTGATTTTCTTACCCCTCGAGAGACGGTATATCTGACCCGATTTTAATAAAACTTGGAAAATATCATCAAGATGTTGGATGATCTTTATAATACGCAAGACCTATGTAGACCAATGTATGAAAATACAAATCCATGATAACTGGAACTTTGGGATTCACTAGCTTTTGTGTTATATTCACACGTTCATCTAAATATTATTATAATCTGAGGCTTGGGATACTAAACCGATATTATGAAAATAATAGTAAAGAGGGGACCTTCTTCTAAGAAAATATTTCATTGTCCGATTTATTTTAGCCGGATAATATTCTCTTTCAATTATTTTTCTTAATGTAGAGAGAGAGGATTCGAATCTTAAATTTTGATTACTAAATCTATTTTTTATAAATAAAGTATTTTGCAATAATTATCAGGGGATTAATAATAAAAATATTACTTGTTGCTTCTATGATAATATTCTTTAATTTTAGTTCAACTTGTAAGTTAAGATTGGTCGGGAGCCAACTACATAACTCATTCCACAAAGTTTTCACCTTAATACACTTAAACATTAGATGAGTTATAAACTCCGCAGCTTACCTACAGCAACTACATTTATCTGAATCAATTTTACCTATCTTTTTTTGTTAGAAAGTGTTTGTAACTAAGATACTGTGTACAATTTTGAACTGAAAGTCTTTTAGTTTTATATCTTTAATTTTTGTAAGACTGAATAGGAACATTTCCACTCTGCAGGAATTACTTTAGGTAAAGCAGTATCCCACTTTTGACTTTCTAACACTTGATATGCATCATTTAAAAATTCATTAAAAAATTTACATCCTTTTTTCATTTACAATTAGAGTTGACATATATGTATTGATGCCAGCATTGTATTTATATTGAATAATATTTTGTTTATTTAAATTGATTATTTGTTTCCAATAGTTGGGTAATTTGCTAAAAAAGAGTAAAGTAATCTAGAAAGATTCCTTTCACATTATATTTTTTTTCAGGCTACTGAAGGACAATAACTCACCATTTTCATTTAACAAATCTAAAATATGGCAAACACTATTCAAGTACCAATTTTTATTTATATAAAAAAAAAAATTAAAAAAATATTCTCTGTATGTAGGTATTTTTCTTGTAGCCATTGTGGACAAAATAAAATCTCACTGATTGAATCAATTTTAACCTTATCTAGAAAAGACGATTCAGCTTTTAAAAGATCTTCCCATAATGGATTTTTTATTGTATGGCTAACCTGTGAAATGTAGTTTGTATATAAAAAAAAATATTTTTGAAGCTTCAAAATTTGTAAGACGGATCCATTTCTGCTTTTTAGTCACTCATCGCAGCCAAGTAAATTTTAATGATTTTATCAAATCGTTGAGATCAACCATTTATAATCCCCCTGCTTATATATATATATATATATATATATATATATATATATATATATATATATATATATATATATATATATTATTATCCTACGTTCTATTCTATCTTGTCCATCATTCCATAAAAAAAGTTTATATAATTGTATTCACTCTCTTAATCAAATCTAATGGGGGATTAAGTAAAGAAAGAAAGAAACTAGTAAATCTAGAGAGACCTACAGATTCTATTACTATTATTTTACAAAGCAAAGTTACTTTACTTTTATTCCAGTTACTAAATATATTTTCCATTTTCTCCCTTTTTTTTTTTTTTTATAATAAATTAGGTTTGCATATATCATGAACATTTGTATAGAAAAACACCCCCAGTATTTAAAAGGTCCTTTCTCCCAGTCCAGTTTTAGATTTTCATATAATTTCATATATCTGAAATGCTGATAATGGCCATATCCATATTGCCTTCGTTTTTTTAACATTCATTTTTAATCTCGAAATTTTATAGAACTGATCCAGTGTTTTCAAAGTGTTTTAGTGATTCTTCTGACCTATTTAAAAATATTTGTATCATCAGCATACTGACTTAAATTCTATTTCACTAATTTGATACTTTTTTTTTTTTTTTTTTTTGAAGCATTTTCCCTAGATTTTCAGCAAATAATAGAAACAAGTATGGTGAAATTGGATCCCCATGCCTGCAGCATCTATGCAGTTTTTAACAAAATCAGATAAATGTCAGTTTTGTAAAATATCTGACCAAGCCCCATTGTAAAGCAATTAAACACACTTACGGACAGAATTGTCACAATTTAAGATAACTAAACATGTATCAATAAATTGCCAGGAGACAATATCGAAAGCTTTTTCAATGTCAATAGTTAGAATTAGACCCGGAAGTCCTTGCTTCTTTCTTTCAAATAAAGTATCGTTGATAATCCTAATGTTTTCACCAATAAATCTACCACTTATAAAATCTTTTTGATATTCATGAATAATGTCATCCATAACTTTCTTCAATCTATTTGATATACAAAGCGATGCCATTTTATATATAAAACGCAAAAGAGAGATAGACCTCCAGCTTTTGAACATAAACCTATGCTTGTCTGGTTTAGGAATGCAGGTGATAACACCTCGTTTTTGTGTCATAAAAAAACAGCAATAATGAACCCGTCTTCTATCCAGTATTTGTTGGCCTTATAATGAACTGTTCTAAATATTTCCCCAAAAATTTGAATAATTCAACAGTAAAGCTATCCAGTCCAGGTGCCTTGGAATTTTTCATACATTTGACATATACCTAAAGACAGTTGCAGCGCGAGGGTGGGGGTCGGGAGGACGTCAATTGCCCCCGGGCGCCCGGCAACCGGGGTCGCCGTCGGGAGCTTTTTTCTTTTTTTGCAGCTAAAATTTTCATAGTATTTCACCTGACTTTAGTGTTAACGGAGGCTTAGATTTGGGGGTGGGGTGAAGGTTGGCAACTGACGTAAAATTTGTTCTCTGTGGCAGGCAGATTAGGGGCGCCACTAAAAATCAATGCCCTCGGGCGCCTCTGTAGGGGCGCCACTAAAGAACATTTCCCCCGGGCGCCTCGAAAAACCCTCGCGCCGCCACTGCCCAAAGATCTGCACTTCTTTCCTTTCCCAATAGGTAAAATGTAAAGAGTTGTATGAAAGCGTACATAAAATCCAAAAGAGAAGTACAGATGAATTGAGTAAAACAGATTCATATTCCAGTTGCCTGACACAAGAGGACTTCACTTAAGCACTTCACATTTTTGCTTGTTTAACTGTTAGGTAGTACAGTATAACCTGTCTTGAAAGACCACCTCTACTGCCAAAAAAATAACAGTCCACCAAGACAGGCAGCCCCCATTACAGCTCTTAACAACCTGTACTGGCTAAATCCATACCGTGAGAACCCTGTCGTCCAAGACTGGCAGTTTCGCACAGCAGTGGTCCCTCAAGACAGGCACCACTGTAAAAGACGTGCATATATATATATATATATATATATATATATATATATATATATATATATATATATATATATATATATATATATATATATATATATATAAAATATATATATATATTTTTGGGGCACCCCGTCAAAAGCGCGCCGACAAAAGCGCACAAAAACAAAAGCGCGCAGGACAAAAGCGCGCAAAGACAAAAGCGCGCAGGACAAAAGCGCGCCGACAAAAGCGCGCAAAGACGAAAGCGTACAACAATTACCATTTTGTGTCTCTAGTAAAGAAATAAAAATAATAAATAGAGCATTAAAGATCATTAAGCATCGTTTATTAATTAACATCTCGAATCTCGATATGCAGAAATATGGCGTTAATGAGCAAATAACATCATCCATTCATTAAAATCCCAATAATCGGTTATCGGTGCTAATTGTGGAGGACAGTGTTCAACCAACTCGTCAAACGCTGCCGCTGTGTTAGCAACTGGGAAGAAGCAGAGAGCTAGCATCATTTTGACGTACATGCGCAAGTTTTCATCATCACGATACGAATCTGCCAAATGAAATTCTTGCACTTTGCGCCAAAGACACTGGCCGAGATGGAAAAAAACATCGAACTATCCGGGCTGCCGGGAAGACAGCTATGCACGCGTTTTGACTAGCTTTCTTTCGGTTCTTTCCATGACTGCAAATGTTTCGGCCTTAACATATTTGTGCTATTTATACAGTTTCGGGTACGCAAGTAGCTTTGAAGAATGACTCTTCAAATAAATTTTGGAACTTAGAAATTATCTCACTTTTCTACTCTGCGCGCTTTTCTTTTTGCGCGATTCTGCCTGGGTCTTTCAGGTTTTGTCATCGCGCTTTTGTCGGCGCGCTTTTGTCGGGGGTTTTAAGCTGCGCGCTTTTGACGGCGCTCTTTTGTCAGCGCGCTTTTGCCCTGCGCGCTTTTGTCGGGACACCATTTATTTATTTATTTTTTTATTTATTTATTTATTTATTTATTTATTTATTTATTTATTTATTTATTTATTTATTTATCTTGATCCTGTGAAGATAAGAGGGAACAATCATAGCAGTCATTGATGAAATGTGTAATTATTTGCTTATAAATAGTATATTTTAAAGAAAAATAGTTTCCGTATATGATTTACAACTACTTAAGATTATTTATCTATTTCTTCATACAAAGGTTTGTCCTTAAATTAACAGTAATAAAAAATCTACCTATATAAAATTGTTAAAAAAATCAAATAATCTAACTAACATTCTCGAGTCATATGTAAATAAACATACAATATTCTAGATGAAATTACTGCTTCTAATTTGTGTCTTATATATTATATATATTTTTATACACTCATATACAAACCTGAATGATTTGGATATTTCTTAGAGTTACTTCCCTTTAACCATGGTTATATTTGATAGAATACTATGTTAACTTTTTAATCAACAAATTAATTTTTTAAAGAAAAAAATATAACTAGTTATTTGCTTCAGCAAACACAATTCTATAAGCAGGTTTGAACTGGACTCAATTTCTAGTACTTGGAGCAACATGCTTTACTCGATTACATCGTATATGAAACTGCTGTTTAATATAGAGTACCGTCTTTACTCGAGTATAATATTTATCCAAATGCAAACAACATAGACCCTGATCTGCCGTCGCATAATGCGCCGGCAGATCAGGGTCTATGTTGTTTGTTCTACTTATTAGTCCTTACAAACTGTATAGCATTATGCGACGGCAGATCTGGGTCTGGGTCTATGCAGTTTGCACTTGATATAGAATTATACGCGAGTATAAACGGTAATACAACGTAATCGACTTTCTCGTTCGCATTACACTAAATGCACAAATAAAAATAAAACACACACACACACGCACACACAAACACAAGCAAAACTGAAGACAAAATGTTAGCCAATAGATGCAAAGTATACAGATATAAACTAAAGCGAAACTAAAAGTTCAGTTAAATAAAAAAAAGCAAAAGAAAAGCTTTTTCAACATTAGGCATTAGGCTGCGGAACAAAAGCTAGAAGCATTAAAACTAGATTAATTAATTAAGGGTACAAAAGGGCCAGATTAGCACATTTCTCACCTCTTATCCCACGTATCTTGAAATATGTAAGTACATGTATAAGTGGTAATTAATTTCAATGCTTACTTTAAATACGTTTATATTTACATGCAATATTAAGAAGTCATATGTACAATATAAACCACCCATTCCAAAATTATCATTACATGCAATATTAAGAAGTCATATGTACAATATAAACCACCCATTCCAAAATTATCATTACATGCAATATTAAAAAGTCATATGTACAATATAAACCACCCATTCCAAAATTATCATTACATGCAATATTAAGAAGTCATATGTACAATATAAACCACCCATTCCAAAATTATCATTACATGCAATATTAAAAAGTCATATGTACAATATAAACCACCCATTCCAAAATTATCATTACATGCAATATTAAAAAGTCATATGTACAATATAAACCACCCATTCCAAAATTATCATTACATGCAATATTAAGATGTCATATGTACAATATAACCACCCATTCCAAAATTATCATTACATGCAATATTAAGAAGTCATATGTACAATGTAACCACCCATTCCAAAATTATCAATACATGCAATATTAAGAAGTCATATGTACAATATAAACCACCCATTCCAAAATTATCATTACATGCAATATTAAGAAGTCATATGTACAATATAAACCACCCATTCCAAAATTATCATTACATGCAATATTAAGAAGTCATATGTACAATATAAATCAACCATTCCAAAATTATCATTACATGCAATATTAAGAAGTCATATGTACAATATAAACCACCCATTCCAAAATTATCATTACATGCAATATTAAGAAGTCATACGTACAATATAAACCACCCATTCCAAAATTATCATCCTCTTCTTTCTCTTGATTCATATGATCTCAGCATTTCCTCAATTTCAGTTTCAGCAATTATACTATTCCTTAAATTACGCCGAATCTCTAACTTCTCAACAACCCCTTCTATTTCCAGAACTGACTGCAGAATATGTAATATCCATCTATATCTATAATTCCATCCCTTGTATTTTTTCCCCCCAATATCCTTACACTTATATCATCACTGTTACCATACTACCATTATCATCTTTATCCTCATCTTCATCATCACCAATATTTTCCCACATTCACCTCCACATACATAAAATGAAATAATATTTTTATGTGTTCATTATAAGAATGATGGATGTTACTTTTTAATAAAGGTTTTTTCTTTCTTCATTAGATGGAGCAATAAAACAATTAGATTAAGTTGACGCTCATGTGCAAACAATAAACTTTGAACATAGCTAAGCTCTCCTAATCAAGCGCCCCTAATTAGAGGACCTGAGAAAATACAGCAAGTCTTCATTTTATTTCATCTGCAAAATCTTGTGATTTATTTAAACTGCCACGTCTGGTGTTTTTTTTTTTTTTTAACTGCCACATCTGGTGTTGATTTTATCCTTGTGGATAGAGCTAATAAAGAAAAGAAAATAGAAACATGAATAAAAGGTAAGCACAAAATGACTGACATGACGAGACTTTATTACTGGTCGAGATAAGTGATAATTGCTGAATGAAGTGTGGCACGAATGACGTCAGGGTAAGAACGACAACTCTAATAGTCTTGACTGAAACTTAGCAGCGTTTTCTTCGCGGAGTTGGCGGTCGCTATTTAAAATCGTAATTGTAATTAAACTACTATTCTACGTTTATTAAACCAAACGACCAGTTTTATGTATTTAATAAGATATTATTATGGCATTTTAAAGCAAACTTAACTTCCTAAAATTTTAACAAACTTGACCTTTGAATAATGAAAACAAGAAAAGAAAAAAACATATTAAAATTAGCAAACTACATGTCTATTTTGTTTTGTTGCCAAAATGAGAGCATTTTATTAAAAAATAATCAAAGATGATGGAGTGATGTGTGTATTTACGTGTAAATCGTACAAAGAACCCAATATATATATATATATATATATATAGATATATATATATATATATATATATATATATATATATATATATATGTATATATAGACACACACATTGCAGAACAAGTCATAAAGTAGCCTTAGCCTTTTTGGGACATATTGGTCCCTTAATCATAAGGCAAACACTCTCCAAAGGCACAAACGCAAACCAATCATTCCTCACACCGGGACGAATCTAGACGTATCAAGCACGACAGAATTTCTGTTAATCTTTTCGTCAATCTAAGAATCCGTTTTTGTACATAGGTAGAAAGACTGAATCCATTTTTGTACATAGGTAGAAAGACTGAATCCAGTTTTGTACATAGGTAGAAAGACTGAATCCATTTTTGTACATAGGTAGAAAGATTGAATCCATTTTTGTACATAGGTAGAAAGATTGAATCCATTTTTGTACATAGGTAGAAAGACTGAATCCATTTTTGTACATAGGTAGAAAGACTGAATCCATTTTTGTGCATAGGTAGAAAGACTGAATCCAGTTTTGTACATAGGTAGAAAGACTGAAAAAGTATCATGTAGGATTTTGTATTTTCACATTTCACCAACATGTACTGGTATGAATTTGATAAACATATACAAAGGAAGTAACAGGACATCATGCTGAGCCCCATCCTTAGTCAGGATAGTATTACACTGAAAATTAGTGTTATGTCTGGTTCTGTCATATATGGTTGATAACAGGTTTTACCACTGCATGATAGCTCCATTGCTCAGTATGTGGTTTTGTCATAGGTAGGTGATACTAATTGTTTTGTCAAATGAATAACGATTGCATTTCTCCATACTTTAACTGCTTGATATAAAAATTTTGTAGTGGGTCACAAACACACGCACACATGGGAATTTCAAAGGCTAAAAATAAAATATATTTGTTCAGACCTAAAAAAAATGGCCAGATTTCGAGGTCAGTTTAGTATTGTATAGATATATATACAATCAAGATTTTTTAAATAATTTGACCCCTTTAATCCCCCACCCCCACCCCCATTGCACAAATTTAGCAAACACTAAGTAAATATCACCTTCTTGTCTACAGGAAGAAGCATCAAACAATAATATGAGTACACATTATATTCAGATTAACAAAAAAAAAAAAAAAAAAAAAAAGAAAACAAAGACAAAAAAAAAAAAAAAAAAAAAACAACGTTGGTTCCTAACTCATTTCGATAAATCTTACACCAGTGTTGATACGAACCCAGTATATTATAATTTAGTCCTGCTTTAATCTGTCAAACAATACTTAGTCATAGTTGTTAGGATCTATTGTGAATTCAGTTGCATTTTCAAATGTGAAACTGTAATTATCTGACTGTCTCGAGCCCTGATAGCTAATTAGATTAAAGCTATATTTCAGAAAATAAAATAAATTTGTTATCAAATAGATGATTACTATCAGACTTTTAAAATGAAGGTTAAGACTGTTGGAGTTCTATACATTTGCTATGTTGTCATCCAATAATATTTTTTGTGGAGTTAACTGGATGTGCGGAATAGATTCTACATGAATCTGTCAACCTGATTCAATTAGTGTCAACCTCCCATTAACTTCATACTGGAAATCCTGTTATTATATGTATAATCCTTTTTAGCACATATACGGAAGTAAATGGCCCAAAACATAGACATAATAATGGTATATACATTTCCTAATTAGGTCCTTAATTGTTTTTTACATTGTTAAAAAATAACAGTACTGAAATACATTCAGTTGTCTAAGTCTTGAGCAGTTAATTAGGGCTGTGTTTGATTTGGGAACACAATGGTTGATTCGAGCGACGAGAGGTGTCAGTGTGCGCATGAGCAGGGAATTTAACTAAACAAAGAATTACAAGGTGAAAAGCGCAACACAAGGAAATTTGCAACTTTTACATTGTTATTTGTTTCTCCTGTCATTCTGATTACGTCACGTTGTTGGCTGTTATCGAAAAAATGGTAAGAGTGTTCTTCATCTAGATAGAGTGTTGCGTTGTAGGCGTTCGTACTGAAAACTCCACCTTAGTGTTGCGACTCGAGGTCAAATCGTGTTATTAGCAATAAAACTGCTGACATCTGATTGGTCAGTTCTTAGTTGTGGTCGACAGGTGGGTAGAGAGGCAGTAGGGTCAATTACCATTATACTGATGCTGAAGAGAACAATTAGTAAAAAAAATGTTCTTTTCATTACATATCACCGTTATGAATAAGTATACATTTTGTAGGACAAAAATTATACAATATATATGGCATGTAAGTTTTTGAAAAGATGTCAAATGCAATTTTTATACTTGAAATGTTAGAATAGACATTTCATTTAAATAATTTTGAAAAGGAAAATTATAATTTTTTAATCTCAAGTTTCCGTTGAACATTTCAATAAAATAATACCGTTATAGCGCAGTAATCTTCATTGCTTATAAACTGAGCTAACATACAAGTATGGGAATATTACTAACAAAGAGATACAACGCAAAGAGTGTATGACAAGAAGAGATACAACGCAAAGAGTGTATGGCAAGAAGAGTTGCAACTTATGAATTGTTATTTGTTTCTACTGCCATCCTGATTACGTCGCGTTCTTGGCTTTTCTCGAGAAAATGAGTGTGGCATATGGTTTCTTGAATTTTTCTACTTTATGCGTGTTTGTCCGTACGTATACTTACCTACGCCACTGATTATTATTATTATTAAGTTAATCAATATTATTTTTCATATTATCGTCTTCACTGCTGTTCTTATCGTCATTCTTGTTATCATCATACAAATATGTTAGTCCCAGATATAGACCACAGCTCTTCGCAAATCAGTTTAGTAATATAAATGATAAAGAAGCAATGTCCAGAAAATCTACATAAATGCATTTAACACCAACTAGTATTACAGCTGTCTCGTTCCATCATTACCAGCATCATCATTATCGTCATCATCATCAACAACAACAACAATAATACTAATAATACTAACAACACCAACAGTTATTATTATTGTTATTATTATTATTATTATTATTATTAATATAAAGGGCGCAGCTAGGCATTTTTCTGATGTACATATTATCCGTGGACCAGTGGAGTGGTGGTTATAGCAAAGTTTCTCGCCCAGAAGTTTAAAATACGGTATCCTGATTTTCTACTTTATACATGTGCTTCTGTACTTATGCCTACTTACTCTACTGATTATTATTATTATTATTATTATTATAGACTACGCCAAGTTAATCAATATTATTTTCATATTATCGTTGCCGCCGTAGTAATCACTTCTATTGTTATTGTCATTCTTGCTATCATTGACACCGATTAAGATATTTGAAAGGGTATATATACTAAAGTATACTGAAGTTACACATCAATATATTGTCTACCTCAAAATATTTAGAATTGAGCTTTTCCAATGTTTACTGTAGACGTCACGTGACAAGCATTATGCTACCGTAGAGCACATACCGGAAATCCCTCTTATCAATTACGCGTGGATATCACACCACAACTTGCACGCCATGCACAACAAGGGTGGTACATTCACCGATCGTGCGTTTTCCATATAATTTTAGCAGTGATATTTTGATACAAATGACAAAGGATTGCTACAGATAGTGTGGAGATCGGTTTTACATCTTTTTGTTTGAAGGAATAAATATAAATATACTCTGGTATAGTTTACAACTCACAATGGTAAATACAAGGCGAACCACAGACGAATCACGCCAGGCCGCCATTGCAGATCGGCCGCGTAAAAAGACAAAGAGACAATTGAAAAGAGAGCTCACCGACACTGAGAAAAAATTCAGGAAAGCATGTGACCAAATCATCATTTTAAATAAGAAAATGGAGAGTGTTCAAAAGAGGTATAACAGAGCGAAAGAGACCAATTTTAGAATATTCAGATACAAACTTCGTCTTCGTCTAGCCATAATTGAAGGAGTGCGGAATGTGTATTATGAATATGCCAACAGAAAGGCCAACGATATAGTGAATATAAGGCGAGAACTCTACGGTGAGATCGTTGAAATTGTCACCGCTGGCGCCGACATCGACGATTCGGATTCTAACTGAGCTAATGGGCCGTCCTAAGATCAAGTTTGGTGTATCCGCTATGCCCTGACATTCCAGAGGATACCCTCGCAGAACGCTGGCTGGGCACAGACGGACGAACGGAGGCATTTCGAAAGCTACCACTACCAGGCTCTTGTACACAAATGTCCCTGTAGAGGCCAACAAATATATCGAGAAATAATGCTGATCGAGAAGGAATGCTGAACCATCTCTCTCTCTCTCTCTCTCTCTCTCTCTCTCTCTCTCTCTCTCTCTCTCTCTCTCTCTCAGCCAAGATGTGTTTAATATCTGAATATCTCCAGACTACATGGTGTAGACAAAAGGTATGATATTTTTAGAACACACAATCGTAACTGATTAGAGTGACCATTTTGTACATTTTATCAAGACAAGATAGCAAACGTTTTGCTGAATGCATTCCATGAGTTATGTATCGACCTGCTGTGTTTCTCGAAAGAATTTTCACAAGCATAAACTTTTGTACATATGCTTTATTTGTGCAACAAAAGTCACATCACAGCAGAAAATCTCTAATTTAGTGAATCCTTGATATAACTGGATTTTAAATCATAGAAATAACGATATTTGATAAGTGTAAAAAAAATCTGATGAGTAAGGTTACAATGATTTACAATTTTGTATTATTTATTTTCTATTCCCTGTTTGTGTATTGTATAAGTTACGTCCCTATCTGGAAAGGGATTGGCTCCCTTAATGTGTATCTTACTATACAATACCTAGCTGGCAGGGCCTTGTTTTAAATTTAAAATTATTTAAAAGCTGCAAATCAGGTCATGTAAAATTGTGTATCTATATACAATACACAAACATATGTAGGAATCTTTATGTCATATCTATTATCAGTTAAAAATTAACAAAGGCCTCATATGTTTTCATTACAGCATGTATTGTTTATGAAAATACATAATATGAGCAGGCGATTCCTTTATAGAAAGGGAAGCAACCTATATAATACTAAAGGAGCCATTTAGAAATAGGTTGCTTTTGTTCATACATTTTTTTTAAATAAAAAAAAAACAATTTGTTATATCACATCTTAATAGCGAAATAAGTCCTTAAAGTACTAGTCATAATAAGGTTCATTCTTGGAACGAAATGCATTTTTTTAAATATTTTTTATTTAAGAATGCGCGAAAATATCTCCCTAACATGAACTGAAAAGGGAAAGGGATTTTACTTTAAAAATATATTGCTTATTTTAAATTATGCATTAACCTGATGTCCGTCTACACTGATCAAGGGAGTGTCATTATATTTGTATTATATTTCACAAGGATGACTAAATCACAACGAATGTTCCGAATTCTTCTGGATGCAGCCCGGGAAGGGGGTTGGGGTAAGTACGGATATTTGAGAAGACTCCATCTATAGGAATTTTCCCCAGTATTAGAAGCCATTATTCCAGAGGTCGTGATATATAGTGCTTCTCTTTGTTTTGAACGATACTAACAGTAAGTCAAAAAAAAAAGGAGGGGGGGGGGCGTGATCTGTAACATCATATGTGTTATAGATACATTTGATGGTAAAAGATACATTAGCGACCTTGTTTTTACAAGCTACGGGTCACGCACTTTTATTCAAACCTAATGAATACATTGCACGTGGCAAAATTATGATTTAACATTTAAACTATTTCCAGCGTGAACATTATTACATTTTCTACCATTTTTAGTAATCGTTTTAACCATTTTTACTTTAAAAGGTGCATTAATTGCGCTCTGTAGTTAGAGTCTCTACTTCCATGACCTCCAGTTTCTCGTCCTGGCCTCTCATGCTGGTTCTACAGGTCTCTCTGGACCCCCACCCCCCACCCCGAACTGGAAACTTGGCCCATTAATTCCATTTTAAAAATCCTGCAGTGCTATGAATAAGTTTTTGAAATTAATTATTATGATTCCATTTTGTGGACTTTTCCGGCGATTCAGTTTTGCTTACAACTTTAAAATCCATTTTCTTTTTTGGAAGGGGATGGTGGTGGCTTTTTCCAAATTTCGTGATGGATGCTGCATTTCATTGTCACGAATTACACTATTAGTTCCCCCTTAAGTTAAAAGGAAACAAACAACAAAAGAAATATGATGATGGATAATGTGTTTTATGGTTACATTTGTGTTTTATGGTTACATTTGTGTTTTATGGATACATTTGTGTTTTATGGATACATTTGATAGTAAAGGATACTCTTAACGAACTTGTCTTGACAAGTCACGGATTATGCACCTCGGCGCAAAACGTTTCAGTATATACACCTGTTAAAACTGATTTAACATCAGCATTCTTACCTTTTCTACCAATATTTTTGTTACTTTTTAAAGCCATTTTGTATGTTAAAAGGTGAATTGTTGCTGATTTTTAGTTTAATAAATAAGTTAGAATTATTTATCATAATTCCTTGTTTTCTTTTTTTTTTCGCATGAATTACTTGCGTGATAATACGTGCAATTATTTCAGAGACACGTAGAGTAGCCTTAGGATAGTAATATGACGTTTTGTGTGTTCAAGAGACACATAGAGTAGCCTGAGGATAGTACAATGACGTTATGTGTGTTCAAGAGACAAGTAGAGTAGCCTTAGGATAGTAAAATGACGTTATGTGTGTTCAAGAGACACGTAGAGTAGCCTTAGGATAGTACAATGACGTTATGTGTGTTAAAGAGACACGTAGAGTAGCCTTAGGATAGTATAATGACGTTATGTGCGTTAAAAAGATACGTAGAGTAGCCTCATGATAGTAAAATGACGTTATGTGTTCAAGAGACACGTAAAGTATCCTGAAGTTAGTACAGTGACGTTATGTGTGTTCAAGAGACGTAGAGTAGACTTAGGATAGTACAATGACGTTATGTGTGTTAAGAGACGTAGAGTAGCCTTAGGATAGTACAATGACGTTATGTGTGTTCAAGAGACACGTTGAGAAGCCTTAGGATAGTATAATGGCGTTATGTGTGTTCAAGAGACACGTAGAGTAGCCTTAGGATAGTACAATGACGTTATGTGTGTTCAAGAGACACGTAGAGTAGCCTCAGAATAGTAAAATGACGTTACGTGTCCAAATCTGGTGGCTACACTTTAGTTTTTGAGCTCATTGTTTTTACTGCAATTGATATGTGGTGGAAACAAAACGGCCATTTTTTTTTTTTTTTTTTTTTGTGTAAAATTTCCTAAACATGCCTGAAACACGCCATAAATAAGAGGTTACTTGCTACTTTCAGCCATTTTTTAAAAAAATGTCTCACGGATACCAGGGATACTTATTCCTTTCTATGCTGAGAATTAAGGTCGATTTTCTCATTTAAACTTGTTATTTTTTGTAAGTATTTATCAGTCTTGTCCCTTGACTATCAAAGCAAGGTGCTGTTTCCCCAGTTTTGCACTGGAAGCAAGATAAACCACTTTCGAGCGCCAAACAGCTCAGTGGTTGGGCAGTAACTGAAACATATTGATGTCAGTAGTTATTGCTCTTATTGCCATAAAACAATTTAAAATGCATAAATTCCATCCATATTTTAAAGCAAAAATGCTTGCTGTGGAAGAAAATCAATTGATATAATTAAAATGTATGTTTAGAAAAAATCAACTTAAAGTTTAGGAATTGAACCTGCAAGCGGGAAGTTTCATTATTAGGGTAAAAGGAAGCACTGTGGGGATGGCAGTGTGCATTTCCATGCCATTTCTTATAAGGGACAACACTGATGTATGTATGCACGTATGTGTGCATGTGTGTGTTATTCATATATGCATGTGTATGTATGTATGTATTCATGTGCCCAGTATCGATCTATCTACCTGTCTGTCTGTCTGCCTGCCTGCCCTCCCGCCTATCTATCTATCTATCTATCTATCTATCTATCTAGAGAACAGGGCATTATCAGGGCGACATGATGCTCTGTAAGGAGGGCAGTGTGCATCTCCATGCCATTTCTTACAACGGACAGCACTGATGTATGTATGTATGTATTATTGATGTATGTATGCAAGCATGCATGTTTGTGTTTATTATCTTACTATCTATCCATTTATCTATCTATCAAGTTTTGCAACAATTAATGTTACAAGAATTTATGAATGCTTTTTCATAGCTTTTTGCAGGATTAAGGTAATCAAAGAACTGGCAGTACTAGAGACTTGGATCATTTGAAAATGGCAAGATATGCTTCTTTGCATTTCTTACTTCGGTGTATGTATCAATATTAGTTTTCGTCTTTGAAAAATTATCGAGGATATAATGAATCAACTCTTTCAAAAATCTTGTCACCTTAGCACCAGCTATGAACTATCTATTAAACATGCTCAACTTTGTTGCATGAGGAACTTTCCAAAACTAAAAAATGAAAGTAAATAATGGAATAACATCGTCAGAAAAATGTGGACCATTTCTGATTGTTCCAGACACAAACTCATTAATACCTAACTTTAATACATTCAGATGTCACTGGGGGCCAGCAAGTGCTACTGGCTAATGTGTATTGCCTGTTGTTCTACGTTATTTTGCGTATTTTTGTTTTGGTTTTAAAACACTATATGAACAATATGTAGCTATTGAAGGATGCCGAGTGTTACTATGGTCCTGAATCAAGCGTAGAAGCGGCTGCCAAGTCAAACGTGCAATTGACAACTCTACAAAACTCTCGCCGCGCAGAAGCTGAGTATGGCATGTTTCAGGGAAAGCAGAAGTCCCAAAATCTACGAACGAGCGCAAAAGTGACATTTTCTTATCTTTAAAACAACCGCAGAATCTACACGTATGTATATAGACGGTTGTTGCTAAGCGACCACTACATGGGAAGAAACTATCTACTTTTCACTTTGACTATGACTGAAATATGCAGGAAGAAACGTATGTCGCAACTCTCAGTGAAGATTGTTTATTTTAGCTAGTTTCGGAAATAGATTATAGCGTATGTGTCGACGTTATAGGAACGTATTATGTTGCCTAGACATGGCAGTGACAAATACTACGGTCAATACGAATCTATACACCACTCTTCTCCATCGTGTAATAACAAACATGTTACGAAAATAATAATTTGAAGCATCTATTACCACGACAAAATCAAATTTTGTGGTTTCTCTTTAATCATTTTCTCGTTTGTTTGTACTTTTTAAAAAAAATGTCATTAAAGTTATGTGGTCTGCAATTTTCTATATCTTCACAAACTGAGTAGAAACCTTGTGAACCAATCTATTGGTTTTTTAATTTAGCAAATACAGGAAATGTAAGCTTCATTTGCAGCTTATATTCGTTATTCAACAAATGCAAGTAATAATTATGAAGAGTAAAAATTACACAGTGATTAGTCAGATTTTGTGAAAAGGTAACATCCAATGTCTACAAGGGAGCACGCACTTATATAACACATGCTCTCTCTCCCTCTCTCTCTGTCTCTCTCTGTCTGTCTGTCTGTCTCTGTCTATCTATCTATCTATCTATCTCTCTCTCTCTCTCTCTCTCTCTCTCTCTCTCTCTCTCTCTCTCTCTCTGGGGGAGCCGCGGCAGCTCAGTTGCTAGAGCGTCGGACTCGTAATCCAACGATCACGGGTTAGATCCCAGCCCAGGTCGGCTGCAACGGTGTCCTTTGGAATGGCACTTAGTTCCAATTTCCTTGACATGATATAGCCAATAATGTGTTAAAACGTGCAATTAAAACCAAGAACAACAAAATCTCTCTCTCTCTCTCCTTGCAAGGTGATTTTATCAGGACTTGAATTGTAGCATCAGCGTTGCACTTATCTATAAATAATAGGCATATATGGTTTTAAATGATTGACAAGTTTTAATTTTATAACATAGAAGTAAACCATATAAACATATTCCATATGTAAAAAATTTGTTATATGTAAATATGGCATATGTGTCTTTTAACTTTAAGAAAAAAGTTCCTGTTTATATTTAAAAATCTGCAGCTATCAGGGAACAAAGCAATATTTATAGACATTATTTTCCGGCATCTATCATACGTAGAGTATATAGTGAGCATTCTAAAACTATACTATAAGTAATATGCAAAGAATGGCAATAATCATGTGTTGTGAACTGCAATAATTTTCTATTTATCTCGCACATTGGTATAAAGTCTCCTCATTTAATTAATACGAGAAGGTTTATAATTAGTCATATATTTATGTCGCGCATTTCAATAATTGCTTTTTAATGGAAAAATGCTCGTAATATATAATCTTGTTAATTGTAATCTCATTATTAAGAAGAAAGTATTATTACATACTCATTTAAAACTATATGGTTGATCTGGTGTTCGATACATACACAAGACTACAAATTTGCTTTGTTCCGTGTCGGCGGAAAGAACGAGTTTGATTTATCGCAGAGACTTATTAATAAGCTATATCAAACGAGTTTCCGCCGGTTCAGAACAAAAGACGATGGCGGTTTTGTATTTGTTACATACTCCCACGTTTATGCTTTCTAAATATTTTTAGATTTACGCTGTGAATTAGGTACAAAACGAACTGTGATTTATAAAACTTAGATTAGGTGCGTCTAAGAATATTGATGCGCGGACTTCAGAGAAAACGCCTAAATTGTTCCAATCTGGAAACACAGATTGAACATTTTTATTACATACCCATTTAATCTTACATGGTTGATCTGGCGTTCGCAACAAATGTTCAATCCATATTTCCGTATCACATATAATGAACTATTTCGATGGCGTGCCATCACAAATCTCCACACTTTCCATTTATATTGAGGATGCTTGTTAAAACTTTGTTTAATATTTATGACATGTTTAGCTTTACAAACAGCATGGTTGATTTTTCAAGCGTTTTATATATCGGTAACTAACCGCCAAACCTTCCTGCCGCGAATGATTTGGGACACGTGAACTTTTGACCCACTCCTTAGATCACCAAGGTGTGGAGCCAAACATAATTGTGTTCTAATACCACATCACAACGTTGGCAAGGTCATGGCCAAGTTCTGTATAATTCCGCTCGATGTTATACGAGAATAAGGCATAATGGATGGAAACACTGACAGACAGAGGCACATACAAACGGACAGAACGTTTAATGGACAGAGGTTGAAAACGGAGAACAACCAATAATCATAATAAACCACACAATATGCCTTACAGTCAGAAAAGTGTCCTTTTTGCTCAAATGTTTTCCATGGTTGTTTTGCGACGGAGCAACAGAGTTTTCTTGCCTTAAAAAAGTTAAAGTTACTAGCATGTACATGGAAAGTTAACGAGTAAATGCTTATAAGTACATAGTTATTATTTTCATGCAACTAATCATGCGAAAAACGTGTCGATTTTACATTTGCTGAATAAGGAACTTAACCTGAACATGCAACTAAATCCTACAGTACCTGTATCCGTTAAGTTTAACAACAAAATAAATCTTGATTAAAGGGGGTTTCCAGTCAAGTACTAAATTAAAGGGGGTTTCCAGTCAATTCCTAAATTAAAGGGGTTTCCAGTCAAGTCCTAATTAAGAAACTAAAACTGGAATAAATAATGGATTGGAGATTACAAATCTATAAATCAATGTAAGAAAAATAACAAAATAATAAATAATAAAATGGGGACTACACAACAAGACTGTGCTGTGGTGGTAGACGCGAGAAATTATTTTTGTTGTTGTTTTTTTTTTTTTGTTGTTTCTTGTTGTTGTTTTTTTGTTACCATATTGTAGATAGTGGTGTATATACTTCCGGTTCGGATTGATCGTAGTCAAAACAAAGCAGAACGTTCCTACAGCAGCGACAATTCGCTCATATGCTAAAGTCTATTTTCGAAACTAGCTGAAATAACTAAGCTTCATCGAAATTTGCCGCTTACTGCAGAAACGGCGTGTGTTCTATTTCTTTTTGTGTAAGTCGAAGTCGCACGAAAAAGCCAAATTATATCTTTCCATGTAGTGGTCGCTTAGATGTAGCAGCCACTATAACATCGGGGACTCTTCAGTTTTGTAAAAAGCAAGTATATGTCAATTGTTTTGATTAGTCTTGTGTTTTGAAAATTCTGCTATCTCTGAAACGTGCCATACTTGAAAGAAAAAGGTTGCACAAAGTTATCTATTCCACGTTTAACAAAGGCAGTCGTTGATACGCTTAATCCCCAAAACAAAACGACAATATTAGATATATAGCATTGCATACATAGATTGCTACATAGCAATTCGCATCGCATTGCATACATAGATTGCTACATAGCATTTCGCATCGCATTGCATACATAGATTGCTATATAGCAATTCGCATTGCATTGCATACATAGATTGTTACATAGCATTTTGCATCGCCTTGCATACATAGAATGCTACATAGCATTTCGCATCGCATTGCTTACATATATTGCTACATAGCAATTCGCATTGCATTGCATACATAGATTGTTACATAGCATTTCGCATCGCATTGCATACATAGATTGGTACATAGCATTTCGCATCGCATTGCATACATAGACTAATAAATAGCAATTCGCATCGCATTGCATACATAGATTGATACATAGCATTTCGCATCGCATCGCATACATAGATTGCTACATAGCATTTTGCATCGCATCGCATACATAGATTGCTACATAACATTTCGCATCGCATTGCATACATAGATTGCTACATAGCATTTCGCATAGCATTGCATACATCGATTGCTACATAGTATTTCGCATCGCATTGCATTTATAGATTGCTACAGTATATCGCATTGCATACATAGATTGCTACGTAGCATATCGCATGGCATACATAGATTGCTATATAGCAATTCGCATCGCATTGCATTTATAGATTGCTACATAGCATTTCGCATCGCATTGCATTTATAGATTGTTACATAGCAATTCGCATAGCATTTATATATACCGTAGCTACAAAAAGTTCCTGTAGCACATTTCGACCCACGCGCCCTGCCCAAAACAAAAACCAACACAAAAAATAACCTAAAACGACAAGGTAATGTGTATTACCTAGCAGCACGTGCTCGTCACTCATGACATCTGAGTGCATTAAAAATTGGTGTCCTGTACCCTGGGCCGTATTGGAACAATCAAACCTGGTCAAACCTCTTTTTTACGATGATGTTTCATCTGTTTGTTGTTTTGTGTTTTTTTCTTTTTTTTTTTTGCTTTTTTTTAATAGTTTTTATAAGTATCTCATGCAATGAAGAATACAAATTTGGATCTGTACTGCATAGCTGATGCTTAGATAATACCCTATTTGATTAATTCCTCAACATTGATTTCCAGGATTAATAAAAATGTGCATACATATTCCGGCGTGAAAAACAATGAAATATATTCTGCCACTTTAAGGAGGCCAATTACTTCAGTTCTTCCCGTACATTGATTTCCAATTCTTGCGTGCTGTTTGCTCGCGTAGGCATATGGAATATATAATAATGTAAACTCTACGCACGTATAGCAAGATTTCTAACCAAAGAAGGAAATTCATTAAAGACAATCGCTGACTGTCAAATTGAAATTGGACGTTAACATGACTCAGATTAGAATTCCCAGGTTACAGTGTTTATGCCGAGATAACCAGGATACAGGCCTGATATTTAAATATTTTCTCATAATTTACTCTCCCTATACATGCATGCCCTGTATTTTGTATATGAGACATATAATCAAAAGCTTCTAGAGATATATAAATATATAGATAGCCAATACAAAAATTTTATTTTTAAATCCTAACTTGATTGTGAAGGTATACGAGAGTCGAAGAGGAGCTTTTAGTATAAAAGTTCTTACATCAAACACCTACGGTTCTCTCTCTCTCTCTCTCTCTCTCTCTCTCTCTCTCTCTCTCTCTCTCTCTCTCTCTCTCTCTCTCTCTCTCTCTCTCTCTCTCTCTCTCTCTCACACACACACACACGTGGAAATTAAGAATTAAACAGGGTGACCACACAGACAAGCCAACAATCTAATATTCTGTCCGCAGTTGAAAAAAATGAAGTCCTCAATTAGATTAAATCAGAGGCAGTATATAACACCTGCATGTTAGTCTCAGACAAAATCAATAAGGAATCGGTAGAAATAAAAAAGGGAAAATCCCCCAGCTTGCAAGATTTTTATTACCAGATATGAATTGAAAGAAAAAATAGCATTAAATGTAGAATTCCGCAAGAAATGGTAACTAGCAATTTAATTTAAATGATGAAAACACGATCAATAAAGAAACAAATATCCGCACTTCTGTAGTATCTGCCTCTATATTCGATATAAAACGGGTATATAATACACGGACTATGTAGCACCCACGGCTACTTTACCAGTACATGCAATTCGCTCTTTGAAGTGTGAGTGCCGATAATGAAGTGGGTTAAAAGGTTGGTCTAAAATTAATATACATGTATCTGAATCTGGCGGCTGGGGTTTCGAAACCACATGGCGCTGATGTGTTTTCCTCATCCCTTATTTTAAAGAAAATGAATTCAGAAAATATCCACAAGAACAACAATAGCAAGAACAACCGATGGTTTTCGTATATCTGCTCGGCTTGGCCTTTCCGTTTAAAAAGAACTTTGCTCAACATTTCAAGTAATAGATGTTACTCCAGATTTTGAAATCTTACTCGAAATGTACCAATGCAGCCTCCTGATTGGTCAGAAAATTTTCGAGTAAGATCTGAAATCTAGTTAAGAGATATGACTTAGCAAAACATACATTGAATTTCAATCAAATGCATTTATATTCAATATTTCGTATTTATATGTAAAAAAAATATTCTATTTATATTCAATACTCTTCCTTATTTATAGGCAATGCATTATATTTCATATTCAGTATATTTTATTTCGTTTGATTGATATTCAATATTCATCGTGCATATCCACTGAATGTATTCATATGAAATATCTCTTACGAATAATTCAGGTGTATCACGTGACATACCGCCATTACGGTATCGATATCGCCCAGCGCTCGGTACTATATAGGCCATCCAATAAGTGTTGTTACCCACCCACCCCGAAATTATTTCCTTTTATAAATTCTTCAGAGCAAGGAAATTAGATAAGGTGTAATAAACCAACTTCTCGGTGGACTCGGATCACATTTCTATTATTATTATTATTTTTATTAGCAAAGACGTAGCAACTGCGGGGGGTGGGGATGGGGGTGGGGGCCAGTCCCAGTGGGGGTCCAAAAATCTCATAAAACGTGCGAAATTTTATTAGAAGGGGGGCCCTAGAATTAATTATTGCGAGAAAGCGGGGGGGGGGGGGGGAAGCAGAATTTCTTTCTACGCCACTGATTATTATTATTCCCAATGATGATGCTGATTTCATACAATTAATATTAAATTTTATGAAATTAAAATAAAAACAATGCATTGTGGGTAAATTAAGGGAAATGATGGAATATAAAAACTGTACAGATACACATTTACCGTAAATTTAATTTATTTTGCACAGGTACTTAACTTAGCTGAGTTGTGTTCCCTAAAGTTTCATTGTTGTTATAATTTGCGTCTTTTCGCGAATAATATTGTCTGTTTGGTTTTTATCCCGCGGCAATAATTCATGGGATGATTTTTCTTGTATGCAATTAATTATATGATAGTCATAAATGTCAATAACTTAAAAAATTTCATCAAATTGTTAAGAAAACAGAATATTTATTAAAGATTTACAATTTATAATCACGCCAACCATAACAGATGACAATTTCGTACCTTAACTTTCGTTCACCACTTCTTTTACGTTTATTTGAATATATCACATAAGTAGGTAATATAAATGAGTAATATAAACACACGAATGAATCAGTTTACGAAGCAATGACTTAAATAAATAATTGCAATAATTGATTGATCAATAAATACAATTCTATTCAGTACATCGATGAATTTCAAATATTAAATGAACTGAAGACTTAAAAGATATACTGAGTATTTTTCGTATAATTTTATTTTATTCGATATATTTGGCGATATATTGCAAGAATTATTTTCTTGACAAATAAATAAATAAATAAATACTTCAGCTATGACTGAATGTCAGCATGTTTGGACAGTCTTAATATAAACGATTCCCATTTACTTTATAGCGAAGTGTTTATTACAACAAAATTAATAAGCAGGGAAAAACAGGAACTATAGATGCTGAACACACTTGTGTCCCTTTTCTCTCATTTTGATGGAATTGATATTTTAAATTAGTAATCTCAAGGATTATGGTTTAATTATCATTAAAAGCTTGCACCAATTGATAGCTTTTCCCAAAATTACTTACATAACAAAACTGTAAAAACAAAACTGTACAAATAAAACAAAACAAAAAAAATATATTTCAAAGAAGTTTTCAAAAATACTGTATTCTAATAAATGCATTATTTCAATTTTCAAGACAAGGAAGAAAGTAAATATTTTGCCCATAAGCAACTTTTATAAGCAACTTTTATATTCTATTTTCTAGTGATGTCTCAAGGAGGTACAAAATGAAACCATAAAATGTTTCAACTGACTTCTAAATAAATTTCCACGTTTCATTTAAATCAAACAGACAATTGGATTAGTTCTACATTTCCTGCACAATGACTTTTCGGAAATATGGACAATACAATTTTGCGAACTTTTAAGTGTCATGATTAAAATGAGAGCTTTTGTTGACTAATATTCTGATGTAATTTTTTACTCTAGTATTTGAAAGTATAAATTAGAATGTTTCAGTGGAAATACAGTTTATTCATAGTAATAAAGGAATATGGAAGTGTTTGCGGTGATGCTTTATTTTATTCGTTCTTTCTCGGGTCAGACGCATGTATAATCAGTATCCGTAATCCGTACCTTAATGGCAGACGAGCAGTGGCGTACAAAGGGTAAATGGCGCCCGGGGCCCCCCCCCCCCCCCCCCCCCCCCCCCGTTGGTATGCTACAGCGGACGAGTGTAGTGACATGTATTGCTCTGGGTGAGGTAAATATGGAAGAGTTTTCCACTGGAAAGGTCTAATTCGCTCAAGCTATCGACCAAAGCAAATCTTGGCCGTCCTAATGATACATTCATGACTTCGATTGACTGGCTTACAGCCCATCTATCACGGATAGATATTCGGTCGGCCAGGCCTTTTTAGATTTTGTGCGTAAATCAAATTATTATTATAACCGATATCGTCAAACAAAATCAGAAATTAAACATCAGTACCAAAATGTAGATCTGTTAATGAGGTACAGTCACACCTGTGTCTAATGACTGCTCTTGGGACCATCTAGAAGTGGTCTTTATAACCAGGTCGTCTTTCTATACATGTCTTTTTATCTTCTCATTAATGTATACATGGGACCTAGGACCAATGGACCTTGGCCTTTAAACACGTGTGATCTTTGTGTACAGGTGGTTGCATTAGCAGGCTTGATTGTAAGCGATCATTCACATCAGTAAATTTAACATTTAAATGTAATTTCAGTGTCTGGATATGTGTAACTGTGATGCAAAAACATTTTTTTTTATTTGGAAAGGTCACTGAATCGCTCATTTTGGCCTTTCATCCAGTCGATTTTTCGGTGTTAGTTCAAACTTGCTGATCAGTTCCGTCAGTGTTAATGTACAACGCGCACAACTGCAAATAGCATAGACCCTGAACTGCCAACGCTGTTCGCAATTGGTCGGAGAAACACGGGCGAAATACAGTAATATAAATGTTGAACGTAAGGCATTAAATCTATATATCGCTCATTTTTAGTTATTCTCTTTCATCAGAGCGTCAAATTCCCAATCGAAAATTGAATAGTCGTCATGAGGGAATATTTCTATCAGTGATAGCGGGATCCCAATGCATGTTTTTGTTTCCATCTTTACCATATTCAAGTACTTTAATGTACTCAGTTTATACTTTCTTCTTAACACTGCGATTACACCTACAGCGAACACTTGTGAGAATTTTTGTAGTATTAGTCAATGAAACGCGTTACACCTATATAAGACTAATGATGACAGTTCTCTTATAAAGTACATATATTTAGAAGACAGTATACTAATATGCTTGGAAATATGCAGACTATTGTAATGTACATCACAGGATTATGATCATACTCTACAACATACATTTTTTTTTTACAATCAATATTGCCTTGCTGTATGATTCACGAGACCCGTACAAATACTATTAAGTTATTACTCTGTTCTATGAAAGCTGCAGATTTTCAAATACGAGCCTGAAAGCACTAATTTTCTTAAAGCAGTAAATGGGTATACAGTATCTTATATATTAAAAGCGCTCTTCAACATCGAATATGTTGCTATGGTGTTTTTCAGTTTTTTCCAAATGGAAAATTTGCGCCAATTTCAATGATTAATAAATTATCTCTGAACAATGAGAGAGAGAGAGAGAGAGAGAGAGAGAGAGAGAGAGAGAGAGAGAGAGAGAGAGAGAGAGTAGTAGTAGTAGTAGTATAAAAGTGCTTGTAGAAATTGGGCCACAATACACAGATCCGCTTCAAGAATATTCGATTTCCCGTTAACCAATCAGATAGATCTGCCGTGCCATGTACTATAAAACAAAGCATCCCGCAGAATCAATGTCGGACAAACGTAAGACGTGATGGTTGCCACCATTAATAAGCAAGCGTGTGTTTTGGTCCTATCCATCGGGGATTTCCTAAATAACTATGCGTTTGTACACTAAGCTACAGCCGGCAAATCCTCAATGCTCTATACAAAATACGTTTTTGAGTGTATTTTGCTGTATTTCGGCTAAAAAAAAAAAGGGTAAACATCGTGTGCATGGACACATGTATGTACGCAGATACGCCTGATGCTATTACCAGGTGACAAGACTTTCATTTCATTGAAAATCCGGTAATCCCAGTCACCAACGGTAACCGTCAGAAGCATATGAAAAATAAATATTGCAAATAGTGACAGACAGGAAGAAAATATAGGTTATGCAGGATCTAATAACAAAGAATATATCACACTTTTAAAAATCTGATACGATTTGAGAATGTACTAGACGGAATATCTTAGATTGGAATGCTGACGGGGAAATGTAAGCCGCCATTACCTCCCAATCAGAACGCCTGGTGGCTTTTCTACAAAATTCTATATCGGAAATCATGCTCCTCGCAGCTGATACCCTTTCGTTATTTTATTACAGCCATGAGGCTGTTTTGATCCCTGGGTTATCTAAACCATCTAGTCATCGTCTCCGCACATTTGTACACGAGCACATTGTCTGGATCCTACTTTCCTTATCTAATCACAGATTAAAATCCAACGAAAAACGAGGGATACAAGACGAGTTTATGAATAGCGGCTTAGATGCGCATTATTGTGACGCTGTCGGTATATTGTGACGACTGATGCGTACCACCTTGTAACGCCATCAGCCCTGTGCCCATTTGGAAGATCCTCGTCTCTTTCCGATGCTAGTCAAATAGACTCTCTGAAAGAGACTCGGAGGTAATCGTAGTGATACGTCCAAATTGGTAAGTTTTGGCGAACGAACATCCGGCTAGATGTGCGAAAAATAGAATTTTATAAAATTATAGCTGTTGAAATAAACACTCGACGACATTTCAACAGTCAATGAAATACTTGCACGTTTAATTTTTAAGGTTATTCATACAACTTTGTAATGAAAAATTGAAGAAATCATTCAGTTTCAATAGCCTTTAAACTTTTGCTCCCGTTGTTGTTCGTGATGAGACGTCATCTAGTCATTGTGACGTAATGTAGTTATTATGACGTAATAACAACCATCGGTTTGAGGACAGTTCAAAATGGCCATTATTTGCATGCGATAGAAAAGGCCGAGGACGTTCCGAACGTCAAGTGCCGAATCACTGCAAGTTGCTCCTCCTATGCATTAGGTAAAAACTTCACATTCTGCACTAAAGCCACTATACAGAAAAGATCGCAGAAAATGCAGTATGAATTGAGTGTGATAGTTTTGTCCAAGTAGCATTTTTCCACCAAATGAACAGCCTTGTTATCTTTCCAAAGAGAGGTAACCCACAGTGAAGGGTATGCTCAGAAATACTCCAATTGACTGATACAAGGTAAAAAGAGAAAACTCGACAGAAAATGGCGGAGAACTCAGTCACACGCTAAAGTATGCTAAGCAAGATAGAATCACGTCAAAACCATATGATAACTTTTTTTAATTATTTGCACAAGTGCAGTAAAAGAAAGTTCTCGTGAGAATTCATGCTTGAAAAAAGAATCTTGGAAATGGTTCGGCCAAAAACAAATCATCTCATTCGAGTAACTCGTAACGCTACGAGGCATTCGGAAGATCATCTTCTCTTTCTGATGCGAGTCGAATAATTTATTCGACTATTTGAAAGAGACTCGGAGGTAATCGTAGTGATTCTTCCCAAATTGGTAAGTATTTTGGCGGACGAACATCCGGCTAGATGTGTGAAGAACAGATTCTTATAAAATGAAGGTGTTGAAAATAACATTCGACCCAGTTTCAGCAATCAATGAAATACCTGCACTTTTAATTATTCATGTTATTCTTGTAACTTTGTAATGGCAAAATTGAAGAAATCATTCGGTTTCAATATCTAGAAACTATTGCTTACGTTGCTGTTAGGAATGACACGTCATCTAATCATTGTGACGTCAATAAAGTTATTATGACGTAATAGCAACCACGGGCTTGGGGGCAGTTCAAAATGACTCATTATTTTCATCTTAGGTTTTGTTCTATCATGCGTTGCAAAAGGCAGATACCATTACTATTGCGCTATGAGGATGTGTGATGTGCACATGAGAACATTTAGTAAACTAGATACATGTATATGCAATGACAGCTACAATTGGAACATAGCTCAGCCATTTCCGTAAAGTCGAGAAATAACCTCGGATATAGTTGTAGGAATACACATAAAAATTTTATGGGTTTGGTTGTTCGCCACCATGGTTATTGCAATAGAAAGGCCGGCCAATGTTCCGATTGTAACTTTGTGTCCTTCTGCGGCCATATTATGCCATGTGAAAGAAAGTTCCGAATATGGTTCTCAATGGTGGCGAATTACATCAGAGATTTTTTTTCGACTTGACGGAAAAGGTTTAGGATGCTCCGATTGTGGCAGCTACAGTTGTATTTTCGATATGTCTTTACGATCATTGGCGGAAAGTACGGAACGCGTTCCGATTGCACTATGAAATGTGGCAAGGGAAATAACTCTTTAAACAGCAAATTAAAATCTAAAAAAGTAGTTAATATTTAATTACTGACTATTGAGTATTATTTGTTTCAGTTATAGAACACTAGTACATTGTACCATAAGGAGATCTTTTATTCTCTTGGCATGAATAGTCAATCAAAATTAAGGTACCAGGCACCTGAAGGTCTCGCCAAATATTTTGAGTTTCTTTTGCCGGGTTACGTGGCGCCAAACACCAGTCAAGTACGCACAAAAAGAGTAAGAGTTGAACTAGATGATACCTCCAATCCAGTGGAAAAAAAGAAAACAGCAGGAGACAAACTAAATATATGGATTAAGTACACGAAGAAGTATGACGAAACAAACATATTCAAACTACAGCGAAAGGCACAAGTAGAGAGAGACTAAGAATGCAGTTCTTAGCCACTAGGTGTCTAAGAAAAACACATTTCTAATGCTTGGAGCTCCTAACTGTGGAAATACTTTCTGGATGGATAGTGTCCTATGGATTTGGAACTATATGTAGGACACAGTTTCAATGAGGGAACATTCCTATTTGCTGATTTAATCCATAATAAAGTGGCACTCATGAACAAGCTGAAGTTGTAAAGCGACACCCTGGATCAATTTAAACATCAGCGAAGGGAAAGGATGCAAGCTTTCGCCCAGTAGGAATTGTAACTAAACAACCAGTGAAACAGACTGTAAATACTGCCCCTTGGGAAGCCCACAGGGTGAATGATGTAGGAAGTTTTATTGTTGAGTTTCATAGACCAAGTAAAGTACTTGAAGAACATCGTAAAAACTGTCCAAACACAGGTGTAAGTCCATTTATGTTTGCAGGTTGTTTTGATGCTATTTCAGGATATTTGGGAGACAAAGCTGTTGTTTCTACGTTTGAGAAAATTGTGGATCCTACTAATGATTAGAGTTGAATAGCTTTAGGGAGATTGTTGCAACTGCACAAAGATGACGATCTAGAGTGAATTGTGAAAGAGTTGAGTCAGAGGGAAGTAACAGTGAGTGAGAACGCTGAAGTTGTGTGCTTTGAGTGCAGGAAGACATGGCATGTATGTGATTGGAACAGGTTTTCAAAATGAAATTTAGAGCATGAGTTACAACACTGGACAGTGCCGGGTAGTCCTACAAATGCAGAAGCTGCTATAACTGAGTCAGTGGAGTTAACTCCTCTAGGTACACGTGTGCAAGATAGTCCAGGTCATGATGAGGTATATTATCTAACCAAGTTTGATTTGATGGACTTGGAAGATTGGTGGAAAGAGAATTTTCCAGATGAGAGTATGGAAGTAAAGCAAGATAGTGCAATGAGTTAGTTGGATATCTAAATAGTGTTGGACAACAAAGACTTTTTTAGGACAGTCAAGGAAATTTAATTGTCACAAATTCAGAGGAAGTAATTGAAATTGAAGACAGCCCTGTGTCTGAAATAATTGAAATCAGTGATACTGAATAGATAAACTGGCAATAAACCACTGTATATACGTTAAGTATGTTACTGAATACGCGTTTTGACTTGATTGGCAGTTGTGGTTAAAATATAGCAAACACACAGACATACAAAAATACAATTAAAGGGAGATAATTTAATTGTTTATGGTAACCCTACCCCCCCCCCAACCCAAGGAGTGGTAAAAATCATTATATATATATATATATATATATATATATATATATATATATATATATATATATATATATATATATATATATATATATATATGCTCAAGAAGAATTAGTGTAACATCTTTTCCCTTTTGGCAATAGTTCTTGTCTTGGAAAACTGCAGGTGTTATAGCAAGCACCTTTATGAAAAACGTTCTACTATCGATCTCTAGTGCACTGGAATGTTTCTTTGTTTTGGCAAATATCTTCGTTTCAGAATCATTAAAGAACGACAACGACCATTGATCAATCGATGAATTCTATACCTGCCACTACTACTACTGCTACTACGACTAAAGAAACAAATAATAAACTGAGAAGAAGGAGATAAAGAAGAAGAAAAGCATATAGCATCGTGAATGATTTGTAGTGTCGGGAATAGAATGAAATTTAATAATCGATGACTGGTTCATGATAACCGACCAACCATCGATTTAAATCGGTTGGAGACATTTTCTGTATTATTTAATCCACAATGTCAATTTCGCATTCTTGGTCATGGTTGAGCTGCTTACATCCAGTTATAGAAAATCATAATCGAATACTTATATTCAGTTATGGAAAATCATAATCGAATGCTTGGTAGTTTTATCTTTTTTTTTTTGCGACCAATCTTCTGTTATTATTTTTAAAAATTATTTTGTATTGACCCAGACATATTAATGTGCCAAGGTTGGGGTGTCTTGAATTCACCATTTACAAGTGCTCAGCAACTATGCATGAAAGTGACATATGTAATTTATAAAGTATAAAAACTTAAAAATAGCAAGTACGTATACATTGGTTACACGTATTTCACATTCATATATATCACGTGACTACTGTGTTATTTACGTTAATATGCCCATAAATATCTTCTTTTTTGTTTTATAAATTACAATTCAAAGAGCAACTGTCCTTCCAATCAATAAAATATTTGACACGGACAATATCATTTTCCAGCACTGTATATCTGACGGAAATTCCAGTATGATATGACGTAGTTCACTTTGTCTGGTCAACTGGAGTACAGATGCAGTGTTTTTGTGACCGGATATTTGCATTTTTTCATTTGGAAAAATGCTGTTGTTGCATAACGTTTTGTCAGTGACGGTTGAGAGACCAGCATTTATCGACATTCTCTTCATACGAGAGGTGAGTTTATTCATTCTTATATGTTGACATTTAAACCATGCTTGTCTTAGCGGTGGGGTGCAAGATCTATACCGCGTTGTAGCAGCAATGTAAATGGGACTGTCTACATTACAATTGGCTGCCGGGCATTTCTCTACATAGAATCGGTATGTTCATGTTGAACAACGTTATGGATTTTCTCGGTTCTCCAACATTTTTAGTTTAACTAGACGAACGTCCAATGGGTTTACTCCTACTCTAGTTTTAGTTAGGAATTCAGAGAATTCTACACAGAATAAATTGGTTCGACATACGTAACCAATACTGTGCGTTTTTGTGATATTCCTCGGTTTTTTTTTCTATGTCCATCTGGTTATCGAGTGGAAAAATGGCCGCCATATTGTTAATAGTAAAACAAAAGATTCAAGAATGCGTGGAAAACTCTTACGGACCTATCCCATCAATAATGAGAATACTGCGCAAGAATTTCATGGGCCTATTTGGACCAATCGTATTCACATAAAGTGATATGTTAACGTACTGATATATTTAAAAAAATAACATTGAACCGCTAATACTGTATGTAAAGTGTACCAACTATGTGATATATATATATATATATATATATATATATATATATATATATATATATATATATATATATATATATCATCTAATACATCTAATTCTGAGGCAATTGTAATACGTTGCTTTTGTAGAAATACTTGCTAAAGAATCTATTTCAAACATATGTATTCTAGCATATTCACTTATTTTAGATGATGCATTTTTTAAAATGGATGCGTGCATGTGTTGGATTTTTGTTTTAATTTTGCATTTATTATCTTTTCTTATGATAAAATGTTACGCTGATATAATGAAACGTGGTATGATAAACTGACGTGCGAAGGTAGACAAAAAAGGAAGGAAGAAATAAAGAAACATATGTCTGAATGAAAGAACATACGAAGAAAAATTGGAAGACGAGAAGAAGAGAATGCACGAATGAATGAATGAATGAATTAATTAATTAATGAATGAATGAATGAAGAAAGGAAGAAAGGGAGAATGAACTTACTAGAGGGCTGAAAGAGGAAGGATGGAAGAAAAGAGAAAGGAAGAAATAAAGAGGTATGAACGAACGAATGACGAATAAGGGAAGAAAGAGGAAGAAAGTACGAAAGAGGAAGAATAAAACGAAGAAAGATGATATGAGATGAGATGAATTGTCTGTTTTGCATTTGTTTTCATCTTTGCTGTCACCACCTGAAAGGAATCGTATACGAGATTTTTGTGGGAAAATCTCGTGCCAATTGAACACCATTATTTATCTGACATTATATAATATAATAGTCTATAATCGTAGTTGCAATATGTTATTAACAGCTAGGCTAATCTATCTAAGCTTCCACCTTTCGAATGTGATCACTAAGCTCCAGCACCTTGCATATTCCGTGGGATCATTCTAACTAAACGCATGACATTCATGTCCCAAAGGCTCCACGTTACCGACAGGACCTGCTCGCAGGGTCGCAATCTGTACCTAAAACTTTTGTCTTTTGCCCTTGATCCTTTAGGCTCTGACCTATCGGACCTACTCGTCGGATCAGACTAACTAAGCTCATGCCAATCGCCGGTGATCTCAAATAGGTTCCGGAATCATAACCGGACGTACTCATGAGATCACTTCTTCTCAACTCGTACCAATCGTGATTGATCCTATAGGCTCTAGACTCCAAGCTAGACCTATACTTGTTGGATCACTACTCTAACCTCAGTAATACCTTATGTCAAGCCCATGCATCAACATATTATCATCTCGGTCATCAAGATATATCTTGCCCAATCCGACAGAGGTTGAGGGCTCCACACCATATTGTTGTAGCCCACCAAACAGCTATTAGAAGGCGAGTGGTTATTATTCATTCGATATATGTTGGGACACTGATAACTCCTTTTTCTATATAATGGAGTAAATCACAAATATTCAGGTTTTCGACGCTGAGGAAACTCTTGCCGACCAGAATTATGAAATACCTTTAAAAACCAAATTAATGCATTCTCATATAATTCATAAGCTGTTCAAAGTACTCAAGGTCATACATTACTTCGTTACATCTCCATATCATGAATGTAAAGTCATCACATCGTCACAGAGTAACGAAACTAAAGGCTAGTTTCCGAATCACCAAAACCCGATACTGTTTGATTGGAAGCTTGTTATAATCAGGGTTCAATTAAGAAGTGAATAATGGTTACTCAACACCAAATTGTATTAGATGTTAAAAATAATTCAAAACTTTCACAAAACAGTACCAAAAACAGTTCTTTGAGTAAATGAATAGAATATTTACATATGATGGACTTTATCACGTCACAGTTTATATCTTTGCACATCTAAATTACACGCACAAAAGTTCAATTCACATCCATAAATAAAGTAATTTTGAACATTAAACCTTACTTTGATCAATACAACATTCCTATGCTATGTTTCAAACACTGAATTACCATCAATTCAATATTGGAGACGATTGTCGGTCAATATATTGATAATGCAAACCATTGGAAAAACCTTTGACATTTTATAGTCAGTCAGAGAGAACGACGGAGCTTAATGCGCCTATTTAGAAACTCTCAGCGTTAATTTAAACTTTGCAAGGAACAACACGTAAATTCAAAATTATTTTATTCTTGCAGTTTTCACAGCTAGGTTAGTTGAAAAGATTAAAATACTATTCAAATAGTCTGTCAAGAATCAATTAAAATGCTGCTAATTATTGTGCAGTTTCACAATATTTATATATGGCAATTTAGGTTCTCCAAAAGAAATTATAATTATCAGTTAACACTGGTTTGAGTCAATATATCTATAATTTATAATTAAGTTAAATCAATGAAATGCATTGCAAAAGGAAAAAGTACAAAATCTGCTTCTAGGAAATCGTCATGGTAGAAAATGAATTAGGTACAAGGAATTGTATATGCTTTGTCTGAACTCCATTACGTACAGCAGCGTCAGCACAAAATGAATTAGGTACAAGGAATTGTATATGCTTTGTCTGAACTCCATTACGTACAGCAGCGTAAGCACAAAATGAATTAGGTATAAGGAATTGTATATACTTAGTCTGAACTCCATTACGTACAGCAGCGTGAGCACAAAATGAATTAGGTACAAGGAATTGTATATGCTTTGTCTGAACTCCATTACGTACAGCAGCGTCAGCACAAAATGAATTAGGTACAAGGAATTGTATATGCTTTGTCTGAACTCCATTACGTACAGCAGCGTCAACACAAAATGAATTAGGTATAAGGAATTGTATATGCTTAGTCTGAACTCCATTACGTACAGCAGCGTCAGCACAAAATGAATTAGGTACAAGGAATTGTATATGCTTAGTCTGAACTCCATTACGTACAGCAGCCTCAGCACAAAATGAATTAGGTACAAGGAATTGTATATGCTTAGTCTGAACTCCATTACGTACAGCAGCTTCAGCACAAAATGAATTAGGTACAAGGAATTGTATATGCTTTGTCTGAACTCCATTACGTACAGCAGCCTCAGCACAAAATGAATTAGGTACAAGAAATTGTATATGCTTTGTCTGAACTCCATTACGTACAGCAGCCTCAGCACAAAATGAATTAGGTATAAGGAATTGTATATGCTTAGTCTGAACTCCATTACGTACAGCAGCGTGAGCACAAAATGAATTAGGTACAAGGAATTGTATATGCTTTGTCTGAACTCTATTACGTACAGCAGCGTCAACACAAAATGAATTAGGTATAAGGAATTGTATATGCTTTGTCTGAACTCCATTACGCACAGCAGCGTGAGCACAAAATGAATTAGGTACAAGGAATTGTATATGCTTTGTCTGAACTCTATTACGTACAGCAGCGTCAACACAAAATGAATTAGGTATAAGGAATTGTATATGCTTTGTCTGAACTCCATTACGTACAGCAGCCTCAGCACAAAATGAATTAGGTACAAGGAATTGTATCTGCTTAGTCTGAACTCCATTTCGTACAGCAGAGTCAGCACAAAATTAAACTCATTGAAGTTCATTATCCATTGTTCAAATACAGCGATTACTCGAAGGTAAGGATCATGAGTTCATAATTTCCATTTAATGTATTACATCTAACTTTACTGATTGAGTATTTTAGAGAAGACGACATTTATTCCCGAAATGGTTTTACTATGCAGTGAACTCATAATGTCAAGCTACATATAACTATGCAGTGAACTCATAATGTCAAGCTACATATAACTATGCAGTGAACTCCTAATGTCAAGCTACATATAACTATGCAGCGAGCTCATACTGTCAAGCTACATATAACTATGCAGTGAACTCATAATGTCAAGCTACATATAACTATCCAGATATTTGTGGTAGCGATTAGATCTAAAAAGAGATTGCGGGGCAGCAATGTGGTGCAATCAAAAGTGAAAGTATTTCTCGCTACACACTGCAGTGTATCCAATTCATGAATTTAACATCAGATGGTGTCTTTAAAATCGTGAGTAGCTCTACACACTGAACAATAGGGTATTTCATATTTAATTGACCGGATCAATTCCAACATTTGCTTACATCGACTGTTATCGGACATTGCGACTTTATTTTTAGAGTAGTTCAGGAAAACGTTTGGTACAAATAAAAAAAGAAATGTCATCTTAGCTTCTAAGCAAAAAGAAAAAAAAATAGTAAAAACCATTCCATCATAGCACTTCATCAAATGGTGAGAAAAATACCGATACAATAATCGTAGCTCATGAACCTGGATATTCTTGCAGCTCTTTCTCGTTATAGAAATTTCGGATATACATAGAAGCTCAAAATTTCACAGATAACAGGTCTAAAAAGTTCTCTAGAATATAAAAGGGATATAATTCAATTGACAGCGACTTGTTACTATAAATCAACTAAAGTCACCGACGTGAAATATGTACGGAAACGTTTACGTCATGGGCTATTCAAACAACTTCGCTATGCAGGGATTATTTTGTTGATACACTATTTCATCTCAGAATCTTTCACTTGGCAGCGAATTATCTTGAAGTAAAAAGTTAATTGCTCGACAGGAGAGTCCAAATGCAAACAACATAGACCCTGATCTGCCGTCGCATAATGCGCCTGCCGATCAGGGTCTATGTTGTTTGTTCTACTGATTAGTCCTTACAAACTGCATAGACCCAGATCTGCCGGGGCATTATGCGACGGCAGATCTAGGTCTATGCAGTTTTCAGTTGGTATCGACTTATACGCGAAGATATACGGTAATTGCTCGACAGGAGAGTCTCTATGCAGCAATTTGGCATATCCTTAAATAAGGTATACACTATTCATCATTTCGCATATCATAAATAATTGATGCTATACAGCATCATATGCCTAACATATACTCAATAATTGGTATGCATCATTTTTTCCTAACCTACTGTTAGGTAAGAATTATGTGTTCACTATGCAGTGAATCTCAGAATATAATGAAATATTTGCAATGGCAGTCTGGATGATTTGAATTAGTATCGAACTATTCAAGTAACCGTATTGGAAAATATTTGAAAAATCAAATGCTGCATGAAAGTCCAAGTATGACTCTTGAAACGTCAAGAGTATAGTTCATTCACAGTAATTAAAGTTACCCAAATAAAAATTAAAAGTTTACTTTCATTATTTCTTATAGTTAGTGGCAATAAATGCATATCTTGAATATACGATACTATGAAATTAGTTGCATGCCTGAGTACAATTAAATTAAAATTGCTATTTAGCAATGCAGACTTAGGAACTGCTATTCAGCAGTGGAAATATTTAAAAGGCCGCTATTCAGTAGCTTGGTTAGCTATTTAGAATTCTGAACAGTTTCTACTTACAACGAGGACACGCTATTTTGAAATCAATTGACAATTTAATTCACTATGCAGTGAATTAAAAAATCTGCTAATTTCTTATTAAAGTTGAGCATGAAAATAAGTAAATTACTGGACAAAATAGATTAAAAGTGAAAATGAGTGGCTTGAATTCCAAAATAATTCATAAACTGGACCTGAATTCATTCTGGAGCTTACCATTTTGCCTAAAACTGCGCGATTTTCACACCCAAAGACTCCAGAGTAGTACTTAAAATGTCCAGTCTTCCATTGTATGAGAAACACATGTCATATTCACAAAAGAAAGACACAAATATCTTTATTTCACATAATACAGTCTGTCACATCGTACAATACATTATTTTCAGACTTTAATATTCAATCAAATGAAAAAAGAAAATGTATCTACGAGATTATTTTGTCTACAATCAAAGTACGCGGGCTCAAACTTTTCACGTCACATTACTTACGTCACACATAATATTGACCAATAAAAAAAGGGAGCAGACCGGACTTACAGACACAGCATGGTGGACATGGTTTACAATGGGAGTTTAGTCGATCTACTTTATACTACTTATAAGCGATATCGTTGTTAATTCGGTATGTTTGTGACGGAGAATGAGCGCGGATAAATATATAATTATGTTAGGTTAAATTCCTGTCAGAAAATGTATTGTCTCTAGCAATTTTCCCTATCTATGAGGAAGCGAAGTGTACCGTCTATCGGCCGCTAAACGTGACGCTAAGCACACTCATTTTATCGATCTCTATGTACTCTTAATACATTTAAAGCATTTTATACAGTAGAAACTATGTACCAAAATATCACTTATCCCAATCTCAGGACAATACAAATCTTAGACGAAGATTTTGATGCGAAGAAATGTGGTTTCATTGCACTATGAGACGATACTTAAACTATAAATTCCAATTTCTCAACGCGAGCATTCATACACGTATCTACGCATGCATCCAAAACTGTCCTAAGCAGTCACATGTGGGAAACTGTAGAAAAGTGCCCTTTTAAACCAGGTGATTGCCCAAAAGAAGTCAACTTCTAAGATAATTTGTTTCAGGGAATATATAGAAATTGACCGTGTAAGACAGGTGGTTGATTAACAAAGATGGCCTTTTAAAGATATGTTTGACTATACATACATACATACATACATACATACATACATACATACATACATACATACATACATACATACATACATACATACATACATACATACATACATACATACATACATACATACATACATACATACATACATACATACATACATACATACATACATACATACATACATTTACAAGAATCTTTGTATAAATGCCATTTGGTGTTGAAATTATCCCATTTACAACCTACATATGCAGAATACTTTCCAGTCATAAAGTTTAACTTCATTTCTTTCTTAAAGTGAACCATATTTGGTGATTCACAAGATCATATACATCTGTAAATGTATAGGTTCAGTTGAAACATAAACCATGCCATCCAAACATAAATAAATTGATTAAATCATCAACTTGTCTCGAATTTATTGTACAAGAAAAACAATGTTTCTTTGAAACTGAAACATTATAGTGATGATTGCATTCATTCTTTAGTCCTTCAGTTAAACAATTAACGCTTAATATTGCTTTTTGAAAGTTCCAAAATATATGAAAAAGAATAGCTTCTACAGAATTAATACACAAAGAACACCAATTATAACTATTTCTTATTAAAATTGCATGCAAACTTATAGTTTGCAACCATCTGAGTTTGGAACTTTGGTCACCTTGTGTGGCAGAGAAAAGTAATTATTCTATTAATTTTCCTGTAAATCACTAAATTCCATATTTTATTTGTTATTTTATTGCTGGTTCGTAATTGTGAATAATAAAATTTGTATACATTATTTTACAGTCATTTGCATCTTCTATGATAAGCAACACAGATTAGTATAAATATGTGTATTGAATATCTGAGTTCATATTTAAATCAAATTAATTACTGTAGTGTTTTATTGTATTTAGTATAAAAATGTGTATTGAATATTTGAGTTTATGTTAAAATACATTTTATTACTGTAGTGTTTTAAAGCATATAGGAGGTGTGTGTAAACATTTGTATGAAGTCTTCATTTATTGACAAAGCTTTTCAAGTTAATCCACGAACCATCTTCGTTTACAAAGTTTTTGTATTAAATTCCTTTTTCAACCCAGTGTTTATAAATTACACTAGAACTTTCAGATCACATATTAGGGTTCATCCATATTTATGTTTGTAGCAATTCTTCATTACTTTGTACTGAAAAACGTATTATATAGTTTAAATAACGCTGAAAAATACATCTATCCAAAATTTATTTTCGCCTATGACTTTCTTTAATAAAATCTATTACAAGTATTAAAAAACTGTCTACTTATGAAACAAACGCATCTAAAATATTTTGTATTTCCATTTTGACTCTGAAGCAATTATTCTTCTAATCTTCTAATAACTTAAGGGCATATGTGAACATACTGAAATCCTGCATTTTAATACCACCTCCATGATAATCTGTGTAATAGTAAATTTTTCTTTAATTCTATTCCTTGCCCCCCCCCCCCCCCCCCCAAAAAAAAAAAATCTTATAGAAAAGTGTATCTAATTTCTTAAGTACATTGTGAGTGGAATTTGGTAAACTCGATAATAAAAGAGTATGTGTTGACAGTTTAATAACTGTAATTTTACCAGATCGTGTAAGTAATTATTTGACCATTTAAAATGAAGATTTCTCACTTCCCTAATTTTAATATCATTTATTTAAGTCTGATAAAAAAAAAATATACCTAGCTAAGGAAATTCAGATTAATCCTAATCGAAAGTATACTCTGAGCAGATACCTGACATTATATCCTATTCTAATACCAATCCAGACTGCTTTTGTTTTTTTCAATGTTTATGCTAAGGCCTGAAGATCTAGAGTTATGATTCGACTATTTTGTATCAGTCGTCACGCCACTGGTGATTTGTCTTTTGTATATCATATCAGATGACCATCGTTGAATGGAATAATTAACCATACATCTGTTATGTATTAGAACTGACATAGTTAAATTAAACAAATTTATTTGGCATGACATACGAGCAACACGTGTCTGTTCTTATCAGTAAGTAGGTAACACTACTGGTCTTAACATTGATGGGATTAATGGTTAATTACTAATACTTTAAGAAGAACACGTGTCAGCTCGCATGGTGAATTAATACTTTGAGAAGAACACGCGTCAACTCGCATGGTTAGTTACTAATACATTAACAAGAACACGCGTCAACTCGCATGGTAATTACTAATACTTTAAGAAGAACACGCGTCAGCTCGCATGGTTAATTAATACTTTGAGAAGAACACGCGTCAACTCGCATGGTTAGTTACTAATACATTAACAAGAACACACGTCAACTCGCATGGTAATTACTAATACTTTAAGAAGAACACGCGTCAGCTCGCATGGTTAATTAATACTTTGAGAAGAACACGCGTCAACTCGCATGGTTAGTTACTAATACATTAACAAGAACACGCGTCAACTCGCATGGTAATTACTAATACTTTAAGAAGAACACGCGTCAGCTCGCATGGTTAATTAATACTTTGAGAAGAACACGCGTCAACTCGCATGGTAATTACTAATACTTTAACAAGAACATGCGTCAACTCGCATGGTTAGTGATACGAACCTTGTTCTAATATAAGGGCTTTGGCATTTATAACACAATAAATAAATTACACAAGATTCCTGGAATGTTGTCGTCTGTGCTTAGATTTTGCCAAATTTGGATCATTTTTATCTGCATATTTATTTATTGTTATGCAATCCAACATTAAACTTTTGTTTAAAATATGATGGAGGAGTTTTGATATACATTGTATACTGATTGTACAAAATATTCTCACAACTACCACATACTACTCTTGATGATACATACATGACCTCATGTGGTCTTCGAGAAAGAAAAATTGGAGAGTGCATACCTTTGATAGGCATACCCACACTCATGGTGTAAATGGGAATTTAATCTGGGGCTGCACAGTGGTGACACGAGGGTTAGAGGCGCCCGGGGGCAATGTTTTTAGTGTCGCCCCTACCGTGCCACAGAGAACAGTTTTTATGTCAGTTGCCAACCTTCAATCCCTCCCCCATTTACGTCCCGGTTACATTACAGCTATAAAAAAAATCCCTACGGCGCCCTCCCCCTCTTTGCTCGGCGCCCGGGGACAATTGCCCCCTCCGAGCCCTACTCCCACCGTCACGCCGCGACTGGGGCTGCAGACCTGCAAAGTGATAAGTTGAAATCAAATTATTGTAGAAAACTTTAAAGCCTTACTTTATTTTGTTGTCTCCTTATTCACAGCTTTTCTACATTTTTATATAATTTTCTTTTTATAACATTTGTAACACAAAACTTTATATTAGAAGATGATAAAATGTGTAGACCGACCGAGATAAATCTGTAATGTGTAATGTGTCAATATTATTCTTAACGCAAGATGGTTATGATCACACTTTAGGGAGGGGAGGTTGTAATATTTATTTTAATGAACAAAACAAGTCAGAAATTATTTGATTGAATATCTAACATTCCAGACACCTACCCTATCTATTTAATTCACTAATGCACATCAAGAGTTAAGTAATTATCTAAAATTCATTCTATTGGTTTGCTTACAATCAGCATGTAAGGTTGTGTTTGTTATTGCAGATTTATTTCCCGTGAGATATAGACTATGGTTGATTGGGGAAGCCGCAGTAGCTCAGTTGGTGAAGTGTCAGACTCGTAATCCAAGGGTCATGGATTCAAGGCCCTCTCAGTCTAGCCTGGGTCGGTTGCCTTGGTGTGTCCTTGGGAAAGTCACTTAGCTCCAATTTGATCGGGATGATGTAGCCAATAATGTGTAAAAAGTGCCGCTAAAAATATGGCTCCTTTGCTCTATTCTCTTAGGAGATTGAAACATCAAGATTTTTGAAAGATTTTTCCAGTTTGCCCTCATAGAAGTTTATGTGCATATACGAGGAGTATTTAAAAAGTTCTGAATATTAGTGCGCTGTGCAACAAAGTTCTTTATTAGTGAACAGTACGTTAGTGTGTCCTCTTAAAGCAATCCCCAAGCACCTCTACACACTTTCTCAGCCTGATTATGCAAGTATTATATGCCATTTTGCATTCACTTTTTGGTATGTTGTTCATACACTGGAAAAGTGCACTTCCAACCACATGGCAGATTTTAAATCGTCAGCCCCTCAGCGAATCTTTGCTAACGGGATTCAGTCAAATATCACTTGGAACTAAATCAGGGCTGTATGGAGGATGTGGCAGAGTTTGGATGCTGTACTCCTTCAGGAAGTCTGTCACGACGGCGGATTTATGCGCTGGTGCGTTCTCATGGGTGGGGCCCTGCGTGGCCGTGTCTTCTAAGGCACTCGGACGACGGTCTTCCAGAACGTGGGTCATCTTCCGAGGATTCGCGACCATCTTTTAAACGATAAAACCTCCTCTAAGCTGTAGGATATGACAGAGAATTTATATCCGTAAACGTTATTTAAGTCAGCCATGATATCAGTCGAAGAGTACCCTATGAACGCCAATATTTTACAGTATGCTTTTTACTAAGTAGTAGAATTGTTCTCCTTCCCCAACATTTGTACGTCACTATCATGTACCTATGTTAAGTCACACGCATATTTGGAGATGACCGGCGTGCTGTACACGCAGCTGCAGATTCTTTTATGGAACGTTATTCTTTATATCGATCAGGATTAGATTTAATGACAGGTTCAAAGAAACAAAAAGTTATAATAAAATATTCAGAACTGTTCAAATAACCCTCGTATATGTACTTAATGCGCTGATTATAGTTTTCACAATTCTACATCCAAACAAGTGATGTTGGTTCTAAATAAACAATAATAAGGAGTTTGTGTCATTTTTTCAATATATCAAATGTATACCCTGATCATCTTCTTTTGTTGTGAATACAGGTTTTTTTTGTCTATAAAGAATTAACTTTACCAATCATGTACTGTAGGTTTTAGAGGAACATGGTTTTGCGCAAAAATAAAAAGATCAAGCTCATACACCATCCATAACCCAACTCCATAAGCACAGATTTATAAAACGTTCAATCATTTCTTTCAGATCTATTTATGGATTACATAACTGATTCATATATTGACCCCAACTAGCCTGGAACCTGAAAACAAACATTACCTCCTATTTGGATCACTTGAAGTAGCTTTCATCGGCCTTAACTCAGTGTAAACGAAAACATTAATCCTATATGATACAAGTGGTTACTAATATATACCCACAACTGTATTTTGCAGATTTCATTGACTGACTGACAAAAGGCTCTAAGTCGTGAACAAATGTCAACATAGCTTGAGCTATTTAAGTTTTCCAAAATTTAAATTTAAGTGATATTCGTAATTTAGAAAAATATACCTCTTGCATAAAAAATGCAAGTGATTAAAGTTATATTTCCCCTGAAATGTTGTTTGTGTGTTAATAATATTTACCATTTGCAACATTTACCTCTTACGCTGTAAGAACTTTGAGGGTATTTCATTTTCAAACCTCAGGAAAGTTTATAAGGAAAGTTTCTAAAATCGCCTACCTCAATGGCATTTTGTTTGGGAAACATTTACTAACTTTATTGGAACTTAATTCCTGTAATCATGCAAAATATAATTCCAACTCCTGAAAGTATAGGCAATGTTCATCGATATATAATAGATAATTTTCGGGTCGGAGAGAGAGAGAGAGAGAGAGAGAGAGAGAGAGAGAGAGAGAGAGAGAGAGAGAACATAATTTACTTCTTTTTGATTCAGTGTTACGTACGAGGGAGGTTAAGCGCTGGGAAAATGACTTGTGCGTTATATGGTGCTATAGCTAAATACATATCCCAATTATATTTTTCCCAGTGAGAATGTTGAAATTAATTTTCATACTTGGTGAGCATTAACACCTTTTATTTTTTACACCCTAGATGTCTAAAACAACAAAGAAACATACAAACAAACAAAACCCAAACAGAATATATTTCAATTTTCATCTAGGGGGAAAAAGAGAGAGAGAGAGCGTGATTTGGGGGCAACTTAATACACTCTAAACCCATGCATTGTTAGACATAATGTATGGAAAAATGGGTTGAAATAAGGACTTTAATTAAGAGGATTAATTTGTTAAATACACGTAACGTACGTCTACGACTACGGTATATGCCAACAAATTTGTTCAACTATTTTGAAGTACCGATCATTTATCAGACAAAATTACAGAATTTCCTCCAAGACACGTGCTTAAGACCATCGAAATACCGATCATTTATCAGACAAAATTACAGAATTTCCTCCAAGACACGTGCTTAAGACCATCGAAATACCGATCATTTATCAGACAAAATTACAGAATTTCCTCCAAGACACGTGCTTAAGACCATCGAAATACCGATCATTTATCAGACAAAATGACAGAATTTCCTCCAAGACACGTGCTTAAGACCATCGAAATATAAGTCAAAGCAATAAATACAAGCGCCTTCTGTGGGCTGTGGAATGTATAAATGGCCCGATAAGAAGCGACCATGCGGAGGCAACCTGTTTGCCGTGTGTTGTGTCCCATATTGGTGGGCGAGGCAACCTGCTTGTCGTGTGCTGTGTCCCATATCGGTGGGCGAGGCAACCTGTTTGTCGTGTGTTGTGTCCCATATCGGTGGGCGAGGCAACCTGTTTGTCGTGTGTTGTGTCCCATATCGGTGGGCGAGGCAACCTGTTTGTCATGTGTTGTGTCCCATATCGGTGGGCGAGAAGATCATGTTAGCTGAGCAGAGGAGAAGTGTGGTTGCTGCCACTCCGATGCAACACACTACTTTGATCTCAACTTCAGCTGGTCAGAATGGCTTAGTCTGATCAATCGGTTAGTCAGCAAAGCTTCAGGGGCTATGCTACTGATAAATTCAATTCAATTCAGCTCCAGACCCCAACAGCTCACCATTCTGATTAAATAAACATATACAGTTGCCTAGTGAAATCTAATGAAGGACATTACCCTTGATGACAACGACAAGGGTCACTTGAGTAGGGATTCTACTTTACTCCAGTATATCACCTTGTGTAACCCTGGAAGAAAGAACGGAATATATAGATACCACTAAATGGCAAACGAGAAGTTTCATTTACTAACCCTGTATATGAAGGTGATGTGTTTCCTAAATTACAGGAAGAAATACAACATATATATCTATTAGAACCCACTGTTGTACAAAGGCAACAAATACAAATTCCTGATGGAACAGAAATGGAATCAATCAACACAAAAGAACCAAATGACCAGCATGTATTAGAAGCACGGATTATAATAGATGATTACTTTCCATACTTGCGTATAAGTCTGATCCAACAGCAAACTGCATCGACCCAGATCTGTCATGGCATAATGCGCCAGCAGATCTAGGTTCGTGCAGTTTTTTTTAGGTGCAATCAGTAGAACAAACAACATAGACCCTGATCTAAGGGCGCATTATGCAACGCCAGATTAGGGTCTATGTTTTTTGCAATTAAACCCGATTTATACTCGAGTACTTCGGAAAACTATAAAGTGGAGAAAATACACCTACAGTGAATAGATTATTTAATACATAAGAAGAACGAGCATAAGGGGTTACGTAAATGCTACAGAAGTTGTACATTCAAAAATATCATCTATGAAATTAGACTTTGAAACATATATTTAAATAAACCCAGATGCAATCAGAAAAGTTAAATTGCAAGAACTGTTAGTGTTAAAAGGAAAAGCGCGCAGGTATTATAAATTTAGAGTGTAACTTAAAGGTCAGTATTGAAACAAAGATCAATTCTAAAATTAACGAAAAGTTACCATTAGGTAAAAAGTTGAAAAGATTGTTTGAAGAGAAAGATGTAACAATTGTCACGGTTATTACATCTATAGGTATGATTGCAACAACTCTTGCTTTGTCGATAGCAAATCTGATAAAACGTTAAGTTGAAGGTGGTGGAGGAACAAGTGCGGGTGAAAAAGGTAACACGAAGTCATTCATAGATAACCTCAAACAAGGCATATAAAGTATTGCTATTTGTTTGAGCTGTCAAAAAAAGCAACATCACCGTTGCCTGGTATCATTTGCAGTGTAATAAGCAGGCTTTTGAAAGCAGCTGGACAGATTGTTTTTTTCTTAGTGTTACAGGAATATGTGCACTAAAATACTTTTGTATTATATCTGAACATGAATGTAAAATTGGGATTCGTTGCCGCGTACTGCGTTACTCGGGGTGTATGGTTTTAACCGTGACGATTTCAAAATATTGCTTTCTGTTCACTCACTGGAGCACGCACAAAACGTCGGCAATGAGGTGGTGGTGGTGGTGGGGGATTTTATAACATCCACAGTACTTATAATGTTATTTTTCTCTATATCGTCACAATGCAGACGAGTCTTGTCAGGAAGCTGTCCACTTTATGGAAGATATCTTCAGCTGTAGAGCTATGTGAAAATGTAAAATTTTATTCTTTCTTGGTGTACGTTCTATGTGATGAAATTATTTATATATTGAATGTTCCGAATTTATTCAAAATTTCTAGAAATTCACCCCAATGGCACATAACGCAATGTAATCGGATTGAATATAGTCTGCTTCAGGTTAGACATTTTATAGCTGAACAGACAAGTTGAATTTAGTTATATGTTGTACGCATTAAACGATGAGACACGTGATAGCTTTTATAATCCAGTGAGATTATCCTTGTCGTAGACATATTCATGTACGAACATGGTTATTATATTAATAATGTTGCACAGTCGTTCTTATGAAAGAAGAAATTTAATGTGTAACGAAGTCAGTTCATGTGCACGCATGCGTAATGTATCATTGAATTCGCACTTAAACGTGTCTAATGTATTACACGGCTCAGTTACTGTATTTTAGATGTTTCGGGAAGTAATCGAACTCCGTGGAGTTGTATAACCGGATACTATGGTCACTGGCGAAGTTGGTTAGATCGACGATACTGTTAACTCAGTGTGAGAGCCAAAGGGTGGTGATGTAATATATATATATATATATATATATATATATATATATATATATATATATATATATACTAGGTTTTCCATCTAAAGTTCAATATCATTGTATGTGTGACAATCTAATGCACCATCATACTTGCTGACGAACTAGTCATTGATAATAATAGTTGATAATTCCATACATTGATCATATTTGTTAATAAATCCATACATTGATCGTATTTGTTGATAAAGACGTGCATTGATCAGAGTAGATATGAGAACCGATTGTACTAACTCTGGTACAACTTGATCTGTTAAATGCCAGTAAGATGTTCCACGTCCAGTTGTTGCCATCTACACTGCCCAGTTAATTTCGTTCTGCCAAATCTCATGTCACCCTGTGCTCAATGTGATAACAGAGTCAACACTGTCAAATCTTATAACGTAGTATTCAAAAATATTTAATGGTTTGTACGTAAAACATTTGTACAATATATTATTAAACATTTGTACAATATATTTTAAACATTTGTACAATATATTATTAAACTGAGTTGCAGGACAAGGAAAAGGTGTTGTACTTCGTAATTAAAAAAAAATGAAATCCATGGTTTAATTGTCAATTTTTTTTACAATTTAATTCTTTTAACTAAATACTATGATATAATTTCTGAGCTCATATTATTTCTATCGAATACAGGGACAATAAAATCTTTTATCTAATTATGATTATGTTTTATCTGTGTACGTGTATGCATATTTTTTACGCGATTATTTCACGAGTAATATGTTTTATTTTGGAAGATGCGATGGCGGTGATCTAAAATGTATATACTAATTTTGAGTGGTGATTTTTGTTTGGAGTGAATTTTTAAAATATAATAGATGAGTTTTCAAGAAAATAATTATTAACTTTATGTTTTTAGAACTTTAAAAAAATCATAAATTGTTAATGCTTTTCACCTCATCTGGTCGGGTAAAAATGGATTAGATGGCATGCAAATTTATGATGGTTTTTAACATACAATATACCAGCTACTAATATTAAAACTGTTTACAAATGTTAAAAGGATACATGTTTAGAAAAGTACGATCTACCTTCGTTTACCAGACACAGTTCTTTGCTGAATGATTCTTCAGATTAACACTGCCCTCAGTTAAAAGAAGTTATCAAAACCCATTATAATTTGTATTCCCGTCCAAACCGTATCGAGATAAATTTTTTAAGATGTTAAATTTCAATAGAATGACCATTATATACACTCCAACAAAGACCATATGAATTTCAAGGAACCAGGAAAACTATTTTACATTAGCCGGGTTTCTTGATAAACGGGTTTTGTTATCTATATGTGATAGTATTCAGAAAGCAATGCGGGCGAACATTTTTGTTATAAAAATAAAATGGAATTAATTTTACATGATATCAGTGAGTGTATCTTTCCCAAAATCAGTGTGCAGTATCAAAATTGTAATTGATTTAAAGCGTTAAGACTTTCAAGTAAAAATACAAGGACTAAAGACTTTCAAGCTATAAACAAAGCAAACGAACAAGCAAAACTTTAAAGTGCATACTATTCTCTGCTGCACATGGTCAAGTAAGTATAATTAGAGCCGATAGTGACCATAATAAATCCAACATCCTTTGCGATGAGAGTTTTACGTTTTCCATGCACACAGTGACGTATTTTAAATCGATTGGGACATTTCTTTCACTTTTTCTATTTTGGCGTCCGCAAACTGAATAAACAAATTTATTGTGACAAAAAGATATAATTAATAAATTTGATAAGCAGTGCACATTAGAGTGAGAACGAGGACAACTTTTTTTTAGCAAATGTTCAAGGTGGATTCTCGCACTTTCTACTTTCATAATTTAATTAATGACTCGGGGACCAGAAATAATGCTCCTCAGCTTGAGGGGTTTTACATTGCACGCGATTTGCACTAACTGGGTGGGATAGGGGGAACAAAGCAGTTAAAGGAAGGTTGCAGGAGAAAATTATTTATTTCATACTGAGCGGGATTATTTCGTTCTATCAGAGTTTGTATTAAGACAGTTCGACTAAGATCAAAACATTCTGTTTTCTGTACGATAGGAACGATAATCCCTTTTTTTATTTTTTTTATACAACTTTGTTGGGCTGACGGCAGCACAAAATAGTAATGTCGTTTCCCCGTTTTAAGACCGTTGTTCAATTATTTCTTCTTTCTTTCTTTCTTCCTTCTATTTTTTATCTCTTGTTTATTCATTTCCCCCTGCCATTCAAACATGTAGGATAAAAGAATTCTCTTGGCTTTTGTGTTTAGCGTTTGTTGTGCGAATGTAAGTTGTTTGCTCCACTGAGGAAGAGCTTCTTTAGCTCGAAACGTTGATGAAACTGTTTGTACTTGTTTTTAATTCGTTACAGGTCAAAGGTCAAGCTTGACAGAATCGGATAAAAACTCTTCCGTAAGCTAATGTATACAAATCGTCATGATAATGTAAGATTTGTATTCAGATACTATTTACCGTTGAATTAACGTTGTGGTAGTACAAATAAATTAATTTCACGACTAAATACATGTCTGTCAGTTTCATTAAAGTTACCCATGACATTATGACTCAAAATCGTCGCGACTTCAAATTCAACATTTCGATTCGATAATTACGTGTTTGTAAAACAAGTATCCCCACGCTTTCCTGTGTTAATCTGGCGGCCCCTAAATTTTAAGCTTCTTGGGTAAGTCCTTGAAGGTAAGGACTAAACCAGGGGACAATGTCAATTGGGTATGTGCATTTGTCTTTTTATGCCCAGTAAGTATTCACATAGTATAGGAGTGGGGATGTTGATAGTTTCCATGCTATAACCCAGGGGCTAAGTCTCTTAATGGATTGGGATAGACCGTCAGGACCAATATTAGTCGGATGCATACATATATATATATATATATATATATATATATATATATATATATATATATATATATATATATATATATGTATGTATATATATATATATATATATATATATATATATATATATATATATATATATATATATATATATGCATTCCCAGAAAGTGTATATATGGTTATAGGGTGGGGATCTCAGTAGTTTCTAAGTTATGACATAGGGGCTAAGTTCCTGGGGTGGGGATGGACCATGGGGTCAATGTCAGCTGCATGAATAAATTTGTCTCTTCATGCCCAGTAAGTGCATGTATATAACAACATGATGAGGATCTTAATAGTTTATATATTAAGACCCACGGAAAAACCTTTGGGTATGTCCCAATGGTCACAATATGATGTTTGTTGATATTTGGGTTATTGATCAGACAGGCAAATTCTCTGACATATGAGACAAACAACTTAGAAGTTACTTGTTATGTTTGTAAAATCACTTTGACCCTCCTAGCTCCACCCCAAGCGAAGATATCAAAATTCCAAACGTGTTGACACACTCAACACATAAGGACCACAATTGACTCAAGTTTTATGCATATAACTTTAACGCGTTGGAAGAGTTCAAAGATAATACACATGTACATATAGTGTACGTACATACGTACGTACGGACGTGCGAATTATATAACAATATCCCAACGCTTTTTGAAGCGCTGGAATAATCAGCTTGTTCGGTTGGCACTACGCGATGCACATAGGAATGAGAGAGGAAGGGTCATTTTCTTTGACATTGGTAAAATTTAACGTTGGGTTGTAGACCTCTCTCTATCTCTCTAAGCAGCATTACGTTACGCATCGTACTCTGGCGCGTTTTTTTTTTCTTTTTTTTTTTGACGGGTTTTTTATTTTCGCTATATTCACTATCAATCAGTCATGCACGAAAGTTACATATCCGTGAAAATTTCATTACGCAAAAGTTACAGATGAAAATTTCACAATTGTCTAAAGCCGGGAGTTTAAATCTGACAGACAATAGCACGAAATAGAAACACCACCACATTTCCGTAAAGCTGAATTCGCGATATTTTGTCACCACGAACATTAGGCAGTTTGCAACATTGACATGTGGTATCCCGAGCATTTCAAAATCCTTTTATTGGTGGGTGACTGTTAAATTAATGTGATTATATTAGCCATGGAAAATTTATGAAAACCATAAGCTTCGGCGTTTTGAACTGCCAGTGTGTTATCGGTAATGTATAGCATAACGTTCTTATAATTAGTGTCCGAGATTTCCAAAACACACTGAGAGAGAGAGAGAGAGAGAGAGAGAGAGAGAGAGAGAGAGAGAGAGAGAGAGAGAGAGAGAGAGAGAGGCTTTATAAGACGAACATAAATGATGGTCATGAGAAATACGCCGCTGTCGATTTAATCGATTGTGATTGTTGTGTACCATTAAAATCATGGAGTTTCTTGCAGACCACGCTGCCGTTTAGTACATTCATGCAGACCAATAAAATGCTAGATACAAGACATCACAAGAGTTCTTTATAAATTACTGTTTCAGTCTTGTTCTCTTTAATCTGAATTTTCAAAGTTTGTAAAATCTATAAAATCAGCGTACTAAATTAATTTCAAATTAAACAGTTAACCTTCTTTTGGGCCGTTTGCTACAATTGCTGTATTATGTTGCCTCTTGTATACGAATGTTTGTTTGCTCAACAGAATCACCTCCTTTTCGTCATTGGTTTGATACTGTAGATTTGACACTTAATAGAAACAATCACAACGACTCTTGATTTTCTGAAGTGGATACCGGTCCTATAAGGGAAAGCTCCGCCTATCTCTTCATATTGACAGTTTATCTTGGGGATGTCCTAGGTTCCGCCTCCGGGAACCGGTTGCTATATATTTCGTCCTACCTTACAAACGCACAGACGGCCTCAAAAGCTGCAGGAGTTGAGTCACATCTAATAGTTGAGAGCAAACAATTCATAGACACCGTATATCGACCCAACTTCACGAAAATGAATTCAATAGAAGAATCAACATGTGAATCGACACTTGATGAAAAAAAGTCTCTATCTGTGGTAAAATCTGGATCACTGGAAATTACGTCTACAACGGAATGGCAAATGAAGTCTGTTCAGTCGTTTTCCCGCTCATCAGTTGAGGCATTATTTGCAATTTTGGATAATGATAGAACAAACGAAAAGGCAGAAATGGTCCGATTGAACCAGCATCTTGCTGAAATTGCTGGCAGGCTGCATCTCATGGAAAGTGAGACGGTGTTCATTGAAATTATCGCCAACATAAAAGATTTCGCCAAACTTTTTGACACTCTGGTAGCTGGAGAGAGAACAGAGATAGAAAGACTTAAAGGCCAATTGAAAACCATTGAGGTAGAGAAATTAAAAGTAGCAGAAAATCTGTCCGTTGAAAAATTAAGGTAAGTATTTGTCTATATTTCTTTCTATATGACTCTTTCATTGTATATTCATGGAACGTTTTAATGATCAAAGACTAGTATTGAGCAAGTCCCTATCAATAATTTATTATGAAAAAGAAAAGAAAATCAAAATATGCGTTCTGTTATGAACAAATTCAAATGAATGCAACCAAGTTTCTCAGATGCACCAATAGTTGGTTCCAATATTTACTCATAGAGGTCACCCGCACGTTAAGGCAAAATTTTCACTGCATGAGGAGTGGTATCGAAAGAAAGGGAGAGGAGAACTTGTACAATAATGCAAAGAAAGTATTCAAGTGTAACACGTTGGATGTTTTATATCCATTGAGACTAGATTTTTTTGCCTTTTTTACACTATAAAAATTAAACTGCCTCGTTTGCCTACACAATATTCTTTATTATCGTAAGTTCGTCCCTGCAATCCCTAACCCTTGTTTCAAATGTTTTACTGACCGTCACGACTTTGTAAATATTTCAGGGCGGAGGAGTTTCAGAGGACTATCGAACAGTACAAAACACAAGCTGAAAAGACCAATAAAGACATGTCCTTACTCAGAGAAGAAAACCAAAAGCTTAAAGTTGAATCCGCAATGCTGACAGAGGTGAGAAAAATGTCCTTATAAATTTATTTGTTGCTGGTTCCACGTTAGTAGAAAACGAGACATAGTAGTCGCCGCTTTTTTTTTCTTTTCAAAACCTTCTTGGAAAATAGAGTTCCAGGATCAACATATGCAAGAAGACAACAACACTGTGGTTTTCAGAGGCTTGCGTGGACACAGGTAAAAACATTCACGCATTACTAATGGTTTTTACAGTTGTCAGCTGCAGTCGTAAAATCTTAGTCCGTTAGAAAATTACACACTATGTCTTTGCTAGCAAGTAACTCTCTAAAATATTAACAAAATGACATTCCCGAATATCTTATTTCAGACAATTCGTTTCAGTAAAAAAACAAATGTGCACTCTTGTCAGATATACATTTATTGAAAGTATTTAGCTATCTCTCTTTCTTCCTCTCTATACAAAATCTTAAATGAGACCAAATATCGGACAAAACGAAATCATGTGTCAAACAGATTATTTCTGAAACAAAAATAAGTACTTGCTATGAGGGGAAACTAATTCTTTCCTTAACAATTGTTTGTGCCTGTTTTTATGGTTCAATTTTGTAACTCTTTGATTTTGTCCCAGCATGTTCACTGCATCCAGTATGATTATTACCAGTTTTCCAGTTTCATGAATAAAACTAGATATCTCAGTACAACCTATGCATATTATAAGCAGATGACTAAAACATGCGTATATCAAGAAAGCCTTATTCTTGACGTTTTTAATTTAGTTTAGAAAATTCTTTTTTCTTATGGATCAACATTGACTAATGGACCTATTCACGTTCACTCACAGAGGCGGCAAGCAGACGAAAAGAGAATTAAGTCTCTAGAGGAGGAACTCCAATACGCAAGAGAGACAATAGAGATGGTTAGTATCCATTTTTTAAAATTTAGATACGTCAAAACTGGAATTCATCCAATACGCTTGTCATCTATCTAGATAATGCCAGAATACTCAGGGATTTCTAGACTGGCTCTCAATCTCTGTAGGCTATGTTCATGCTCGAAATTTTTGAAACAGGGAGCCATAAGGTGTATAATAGAGAGACGCCATCAAGAGCAGTAAAGTGTGGACAATTTTGTTTTCTCCATTTCCTTACAAATATTATTCTATATGATTGAATCAAGTTTAATTTTTAATTTTTCTACGAATCGCGAAGGCAATATTGTACATACGATAAATTAAGCAGTTTTGGGGAGGTTCCTTGATGAAATAAGATTTGTTTATTCTCACGTGATACAATGTAAATAACGGAACCTCATGTTCGAGTATTCAAAGGTTCAAGTAACATCATATTAAAACCAGACGGTCATGGGCAAGTAGTTAGCTAAATACCCGGAAGTGTTTTAATGCGAGTATAAGCTAATAATTCTATTGCGAGAATAATGTTCGCAGATTATGTCAAAATTTCGAGGACCTTGAAGTAACTTGACCAATAGATAATAAATAAAATATATTATTGATATATGATGCAACTTATTCGGTAAACGTTGTTTACTTGACAGTCCGGTTACTAGTAGTATTGGAGAAATCGTTCAAAATTTCAAAATGTGCATCTCTTTGCCCATGCGTTTTAGTTTGCCTCTACGAAGCAGAGGAGAGTTATTTTGTACTACCATCGGTGTCGGTCTTGGCATCAGCGTCCGCACGTATCAAAGCATATACATGTATGTAGCCTCACTGCATCTTGACCATTATTTCGTCCTAGGTCATAGGTATCAGTTTGGGGTGGGTTTCATAGGACCTATCCACAGGGAAGGGGGCTAAGAGGGTTAACTTTATACTTACATGTACATTATTTGTTCATTATTGGTTAAGTTTTTGCCTTTAGCTGAAGATTGGGTTTTTTTGCACGCTGTCTACGTATTGTTACACTTGGAATCATCAAACTTGGTGATGGATGGATTTTGATGAGTACAACACCCTCATTACAAAAGTAAGTCACTGTGACCCATATTTCTCGCTCTACTAATTTTTGTTAAATGTTGTGTTTTAAGTAGAATTCTCAAGTACTGTTCATTCTAGAATTATTAAACAAGATGAGTATATACATCTGAATCTGTAGCACATCCTTACAACAAAAGGTCGCTGTGAACTACATTTAACATTGTACTGACTGATGTTAAGTTTTTGAGTTTAGCCCATTACCACAGGTTGTTTTTTTTTTTTGGCACCATGTATACATAACTGCCATGTCTGGAATCATGAAACTCAATGAGGATATGCATCTTGATAAGCTCCTATTATCACAAAAGTTGATAACTGTGACCCATATTTCAAGCTTCACTGACTTTGGATACATTTTGTGTTTTAAGTTTATTTCTCAAGCATTGTTCATACTAGAGCCATTAAACTAGATGATTAGTACCACACCCTTGCTACAAAAGAATGTAACTGTGACCTACAGTTCACATTTTATTGGCTCACGTTACGAGTCGGCGTTTACCTCATGACCACATGATTTTTTTTGTTGTTGCTTTTTTCCATCCTGTATACACACTGTTACGCCTAGTATCATACAATCTAAAGTGATGAATCTTAATGGGTACTACACCTCGTTACAAACGTAGGTCACTATAACATATATTTTATGCTTCAATGACTTAGGTGAAATGTTGTGTTTTACGTTTATTTCTTAAACATTGTTCATGTTAGTTTCATTAAACTAGCCGACTGTATGCGGCCCTATTAGCATAACGCCAGTACAATAAAAAAAAAGTCACCTTTACGACCATTTAACATTTCACATGCTTAAATTAATTTTGTGTGTAGCTCATGACAACAGTTTTTACTATGTACATACTATCCTATTTAGAACCATGAAACTTGGCGAGATTATGCATCTTCATGAGCACCAGACCCTCATTGCAAACGATGGTCATTATGGCCCATATTTTACGCTTCACTGACTTAGGTTAAAGTCTGTGTTTGATGTCCATTTTCTCAGGCTAGAATCATAATATTGATGATATGCATCTCTATTAGAACTACATCCTTACAACAAAAGAAGCTCATTACGAAGTATTCTTTTACTGACTTTGGTTACGTTGTCGCGTTTAGCTCATGACCACATGAGTTTATAATATGCTATATGCATACTATCCTACTAAAAATCATTAACGTTGGTGAGGAGATGTATCTTGACAAGTCCGGCGGGCAAATAAGTCATCGTTACCTACATTTCACGCTTCAGTGACTTTGTTGAAGTTTTGCGTTTACAGTTTATTTCTTGGGTGCTGTTCATGTTAGAATCACGAAACTTGATAATTTGATGCATCTTTATTAGTACTACACCCTTACAACAAAAGAAAGTCACCTTGACGTACAAATTATGGTTTACTAACATTGGTGAAGTATTTGTGGTTAGCTCATGACCAGATAGGGTTTCCCATGCTATATATCATCCTAGCCTACACAGAAGGCCCTTTCTGACTTGAGCAGTTCAAAATAGGAATAAATATCTTAATTCAATGGTAAAAGTTCTTTAATAATAGTTGTACATTGTATATTGTCAACAGGTTAACTGTGTATTGCATACAAGAATGATTAGTTATTAGAAGATTGAACTGCCTGCATTTCTTGTGAATCTTCGGCCGCAATGGCTAATCAAGGTAATTACAGATGATGATGATGATGATGATAATGATGAACTATGCTTGTCATATTGTCTTTCGCTCCAAGGTTACTCAAAGCCTGCTACTTCCACCCCGTATAATCTGGCTTCTAGGGTGGGCAATGAGAATAGCTTCTGAAGCAGATCTTATGAACAATTATTTGTGAAAAATAAAATTAAATTGATCTAATTTTTTTAACTCGTTACAATTAATCTCTTTTTTCAACTCGTTATAGTATCTCTATTTTTATATCATGAAAAATAAGGTTATTTTTTATTATTGTATGCCCTTATATTCCCTGCCACAGTGAACAACATGTAGTAGGTCAAGATCGCTTTAGTCTGAAGCATTTCTGCATGGTAATGAATGATTACAATTGTTGCTGAACGCTACTAAAAGCCTTTTATAGGCGAGGTATGTAGTCTTTGATTACATTCTGGTTATTATGCGTCAACACACCAGTTTTACAGTTTCGTGCTGCGCATGCTCGATGCCGTTATTAGTTGCAAGTAACAAACCGATACGATGCTTTGTCTACTTTCTAGCTGATACTTATTAGTTTTCGAATGACTTAGATGTTTGTACGCGGCAGATATAGTGCGTAAATGTTAACTGGTCTATTTTTTATTTTTATGATAACAGAAGGACAAAGAAATTAGTAAACTCATCGGTGGTGTTTCTGGTATAAGCATCTTGGTTTCCTGGGAGTCAAGACTGAAAGCTGCCATCGCAAATATCAAGAAGCAATACGAAGAGCAACTGAAGGCAATTCAAGCTTTGTACGAAACGAGAATGTCTACAGAGGTCTGATTTGTATTGTTATGAGAAAATTAAAATGAATCATTAGTGCAGTTTAATGGGGTTAAAAAGAATAAACCATCGATATTTTAATTATCTTCCCTTTGTTATGGCTCAGATATAAACGACATGAAGATCCTGTTATAAACTTGTAATACCCAGCACACACACACACACACACACACACACACACACACACACACACACACACGCACGCACACACACACATGTATATATTTCATTTTATAGCGAATTTTAGTATGATTTGTTTCTTTTGTTTGTCCAGAATGTATTTTATCTCCTCAAAGCTTTATGTACCTGTACATCCATTTATGAATCAATTCATTCTTGCACGTTTATGTGCATGTAGGTGTCAAGTAATAATTCATGAAGATATCTTTCATTTTATTATATAAATCCTGGGGGTTTGCGCATGTAGCTGAATATTCACTTCCGCTTACTTAGAAAGCTGGTTCCCGAGTATATTCAGCTCTCTTCTTCGAGCTTGTGTTATAACTTGTTGAAGGGGATGAAATCATTGCGGGGAGGATGGGGGGTAAGGGAGCTAGTTCATAGAAGAATAGGAACTTGGCGATAAGTGCGGTTACTCGGGGCAAGGATTACATTTTTGGTCGGAATGAAAACTGATTCCCTACTGATTCCCTAACCTGATTCATTACTGAGTTGCACTTGTATATAAACGTTTTCCACTCCATATATATATATATATAATGAGTGTGTAGAAAATGTGTGGTATTATAAACAAGTCTGACATCTGTAATAATATGCTATTATATTTAGCTGTACTGCACGAGAAAAAAAGGCGCCTGTTAGTTTTTATAAATAAGAAAATAAAGACTATAAAAGGGTATTTTAAAACTGGATACGTAAAAAGAGATTTCTTTTCTCACCGTACAGCTCACAGTCTCGTTTTCAATAATAATCCCTCTCACGCATACTATTTAAGGTCCCTATAATTGACTGATTGACAAAGTCTCGCACTATGCATGCGATATAATGATGGGTTTGAGAATCTGTCGTGAAGGTTTTACAAGAAGTATACAATTTAGAATCACCTTTTCTAACCCAACCGATTGGTTTTAAAACTCCGCCTATCGACACCTATGGGAAATATAAAAGGCTTGCAGTGTCTGAAGAGTACCAGTATACAATCATATATTATTAAAAGTCAAATTAACAAATTGTGAATTCCAGGTTTACACTACTAAGTAATGAAGTATCACTTGTAGAATCAAAAAATGGAAAAAACCTGTTCATTCCTTTGATCGCATTGCCGTTTTTTTTTCTTCAGAAAGCAGTCTAGAAAATATGATAATTTAATGTTTATTCAATCTTTACATATTATGTACACTTTTACATCTTTAAAAATACATAATTCAGCATGCAGTTAATTATTTTACATCAGGACAAAACAAGACCGTTATATGTAATACAGTACGTTAGGGTGTAAATCAACTGGCACGGGATTCACCAACAGTCCTGACTTAAGTTAAGTTTTGAATCTAGAAATCCGATTGGATGAAATTAAGATCTGATTTAAGTTCAACCAATTAAATGCTTTTAGTTAAGACTGAAACTTTAAAACTTGATGATTAAATGAAGTAGGGATATTATTGCTTGAGTCTACGCCTTATTTGTATGTAAACTTGAGAATTTCCCTGTGAACTCATAAATATGTCTTAAAAAGAAATGAGATCATAACGTTGTCCTTGCAGATCAGTGAAATGCAAATCAAAATAAAGAAAACAATGAGCGTTGGAGGAGATCACTACTCGATGGAACTTGAGGAGTACCGTAAAGAGGTAATTTAAATACTCTAATTCAAGACAATTTTGCTTCATTAAATGTTCACGAATTTAGTACCGTCTATACTCGCGTGTATGTCAGATCTTACTGCAAACTGCAGAGACCCAGATCTTTCGGCGAATACTGTGCAGGCAGATCTGGATCTATGCAGTTTGTTTGGTTTAATGAGCAGAACAAACAACACAGACCCTGATCTGCCGACGCATTCTGCGACGGAAGATCAGGGTATATGTTGTTTGTAGTTGGACTAGTTGGACCATACTTATATCCTAGTTAGACGGTACATTCCAGACACACTATTTTCACGAATTGAAAGAACAGTTAAATCTATTGTAGCTTGCTCAAAGTCTTTAGTGTGAGTGGAATAACATGTCATATGTTTAAATTATTTAATAACAAAATTACATTTATTTAAGGAATGTTCTTTTCTGTTACAGGTGCTAGATTTCTCCGCAGAGACATAAACATGACGAACAACACTTGATTCGTTTATAAAGTTAAAATAAACGCTGGATTTGCAATTCATGACAAGCTTTACAGGCATACGTATCACTTTATTCCATTCATCCCTGGACATTAAAATTTTCATTTCATTTGTCGTGACATTGTTTCTAAAAATCAAATATATATTTTTCAATAAACCGCATTACGCACTCCGAAAAATGATAGATTTTGTATTTCCTAGAGCAATGGATACAATATATATATATATATATATATATATATATATATATATATATATATATATATATATATATTGCACCTGTTGCAACAATAAATAAATCTGTTCTTATTTCTTTTGTTTATCGCAGGTTTTTGTTGTTGCTAATATAGCATTTAAATGAAAACTGATGTTCTGTATAGTTTCTTGCAATTTTAATTTACTGTACACGATATAGGGAACTGTTGTATATAATATAGGATCTATTTAGTTTTACTGTATACGATATAGGGAACTGTTGTATATAATACAGGATCTATTTAGTTTAACTGTATACGATATAGGGAACTGTTGTATATAATATAGGATCTATTTAGTTTTGCTGTATACGGTATCGGGATCTGTTGTATATAATACAGGATCTATTTAGTTTTGCTGTATACGATATAGGGAACTGTTGTATATAATACAGGATCTATTTAGTTTTACTGTATACGATATAGGGAACTGTTGTATATAATATAGGATCTATTTAGTTTTACTGTATACGATATAGGGAACTGTTGTATATAATACAGGATCTATTTAGTTTTGCTGTATACGATATAGGGAACTGTTGTATATAATATAGGATCTATTTAGTTTTACTGTATGCGATATAGGGAACTGTTGTATATAATATAGGATCTATTTAGTTTTACTGTACACGATATAGGGAACTGTTGTATATAATACAGGATCTATTTAGTTTTGCTGTATACGATATAGGGAACTGTTGTATATAATATAGGATCTATTTAGTTTTACTGTATGCGATATAGGGAACTGTTGTATATAATATAGGATCTATTTAGTTTTACTGTACACGATATAGGGAACTGTTGTATATAATATAGGATCTATTTAGTTTAACTGTATACGATATAGGGAACTGTTGTATATAATATAGGATCTATTTAGTTTAACTGTATACGATATAGGGAACTGTTGTATATAATATAGGATCTATTTAGTTTAACTGTATACGATATAGGGAACTGTTGTATATAATATAGGATCTATTTAGTTTTGCTGTATACGATATAGGGAACTGTTGTATATAATATAGGATCTATTTAGTTTAACTGTATACGATATAGGGAATTGTTGTATATAATATAGGATCTATTTAATTTACTGTACACGATATAGGGAACTGTTGTATATAATACAGGATCTATTTAGTTTTGCTGTATACGATATAGGGAACTGTTGTATATAATATAGGATCTATTTAGTTTTACTGTATGCGATATAGGGAACTGTTGTATATAATATAGGATCTATTTAGTTTTACTGTATACGGTATCGGGATCTGTTGTATATAATACAGGATCTATTTAGTTTTGCTGTATACGATATAGGGAACTGTTGTATATAATATAGGATCTATTTAGTTTTACTGTATACGATATAGGGAACTGTTGTATATAATATAGGATCTATTTAGTTTTGCTGTATACGATATAGGGAACTGTTGTATATAATACAGGATCTATTTAGTTTTGCTGTATACGATATAGGGAACTGTTGTATATAATATAGGATCTATTTAGTTTTACTGTATACGATATAGGGAACTGTTGTATATAATATAGGATCTATTTAGTTTTACTGTATACGATATAGGGAACTGTTGTATATAATATAGGATCTATTTAGTTTTACTGTACACGATATAGGGAACTGTTGTATATAATATAGGATCTATTTAGTTTTACTGTATACGATATAGGGAACTGTTGTATATAATACAGGATCTATTTAGTTTTACTGTATACGGTATCGGGATCTGTTGTATATAATATAGGATCTATTTAGTTTTACTGTATACGGTATCGGGATCTGTTGTATATAATATAGGATCTATTTAGTTTTACTGTATACGGTATCGGGATCTGTTGTATATAATATAGGATCTATTTAGTTTTACTGTATACGATATAGGGAACTGTTGTATATAATATAGGATCTATTTAGTTTTACTGTATACGATATAGGGAACTGTTGTATATAATATAGGATCTATTTAGTTTTACTGTACACGATATAGGGAACTGTTGTATATAATATAGGATCTATTTAGTTTTACTGTATACGATATAGGGAACTGTTGTTTATAATATAGGATCTATTTAGTTTTACTGTATACGATATAGGGAACTGTTGTATATAATATGGGATCTATTTAGTTTTACTGTATACGATATAGGGAACTGTTGTATATAATATAGGATCTATTTAGTTTTACTGTATACGATATAGGGAACTGTTGTATATAATATAGGATCTATTTAGTTTTACTGTATACGGTATCGGGATCTGTTGTATATAATATAGGATCTATTTAGTTTTACTGTATACGGTATCGGGATCTGTTGTATATAATATAGGATCTATTTAGTTTTACTGTATACGATATAGGGAACTGTTGTATATAATATAGGATCTATTTAGTTTTACTGTATGCGATATAGGGAACTGTTGTATATAATATAGGATCTATTTAGTTTTACTGTATACGATATAGGGAACTGTTGTATATAATATAGGATCTATTTAGTTTTACTGTATACGATATAGGGAACTGTTGTATATAATATAGGATCTATTTAGTTTAACTGTATACGATATAGGGAACTGTTGTATATAATATAGGATCTATTTAGTTTTACTGTATACGGTATCGGGATCTGTTGCTTAATGTTTTTGAAAATGGCTATATGATACAAGTAACGAAAAGCTGCAGCATCTATCAAGAGTCACAATAATCGGAAGAGCCTTGATCTTTTTTGCAGCACGCTAGAAAAGAGGGGTTGATTTGTCTCTCCTGAGATATGGACGAGGTTGTTTTAAATAGGGTAACCAAAACTATGAAAAGAAATCTATTACCAGGTTTAAAAATACATTGGCAATATAGACTGTCTTTTAAAATCGCGATATTTTTTTATGAGCGCTCCATCTCACGTTTTCAAGATGATTCTTAGCGAATTTAGTCTGCGTACATCTGATATTTTCAAGTGGGAACAGGTTACAAATTAATCAGGAATTACTTTAGGTGTATTTTTTTTACGCAGCCTTATTTTCACTGAACCACATCATTTGAACCATTTCGCACTCTCACAAATTCACAGAGCAACGCTTGATGTGTGGACACATGAATATAATTATGTGACATATTTGCTCTGGACATAAATTTGAGCATACAAGATCACTGTGGCATACAGTCGACTCCGCTTATAACACGATCGTACATTACGAGATAAATTACAATGCCCCCCCCAAAAAAAAAATACTTCTGTGTCTTCTTATTTATGTCCTGCATATAACGCGAGATCTGTTATAATGCTATACCGCACATTACGAGGTAATTGTTGAAACCATACTATTGTTTTACAATGTAATTTTACTTTCATATAACGATATCGCCCATGCGGTCACCTAAGCGCACATAAGTGGCAAAAATATAATTTTAATGTCATTCCAAAGAAGATTAGATTTTTTAATAATTTTTTTTTTTAAAAAGCACATGGGCGAAAGCAATTGAACTCCAACAGAAAAACACCCACCGCATTTTGTTTTCAAGTGAATAAATAAATCAACTAATACATCAATCTTTACCTTACACTTGGTGTGAAGTATTACATCAGACCCTATGTGTGGTGACTAGTGCAAATGTACCTTTTTGTTTTATAATTACCAGATCTGCCTACAAAACGATATCAATCTATGTCCCTGCAACTCATGGAGTCAATTGCATTTGAGTTCTTCTCCTTTTTTGTTCAGATTTACCACCTTAAAGAGCAGCTCGACAGCAAGACAACATACATAGAGTCTATGCAAATTGCCCATGAGAAGTACAGAAAATGGAGTGAGGAAAAACTTGTCGAGTTTGGGGATAATCTTTCCCTTGTGAGCAGCTGCATACGCAGATACAACCAAATTGACTTTTCGCTCAAGTCGGAAATTGACAACTACCGATTTTACTTGGAAGAAGTAGAAAAGAGGTAGGAAAACACATTCTCGCTTAGTTCTTTCTGTAAATTTCTTTCATTGAACTCAATATATCATTCTGTTTCACTCGTATGATTTTTTGGGGTTCAAAATCTTTAAGAAATTTGACTAAAAAAAAATTGGCGCTGGCTCGAAGTAATTTCCGGTGTTCTTACAGGAGATAAAAAGCGAGACTTACCTGTAGACGAACAATTAGTGCTAAATCAACACCGAATAAAAGCTTCCATTTTTACTGTAGGAGTTACTGTTATACTTAAATCTTTGCATACTACTGGAATCTCTCCAAATATTCATTCATTATTTTTTCGGTATCACTTCCAGACTGGAAACCTTACAAAATCCTAAATTTTACAATCTCTTTATATTCCAAGTCTTAAAGAAACATGATCTGTTTATACTGTCTGGAAAAATCATACTGTAACATCCAAAGCACCAAAAGAGTGGCGTCATTCATACAGAACAAATCGCAGAGATGAGTTGCCTTTGTGTCGCTCAAGTATAGATTGGACTGAGTACCGTGCCATTGTCCACCGACAGTACAGCACATTCTTGTCCAATTTTTCTCTTCTTCTGTTTTTGTTGGTTGTAACGGAACTTTGAACCCATTATTGGATATATCATGCCGAGGAAATGGGAGCTAAATGCCTATCCCAAGTACACATTGAGGCATCCGACCCAGGCTGGCCAAGACGGGTAACGAACCCGCGACCCTTGTATTACGAGTCCGATCCTTTACCAACTGAGCTACCGCGGCTCCTCAAATTCTTGTCCAAACTGTAAGACTGAAATTTTATGATGTCAGCTCTATCAATTAGCTTTTTGATGATGTTCCGCCAGAAAAAAGAAAAAAAAAAACTTCGACTTTTGTAAAGAATGTAGTTTATGTAACAAATTGTGAGCACATATTTTAAGAACTTTATCCTTTTAAATTTTTTTATTTTCTTTGATGTACTTTTTAAAGAACTTTGGCATCTTCTATCAGTTATATTTTATTTGCAAGAGAAAATACTTACTTTATTTGGAAGTGTTTATCTTCCTGAAGATTTTAGCAATGTTTAACCTTTTTATTTTTACAATCTTTTTACTATATTTGACTTTTATCTTGAAAGAACTATATATTTACTATTTGCCTTTTATCCTGAAAGGACTACATATTTACGTTTATTTGGAAGGGTTTTTCTTCCTAAAGGTTTGATCTATCTCCTTAATATTTAAGAACTAAATATTTCATCAGCACTATATAGCCAGAATTGTAATGACTTACCTTTAAACCATACACAGACATATACTTTAACTAATCTCACTGTTTAAATAATCTTACTATTTCATCAGCACTATATAGCCAGAATTGTAATGACTTACCTTTAAACCCTACACAGACATATACTTTAACTAATTTCACTGTTTAAAAAATCTTACTATTGCAGGATCGCAGGTATCAAAACTTTCTTCGCAACCGTGAGGATGCAGTCGGGTTAGTAACACCTGTAACATAGCCTATTCTCCCAGGTTAATGAAATGCTGACAAGCTGAAAAACGTATATGAAATCTGTTTCATTAACTGTTTATTCCCTATTTAAACTATCTGACATAATATTTAATCGATTAAGTGACAAAGTTCATTGGTTTGTTAAAAATGTTCTTAATATTTATATTAATGTTCAGTTATATGCCTTTGAAATAGCATCACTATTTTTGATCGGTTAGTCGATTCTCCTACTCCTTTCTTCTCCTTCTCTTCTCTTCCTCTTTTTTGACTTTTCATCGTCTCCACAGCTAAAAATACCACACAACAAATATCTTTTGTGGATTATGTAGATTTTCTTACTTATTCTAATGCAAATTTAATCAGAATAATAACATATAGTACAAATTATATAATAGGAAGAAAGGACAAAAAACCACAAGAAATTATAAGTAATTTTCCTTTGATGATCGAAGGTTTTTCTTATACACTTTCCGCAAAATATGCCCTTCTCCACAAACATTGTACAAATAATCTTGGTGATGTTTCATGCAGTTAAACAATTTTTTAAAATATTAAACATAAAGGAGAGAGCCGAAAACTCTGTTAATTGTAATGTGGTATCTAAATTAAATGGACGTACTTGTATATAGCGCAGCAATATACATAGAAACGCACAGACACACAAATATAATACATGTCATATCTATCTAAAGGCTGAAAAGAAGGACAAATTACAGCAGAATATAACAGGAACTTTGGCAAAGAACTACTAACAAGTCGACAAAACGATGGACATTACAGTTGCAAATTACACTCCCGTGAAAAAAATAAACAAAAATACAATGCTTGATTGGTGTTGAATGGCACATCAACACATGAATGTTATATCGTACCGAGGTAATTGGAGAATAATGATTTGCCTAGGGACTCATCACAGCATCTGGCATGGCCTTGTCTGACCAGGATTAGAACCCTGCATCCTTCTGATAGCGGCTCGAAAAAGTTCTTTTCCTTATGAGCCGTTAAGGGAAAGTCGTTATGAAAAGAGTGTCGGTGTCATTATTTTAAATTTATGTACTGTGAATCATAGATGCGACTTTGTTCTGTACTTGTAACAAGTATCAATGACGCTTTATAATTTACATTATGTCTTTTGAATTTAAAGGAATGTAATTATTTTACATTTTACGGATTTAATGCCTGTCGTTATATTCTTGAAAGATAAACTTAGCAGTGCAAATTAATATTTGTTTTATTATTAGGACGTACAAGCATTTCGTCTACGGGAAGTACAAGTATTTCGACCACGATAAGGGATGAAAGAATCACAATCGATGAGTCGGATCTAGGGCGTTCCTTTTCAAAAATGATCGGTATCGTATGATTTCAATAATCGATTTGTCATGTTTAAGTCTGTTTTAAATATAGTTGAACATTAGGAAGGAAAACATTTGATTATTAAGAATAAAATTGTATGATTTTTATTGTCTATTTGCTCAAAAAATGTATGATGGTATGCATTACTCAAAACAACATTGAACGAGAGTCCATTTACTTTGTAACTGAGTATGTATCTTTCAGTCATTAGGGAAAAACAAAAATGATGACTCTTTCCATATTCTACGATGATTAGATTCTACGAAACTAGTATTATTTTTTGTTTTTCACATTTCCATGAAAAGGTTAAGTCGGTATATATATATATATATATATATATATGTGTGTGTGTGTGTGTGTGTGTGTGTGTGTGTGTGTGTGTGTGTTCCAAAACGTAATTTCTCCATTTTAGGATTTAAGGTGACCGAAACTGCAAAGGATGCCAAAGATAATAAGACATATGAAAGCGAAGAGGAAGAGTGTAACTGAAAGTTTGGAATCGAAGGTATAGAAATAATTAAAATGGTTAGTGATGATACAGTTGACCACAATATTATAGCATGAATATCAAGTATAAGATTTCTTCTCAATAACCCAAATCTAATTAATTTGTGAGATTTGTTAATTATATTTATTTCTACATAAATACATTCTTGCATTAAACAGCAAATAGCACATGCATCGTTTAATGTTTGTCTAATGATGCAGTCGAATAAATCCAAATTGTTTTTTTTAACTTATATATGTTACAAAAATATATAGCAAACGATAGTCTTTGCAAGCCATTGGATCTAAAGATGCACCTTGATTTGAAGACAGCGCTACGTGTAAATGCAGACAAACGTACTGACATACACATAGACACACACACTGGATCACACTTAGTTGCACACCGCTTATTGCATATATATATATATATATATATATATATATATTATAACTTTGCGTTAAATATTTTTGTAGCAAACGTAGAATTTATCACAGACCTCTCGCTAGAAGAAGTCTAATGATAAAGAATACATACATACATACATGCATACATACATACATACATACATACATACATACATACATACATACATACATACATACATACATACATACATACATACATACATACTCTCGCTAAAGGAAGACGATACATTAAATATATCAAAAGCGTAATTTGTAACCAAGTTTTATGTAGTAGTCATGAAAACTAAAACAATTTCATAACTTCTTATGTTTTGAGCAAGGAACCTACAGGTCTATATGATGTGTAATACATTGAACATAGCCCTAACTATAGCATGGTACAGCATGGGTATATGCAGACGCCATGCAGGTATCTTCAACAGAACGTAAATAGAGCCGTATAGGACATGTGTAACTTTCTATGAAGGCCTTCATGAATGTTATTTTTACATTGCATCGTATGGATTATTATCAATAAGCTACACAAGTTATCACATGTTTGAAATAGGTCGCTACTACTCATAAGTATGTTGTATTGCAACATTATACAAACTTTAATAATAATAATAATAATATTAATAATAATAATAATAATAATAATAATAATAATAATAATAATAATATATTAGAATCGGTGTTTTCTCCTTGCCTTTTTATCATCGGTCAGTCGTATTGGCTAAACTTGTACCATTACATCTGAAACTGGACCTATAGCAAGGTCAATAGGAATACCCAATTTCATTATTTTTAATGTAACCCATGTATAGAAAACTCGAATAAATCATGAACATTTGATGGATCATATTTGTTTTATTTGCAGCGATCAAGAAACATTCTGCCGGAAATAAAGAACATGTCAGCACAAGCAGGATAAAAATAGCAGCTATTATTGATGAATAAATTAGGACAATTCATGAGGAAAGCAAAGTAATAACTTTAAAACGATGAATAAGCTTCGCACGATGGTTTATATCAACATAAATGCAGAAATGTTCTTGAAGACGAAAACAACGATGAAATGTATTTTTTTCTCTTGTATTTTTTCTTTTCTTTTTAATATTTGTATCTTGCATTAAATTTCTTTTGTTTTTTATTCACAGTACGTGACTTTTTCTATAGATTAGTGGCTTATATATAAATTAATATCTTTTGCTTTCAAAAACTTTATGAATTTTAAATGCATGTATGTACAAGGAAATAGCGAAGTTAGGGTCAAAATATGACAATTAAACTCTTAAAATTTTTATTCGCTGTTTCGGCCCTTGTGATTTGTTTTAATGAAAAAGCTATACAACTAGTATGCAGTAGAAGCCAGTCACATGCATTTAATTTCTAGGCTTTGTCTCTTGTATATTAGCAGATTTAAAGAGGAATAGACAAAATAATTTTATTTGAGGATGAAATAAAATATTTCAAATCCATCGGGCAAAAGTTATTATGTGACTATAATACTTGTATTAACTAAGTTTATGTAAGTTGCAGAAAACTTTCGAAAATTACAATAACACGGTATCAATATAAAATTCTGTAAAACCTGTTTTCTCAAAACATGAATAAAGTCGCAGTAAATAAACCTAGGTGATGTTTACCTTCTCATTAAAACCTACCATATGGCACTAAGGAACTAAATGGATATTTGTTTCGGATACGGGTTCTTTGTTCCATTCTAGCTGATGTTTCATCATGCAAAGATCAGGACATTTAATTTATCACATCTTGTCATTTTGTGATTGTGGCGTACTCAGTCTTTTGGCAGTATCTAAGCTTATATTTCTCTCAATATATTTCTGGCTTTTTTTCTATATCATGATTTTTAAAAAAAAATGCAAAAGCACAATAATTTGTCTTGTGCACTTCATACTGAGACTTTTTTTTATTATGGACCACCAGACAAAATTATAATGTCTAAAACAATGCGGTTTGAATAGTTTATTTTGACCCTATACTTTACGGATTGTATATTTTTTTTCTTTCTTTACTCTTATATTTTATGACTCTTATATTTTATGTTGTATATCTTTAAAATGAGTTTAAAATTATTACCTTTTCTCTTGTTGGACTATCTGTTTTGGGTCCACGATCACTGACACGTGGGTTCGAGTCTCCGCTCGACCAACGTGGGTATATGAGAAAGCTTGCCAGTAGCTTTCCGTAGGTCGATTGTTCTTCCTGGGGTCTTCCCGGTTTCTTCCTCCACCACATTTACTGGCCGCCATGTATAGTCTATCATGTGCTGAAAAATGGCGTTAAACCCCACAAAACCATACCAAACTTGTTTACGTTTATTTGGAAGGGTTTATCTGCCTAAGTTGTTGCATTTTTTAACTTTACATTTTGGGAACATTACATTTAATCGACACTATTTAGCCATGTTTGTGCGGAAGTACCATTAAACCCTAGAAAAAACGTACGTACGTACATATAAACATTAGAAATTTCTAATGTTTTCCAGATCTTATGTAGCTTCTTTCTAATAGTTTATACATGTTATGGATTATTGACTTTTTACAAAGAGTTTGAAGGCTTTGTTTCCTAGAATATTTTATTCTGTTTAAAAAAATGCAAATCTGAACACTGTTCAAAATAACAGAGGATAACATTGTCTGCATAATTTCATAAATTTGTGAAAAGAATGTCCAAAAAGTTTCTGAGCAAGCATTTTTAAAACGTTAATATGATTTTAAAGAATTAGTTGTCTATCAGTTGATATAAAAATGTGTATTTGTATCCAATAAAAAAACTATGTAGCTTTGCATATCATAACTATTAACAGAAAATGAATAAAAAATAAACAAAAAAATTTGTTGTTTTATATTATGTATTGACTAACAACACAAACACACACACACACACACACACACACACATATATATATATATATATATATATATATATATATATATATATATATATATATATATATATATATATATATATATAAAACTGAGTCTATGGTAAACGGACACTTGATGGAAACCACTCAGAAACCACACTTTCCGGTCCAGTTTCAGCGTAGTTTCCGGTCAAGTAACAATAATTTCAGAGTACAAACGGAAACCCAATCTTTCCCAAGAACCAGGTACAATCCATTACATTTTCTGCTAGAATCAAGTTGTTTCAAGACGGATTCGTCTGGTTTCAATTTAGATTCCGTGCAGCTCATGCACGAATTCTTGCAGTTTTCATTGTGAACCAAATATATTTCTGGTTTCATGACAGAAACCTACATGAAAAACTGTCTGAAACCGCATGATACCGCTCTAGATTCCAAAGCTTTCTGGCAGTTTCAATAGGACGGAAACACCAGACACTACAATAATCCATTCCAGTTGATAATGCTTCTTAGCAGTTCCGGAGCACGGAAACATCAGTAACCATAAGAATCCGTTCCAGTTTCCAATGCTTACTAGCAGTTTCTTTAACACTGAAACACCAAAACAACAAGAATATTTTCAACTTTCCAATCATTTCTAGCATTTTCCGTAACATGGAAACACCAAATGCCACAATAAGCATTTACAGTTTTCAGCGCTTTCTGACATTTTTCGAAAGCACGGAAACACCATAAACCACAAGAATTCCTTCTATGTATTCTATCAGTTTCCGCAATACACAGACATATCAGAAACGAAAATAATCCATTCTAGTTTCCCAAGCTTTCAAACAGTTTTAATAACGCAGAAATATCAGGAACCACAAGATACTGTTTCAGTTTTCAATGCTTTCTGGAAGTTTCGCTGACACAGAAACAACAGAAATCAGACAAATCTGTTCCAGCTTTTAACGCTTTTTGGCAGCTTCAGTAAAATGAAAATACCATAAATCATCTGCTTTGAATTATTGTTCTATTTCGTTTTTTTTAAAAGGAAACAGGACTATGTACGAAATATGATACCTATGCCAGCTTAAAAATCACCTGTGATAACCTTACTCACAATTCGATAATGAACGTGGATGCGTGACCAAGGTATACGGTGGTTAGAGACTACTATCAGAGTTGGAATTAAACTCTAATATTCCAAATTTTACTTTATTGGACTCAACTATACATAATGGCTACTTTACGCATTTCTTTCTATAACTAGAAATATCCAAAATGTAAAAACTTTACGAGATATATATAACATTTGTTTTCTACAAGACATATTCGACAGTGAGTTGGATTGTCTTTCATAAGTGCATGATGATTTTTATGAATCAGGTGTATCACGGATTCAATCTTTTAAATACATTCACGTGGGTGTTTTATATCGTAGATCTCTTTTTAATAGGTATTACTATTAAGACAGGTGATTCCTCTTTGCTTTTGGTAAATGCGTATTTACCTTGTGTTTTAGTTGAACATTTTGGGGAATTTGTCGATTACTTGGGTAAAATAAATTCTATTGTAGAAATACTAATACGCCAACTTTTTATATATTAGGAACCTCGAATGCTAATACACTCAGATCCATTACCTTTTGGAGATGAATTTCGGCAATTTTGTCATGAATATGGTTACATCATATCGGATTTAAAACATATAGTAGATCATACAACAAATTTAACCTTTCTCAGTGATACTCACTGTACTGTATCTTGGTTGGATCATTGTGTCTATACACATTCTGCTCATTCCGTTGTAAGAGATATGATAATAATTTATATCCTAGTAGAGTCCGACCATTGTCCTACTTTAATGACTATCAATGTTGACCGACTTCCAGGTCTTGACACATACCGTCATGAACTTCTTAAGTCTGATATACAACATCAAATGGCCAGATCTTACTGCCTAAGAGAAAATAAATTATACTCAAACAATTGTATTCTTATTGAACAATATAGAGATCCCTTAGCGGTCTGTAATGATCATGGCTGTAGTAATTCATTGATATGAAACAGATTAATTGTCGAACTCTAGTAAATACTTAGTGAGAAAATCCAAACCTGGTCACGTATTGTACCAAGCTGGAATGACTGTGTCAAAGAACTGCACGATCATGCACGTGTGGCGTGATAACGGTAAACCTCAGTTTAAATATGCTCTTAGGCTATGTAAGAAGGAAGAATTAAAACATAGAGCAGACACGCTTGCAACTAAATTTGAAAAGTTAGACCAATGTGAATTCTGAGAAGCAAGTTAAACAAAATACTACTACAACTTCCAACAGGCTACCAATTTGCACAGATGATAACCATGGCTAAAATAACATATGCAACACGTAGGAAAATCATTTTGAATCCTTACTCAATAGTGTTAAAAACGATTTGAATAAGGATTATGTTCTTTCAGTATGCAAGACCCCTACTAGTTTTATTGAACTGATCTCATTGTCTGATGCCACAGCTAACCAAACAATGGCCAGGGTAAGATATTTTTAATATGCGGAACATTTTAAATTTTCAGATAGTAGACTCCACGTTTTTTATTGATTTTATTTAATTGTATGTTTGTACAAAACTTTGTTCCAGATGATTTCACAAAAGTTACAATCATCCCGCTACTGAAAAGTAAAATTGGTAACCTGGCAAACACAAATAATTATAGACCTACAGCTCTCACGACAATTATTTCGAAAATATTTGAATGTATTGTACTACAACGATGGGAAGGCACAATTTCTGACAGGCAGTTTTGTTTTAAGAAACGACATTCAACAGACCTATGCATTTAAAGAAACTGTCAACTATTATTTAGAACACGGTAACCCTGTGTATGCATGTTTTTTAGACGCTAGTAAAGCGTTTGATAGGGTCAGTCATTGGACAGTGTTCAAAAAGTTGTTCGACAATCAAATACCTGTCTACGTAGTTCATACTCTAGTTAACTGGGATGCAAACAGTTGTACTCTGTGCATTGGGGAAATGCAGTATCATATCCCTTCCATGTAACCAATGAATGTAGGCAAGGAGGTGTTCTTTTGCCTTTGTTATTTAATATACACACAGACGATTTAAATCGTAAGTTGGGTCAGTGTCACAAAGAGCTATATTTGACATCAAATGTTCTATTTCTTAACAAGTTTAGTATTGCTGATGATATGTCATTGATAAGTCCTTCTATCACAGATTTAAGGAAATTATTAAAGATTTGTGAACATTACGCATTTGAGAATGATATCATATATAATAACACAACAATCGGTATGCATGGTTTTGATTTACTATTATGCCTTCCAAGAAGGAACAGTGCCTCTACCATGTTTGTAAACTATAATTTATTTAGTTATAAAGAAATCAGAAAGTATGTTCTCAATGATAACAAGAATATATAATAGTAATAATTGTATCTTGAAATCTCTGTGAGCTATGATATTCGTTTTAATTCTCCGATTATAGATAGATGGAACAAATTACTCTTTAAATGTCTTTCATAATTTTGTTCTTAACAATGACAGACACATTCTGTAGCTGTTTATGCATCTGTATATTTGTACATATGACACATATGATTTTTTATGATGAAAATACATTTATATTTTAATTCAGAATATGAATTCTTATCTTATAAATACATGCTGATCCTAAAATATATTGTATTTGAAAAGAAAGAAGAAAGAACTAAATTTGCATACATTATAATATAGTTTAAGCAAATAACTTTTAGCGAATGTATTTTCCTTTATAAATTTACAGACTATTTTGGCTCTCTAAAATCATATAATTTATATCAAAACATGTATGTCCCGAATGCAGACAAGAAAAGCCTAAGTGTCACAAATTCGAAAACCTGATAAAGTTTTATTCTTTTTTTTATAACAAAATACTTAAATGACTAAAAAATCTAACATGGCTTCAATTTCACCAACAACTCAAATTTTAAGTCTAGACTTAAGAAATTTGAATGGTCAATGTTAACTCCGACTTAAATATCAGCTAGTCAAAATGTTGGATTTGAGACTTCAATTAAAGTTCTGTTGGTGAAATAAAGGCCAGGTTATCTACACAGTCACATAATTTTTATATTAAATATATTTTTTCTTTATTTACATATCAGTGACATATTATTAAAGTATGCCTAACACATTTAATTTCGTTATAGCAAGCGGGATTTGTTTTGCATAATCATGCTAAACTTTGCACTAAAATAATCAAAGCCCTAAAAGTTATAAAAAATTATTTTTTAAAAATGGAAAAAAGGTGCAACAAGATTGTTTAAATATGGATAGAGAGATTCCAATCAAATTCGATTTTATATACATGTATGTTGAGTGGATTTTGTGTTATCGTGTTAACTTCTTTTCGGGTGGGGGTAGATATAACAGTACCATATCAAGATGCTTTAAAAATATTGCATATATAACAAGTCATGTTTGGCACTCTACTCTTAAACTATATACTTTTTCAAAAGCAGGACTAAGAAAAAGACATTAGTCCTGTTTTATTCTGCACTGTAACAATTACAAATATAATTAAACGTAGACACAGTCACATACATCCATATCTTTTCAGTTCCTGCGTGTTAATTGTCCCTAATTTCACATTGAGAACAAGTATTTACGTATCCTACAACATCTCTGTGAACACTAGTAGGATTAAACACAATTTTACACCTGAAATCGTATGCTTTCAATTATTTTTAACAGATATTTTCCAGAAATTACAACAAAATTAGATCGATGGGAAAAGGTAAGACTTCCAGGCATCAAGAAAGGTGGCAATGACAACTTGACGTATAAAAATACCCGTTTAAAGCTTTTGTTAATATTATGTTGTACACATCAAGATATATCAACATACTAATTAACATGACTCTGTGGCCAACTTTACACATTAAGATATATCCACATACTAAGTAATATGACAATGTGGCCAACTTTACACATCAAAATATATCCACATAATAAGTAACATGACTCTGTGGACAACTTTACACATCAAGATATATCCACATACTAAGTAACATGACTATATGGCCTACTGTATACATCAAGATGTATCCACGTACTAAATAACATGACTCTGTGGCCAACTGTACGCATCAAGACGTATCCACGTATTAAGTAACATGACTCTGTGGCCAACTGTACACATCAAGATGTATCCACGTACTAAATAACATGACTCTGTGGCCAACTGTACACATCAAGATGTGTCCACATGCTAAGTAACATGACTGTGGCCAACTGTACACACCAGGATGTATCCACATATTAAGTAACATGACTCTGTGGCCAACTGTACACATCAAGATGTATCCACGTAATAAGTAGCATGGCTCTGTGGCCAATTGTACTTTTGAAACTGACCACATACAACACTTATATAGGGGTTAATATATGGTGTGGACCGGGGCACGGGCTGATACGGATGCCCAAGTAATTGCTTTGTCAAGCTTTCGCCAAAACAGGCTCGAGAGAAATATGCTAGAGTAAAAACAACTTTTTGCACACTTATACATTTATGCAGCCTACAAAGTTTGTGTAAATTCCTTCAACAGCTCAGAATAAGTGATGACATACTTCTATCTACAAGGTCCACAAATACCTCCTTTGTGACAATTTTTCGTCAGATTTACCAAACGAATGAGCTAGAAAAAGACATTAAGATCTATTTCACACTTGCAACCACTTATTTAGTCTATATAGTTTTAGCAAAATCCTTAAACAGCTTAGGGAGAAGTGATGACAATATTTGTCAAAACTTTAATTCTAATAATACACCTATTTTGAACAATTTTTCAAGACAATTACCAAACTTTTAGACGCGTAATTAAAGGGGAAATCCTCATTTAGCACATTTACCAACCCAACTATCAGTAGGATTTTAAAAATTCAAATCCAGGACCATATTTCTCCAAAGAGTGAGAGTTGAGTAATATGAAAAAATGTAGATCAAATGTAAAAACTAGAGGTCTAGGATTAGAAATGTCCCGGAAGCAGGGACTGTCACTGCCAAGAGCTCCCAACCACTTTTTTTAGCCTGCAAACTTTCAATAAAGTCTTTAGATGAAGTGCAGGGATAACTACCCGACCAAGTCTTCCAGAAATATTAATGTTAAATAGTTTTCATACCTGGATACTATCTAGAGGGCCTCCTCTACAATCAGTCAGTAGAAGCCTATAGACCAAGACAGAAGTCCCACCCCACCCCTTTAACGGTCAGCAGTTTCTTGTTGGACCATAAAACACAAAATCAATATATTAACAGCTTTACTATGTTGTAGAGAAAAGATATTTTGCAAAGAATAACCTCTGCTGTGACGTTACATGATATAATACATGTAGTACGTACAGATGCATGATATAATAAGATGTAGTATAATAAAATCTATACATGTAGTATGTTCATGTACTCTGTTGTAGAGCGTACAAATACGTGATATAATACATGTACTATGTACAAATACATATAAAAGCAGTGGTGATTTAAAAAATAGTTCTTCTTCATTCAGGTTAGAAATATGTCATTTGAAAAGATATAGGTGGCTCGAATCAAAGTTCCCTTGAGAACTACAACCAACAGATGACTGATGTACATGTAATGTTTCCATTATGCACAACATATAAAGAAATTTCTGATCAACCCAGAGGCATCCACACCACGTTGTCTTGCTCAATGGAATAGCCCAGAATTTATATCATTTAATCACACACACACACCCTTCAATAGATGTGTTTTGAGGATGACAGGTCCTATGCCCAACTAGCCTAGAAAACAAACAAGAGAACAAAGAGGGCCTGAGATTGTCCGCCTGACGCAAAAGCAGTTGTCCAAGAAATCTGGGTCGGTAGGATACTGTCATTTTGAAATTTTTCCAATGCTGTTGATTACATATGTCATGAAAACAACTGTTTCAAGGTTTCTTCAGTCTTGGCTTTTTTTTTTTTTTTTTTTTTTTTTGTATCGCGCATCAGAATCTTTTGTCCAGTATTGAAAGGCCCTATACCAGGACGCTTGTGTCAAACTTGGTCAAATTATGTTCAGCATTTCTTAAAGTTGTGCAAATGTTTTTTTTCTACTTATAGTAACGGCAGCCATATTTGATGGTGGATCGGTAAAATGTTTATAGATCTGAAAGGCGTTCAAACTCTGAGACTTTCTGTTAATTTGGTCAAACATTATGTGAAGCAGTTATTTATAAGAAGGTTTTACAGTTTTTTCTATTTTAGTAACAGCATGGATTGCAGATTGACATCATTTGTATAAATTTAAAAGCCCTTTATGCCAAAATTGGTTCTGTAAAATTTGGCCAAATTTCGTTGAGTGGTTTTTGAGAAGAAGTCGTTTCAAAGATTCTTCAGTTCTAGCAACGTGACCATATTTGATGATTAATCAACAACATTTGTATAAATGTTAAAGCTCGTAATTCCAGAATGCTTTCTGTCAAATTTGGTCAAATTCCGTTGAGGAGTTTCAGAGTATTCGTTTAAACTTGCTTCTATTTTTCACACACACACACACACACACACACACACACACACACACAGATATTGAATGAAGAAATTATTAAGTATCAAATGGCACCTCCATGCAACTGAATTGACATGTGCAACAAATTTGGCTTCAGAGTTATGCGGAAACAAAAAGGTCGTCGGACAAACAGACTGACTACAGAGGAACATACAGACAAGCCAGACATATGGAGATAACACTAAATATATCTACCTGTATTACATATCTGGGAGATAGTAAAAGAGCACATACCGTATTCAGTTTATAAGACCATTTCTGCCCCACCCACCCCCTTTCCGAGTTAGTGGGCCAAAACTGAAATTCAGGGCTTTGCAATTACTTTGACAGTTTCCTTGCCCATAGGCAGGAAGCTGCGGTAGCTCAGTTGTTACACCATCAGACTCGTAATCCGACTATAGTGGGTTCGATACCCTCCCTGGCCATCCCTCGTTAGCTGCCTCGGTGTGTCCTACTTAGCTGCCATGTCCTAGGCACGATATAGACAACAATGTGTTGGAAGTGCCGTTAAAAACCAACCAACCAACCACTGCACATGGGCAAATAAGTGTCAGATTTTTACTTACTTGCTCTTCTTACTATCATGAAGAGCAACTGTTCAAATCATATGGACCTGCGCATGAGAAGACGTGACTTCTTGCATAAAAATTCAAACTCGAACATTTTCTTGGTTTTGATTGGGGAAAGCAGGCCATTTCATAATTTGAAAATGGTTTAGATATATATAAAATATTAAAGTTCCTAGTGGCATTAAAAATCTACTCGGTTGGACACGAAAATCCTGATCGGAAGTCATGAACTTTGCTCTAGTTTTAGTCAACGTCATCACTTAAAAGGTACAATTAAAAGAACTTTTTGGACAAGATATATGTTCAGTTTTGTTCGCCTTGGTGTTGGGTGTGTTACGGCACAGCAACACAAGTAGGTCATTTATTGCCGAGGAGAAACTGCCTTACCCAAGGATATGCCACGGTAGCCAACCAGGGCTGATCTATTAGCAGGGTTCAAACACGCACCCTTTAGATCAGTCATGTGCAACCCGCGAAATGGTTTTATCCGCTTTTTTACAAAGGGCGTGACTTTAAAAATCGCTTATCCGGCCCGCGTTCTTCAAGAATCTGCACATGCTTGCTTTAGACTGTAAGATGTTTGAACAATTAATATTCGAATATCGGGCCATTATAGTAAAGAAAACTGGACATTAATATGGAACGAAGCTACATTATGAATTTTTATATGTAATAAGTCAAACAAATGGTGTGTTTTCGATCTTTTCCACTTTTACAAGAATAAGCAGTTTCCATGGAATCACTCCTCTCTATTGGAATTAGGGTCAGTACTACGATATCTAGATACCGTGGGCAGGCATTACGATGAACATATTTGTTGATATACTCAGCGTGCTCTGGGGTAAATCTGTGAGGAAAATTTTCTTCGGTCTCGTGTCTACGTTAACTTTAACATATTTGAGAAAACTGTCTGCTTTTCATGGTCGTATATAGTCTGTGGGTATCGAAGTTGAAAGATTAATCTTTCCTTCATGCTGGTAGCGGCTTGCACAAATTATTGTCTTCCTGTCCATTCACTTCTAGTTCTTTGTTGCTTGTGGTTTATCTTACGATATTTCCTCGTTGAAATTGAAAGTGTCATCAATCAAAACATTACAATGTTCTAGACCGCCGCAGTCATCACGGCGGTACAAATTCTACACATGTGCAAAACCTACATTCACCAAGCGTTTTAGCATATCCTGGTATTTGCATCATGTAACTGATTTGTATTTAAAGTCAAACAATGACCTTTCTTGCAAAGTGCCTGAATAACATATCGAAATTTATATTGACCTGAAAATGAACTGAAAAAAGATAAATACATTAATTATTAATTAAAACTATATAAATACATAAACAACGTATAGTCTACTTAGGGGTCCTGATGATTGCATTTTAATTTCTAATTTCATTTTATGCAATAAAATATGCACACACAAAATATTTTAATGACGTTGAAATAGTTATTTCATGAATATGCAATTTATGTATGCCATGCCAACCATCAACGAATCAGGTAATTAAAAAAGAACTTCCCTTCAGTCTATAGTATATCAAGGTTTTACAATTTATAAGATGCACTCTCGACGACACAAATGTCACGAGATGTGGCCCTTGGAAGAAGAGAAAACCGGAAAACTCTGATGAAGCCACTAACCTGGGATATGCAATCACGTTTTTTTCGCAAGTGCATAAAATTGGAAACGACACTGGATACGGAGAGATACATAACTTCTTATCGGATTGTAGAGGCCCCAGACCATCACTTAATTTACTGATTCACTAATGCTATCAAGATCATCAAATAATATTATAATAAAGCAGGGAGTCAAAAGATTTTTGTTTTTGACAAAACTGCATTAAAAAGTTCATAAGAATTCTCTTTCACTTTAAGCAACATTTATTAAAAATGTTATATTATACAAACTTTGATCACTGCTACGATATATTTACAAGCACACCATTTATCATCAAAAGTTACTAGTTCTTCGATGAAATAAAATTATAGGTATTGCTATGTACCACATTAGAAAATATTCACTTTCATGCGAGAAATTATATTTATTTTATTTTCCATACATTAGGAACATAATAAATTTGGCAAAGTTAATTCAGGTAACAAAAAGCGTTGAAAAAGGGTCAAATCTTTGATTGCTCATTGGATAAAAATATCGCCACAACTAACTGCATGGATTATACCTTTTGTTTTCCTATATCTTTGTGTCTCGGGTCTGCGATAAAACATAAAGATTGTGGTGTCCAGGTACCGATGGGACTGGTATTCATTAATCAGCCAACAGACTTGTTTAGGAATGCCATGCATCTGGAAGTCGGACAAAGGGATGAAGGGGAATGTGAGGTGTGGGTCGTTGATTGAGAGGTTAGGGGGAGGGTAAAGGACTCCCTAAATGATTGTATTTCGGAATGTGTTGGCGATTTTGATCTGGTGGGTCATTATCTCTGATTCACAGTGCATGATTAGCTCAATAATTGATTATATCGGCTTCATTGACTCAAAGTTAATTATAATGTGACTTAAAAACAGAATGTTAGGGCAAATTATGGAAATGCACGTGTGCCTTGATATATATATTTTTACATACAAGCCAAAATAACACTATATATCCTTAAATACAGTACACGAATATAGGTACATTAATACAAAATTACAGATGTGCATGATTGGGTACTTTCCTGGCACCCTGAATAGCACGTCACATCCGTATCCATAGCACCATGAATTTACCTGAAATTTAAAACTCGGGACATTTCCGGCTGATATAACTTACAGAGTTCCTGTTTGGTGAGTATAATTGAGTACAATTGGTCATAAACACATTCTGGCTGTGGTAAACAGTATAATGAACTTATTTGCATGGGAATTCATCCAGAAAGTTCCACAAGCACTGCTTGTACAATTGTAGCTCAGTTTGGGTACGTTCTGTATGCTGTGTGAATGGAGGTGTTGTTTATAATTTTTCTCCTCTGATTTGCATCCATAATTTGTCCAAGAAAAATAACATTTCTGTCAAACATCATCGCGTGAAGTGGTTATTTTTCTTTAATCTATCATTAATTGTATGTATATGATAAAATCAGATGATGGTGATGGTTAGTAGGAGTAGTAGTTTGGTATTCTTGTTGTCTCTGCTGCTGTCATCATCGTCGTTGTCATTATCATCATCATTATCATCATCATCATCATCATCATCATTATCATCATCACTGGTCTTTTTGAATACTTAAGATGCACGTTTGTACATACATGTTTGAAATTGACAGAAATATACTTAACCGATACGGAGCACGAATAAAAAAGAGGTACACCTTGTTCGGAACACCGCTGTGAATGAATGCATTTAGTATTTCCAGGACTTCGGTTAACTAGCTGAAGAACCATTTGTAGTAAAATTCTATCAAAGTTGATGTAAATATTGTTCTATAGTTTAGCAGTTGTAGAATTAGACTAAAGTAAATACACATAAAGGATAAAATTTATGTAATACGTGGAAATGTCGTCAATGGAAGTACGCGGATGAAATTTATAAACCTAACGATCAACGACTCTGGACTAAACAAACTGGATAATTTCTTTACACACTTAACTTTCGAATAAGACCTACAAATTTGTTTCATTTTCGAGGGGAAGGTTTTAATATAATTAAAAATTAACTTCATCGAAAAATAAGGGCAGTGCATTTATAAGAAAGTCACTAGATATGATAGATTCTTTTACGAAATTAAAAACACAAAACAACCTGTAGCTGAATTTGATATAGGTGTATACAGAAAACTAAACAAATCTCTAACCTACATCTTTAAACCGTATAAGTCTTGTACACAAAGTTTCAAGTAGAAAATCATAATTTTACAACATTTCAGCTTTCTTCCTTTTTGATTTTACTTAATATTTTGGACATAGCAGACGAGTCTTTCATCCAGACATCACTTACTTTTAACAAAGTGCTGAATGGTCGAGGAAAAAAAAATTAAGTAATTTCGGTGACTTTCTACTCATGATAGTGACCTTATGTTTTAAGACAGGATTTCTCATGCACTGGCTTACATATAGACACACACACAATCCGTATGCAATGATGTTCAAAACGAAATATCTGATCTGCTTAATTGTAGGCACAGAGACTTTTTTTCAAATAAGGATCATAATTCAACTTAAAACATGTAAAACCCAAATATACAAAGAAATTTAAATAAATTTTCATATTTTAAATTCATAACTTTTCATATTTTAAATTCATAACTTTTCATATTTTAAATTCATAAATGTTAATATTTTACCTCATATCATGAAGCAGTGATAGAGTAGCCGCAATCTGATGAATCCCCTATATTTTTGTATTCGATACAAATTTCATGACAATTTATATTTTTATGCATGAATATTATTGAAGAGTAGCAAAAATATACAATGACGGTGAAAAGCAAAGAAAATACACTTTTGAATATTCCGCTTAGAGCGTATTTTAACGTCTAGAGTTGTCTACCTGTGTTCCAAAAAGCAATATTTACAAATTATTTCGATATACAGACCTCCTGTTTATAATTACAAATCTGCAGTTTGTGTCCCAAACCATGACAACCATACACTCTGATAGAAACAACAAATTTCTTGCTGTTTTAGTTAGGTAGTTCAAATATAAAAATCATGCATACTGGGTTGTTGACATTATTAAAAGTGTGACATTTGTATTTTTATTTTTGCCCTGACTTTAGCGGTTACGAATATGGGATACATAACCTGGGGGTATTAAGTAAAAGTTATTTCGACTACAAACATCCTTGTGGGAACGAACCGCTTGAAGTACTGACACTGTGGTTCGTATTATGTTAATAGTCTGTCACGTGGGTGAATTAAATATAATGTAACCATTTGCCTCCTATTACCTTTTAGCGTGTTTATACGTCATGAAAAGGATGAATAACTTCACATAACGTGATAAGGTTACGTAAAACTATGCAGTGCTCAGCATACTTGAGTGGCAGAGCTATGTGAAGTGCTGACAGGTCGAGAATGATTCCTTGATTTACAGATAACTGCTCACCAAAAGGACAGTAGGAAGATACCTACATCCGTGTTTGTTGGATTGTAGCCAGTATCAAATAATAATGCTAAGTAGTTTTTGGAGACAGATAATATATGAATAATTGTCTCCCAAATCTAAATCCGGCTCAGTGACTTACACCAAGAAATATGGGTCGCAGATCTATAGTACAGACTCTAACATGTAAAATAAAAGTTGCATTGTTATTTCAGCAACGAAGACAGTATGCTTAGGACGGATACAAGATGATGCAAAATTTCGAATTTTATTTTCTTGACATAAAAATCTGTTAATATACAAAAACTGATAATTGTAATGCCTTCTCCTACATTAGTCTTTTCCCTTTCGGTCCCACCATGCAGATCTCTTCCCAGCCCTGAAACACACCACACTCCCTTTCTAGGCACAAATGACTAAGTATCTATTCATGTTTTTAGCATATGGATTAGAAAAAAGTTTCTTGGTGGAACATTTGGTTTACTTATGTCTTATCATTCATTTTACCTTTAAATTCTCTACTTCAATGCTGGTAAAATTTCTAAAAATCAATCAAGGAAAATCTCTGCATAATAGCCGCCGTGGCTCAGTGGTTTGAAGACATTTGAATTGCTATCGGAAGGGTGATGGTTCGATTCTCACCATCAGCTTCATTTTGTTTGAATGCTATAGTGATTACGCTATGTACAATTATGGATAGCCTTGCTTCAAATATAACTAAGACTTTCCAGTCAGTATCTTTAACGGTGTAGTAGGACACACAAAACTCATAAGAACGGCAAAATTACACACTCTTTATCTATTAACAAAAAAGCAGAGGTTTCAAAATAAATCATCTGCAGCCATTTTAAGTGACTAGATTTAAAGTGCGGAAAAAGATTTTGTACCAAAGGCCATTATACTTATAGAAGGACTTATCGAGCCCGAAATGATGATATTCAGCTAACTGCAGGCCAAGGTGTTTGTAATTTTTCTGCGGTTGATAAATCTTTGTATCAACCGAAATAAAAGGTCAGTAATTGTGCTAAAACATGACTGCTAACTTCCTGTTCTTCCTTTGCTTTAATAGTAATATGGCAAATGTCGATGATATGATGATCTTTCAAATGCATATAAAAATGCGCAATCAGGGGTCAACAAAAGTTAGTATTTTAGTTCATTAGAAAAAGATACTTATAGGAGTTTAAATGATTGCAATCGTAAAAATAAAAAAATAAAAATATGAAATTATTACAATATTCCTGTGTTTTATATTTCATGACACGACGTCATGTGACTGGTGATAATTCATCACATTGCACTGTCGTGATGTCATGCATTTTTGCACAAGTTTATGACGTATTATTTGTGGCTTCATGCAGCTGAAATGTATTTTTTCCTATTTAATGATAATTTTCTACTATAGAACTGATGCTTCCGATTCCGGTAATAAACATGGATATTTCCTGTATATTTGCTTCTTACAACGGATTATATATATATATAATTCTTGTGAGAGATTTTTATGGTAAACGACACGTCGTCATGTCATTGGTGATAATGTCTTTTTTGCTATGTAATGATAATTTCTACTTTAAAACGGATATTCGCGAGTCCGGTAGCAAACAAGAATAGTTCCTGTATATTTTGCTTTTTACAACGTTTATATATCATCTATTGCTTCTAAAACCCTTAACTTGTAGTACTTCGAGCACCTCTTTCTTATCAGTACTAAAATAAATAAGTCGTACAATTACACAGTAACAGTGTAATAGTTTTGGTAAAATAATGGCACTGATTTCTTATTAAATTTTCGTTACATGGATCCCATGGTTTATCCCATTTGTCTTCAAACGTTTCAATCTTATTTTCCGTACCGGTTTGTGTGAAGGTCATAGTATTCATTTTGCATAAGAAAGATAACAAAAGTGAAACTGGAAATAGTAGAGATATTAGTGTTCTAGCACTGGCTATATAGTTGACCAAATGCAAAGTTCTAAAAATTTAAATATAAAAAGAAATTCAATATACAGTTTTAGTACAATCCTTAAGCAGCTTAGGAAAAAGCGATGACAAGATGTTTAAAATTTTGACTTCTCAAGATACACCTATTTTGGAATATTTTTCAAGAAAAGTACCACAATTTTAGACAAGTACACAAAGAGGGAATTCTTATTGCGTACATTAACCAACTCAGTTCTCTGTAGGATTTTGCAAATGAAAGTCCAGAGATCATACTTCTCCAAAGAGTAAGAGTTCAGTAATATGAAAAATGTAAATCAAATTTAGAAACAAGAAGTCTAGGATTAGAAAGGTTCTGGAAGCAGGGACTCTCACTTCCAAGATCTCCCCAACCACTTATTCAGCCTGCAAACTGTACAACTTTTCCGATGGAGTGCAGGAGTAACTACAAGGCAGTAGCGTAGCAAGAAGCCCCCCCCCCCCAGCAAAACTTAATTCTGGGGCAACTCCCAATACAATTTCGCATGTTTGATGGGAATTTGGGCCCACACTGGGCCTTGCGTTTAAGCTCGGTGACTTTCTATCAATTTGGTCAAAATATGTCAAGCAGTTATTTATAAAAAAGTTTTAAAGTTTTTTTCTATTTTAGTAACATCAGCTATGGCAGATTAACATCATTTGTATAATTTAAAAGCCCTTTATGCCAAAATTGGTTCTGTAAAATTTGGCCAAATTTCGTTGAGTGGTTTTTGAGAAGAAGTCGTTTAAAAGATTCTTCAGTTTTAGCAACGGTCGCTGTATTTGATAATTAATCAACAACATTTGTAAAAGCTTCTAATTCTCGAATGCTTTCTGTCAAAATATGGTCAAATTCCGTTGAGGAGTTTCAGAGAATTCGTTTAAACTTCTTTCTTTTTTTCAATCTTTCGTAACAGCGGTCACATTTTATGCATAGGATTTAACAGCGAGGCAGCACAATCCTGGTTATATAGTGTCGAAAGGTTTAGGTATGGCCTCAGGAAAGCATGCACATAGGTATGGCCTCAGGAAAGCATGCACATAGGTATGGCCTCAGGAAAGCATGCACAGAAACGAAAAAGGCATACAAGTCTAAAATCCTTAAAATACAAGGTCACATTTTCTTTTATATAAACCGCACTCTTTTAGAAAGTCCAAAACTTTCTCAGATGGAACATCATCTCAGTACGCATCAGACAGACAAAAGGGTTGCCTCCATTGGTTGAAATTTACTATGTGCAGGAGAGCGCATCGGACCTATAGGTTGGTGAACAAGAGCAACGTAGAAATGACATATCTCCCGGTCCCCTGCTTGTGTAAAGACTCCTACTGAAAATGGTAGACATGCTAGCTTAGTCGGTAGAGTGATTGACTCTTAGCTCAAGGTTCTCGAGTTCGATGCCAGCCTGGGTCGGCTGTCTCACTGTGTCAATTAGCTCCCATTTTCTCGGCATCATATAGCCAAAACATAGTACTGGAAGTGCCATTAAAAACCAACCAACCAAACAATCAACCTACTGAAAAAACTTATAATCCCACACTCTCAATTTTTTATGCTACTTATTTTAAAATATTCCATGGACAAGTCATCTCAGTTCATATGCTACTTATTCTGCACTTTGTTTCCATGTAACACACACACACACACACACACACACACACACACACACACACACACACATTGAATGTAACAAATTTGGATGAAATACTTTTAATAGTTTCAGAGTTATGTTCAAACAAAAAAGTTAACGGATATACAGACTGACTACAGCAGAACCAGCCAGCCAGACAATATGGAGATAGCACTATTTATATCTACCTGTATTACATATCAAAGGCATAGATAAAGAGCACATACCGTATTCAGTTTATAAGACCATGATGCCCCACTTACCCCCTTTGCGGGCTAGTTCTCAGTTTTGTTTGCTTTGTGTTTTACGGCACAGCAACACACATAGGTCATATAGTGTCGAGGAGTAAAACACGGTAGCCGACCCGGTCTGATCCGTTGGCAGGATTAAAACACGTACCCTTTAGGTAATAAGATGTTTGAATGAGTAATATTTGAATACCAGGCTAACAAAACTGGACATGAATATGTAACTAGGTCATGAATTATTTAAATGTAACAAGTCAAACTAAAAGTGTGTTTTCTGTCTTTTCCTCGTTTACAGGACGATATATTTTCCTTGAAATCACACCTCTCTATTGGAATTAGGGTCCGTACATACGATATGTAGATATTCTGGAAAAGTTAGAAAAGCCTTCCTGTCCATTCACTTCCACTTCTTTGTTACGTGCGTTTTTTTCTTACCATATTTCCTCGTTCAAATCAAAAGAGTCTTCAATCAAAATTTTAAAATGTTCTGGACTGCCGCAGTCATCACGTAGGTACAATTTCTACACATGGGCAAAACCTACATTCACCAAGCATTTTGAGCATATCCTGGTATTTGCATAAAGTAATTAATTTGTCTTTGAAGTCTAGTTATGACCTTTTTTGCAAAGTGCCTGAAGAACATACATACATACATACATACATACATACATACATACATACATACATACATACATACATACATACATACATACATACATAAATTTATTTTGACCTGAAAATGAACTGAAAAAAGATAAATCAATTAATTAATAATTAAAACTAAATAAATACATAAACAACATATTGTCTTCTTAGGGGCCTGATGATTGCATTTTAATTTTTATTTTCACACTTTGTAATAAAATATTTTAATGACGTTGTAATAGTTGTTTCATGCATACTTAATTTCGGTGTGCCATGCCAACCATCAACGAATCAAGTAATTAAAAAAGAACTTCCCTTCAGTCTATTGTATATCAAGGTTCTTATAAGATGCACTCTCGATGACACAAATGTGACGTGATGTGGTCGAAGAGTAAACCTGAAAACTCAGAGGAAGCCACTAACCTGGGATATGCAATCACGTTTATTTGCAAGTGCATAAAATTGAAAACGACACTGGATACGGAGAGATACATAACTTATTATCGGATTGTAGAGGCCCCGGACCATCATTTAATTTACTGATTCACTAATGCTATCCAGATCACAAATATTGTAATAAAACAGGGAGTCAAAAGATTTTTGTTTTTGACAAAACTGCATACAAAAGATCAGTAGAATTCCCTTCCACTTTAAGCAACATTTATTAAAAATGTTATATTATACAAACTTTGATCACTGCTACGATATATTTACAAGCACACATTTTATCATCAAAAAGTTACTAGTTCTTCGATGAAATAAAATTATAGGTATTGCTATTTATCACATTAGAAAATATTTACTTTCATGTGGATTTATTATATTTATTTGATTTTCCAGCTTCATTAAAAGCATAATACATCTGCAAAGTTAATCCAGGTAACAAAAAACGTAGAGAAAAAAGAGCCAAATCTTTGATTGTTCTGTGAAGACATATATCTTCACAACTGCATGGATTATACATTTTGTTATGCTATATCCTTATGTCTGGAGTCTACGATGAAAGAAAAAGATTGTGGTGTTGGGTCCATGTCTTTTCCAGGTGCCGATGGGACTGGTGTTCATTATCAGCCAACGGACTTGTCTTGGAACGCCATCTATCCGGAAGCCGGTCTGAAGGGAGAAAGGGTTGATGTGAGGTGGGAATCGTTGATTAGGGGAGAGGGGTGAAGGGTGAAGGACTCCCTAAATGATTGTATATCGGAATATGTTCGCAACTGTGATCCTGTGGGTCATTATATCTGATTCACAGTGCATGCTTAGTTCCATAATTGATCATCTCGGCTTCATTGATTGGAAGTTTATAACAATGTGACTTAAAAACTGAATGTTAGGGCAAATTATTGAACTGCACGTATGCCTTGATATGGATGTTTTTACATACAAGCCAAATTAACACTATATACCGAGCTAGTTTATTCATCCTTAAATACAGTACACGAATCTAGGTACATGAATAAACAATTACAGATCTATATGATTGGGTACTCACGTGAGTCCCTGGATAGCACTTCACACCCGTATCCATAGCACCATGAATATACCTGAAATCCAAAAATCGGAACATTTCTGGTTGATATAACTTACAGAGGTCCCATTTTGGTGAATACAGTTGAGTACAAGTGGTCATAAACACATTTTGGCTGTTGTAAACAGTATAATGAACTTATCTGCATGGGAATTCAACCAGAAAGTTATACAAGCACTGCTTGTACAATTGTCGCTCAATGTGGGTACGTTCTGTATGCTGTGTGAATGGCGCTGTTGATTATAATTTTTCTCCTCTGATTCGCATCCATAATTTGTCCAAGAGAAATAACATTCCTTGCAAACATCATGGCGTGAAGTGGTTATTTTTCTTTGATTATCATTAATTGAATGTATATGATAAAATTAGATGATAGTTATGGTTAGTAGTAGTAGAAGTAATAGTTAAATATAGTTGTTGTTGCTGCTGCTGTCGTCATCGTCATCGTTGTTTTCATTATCATCATCACCATCATCATCATTGATTTTTTTTATTACTTAAGATACACGTTTGTACATAAATGTTTGAAGTTGACACAATAGATTTGATCGATACGGTAACAAATAAAAAGAGGTCCACCTTGTTCGGTACACCTCTGTGAAGTGAACGCTCACACTATTTCCAAGACTTCGGTAGACTAGCTGAAGAACCATTTCGGGATAGCAGGGACTCTTTAAGGCTAATAAGTCTTGCACACAAAGTTTCAAAGAGAAAATCATAATTTACAAAAATTTCAGCTTTCTCCCTCATTGATTTTACTTAATAATTTGGCCATAGCAGACGAGTCTTTCATCTTTACATCACTTACTTTCAAACAAAGCGATAAATGGTAGCGAAAAATTACGCGGAATGAGGTAATTTCAGTGATGTTCTACTTATAATTAATAGTGACCTTATGTTGTGAGACAGAATTTCTCATGCACAGGCTTATGTGTGTATATATATATATATATATATATATATATATATATATATATATATATATATATATATATATATATATATATATATAGATATATATATATATACAACCCGTATGGAGGAATGTTAAAAATATCTGATCTGCTTTATTGGAGGCACAGAGACTTATTTTAAATAAGGATGATGCTTCAGCTTAAAACAAATAAAACAAATGTATACATAAGCTAAAATAACTTCAAATTGAAAAACTTGAATATGTTACCTCTCATATTATGAAGCAGTGATGGAGGAGCTCAAACCAGATGTCTCCTCTATATTTTCTATACATGTATTCGATACGAATTTCATGGCGATTTGTATTTTAATGCATGAATATTCTTGAAGAGTAGTAAAAGTCTGCATTAACGGTAAAACGCAAAGAAAATATACTTGTATGAATATTCCGCTTACAACATAGTTTAACTTCTCGAGTTGTCTACCTGTGTTCCCAAAAGCAATATTTAGAATTAGTTCGATGTACAGGCCTCCTGTTTATAATTACAAGTCTGCAGTTTGTGTCCCAATTGATGACAACCGTACACTTCTATAGAAACAAAAAATTTCCTGCTGTTTTAGTTATGTCGTAAAAATATAAAAATCATGCATACTGGGGTATTATTCTTCTTATTATTATTAAAAGTGTGACATTTGTATCTTCATCTTTGCCCGGACTTTAGAGTTTACGAATATGGGATATATAGCTTGAGGTATTAAATAAAGTTATGTCGTGTAACAAGATCCTTATGGGAACGGACCTCTTGAAGTACTGATACTGTCGTGCGTATCCTGTTTACAGTCTATCAAATGGATGCAGTGAAAATAAATAAAACATTTGTATCTTATCACCTTTTACCAAGGGGTTTATACATCATGAAAAGGACGAATAACTTCACATAAAGTTATAAGGTTGCGTAACATTATGCAGTGTACAGCATACTTGAGTGGCAGATCTGTATTTAGTGCTGACACGTCGAGACAGATTCCTTGGTTTATAGATAACCCCCCACAAAAAGGCCAATAGGAGTCGGAATTACTGATCTTGGATTTAAGTCGTTGAGGCCAATAGGAGGATACCTACATCCGTATTTGTTTGATTGTAACCAGTGTAAAGTTAATTGGTTAATTCAGCAACGAACCTGCGACGTTATTGTGGTTTAGAGAAAAACACAATATGCTTCGGACAGATAAAAGATGATACAAATTTCGAATTGTATTTTCTTTATATAAAAATTTAAATATACTAAAATTAAAAATTTTAACGGCTTTTTCTATGTTAGTATTTTCCCTTTCGCTCCCACCATGTAGCCCCTCTTCCTAGCCATGAAACACACCACACTCGCTTTCTATGCACCAATTCCAACGGATCTATTCATGTTTTCAACATATGGACTTGTAAAACGTTTATTGGTGGAAACATTCGGTTTACTTATGTCTTATCGTTCATTTTACCTTTAAATTCTCTACTTCAATGCTGGTAAAATTTCTAAAAATCAATTGAGGAAAATCTCTGCATAATAGCCGCCGTGGCTCAGTGGTTTGAAGGCGTTTGAATTGCTATCGGAAGGGTGATGGTTCGATTCTCACCATCAGCTTCGTTTTGTTGGAATGCTATAGTGATTACGCTATGTACAATTATGGATATAGCCTTGTTTCAATGATAACTAAGACTTTCCAGTCAGTATCTTTAACGGTGTAGTAGGACACACAAAACTCAAAGACAAGATTAGACAGTCTGTATATATTAACAGAAAAACAGAGGTTTCAAAATAAATCATCTGCTGCCATTTTAAGTGACTAGATTTAAAGTGCGGAAAAATATGTTGGAGCAAAGGTGATTATACTTATAGAAGGATTTATCGAGCCCGAAATTATGACATTCAGCTAACTGCAGGCCAAGATGTTTATAATTTTTCTGCGGTTGATAAATCTTTGTATCAACCGAAATAAAAGGTCAGTAATTGTGCTAAAACATGACTGCTAACTTCCTGTTCTTCCTTTGCTTTAATAGTAATAAGGAAAATGTCGATTACCTTTGAAATGTATATAAAAATGCGCAATCAGGGGTCAACAAAACGTTAGTATTTTAGTTCACTGAAAAAGATACTGATATATATGGTGTTAAAATATTTGAAATCGCGAAAATAAAAAAAATGATGAAATTATTGCATCATTCCAGCGAGAGATTTGTATGTTTAATGACACGACGTCATGTGACTGGTGATAATTCATCACATTGCACTGTCGTGACGTCATGTACTGTTGCTTAAGTTTATGAAGTATAGTTTGTGGTTTCATGCAGCTGAAATGTATTTTTTCATATTTAATGATAATTTTTCACTTTAGAATGGATGATCCCGAGTCCGGTAACAAACATGGATAATATTTGCTGTATATTTTACAACGGATTATATATATATATATATATATATATATATATATATATATATATATATATATATATATATATATATATATATATATATATATATATATATTGCTTGTAAGACCCCTTGGCTGGTAGTACTTCGAGCACCTCTTTCTTATTAGTACTAAAAAGAATAAGTCGTACAATTACTCAATAATAGTTTTTGGTAATATAATGGCCTTGATTTGTCGCTAAACGAATTTTCCATACATGGATCTCATGTTTTATACCATTTGTGTTCAAAAGTTTAAATATTATTTTCCGTACCGGTTTGTCTGAAGGTTATTGCATTTATTTTGCATAAGAAAGATAACAAAAGTGAAAATGGAAACTGTAGAGATACTAGTGTTCTACAAAAATTATATACAAGAATTACGAACAATAGACAGAGTTGGCAGAGGAATATCATGTATATAGCAAAGCTCAAGTGATGTAGGAAACAGATTTTATGCCGTAGATAACATATTTACATGACATGAGCTGATTTCTCACTTTATCAACAGGGGTGATGAACATTTTTGTAGTTTTATTGACTTTTCTAAAGCTTTTGATATATGGTCAAAGATATATTATATTTAAATTTGCTCCAATGCGGGAATGCGGGATTGCATTAGAAATTGTAAATGTAATAGTGCCTGGGTAGAAAGCTGTAAAACCCAGAGCTAAATGTAATGAAACGCACGGTGGAGAAGATTAAAAAAATCCCCTTCTATGAGAGGACTGTTTATGATGTTTTCTTTTTCGCAACATATATTAATGATCTAGAAGAAAAATATAAATCAAAAGTTATTCGTGTATTAAAATAGATTTGTCAATTTATCTGTTTTGTTATAACCTGATGATATTATAATAGTTTTTCAAACGTCACCTGGTTTATAGTCAAGGTTGAATGATGTACACAATTATATATTATAGTCGTTGAAAATTAGAAGTCAATACAGAAAAGATAAACGTTATAGTCTTTAGAAAAGGGGACAGATTATAAGATAGCTTCAGTATTAAGTATGGCAATATAAATTTAGAACAAGTGTCTAAGTTTTCATATTTTGGTATTGTTTATTTCTTTATCACTGGAGGATCTTCCATGGAACCACTTAAAAGCTTAGCAGGCCATGTTTTAAGACAGATATTAAGTTACAAAAATATCGTCATCAATTCGCAAATATACCTGTAAGCCATACATTCGCTCTTTTCTGCAAGTTACTCCTAGCAGCATTCAATATAGGTCAGAAGTTTGGTGATTTGGAAAAATAAAATGTAATAAAATAGGGCAAACGCGATTTTGCCAGCGTCTTTTCTGTAAAACATGCAGGAGAGCCTGGGTAGATGGATTATTTACACCAACTGCTTGAAGTTTCGATAGCTAGCAAACATGTACTGATGGAACTGAAGTTAGCAAATTGCCTCTTTTCTCACTAAAATAATGTAAATCCATACTCTTTCGGAAGGATCACCTCAATGATGTAACATTATAAGGTCTATGGATCGGAGGATACCCTTCTCTTGGTCGAAGGATCGGTATGATTCCGGCAAAGAGCAGTTGTGCCTGATTTCTTCCTGCCTAAATTGCCATTCCCCCCCCCCCCCCGAAAATCATCCGATTTTCATCAGATAAATGTATTAATTTATCACATAAAAAAAACCATGGTATCATCATTTACATGCTAGACGAATAAATAATATAACAGGCCTAGGGTATGTGCTATTTTTATTTACCTCTCCGTTAATAGCTTTGTTAGATTTTTTAGTGATTATTTCTTTGAATATGGGGTATCGGTGTTGGGAAGATATTTCTCAAGCCGATTAATTAGCCAATTACTAGGAGCAGACGTCATAGTGTACGGTATTCACGAGACTTTATGGAATCATGGATTAGATTTGTAAAATGGACCTTCCCTTATTTCTTAACATAAGGAATTTTCTGGACATTCTCAAGTATAATTGTTTGGTTATTTGAGACAGGAATAAATCTGTGTTTTTGGTGTTTGAGTCTTGTTATGTAGTACGTGGCATAACATACCGATCAATGGCTTAGAAGATCGTACTGATAAATCATACGAACGTGAAGCATGACAAACTATGCAAGTGTGAAGTTAGAGTCTCTTGAATGTGTGGTTGTTAGTTAATTAGAGGAAATGTTTATTTGCGGTGTTAGCGAATTTAAAAATCCTTCAGTTTGCAACGACTGTTGTCTTGAGGTCCTTAGAAATAGTGAAAGCATCGACCTCAAGCCAGACTCACGCAAGTTTTCCACATTGCTTGTTTCGTCTGATTGTGAGGTATTATTATACCCTTTGCGTGTTACAATATGTATAGAAAATCGTAAAGAGATAAACACTTTTTAACTATATTAACAATAACAGGTTGTGTAGAGCAAATATTCAGCAGACAATATATTTTGTAGTTTGGACAGAGCCTCGCATATTTGAACATTTTTGTACGTGTAGTTAAATAAATGTGGCCGATTATTTTTGTGTAGTATATATAATGTAGGCTTTAATAAACGATGTGGATACTTTTCATTTTTCAAGATATTGCTGAAAATCACACGTCAAGCGATTTACATAATATAAATTTACATTTACTAAATTAATTCTTTACAAACTTTTATGAAACAGCACTCGAACACTGTTTTTGTTTTCATTTTGGAAATATCTAAGATCTCTCCATATTCTCACCTGACATCAAAACTCTGGACAGTTGGTGTAAATAACCCAACTGCCCAGGTCAGAGCCCTCATGCCGTGAGCTAATGAAAAGTCATTACGAAACTATCGACTGCTGTTTTTCAGCGTTTCCTTCATAAATTAGATAAAAGCTGTGGTTTTCTTGCGTTCGAGATGACGAGTTTTGTTTGTGATAAGAAGTTCCTTGCGGCAATCGGAGCAGCGCTTTCCTTGCACTCGCAAGAATTGCAAGCCCTGGCCTGTTTATTACCAATCATGGCATGTTTAATACCAATCATGGCATGTTTATTACCAATCATGGCATGCTAACTGTTCGCGTTATAAGCATGTTTATTACCAATCATGGCATGTTTATTACCAATTATGGAATGTTTATTACCAATCATGGCATGCTAACTGTTCGTGTTATAAGCATGTTTATTACCAACCATGGCATGTTTATTACCAATCATGGCGTGTTCATTACCAATCATGGCATGTTTATTACCAATCATGGCCAATCATGCCATGTTTATTACCAATCATGGCATGTTAACCGTTCTTGTAATAAGCATGTTTATTACCAATCATGGCATGCTAACCATTCGTGTTATAAAATTTAACCTAATCATAACTTTGTACTATTCCAAAATGTAGTTAAATTAACGTATGCTGTGATAAAATCTAACCTAAAATAAAATACATTAATAACAGATTCGATGTATAACTCTTTTCAAATAGATTTTATTAGCACTGAATGACAAACGGCAACAAGTTGTAGATTATATGGCCTTTTAGATTATTCCTGACTTAATGTTGAATTACAATAGCCCATTATTGATTTCATTATTTGATAGAAGTAGCGAGATGATGAAAACAGCCTGTTGCAGCGGATACAAAACATTTTTGATATGTATAATCGTTCTTAAACAGCGATTATATTTACCTTTTTAATAATGCATTTTACGAATAAATGTTAAATAAATCTATTTTAGTCAATCGTGGCAGACATTATATGATCTGATCACGTGACTTCTACTTCGCCGAGCACTATGCACTTGAAAAAAGAAATTAAACTTTTGAAGTCATTTGGATCAGACTGTTACTATACCTTAATGCCATCTCTGTCTGATCTTTTCTGTAAATAAGTACCTTCCAGACCTACCCCCTCCCTTGTTTATTTTATAAGTAACAACAATAACAAGAACCTGAAAAACTTTAACAAGACATTAATGCACGATAAATTATGCAAATTTATAAATATTTACAATAAACCTTGAGTTACAAAATAGAATTTTGTTGATACATTTTTTGTACACTTGATTTCAAGCTATTATTCATACACAGACACACACACATACATAGACACAGAGACACACACAAACACAGACATAGAGATACATATATTAATGCTCTTGATATGCTGTAAAAGAATTAAATCACAACAATAAAACTCTACCGCATATACGTTAAAAAAATGTTTGCAGCTAAATTAAAAATCTATCACACATCGAAAAGTTAATGTTAAAAAGCCTTAACATGTTTATAGAAAATATTGCGTCTATTCTTTTAAAATGCTTATCTTAAGAATGTTCTTGCAATTAGTATGTATGTATGTATGTATGTATAAGGTTTAACGGCACGTCAGCACAATGTTGGCTTTATGGTACTGATTAAAAGTTAAGTTATAACAGTGTAAATATAAAGAACTGCAACCCTCTCACCTACCGCCCTCCAAGAAAACAAGTAAGGAAACCCCTTCAAAAAACGTAAGCATGTAATACCACAAGATGAAAAATAAAAGGTAAATATATGCATATTCTGTAGAAGGTACATGAAAAAAAATATAATGGTAGAAAATATGAAATCCTAAAACTATACGGTTAAAACCGTCACACAAATCGCAGTCCTTCAAAACGCCCAAGACCTCCTCTGCCGGTACATCATAATAACGTTTTCTAGCCAAGTCCACATAACCAAAACATAACAACAAAAAGAAAGAAAAAAAACCTCTGTCCATACTGTATTTGAATGGAGATTTTACAGATATTGGTCTGAAAAAATAAGCCGGCAAAAATGCTTTCCTTGCGGATGGTTTACTTCAAGTGGATACATATTGATATCGTCCCTTTAAAAAGTTGTGAAATAATCATAATGAATATGGCGTAAAAATGACGTCAGGATAATATATAACCCGTTTTTGTTTCAATTCGTTTCCTCCTACAGGATCTTGTGTTGCATTCCACGGCATAGTGTCGAATGCTGAAGTGCGCAGGGTGACATATACTCCTCATAGCTCATACTCCTTCGCAATATATTGCTGCCGGGAAGGCTGTTTTGATCTCAGGGTCATTTATAGCCTGGTTCCCGGCCCCTGTGAAGCTACCGCACATATGTGGGCCCAGTACGAGCAAATCCACTTTTTTCAAAACCTGGTGGCAGACTGGTTTACGTCTCTTTTTAACAATGCTGAAATTTGATTATTAAGGCAAGATAACATTTACAATATGGCTGTCTTGTTACTTGTGAAAGACGTTTCGAGCGCAAGTTTGTTCATACAGTCTCAATGAAAATTAAATTTAGATTGCCCATTTTTCAAATTTTGAAATATAAAAACTAAGCATTCATTTAATACATAACATGCTCATATTGGACCAACGGTGTAAAGTGGACAGCATCTTATGGGACAACGTTGTTCCATTTGTCAACGATTTGCTTACTGCGTGGACGAATTTCAATTCTTATAACTTTTGGACATGTTTACATCTGTTAAGTGTCATTAGCAATTTATTGACTACTCTGAGAGCAACTATGACTATATCTTCAAGCCACGTGCTACATTCTGATAATTTCACGAACTCAAGACGTGACTAAATGGTACCTTTTTATACCCCTTACCAATATTGTACTGTGCATTCGGTATGTTTTTGTTCCAGAGAAGCTATCGAGTTTTGTCCGAATGAAAGCACTTAAAGCATATTCATTTTTCTTTAATTTAGTGTGCAGATTTATAAGCTATTATCAGTGCACACGAATGGGCAGCACTTTGCCACCAATTACACCCACCCACCTTGAACTGTCCTGTGAATTCAATCCATGTTTTCCAGTTACCTGTGTTCAACACATTCATACCTAATTGCATTTAACACTAGCTTTTTTAATGTTTGTGAGTGGACATCATACTATATTGAAAAAGAAACCTATATTTGACCAATCAGTACTCTGATATCATCATGTGTTGGAATACATGTATTCAATCCAGGCATGCCCAGCTGTACTCAGTAAAAGTACTGGTTTCTGTCATTCTTTACATGCATGCCATGGTCACTTTTACTCAGCTTGTGCAAGTGGGCAGCACCTTCATTAGGTATTTTGTAAGTCCCACTCATTAGGTATTGTAAGTCCCACTCATTAGGTATTGTAAGAAAGCTCATCGATTCTCTCCTTTGAATACCTTTTGGTTTCCAAATATAGATTCAACCCAGTTATAGGGATATTTAGTTAGAGGGATATTTAGTTATAGGGATATTTAGTTAAGAAAGTTTATTCCTTGTACTTTGTTGATTTTCACACAACGATAAGCAATGATAAAAAAGTATGTGTCGGTAACACTTTAAATGATATTAATACTTCCATTCTTGCATTCTAGAATTTGAATTCTTATATGTGTTTTAATTAGAAGATATAAATTTATTGAAACTCATTATGTCTGATTGTTCTTAGGAGAAGAACAATTCTCATTATTTCTTGTATAAACAACATGACGAATTGCCTTCAGCATTTGCAGGTGAGCTGCGTTTCAGAAGGGTTTAAAACATCTAAAACATTCTGTATCCTAATTTCAATCCATCTTTTTGTGTACCAGTACTCGATCCAATGCTGTCCCAATGAGGAAATTTGAAGGATCTGTGTCTGTCATTATTTTATGAATTTTATGGTGCTAAATTTCCTAAAATTTTAGGAAAGAGAAGCACCTTATAAAAGAATCTCCCCCTCCGCCCCAGTCCACACTGTTCTAAAATTACATTACGGTTCCAGATAACATGTTCTAAATCAATTTCATTGCCAACTACATTCAAAACACAGGAGCATGCTACTTTCATACATGGTGTTAATTTTTTTTCTTCTTGGACTAGTGGATAGAATTTGTTTCCTACTTCCACAAATCCAAACAAATAAGTTCCTTTAACATACTATCATTTACAATAACCACCCTCCCACTCCAAAAAATATGTATCCTATCAGGAAAGAGTGATTATAGTTGAAGGGAGATAACTCTTTTTTATGTTTTAAAAATAATGTATTATTTTCCATAAACAGTACACATAATTTCACTTGAAATCAGCTTAATACCACAGTAGTCCTATTCGTAAAAATCATGTTAACAGTTAGCACTTCTGGATACCATTTGTTCTATGAAGGAACGTTAATCTTACTAAATCTTCTTTAATTACCTAATTAGACAATACAAAGTAATTCATACATGAATAAAGAATTTTTACCATGTATGATATTAATTGCACAGTCATGCTTGCCAGTAAGAGAAAAAAGATAAGGGGAGTGGACCATCTTTGATCATATTATAGATTGAGTATACATATTTTACTTCAAGTAATAACGGGAACCTCACAGTTGTTTGGCCCCATGAAAACCCTTGCTAATAAAAAATGACTGGATATTTATATATCTTGAGTGGGTTCCAAGATTTTGATTTTGTTCTTGTAACTGACCTATTTTTTTAATTGTTTGTGTACATTTTCTTACTTTTTTGTCTCTGGCATTTTTGCAAAAACCTTGTAAGCAAGGTTAAGAAAAATCACTTGAGGTTGACAAATGGAATTTGATTGACATATTTATGTTATAGTAAAATAACCTGATTAGACTTTCATGTCCTTTTAGCAATTTTTCATCTTTTACACATTTTATAAACTTTTGGGACTTGGAATTTTTTTTACATAAACCTCGTAAGGAAGATAAAGCTTGAATCATTTGAGGTACACAAATTGAATTTAGTAGGCATATTTGTAAATATGTAGATTACCTGATTAAATTTTCAAGCGATCAGAGCAATTTGTTTCATTTTTTAAAACTATTTTTGAACGTTTTTACAAGCAAGGAGGTTTCTAAAAATAAGATATTTGGATATAATGAGTAGGTCCTAGGACCTGTTTAGTCTCTGCTGACTCTGTCCTTATATTTTAATTGTGTACAGCTATTTAAAATTTTGGAATGAGACTTATTTATTTTAAGAGAAAAATTGCTGGCATGGTTAACTAACAATCACTTATGGTTGACAATAAAATTTAGTAACCATCTTTTGTAATAATATGCAAATGACCTGGATAGGTTTAAGACCATTGCAACAATTTGTCCAATTTGTACACATGTAGTTACGTTTTGTATTTAGCTTTTTTTTGTCATCAAAATTAGTTTCCAAGATATCTTACACACAAATGAACATCCATTAGATTTTATGTCATTATATCAGTTTTTCACATTTTTCTACAATTTTGGATATTATATTTAACTTAATTTTTTTTTGGTTTTGTATACAGTACAGATTAAAAGCACAAATCGCATTTCATTTTTTTTTTTTTCGCTTTTTGTTCCATTGTTGAGGGAAGACTAGTAGCATGTAAGCAACATTGAAACTTGCCCTTGCAAACACCTTCATTCAAAACTTGCTCTTAAAGACAACATTTCTGAGTCAGGTGTTTTGTATCTAATATTTTTAAACCTCTATAAAAACTACAAATGCCTAAAAATGATATATGATTTTAGTGGTCCCATGTTCTTTGTTGACAGGTTTCACTGTAACTAGTATTGCTTTCCTTGATTCTGCTATTGACATGTAAAGGTACCACTATCTGTCATCAAAATTAGTTTCCAAGATATCTTACACACAAATGAACATCCAATCCAATGCATGAAATATCAAGTATTGACCTTGGAAATCTGTTTAAGGTCACTAAAACAAAAATTAGGTCTGGTTTGGTTCCATGATACCATAAATATCTTTCACATATTTCACTTCAAGTCACAAAATATTGCCCTTTGACCTTCAAACTCAAGGATCTTGTATGACACATTACTAATAACATTCCCTTTAACTCGCCTTACTAGATTTTCCCATCCAATATGTCAAGTACCAGTATAACAGAATGACATTGTCATGGTGGGGAAGGCAGATATATGTTTTGGCTTTCGAAAACAAACCTCTTTAATTTTACCAAAGTGTAAGTACTATGCAATGAATGCGCTGCTAGATGAATGCATTCCAAAACATCCCAAGTTAAGGTATGGTTCAATTAAAAATCTTGGTTTTAAGTATATATAGATTTTTCTGCATCCAATTGGCTTGCATATGTAACCACTTTGCAAATATGCATGTGTATCCACCCAAAGAAGTACTTTTCTCCTATACCCAAAGTCATGGTGGGGAGGGCAGATATATGTTTTGGCTTTCAAAAACAAATCTCTTTAATTTTACCAAAGTGTAAGTACTATGCAATGAATGCGCTGCTAGATGAATGCATTCAAAAACATCCCAAGTTAAGGTGTGGTTCAATTAAAAATCTTGGTTTTACGTATATATAGATTTTTCTGCATCCAGTTGGCTTGTACATGTAACCACTTTGCAAATATGCATGTGTATCCACCCAAAGAAATACTTTTCTCCTATACCCAAAGTAGGTGACAGTAACCCATAGTTAATATGCCTTTGACCATGTTTTAACGTTTTATTGAAAACTCTTTTATAACACGATGTTTTCAAAACTTATGCTTTCAGTGACTTTTCATGTCCCTGTGACTATAAAAGTTTTGAACAGAGTACAGATACATTGTAATGTGCGCCCCTTCCCAGGAAATACATCTGGACCATAACCAGGATCTATGACTATGTTTCCTAAACTGAAGCTTGGAGTGACTTCTCCTGCCGCTGTGACTGTAAAGTTTGAACGGAGTGCTGTTACATTGTAATATGCTCCCACCCCCCTTCACAGGGAATACAACTACACCATCACTAGGGTCTACATTTCATGCGCCATGTCCTTGTCTATTTTTTGGTGTTATTGCAACTCATTAAGGAAGTCCATTGTCTGCTTACAGTCTGAGACATCTTTAAAGACAAGATAATCACTTGGACCAACTTTTCCTAATTTGTGATTATTTAAAGCTTCCATTTTTGTTAGTTCAATTCTGCAGTCGCTTGTCTCTACTGTGGTATGAAATATAATGTTTAAGCCCTCATTTTGAAGTCTACATCACAATAATTCACGCAAGTTACTTTTAATAACTTGCACTGCTCAAACTGTTGTTTGTCATTGAAGTTTGCGTATTGAGGAAACTTGATGAGTGGCCGCATCTAATGGAGCACACATCATGATATGTGGAATAAGTCACTGTAACATACTTTGCCCAATTGCTAGTATTATGATCAATGTTTGTTTTCACATCTCTGTTAATCAGCACAATTATATTGATACTTAATGTATGAAACTGAAACAGAAATAATTTTGTTTTTGCCTCTAGATGCCAGAGGCAAAAACAAAATTATTTCTTTTTTAAGTTTCTTCGGTATTGGACTTTATGGTGACCTCAGAAGTTTGTTCACATATAGCACATCATCAATACTTTAGGTTACAGAGCACAGTTATTGGAATGATTAAAAACCATGTAACCTGACAGTTAAACCCGGCAACGGCAATACTAACTTTTGTATTATGATATCAATTTGTAAATGAACTGTATCAAGGTAACTTTGAAACATAATCTACTATATATTGTAAGAAAAAACAGCGTATAGCATCCATTCTTTTTTTCCCGTGATCAATTTGTATTCACATAATTGTGCACACTTTACATGTTCTTTGTAACAATCGACGTCTATGTTAATTGTTTACGGATTGGGTAGGGCTGGTGGTGGATGCATACAACAAAAGAAAATTGCTGTAAATAAAACATTTTGTGGGTTGCAATAAAGAAAAGCTGAAATATAGAACTTTCAACGTGTGAACAAGATTATTGTCAGTATACAAATAGAACAGATAACCTATTTTTTTATTTCATCCCGAAAGCCAATTCTTGTATAAATTCTTCCAGAGCTGCATGTCTTTTTTTAACACTTTCGCTCAGTAAAACAGTTAAAGCGTGAACTGATGCAACACTAGATTTAAAATTTCACTAATTATTTGCTCCAATGAATTTATTTGATCGACATAATTTTTTTATATTAGTACACAGAAATTCCGGAATCATCCGCACATCAGCCATTTTTTTTACATTCGATACAGTGCCCGTGGCCATTTTGTTTTAGGAAAGGTCAAGGTTGAAAAATGCTGGTACCTGTCGTAACTTTAATCAAAAGTACGATAGGGGACCTGTCTAGGTCATCTAAACCTTGGTACATCGTCGTTGCGCATTAATACAGAGCACATTGTCTGGATCCTGCATTATCATCACAGATTGAAATCCAAACAAATACTAGGGAAAAGAAGCAGACTGTATTTGGCTGCTCAGGGGTACTTCATTGTAACGTTATAGATATATTGTGACGTAATCCGCGTTCTACTTTGTAACATCATCAGACTTGTACTCGATCACTGCAAGTAAAGAATTCCTTACTTTTCTAGCTTCGTACTTGGCAAACTCTTCCCATTCTGCACTAAAGCCATTGTAGAGAAAAGATTGCAGCCAGTGCAATATAATTTTGAGCGTGACGCAAATATCAAAGCGTACAGTTTTCTTCAGATGAAATTTTAGCATCAAATTGACATCTTTGTGGCAGTAGTGTTATCATGACTATCCTACTGTAAGTACAGCCTAAGGGAGGTAACCCACTGTGAGAAGTCACCTCGTGGATTTTCTAAACTATTCCATCTCGGTTGTATGTAAGTTACAAAAAAATCATACATTTTGTTTGCCGCAAAATTCTTTGCAAAAAAGAAAACTCAATCTATTTGGACCACCTCGGTTATTTCTACGATTAAATTGACCGTAGATTTGACTGAAAAGTTTCGAATTAATAAATAGTTCAATACATTCACAAGTTCTCTGTCAATTCTTTTTTTTTTGTTTTTTTGGACATAATAAAGGTTGTCTGAATGGTCGCGCCGCTATGGGCAAACATTCGAGGTATGATTAGCATTCACCGAGAAGTTGCGAATGTGTGAGGAGTATGCCAGACTATGAGAAACCTATATAAGACTTCGCTCACAATGATTACTTCCGGGTCAGTTCGCAAGAATTCAACCTTATCTGTTTTTAGAGTATTTTTTCCTCTTTTCTGTGCTGGTAAACCTTGTCTTTGATTTAGTCATTTTCGGTACTGATTTAAAGGATATCGTTCATTCTTTAGAATCTGAAGATTATGATGTGATTCTCTGTGTTTATTGTGGATACAGCAAATAGTAAGTAATCAGGCATTGATGCTGTTCCGGAAGTTGATTCCGTGGCTCATGGCATGCCCTTTTGTTCAGCCTCTGCAAAAACGACTGATAACCTATAACAAGAAATGTAGTAGTATAAGTAGCTGCAGTAGCGGTAGGGTTTAACGTCACGTCAGCACAACACTGGCTATATAGTGCTGACCAAATGCAAAGTTCTAAAATTTAAATATAAAAAGTTCAATAAACTCTAGGAAGATAAAACCCTCCAAATAAACATAAACACGAAATAGTACACGATAGAGTTGAAAGGTACAGATGGTAAAATTTTGTAATAGGTCCATAAAATAAAAGGTAAATGTAGAAACTGTAAAATCCTTAAATTATCTGGTATGTAGAGACAGTGGCAGCGCAAGGGTTTGAGGCGCCCGGGGGAAATGTTCTTTAATGGCGCCCCTACTTTGCCACAAAGAACAGTTTTTATGTCAGTTGCCAACCTCCAACCCGCCCCCCATCTAAGCCCTGAAACAGGGGGCTTAGATGCGGGGGTGGGTTCCGACGACGCCCCCTCTCGTCCGGCGCCCGGGGGTGATTCCGAGCCCCTCGCGCCGCCACTGTGTAGACAGTATATAGTAACAATAGTTGTGTACTGAGTTTTGTCAGCGATTCGTATGAAGGTGTTGGTGGAGGGTGCATGGCCCTTATATTTTTAATTTTCAGCACACTACTGACGCGTAAACCTGAAAATTCCCACGTTAGTAGTATAATGAGGCACTTGAGCCACAAGGGGATCTTACGTTAAACAGTGTAAAAAGTTTATTGGGACAAGGTGAGTTCAACATTAGGCCACCATTTTTAAAATATATATGGGGCGGGGGGGGGGATATCATTTAAAAATTGGTTCATAGATTTTCACAGGATTAGTCTGTCTGGTTAGAAATGTAACATTGTAACATGTTAGGTCCATTATTGTGGGAAATGTAACATTGTAACATGTTAGGTCCATTATTGTGGGAAATGTAACATTGTAACATGTTAGGTCCATTATTGTGGGAATCGGTTGAAATTTGTCGGCCCTCAAACTAAGATAAAAATGTATTAACATCAGATAAAATAAGATAAAAATGTATTAACATCAGATAAAATAAGATAAAAATGTATTAACATCAGATAAAATAAGATAAAAATGTATTAACATCAGATAAAATAAGATAAAATGTATTAACATCAGATAAAATAAGATAACAATGTATTAACATCAGATAAAATAAGATAAGATAAGATTTATTTATAGTCGGCATGATTTCAAACAACAATTCAACATAAGCTCCACTGAACTTTTTACCGACATGACATAAAAAGCAATAAAGACAATAAATGAAAACATGATTTGCAAGACATACAAACAAAGCATAATACGTAGATACAATGGGACAAAACACATAGCGCATAACTTAAAATATAAGCAAGCAAAGCATTTTAAAAAGGCAGTAATTAAAAGTGAATTTAGTATTTAGGTAACTAAACAAAACCACAGGTTAATATGATCTGAACGATACAAAAAAGGCTAGGTAATTAAAAATTATAGGTTAAAATCGAATTTTAAATTAAATTAATAGCAAAAGCACCAATTTAGGAGTAAAAACATGCTGAGACGCAAAATATGCCTTACCTAAAAGAAAGGAGATAACAGTAGGGTACTTGACGGTACATAAAAAAAGACAGTGAAACAAAACGGTAACACAGATATTAGTTGTCGTCATCATGGCAGGAGAAGTTTTTTGTGGTGGGGGGAGGGCATTATTTGCAGATATTTCATTGACAGTCGTTACCATTCCAGGATACAATGAATGATCTAAATGAATTAAAATTGGATTGGTCTCTAAAGTGATTAGGTAGCTCATTCCATAGAATGGCAGCTTCATATCTAAAAGAACTTTTGTCATATGTTAAGGTTTTAATTCCTGGGACATCTAAAATATTTGAATAGCTAAAATTGCATTTATTGTGTTTAAAACATATCAAATCAGACAAACATTTGGAATCACACTTATTCAAAATTTTAAAAGTCTCAAGAGTCTGGGTTGGAAGTTTTGCCTTAAGTAAGAGTTTATGATAACTACTTGTGTAATCATCATACAGAAACCTCAGAGCACGCTCATAAACTTTTTCAAGTTTAATAGTGTTCATGTTACTGCAGAAATGCCAGGATAAGGGACAGAACTTGAAATTAGAAAGGATAAATGTATGTAAGATTGTTAGTTTGTTGAGTCTAGTTAACTTCTGACCAATACGTTTCAAGACAGTTAGTTGCCTTGAAGCTTTCCTGCAAAGACTTTTTACATGTGAATCGAATTGCAGTTCATAGTCATTGTCAATTCCTAGCAGTTTGACAGTTTATTCACAGTTTATGACAGCATTGTTTATGTTAAGTACAGGCTTCATACTAAATGTCTTTTTACCCACAGCTAGTTCTTGAAACTGTTCAGGGTAGGCTTGCATTTTGTTTACGGTGAACCAGTTAATCAGAACGTTAGACTCTGTTTCAAGTGTGTCAGTCAGTGTGAAAATCCGGTGAGGAAAAGGACAAAGTGTTATCATCAGCATAGTTATATAAAGAGCCATATATAATAAAATAAAAAGATATCGTTGATAAAAACATTAAAGAGTAAAGGTCTGAGGATTCACCCCTGAGGAACCCCTTATTGAATTTTAGTCCAGCTGCTCAAGACACCCTGCATCTTAATCGGCTGCTTTCGATTTGACAGTTAGTTCTGTAAGAGACCTCCTGAGACATCTGATATATCATAAACCCTTAAATTGCAAATCCGAAAAGAGTATTTCATTCATTGGTGGAGGCCTATACACGTTATGGATTAGCCATTTAGTCTTATTTAGATCAGGTTCATAAGTAATCTACTCCAGGTACTCAGACTATAGTTTTTTCATCATGCACACTGGGATATCTGAACGAATAAATGACATAATCCCACCACCATTGGCAGTGCGATCCCATCTCTCAAGTTTGTACCTATCAACATGAAAAAGACTGTCGCTGAAAGAAGAATCAAGTTTCCTTTCCGATATAACAAGGAAATCAACAATTTTATCTACTAGAACTTCACGAATTTCTGTAAACTTGTATCTTACACTATTTATGTTTATATGGGCAATAGTAAAGTTTTTGCGGTGTTTCTTCTGGATATCACGAAGACTTACGAAAATATCTTCCTTGGTTGGGACTGCATCCGGAAGTATTAGATGCTGTATCGGTAGTGGGAGACTACTTATGTTGATATTGTTTCAAACAACAAATAAGTCATCGTCCTCCTCATAAAAGGAATCTGTAAAACTGGTAGTATATTGACACAGGTAGAGGGACAGAAAAAAAGGTTCATCAGACTTGCTAAGTAGGTTGTGTTTTGGGACTGTCAAATCAGTGCATTTACGATGTGTCCAGCAATCACAGAAGTCACATTGCAACCCTTGTTGGTTTGACTTGACAGATTTACTGCAGGTCGAGCACGGGTACTTGATCTGGCCAGGATTCGGGCAGACATCACCACTAAGCAAGAGATACGGTGAACTGTAATAATCAAGGTTATTTTTTGCACATTACTTCTTGTATAACCAGTTGCAAGTGCGCCATACCCAGAGCCATATTGGTCTTTGTTTCAGCTGGTAGAGTACTTCCATATGGAAATATGACTTACGCAGTGTCCAGTCGCAGATCTAATGTCAATTCATTTATTGTGACATATCGGTTATATTGTTTCTCCAAGCTAAAGATTGATTGTAACATTTTTCCAGCATTTTTAGGCAGGGGCAATATATATATATATATATATATATATATATATATATATATATATATATATATATATATATATATATATATATATATATATATCAAATAGGAGAGAAAGAGTAAGAGATTGTGAGAGAGAGATTCTAAAATGTGTGTGTACGTGAATATTTTAGTCATACATAAAAAGGAACGAATCAAGACATAGACTCTTACTTTTTGGTATATTTTGCATGAATTGTTGCAAAAACATATCACAAAATGGCCACAGAAAATGTCTTTTTGTTAGGAAATAGTGACAACTTTATGAAGTCTAGATTTGCAGAGGTTTAGTGCGGTGTCATTTTGCCTGAGTCAGAAGGTAATGAAATTCCCAGGTAATAATTTTCACAAGTAATGATAAGTCATAAGTTCACACTTGACTTTTTTCTAAAAGATTTGAAAAAAGATCTATCAAGCAAGTCGATGAACCGACAGTTTTCGCATTCTGTTGCAAGATATATTTGATGCGTTTCTTCTCCAAAGAAGTCAATGGAAGCATGAAATGGACACTTATGTCTTTAAACCACACTTTCAAGATTTTCTCTTCTGAGATGAGGGTCCATGCGTCCTTCACATACTCTTCCAACTTTTCTTCTTGATTCATCATTAAACATTTCTCGTGTTGCACTTGACTCGGATGATCGATTTGACAACCATAACAATGTTCTTTGGTCAGGCGTGTGATTATTTCAGCTAAGTGACGAGCAAAACAGGAGCCTAAGTGTTATTCTTGATTTGGCCTTCGTGACATCATGACTGTATCTTTCGCTTACTCACTTGTGGTCTATAGCTGCTGTTCTGGTTGAAAAACACCAACCTCTTTATTTACGCTCATGACTGTGTTCCGTATCTTTCTTTTCCTTTTTTCTTCACTATTTAGGGCCTGTGACCGCGATTTTGGACTCAAAACATCATCCTCTCTGTCTACGTTCATGAGTTTATGTTTCATATCTTTCTTTTCTTTGTCTTCTTCACTCCTGAGTGTCTGTGACCACTGATGTTCTGGATTGAAACCATCCTCTTCACCTATTTCCATGTGCTCGTGTTCCATCGTTTTAATTGGCTAGGATCACTTCTTTCAAACTGTTGATTTCCAGAGTATTCTCAAATTCTGCATACAAGATGATGTTCACTGTGTTCCCCAGAACCAGTGCTAACTGAAGTTCCACACGGAGTTGGCCATATTTTATAAGGTAAGAATGTTCTTTGTTACTGCCATGGTCGGGAGTGAAATCAGATCCCCTCAAAGCATATCCTCCAGAATAATTGCCATACGAGATGCCGTAGCTATTGTTTGTTCCTAATTGTCCTCTGGCCACAAATGAAGTTAAGTAAGACCTCAAGTAATTTTTCTGAGCAAAGTTAGATTCAAAAAGTATCCTCTATTTTTTGTTGCTCCGGTGTGTTTTCAAACAATATTTCAATGTCAAGCACATTTTTCATTTATCAAATTCTTACAAATCTACGATACGTCAGTAGCTATTTTTTTGTAACTGACTGACGAATGCTTACGTAATTTGCGGAGTAAACATTTATCGCAACTCTCTCACTGGCGGAGGTCTAAAAGCATCCGAGGCAGATTCAATTGTTAACTTTGTTAACTTGTTCCAAATTTCTTTTTTTTTTTTTAACCAATCAGGTAACAAATACTGACCGACTTTTTATCCAAAGGTCACTTGTTACAAAAATCGTGTTTTGGTTTAGATTCAAGACACGCAGTGCAAAATATTATTGCCAATACCCAAGTTATATTCTTTTTGGCAAAGTTGTTAGTTTATTATGTTTTTTAATCGGCAAAAGTGTTTCAGTTCATTTCGTGTAATTTTGTCTAGAAGATTCTAAATTTTTTCAAGAACATATTGTCGCCAAGCCAAACATTAATTGCAACATTTTTCTGTGCTAGTTTTTAAAACCAAAGATCTAATATCAGTTAATTGTTTCGTTACACATTGGATATAATTTTTTCGCCAGTCTAAAGATGAAGATCGTTTAAGACTACCCATCACTCACAATAGTTTGGAGTCTCCTGTCTGGGGGCTAGTTTTGAAAACCGCAGATCTAATTTCAGTTCATTTCTTTTCGTTACACATTGAAACAATTGTCTTCGCCAATCTAAAGATGAAGATCGTTTGAGATTATTCATCACTCACGACAGTTTGAAGTCTCATGTCTGGAATGAAAGAAAAGGAAAAATAGTAGCTTTGTAAAGACATTAGAGAGAAGAATAAAGAATTGTTGGTTGGTTTTAACGACACTATTAATACAATACTCGGCTATATCATGCACAGGAAATGGGCGCTAAGTGCTTTTCCCAAAAACACATTGAGGCAGCCGACCTGAGTTAGGTGGGTCTCAAAACCTCTACACTTGAAGTACGAGTCTAATACTCAACACAGTGAGCTACAGAAATAGAAGGCACGCCAGGATTCTTGCTTGAAAATAATTTGTAACATAAATATTGACTAGTTATATGATTTCATCAGAAAGTTTGTGCTTTTCTTTACCTTAATGAGTAAAACATATGCCCGCACAGGTAATAAAATATGTAGCGTTAGCTGGAAGAGGCTTTCACAAACTTCATAGCATGAGACAAAGTCACAGCAAACATGTAGTCTCATTTTATTTGTAATTTTCGTCAAAAATATATTTATTGAAAGAAAGATTATTGTTCACATAAAAGTACATGATGAAATCCTATGTAAACAGAACGCCACCTAATGGAAAAAATGTAAATTAACTCCGTTGTTCTCTACTTAGCATTACCTTGCCATTGTAAAAGCATTTGAATAAGAATATTTCTTGTCGAGAAGTTTTGTATCCTACGATCAGGTAGTCTAAATTTAATCAAGAACATCTAATGATATAAAGAGAAATATTATTTTAAAAAAGGAAAGACACTTAAATATTTATATCAAAAGTATAAGGAATACCTTTGTGTATTAAATTTACGGCATATGCATGCGCCTTGAGAGAATCTCTTTACGGAAAATTTCTGAGAGAATCTGCATGGAAAGTTTTCTTATAACGTATATTTAAAAGACTAAGAAAATACTACGATCGCACAGTCTAAATAACTAATCATTTATTCAAGGAAAATATTCAAGAAAGAATCTTTACCTAAAGGGGAAAGGCATAAATAAAAACTTACCATCTGGTTTAGCCACTGCTAGTATGCCATTTGTACGAATTAAATGAATACGTTATAGCCATGTAATTAAGTCTTGCGGGGTTTTTTTAATTAAAAAGACACAAACGGAATAGATGAGATATTTTGGAAAGTCTGAAAACAACAGTGTTACAACATGTAGTTTTTCTCGATCTTGTATGCATTCCAATGTGTTCTGCCCACTAACTAATATTTTGTGAACAGTAAATATGCAAACTTCACAAACGTGAAACTTTTTGTTATTGGTCAGAACATGCTGCCCTCAAGCAGTAGTACAGGTATATCATACTCTCAAACGTTTTTTTTTTTTTTTTCTAAAATAATAAAAGTAATTTGTAAAAATTTAAAATTCCCGTATTACATGCAATGAAACTTTTATTGCTTGTAAAAATTTCAGACAGCTATCGTTTCTTTATTATTTCACTATTTACTGTCCATTTTCAAGACAGAGGAAACTAGATATATTGACAGACCGGCTATCAATCAAAACTTAGAGGGGTTGTAGGAAGAGAAAAAATATAAAGAAGAATACATATACGAGAAGTCTAGTCAACCGGAATTAATATGCGAAAAGTCTAATTCGAGTCAGCAGGTTATATATGAGAATTTTGGACCACAAGTTAATTTAAAACATGGGAATTTGACATTGAGGCAGTAATTTCTAGTTTTGGGTCTCTATGACCTCTAACGTGAAATGTAATGTTAAAAAATGTCTGTATGTTTAACATTATGGGTTTCTATGGCCTCTAACGTGAAATGTAATGGTAAAAATATCAATAGGTTTAACATTTTGGGTCTCTATGAGTATATAGGTCCTCCAATACTCCTACCATGAAATACGCTCCACGTAATGTTAAATTTCCGTTTGAGGTCATATCGACTCACACATGTTAAACATATGGCGTAATATTAATTCCCGTTAGAGACCATAGAGACACCCACATATTAAACGTATGGACATTTAATTTGTGCAACAATACCTCGAATCTTACAGGTCCAGGAGTACTGTATGTAATGACAGATCTGGAATTTGAATTTCTCGAGATTTCTCCATTACTCTCGGTACATTCACCACTCGCTACGCATCCCGCGGCACAGTGACTTTGTACAGATACAAGTGAAACGCAAAGAACCATTTCACTGTTTACTCTGGAACATAATTATGAAAGAAAGGTATCTGAATGCTATTGAAAGACAGAGAAATTGTAAATTCAAAAAGCTGTAAAAAAAAATCAATTGGGTCAGAATTCTGTATATTTACTTTTAATAGCTTGATGACATTTTGGTTTTTGTTTTGGGGTTTTTTGTTGGGGTTTTTTCTCGCTCTATACTTACTATCTTACCTAGAAACATGAAACTTTCCGAATGAATGCAACTTGGTAAGCACTATACCCTTATTACAAAAGAGGTCTGTGTAGATTTTGCAGTACATTTCCCGTTAGACACCAGACAGCCATTCCCATTTTAAATTCTCATTAGAGGCCAAACAGACCCATACTGTTACAATGTTACATATTATATTTCCAGCAAAACAGACTCACTCACGCACGTATCATAGGTATCACCCCACCCCTCTCTCTCTCTCTCTCTCTCTCTCTCTCTCTCTCTCTCTCTCCGACGCACACACACACATGTGAAACGCCCGATGAAACGTAAGCCAAGGTCAACTCATTGTAGGCTGGCAGAATTGTAAAAAATTTAAGAAGCAAATCTGTCTGCCACCAAATTCTGCGTTCATTCAACAATGTAGCAAAAAATCACTTGTCGTCCGAAACTGATGAATTAGAATTTGCCTGAGTTGTCACTCGATATTTTTGACTTGCTGTCGTAAATTTAGGGCTAGAAAATAGAAGGAATATAAAATTATAGCTGTATCCAAGCAATTCAATTCAATTCAAGAGTAGAAATACAATATTGTGTGTTGATACTATGGTGTGTAGTTTGTTCATTAGCGACACCTTGGATTCTTATATTAAAAAAAAAACAAAAACGAATAAATGTACTTTTGCGATGTGTTTTTGAAATTTCATTGTGATTCTATTTGTGAGAATATACCAAATAACGTAAGCTTGTCTTTGTCTCAATTTGTTTCTGTTTTTTTTAACTATGGATAAGATATTCAAACACATACATACATACATACATACATACATACATACATACATACATACATACATACATACATACATACATACATACATACATACATTTTATAATGAAGGATTTGGGTTTTGAAAAAGTATCGACTTGATCTTGCTCTCTCTCTCTCTCTCTCTCTCTGGTCAGAAATTTACAGAGTCATCGAAAAGCCCTTTTTAGGGCCACCTAATTCTCTTAAAAAAACAGAGATACTACTAAATCATTACCAATCTGTGTTTTATGTTCGTGTATCTCATAACGACTTTTCGTAGTCAAAATGTCTGCGTGGACCAAAAATAAATTGAAGAACCGTTGTGTTTCTTAATTGGGTACATTTCACTCATCATAGGATTTATTAGGATGTTAAAAATTTCTAAACCCCCCCCCCCCTTTTTTTTTTTTGAGCTTCAGACAGAATTTATAAATGAGAAACCTATGAACATTTCGCCATTTCGCCATTATGTCCCCCCCCTCCTCCCCGCCGCAGAAAAAAAAAACAAAAGAAAAAACATGGCGGTCTAATGTTAATTATCTGTATGACCCTATACTATAATCCGCAGATCCTTTTTCACATAGTGACATTCCCGTGTTATATTCCCGTTTGGATCCATAGTGCCATTCTCATGTTAAATTCCCGTTTGACCCCATAGTTAAATTCCAATGTTAAATTCTCATTGACCTCCAAGTGTCATTCCCATATGAAATTCCCATTGTCTTCTAAGTGCCATTTTTGCCCATATTAAATTCCCATTGTAACTCAAGTGCTATATAAAACGGCGGCCTAATGTTCATTTCCCATTGTCCCACGGTTCTTCGAAAAATGGCGGCTCTAATGTTAATTACCATTGTCCACTGATCAGTATCCTATACTACTTGCATTACTGCCCCTGGGTCAATTGCTATGAGATGCACGAACACAGCATATTTAACAGTTTCATGTTTTACATTAAAAAAAAAAAAATAGTGTATATTTTATAAAAGTTGTTTCTTTAATTTAAAACTTTCTTTCAAATTCTATTCAAATGATATTTATAGATGCTTTTATTTTCCATTTAAACAGATTTTCAGATATAAAATTATTCGACATCAGAAATAAGCGTTTAAGCGTTTGTTTTTTTTTTTAAATCCTGTAGTTAATTAAGAATTGGCAACAATTTAGTTTGGGGGTCTTAACAGATTATGATCAAATATTTGCACCTTGCTAAACACTGACACCACACAATTCTTAACAGTTGTCAGACTTAACAAATTCGCCATGAATATTAATCAGATTTGATGGGTAAAGTTGAAATATGTGTTATGCAAACATAAGAGTTTGACTACAAATTGGCGACACAAACGTTGGCCTAATAGGTTTCAGCTCACAATTATTACTTCCGGATCAGTACTCACGAATGTAGTCTCTATCTATTTTTGGAGTATTTTTGCTCTTATTTTGGTGATAATATTTGGCTTACATTTGGGCATTCTCTGTATTGATTGAAAGGAAACTGTTTATTCTTTAGAAACTGTTGATTATGGCGTGATTCTCTGTATGTATTTTGGCTACAGAGCTCAGAAAGTAATCATGCACTGATGCTGCTCCGAAAGTTTAATCTATTATCTATGACATATATCTTGCTTACAATTCAGCTTCCCAAAAATTGTTGGATAACCTATTACACTGTAAGTTTGTCTATGAAGATACTTATGATTAACATATAATTTATTTGGAGATGGACATACTGGAAAGCTCAGAACTGAAAAGCAAATGTAGATAATATATGGGGAAGATAATTGAGCAATGAGTCCGTGCTAAAACATTTTTTTTAATATGCTGTGCAAATTTCATTATATGATGTTGATGTTGTATTATGTGCTGTGCATTGTTTATTATGTCTTGTGCAAACTTCTTCAAGAAGATAAAATTGAAAGTGCCCACAGTTGTGAGAATTTACAGATGCACTGGTTACGAATGAAAATGTTTTGCTGTCCGGACAGAAGTCTTTTGTCATAGTGGTAGAATTGCATATAACCTAGTAGTACTGCATTACACGAGGTTATATAAGGTCTACAAATCCCTCGCTGTTGTATTTTTAGACTATTTCATATGACATCAGTCGATAGGAATGGACTGTTCTGAAACAGTCAACCGCTTAAAACCGGTTTAAACATCATCCTACGAGAACATGTTTTTACGACTCTATATCTTAAAATAACGTAACAGAAAGAAAGAGAAACCAACAATGTATGTAAAATCAAGAAGGAATTTATTTCTCAGTAATTAACATGAAAATTCAAAAGACACTTACAATAACGTGAATTAAAGTCCAAATAATCCAATAATCCTAAGTGTCCTAATCACAAGTCCTAAATATAGAAAGTTCCGACTTAATTCCAGTAGCCTTGAATGTCCGGATGCGTCAGTAGTCTTAAATGTTCTGATATACCTGAATGATGTAATCCAGAATATCTTTAAATAAATTCACATAATCCCAAAGTCAAGTATTAATCCAATATGAGAATAAGCACTTTTAATAATTCCAATGAATACTTCGAATAAATAATTCCTCTCTCTGAATTTGCTCTGAATTTTCACAACACAAACATCTGATTATTAACATGATTCTTCACAGATTGACCATTTGAAGAAGAATGAAATATTGTCCACCAAAATCTCTATATATAAACATAAGTCACATGACAAAATATTCTACAATATGAGTAACTCTAATGGAAATTTCCTTTGTGTACCTGACTTTTCTCACATAAGTCATGGTAAATTCCACTCTAAGTACTAAATACTATGTAAACAAGACTGATCGTGAACTCAAATGCTGTAAATATGTTGTTTATAAAATGATCACTAAATTACAACTTATCTCATGGACACATATTATAAATTTCTAAAACAGTGAGCCGGTTAAAGCCGGTTTAAATATCCTCATCCCTTGAACACTCGCGAATTTCTAAATCTCAACCAGGACACTCTATTTCTGGACCACATTCTCATATTTTGACTGTGCATTGAGTAGAGCGGAAACAAAATTAAATGTTTTCCTCAACATCGATATTGTTCAAGGGAGACAAATCTGTGTGACGGTTATGCTATTATGAATTTCTTCCCTTGTTAGTAGTAGCGTGTATCTGTCAGTTTCAGAGCAACTAATCCTGTTATTTTTTCTAGATTTTTTCAAACAAAAATGTAAACAAAAGAATAAGAAATTTAAAAGGTAAAGATCCTGAAATAACATATGCAACCTTGTCTTTTTTATTTAAAAGAATCTCAGAATGGGTATGTATACTTTAAAAAATATTTGACAAAAATACGTATTCAAAAAACCACATCGTGACTGATACAGATTCATTCTGCATCTATTTTGAAGCAGAACACTTTTACAGAGACATGAAGGATGACATAAAGTTGTATGGCACTAGTAACTGTCCAAAGGATAACATATTTAACACGTCCAAATGAATAAGAAAGTTCCTGGACATTTGAAGCATGGGCTAACCGATGAACTGATGAGAGAGTTTTGTGGGTTACGGTAAAAATTATATACAATCAAAGACGGATAAAAACTGAAAGGAAAGTATGTAAAGGAATAAAGAAATGCTTGATTAAAAAGAATTTAGAATTTTATATTTACAAAGATTGATTATTCAATAGCAAGAAAAATACTGGGAAATGAATTTACTCATGTCATACAATCATAATATTTATTACATACCCAATTCATCTTATATGGTTGATCTGGCGTTTAATAACGATGTCCAATCCTTTTTTCGTATCATACATCGAGATTGGAACTATTTTGGTGTCTTCTTTGACGTCCGTGCGTTGATATTTTTGGATACAGTGAATCAAATTTTTTATAAATGTGTATAAATCCCAATTCATTCTGAGTTTCTTTCATACTGAAAGCTAAAAGTGTTCAAGAATCATAAAAAGGGGATATGTAATGAATAAAAAAAACCGCATTCGTGTTTTCTTCTAGATGGGGGAAAATAACGCGTTTGATATGGCTTATGAACTTACGGCCGCGACGTACACCAACGCCATATCAAACTCGTTCTTTCCGGCGACTCAGAACAAGACGCGTATGTAAGTTTGTGCATTTATAACATCAAACTGAAGAAAGCAGCACTGAGTTCTAGCGATGCGATGATAAAAGTTGTTTAGTGGGTAAAATAAACACTTTACTATACAGCCATATCAGTAATATGTATTGAAAAGGAAACTCAAGTCTCCTAAAATATTTGTTTCTTTTGTTTTGTTTCAAAGTACTTACAATCTCTCTCTCTCTCTCTCTCTCTCTCTGGACATCAATTTTGATGAGATCATTTCACTTAAGATAAATTTCGTTGGTTGTTTCCTTGCTATTGAAGACAACCAAAAACCGTATATTTTCTCTAAAATCTTTGATTTTAGTGATTGTTCTTTTGTACGATCATCCATACATATATTTCAAAATGTCCACCACTGAAAGCTAGTTTAGTTTAGTTGTTTCCTTTTTTGTAACGTCATCTAAATTCCCACAGTCATCAATTAGAAACAAAGTATTGCTTTCTTGGTACATATCAACCAGTAACTCTAACCACTTATTTAGTTTGTCTTTAGGATCTACAACTATCACATTTTCATCTTTTAACCACTTTCTATTGTAAGTCTTGTGGTACATAAAAGTTGGGCAGATGATAATGATGCAATTGGAAAAAAATCGTTACATACGGTCTCTGTTAGATTTAGTGCAAGCAGTGTTTTCCCACAATTAGTCAATATACAAACGATCATGTTCGAAGGTGCTTTTAAATACATTTGTTTATAGATACAGGCCGCGTTTTAACTCACCTTCAGCATTTCAGGTGTGCATAGTACAGCTATGCTATTTGTTGATGCCTAAAACAAAATTGATTTTAGTTGATTGTTTGAAAAAGTCTCACGAGCATCAGACCTAAGTGCCATACTCTTTTAAGCTGTATTCGCAGATAAATCGATGATTATCTCCAAGATGGCGTAGTTGCATAAGAAAGCAATTACATTTTTGTATTTGTCATTAACCTATTGCGCAATGTAATCAGAGGTTATCGTATCGTAATACAAACATTTTCCAGATAGTATCATTGGTTTCCACCTTTCACCACTTCATCTGCGTTTGCAAGTGTAATATTAAACCTGAAATCCGGAGGATGATCATACGAATACCGTGAACAATGCTCTGTTAGTATTTCGAAGTGAAATGGTATTTTAAACGTCTTTCCATACACCACAAACTGTAGAGCTTTGTGTCATCAATGTGTGCATCACCAGCTCCTCATCTTAACTTCTCAGTTTGTGTCTCATTATACCTTGTTCAACCCACTTTGTTCTAACATACATTTGTAATCACAAATCTTTGCATGCCATGAAACAATTTGCCTCATTCAGCTTAGAAAGATCGTTGCTTTCGTGTGATATGGTGATTTGTTTCACAAGCATTCTACTCAAACTGTTTATAACTACTACTCTCCTTTCACCTTCATCGCAAGCGACACGAAGAAAGTACCCACTACAATCGGTATATTTCGAGCTAGCTTTGGTATTGCTATTTGTAACGTTTGTTCGGATTTAATACCATTCGAGGCATATGTGACACAATGATGCGTTGTACTGACGTATTGAGACCCTCGCGGTATCTTTTCCTTCTTACGAGGAGTACGATGCCATTTTCGTAGAGATACATCGTTGTAGAAATGGTCAGAAACAAATGCATTGAAATTTTCGAAATCTAAAACTATCAGTACACGCTCGTGCGGATTACCTAGAATTCATGATGACCCAAAACTCTAACTTGACGGTACTCCTATCCCTGTTGTAGAGGAGACCAACTTGACGGTACTCCTATCAATGTTGTAGAGGAGACCAACTTGACGGTACTCCTATCCCTGTTGTAGAGGAGACTAACTTGACGGTACTCCTATCCCTGTTGTAGAGGAGACCAACTTGACGGTACTCCTATCCCTGTTGTAGAGGAGACTAACTTGACGGTACTCCTATCAATGTTGTAGAGGAGACTAACTTGACGGTACTCCTATCCCTGTTGTAGAGGAGACCAACTTGACGGTACTCCTATCCCTGTTGTAGAGGAGACTAACTTGACGGTACTCCTATCAATGTTGTAGAGGAGACTAACTTGACGGTACTCCTATCAATGTTGTAGAGGAGACCAACTTGACGGTACTCCTATCCCTGTTGTAGAGGAGACTAACTTGACGGTACTCCTATCAATGTTGTAGAGGAGACTAACTTGACGGTACTCCTATCAATGTTGTAGAGGAGACCAACTTGACGGTACTCCTATCAATGTTGTAGAGGAGACCAAAATTGTAGGTCTTATTCTTTTTTCTTTTTTTTAACTGCAAACGAATCTTTCCTTCTGCATATTAGGTACCTCAGGGACAACCTTCTGCATATTAGGTACCTCAGGACAACCTTCTGCATATTAGGTACCTCAGGGACAACCTTCTGCATATTAGGTACCTCAGGGACAACTTTCTGCATATTAGGTACCTCAGGGACAAATGTCAAAAAAGCCCCGGAGTTAATACGACCCAAGGCAAACACAGATTGGGGAGAAGACCGCAGGGTCTTCAGTTATACAGGACTTTATTAAGATCTAAACTTGACTATGGCTCTATTGTGTGTACTAATCAGATTGTAAATCTGACCTGCAGATATTTGATCCGATACACAATCCAGGACTTTGACTTTTTTGGGATGCATTTAAAACTTTCCTTAAATAAAACCTCTATGTTGCGGCAAATCAACCAATACGTTATCTCAGAAACATTTCACCATCGTATTATCTCAGATGACCGATATTGGATCTTCAGTGTACTACAAAACAATCCTCTAATCCATCTAATCCTGCATATTATATCGTCTTTATGCCCTAATACCAAACCTTCTACTGTCAGAAACCAAATTTAACTCCACCTTTTGGAATACGAATTCGTCATCATCAATAATTCTATTTTTTTAAACCGGAAACTACCTTACCTTCCGGATACTAGATTCTTCAGTGACAAATGTCAAAAAGCCCTGGAACAAAAAGCAATATTGCCAATACCAACCTAAATATCACCCGCCCCGTCCCCCTCGAAACAAAATTAAAAAAAAAAAAAATTAAGAAAAAAAATTAAAATAAGATTTGGTCTTTGCCAATTAAAAAAAATGAATACATTATCTCATTTTCAGAGCAAATACAGTTAAATAAGAGCTTCGGATACTGACCATACGACCCTTTATACAGACGGTTCGAAATACAGAGACAAGGTTGGAGGTGCTGTTGCAACATCCCATGTCACCATTTCTAATCTGTTGCCGAATAAAGTCTCCATTTTTACCGTTTAAATTGCGGCCATATTTATATCTTTGAATTACATTTAAATCTCTCTCTAAAAAAAGAACTCCCAACAAAATTTCATAATTTTTTTCGAATTCCCTTTCCACTCTAAAAGCCTTCCTAAATCTTAAATTTGATAGCCGGTTAATATTCCAAATCTTACAGAAACATTATTTCCTCAGACAATCAGGGAAATATATTCTGTACTGTTGGCTGCCTAATCGTATTGCTATTAGTAGTAATGAAAGTGCAGATAAAGCAGCCAAAGTTGCCCTGTAGACACCTGTTTTTTTAATGAAATAGTCCATATGGTAACGTGAAATATTCTATAAATCGGCCATGTTCTATATACTTGAAAAACATGTTAAATACAAACTCCACAAACAAGACCGTAACATGAAACACATTCGTGTCGAGTGTATCGACATTTATTTATGTGAACTGAATTAGGAAACTTTATGATGATGCGGTTTATATAGCAGATTTTGACCGTATATTTTCAAGATTTTATATTTTTGCCTTTAACTTTTATTTCATATACCTTTAACAGAATTTTAAGATCTTTATATTTTATATTTTACTTGTACTACTATATGGCTTTATCTTCCTTAAGTTTTGTGCTTCTTTTGTGGTTTATTTTTTGGGTGGGGTGGGGTTGACAAACCTTCATGTTTACACTTTCAGCACTTAACTTTTAATAGTCGCCGTATAAGAAGTATTGGGCTGACATGCCGTTAGACCCAATTTATGTACTCAGTCTGTAGTGAAATCCAGTTTAATACAAGATTATGAGTGATTGTTTCCTTGACATTACCTGCACTACACAAATTATTTTTGTGTCAATTTGGTTACATGAAGGAGTTACTGTAAACTGGGTGTGACACTGGTCTGAGTGTATGCCAGACTATAAGTGACCAGCAGACTGGACGTCAGTCCACTAGGGAGAAACAGATTGGATGGGAATTCAATGGGGACCAGCAGACTGAGTAGCAATCCGAGCAAGAGGGACCAGAATTTCTGTTTAGTGGCTGTTTGAGAGGGTCCAGCAGACTAGGCGGCAGTCTGCAAAGGACAAGCCGGATGGGAGGCAGTCCCTTAGGAACCATCAAAATGGGTGGCAGTCCGTGCAGACTGACCTTCACACTGTGAAGCGGTTCTTCTAGATGCTCAATTCTTTGAAAAATATTGAAACCTCTCAAAAAACAAATAAACAACAACAAGGACAACAACAAAACAAATATATTAACACCACCGCCACCACTATTCCCACCCCCACCCCCAAACGAAACAAACAAATTTCACCATCTTTTCGGATTTTCTTTCCACACTGACAGCTTTGCAAAACATTAAATTTGACAACCGGTCAGTATCTCAAATTTTACAGTTACATAAATTCCAGGAAAAAGTGTTGGCTGACTGGTCACATTGCTATTAAGGGTTATGAAATAGCAGATAAAGCGGCCAAAGTTGCCCCGTAGTCACCAGTTTTCAAATGGATGGTTCCATATACTGACTTCCAACATTATATACATTGGCATGTTCTCTATACTCTGCAAAATATGAAAAATGAAAACACCACAAACAAGCTTTGGAACCTCAAACTCATCATTGGAGATTGACCTGTTACTATTTTAAGAAATCGCAGTGATGAGGTGGTATTGTACCAATAGGACACACATGACTCCCCCACACCCCTTGAAGGATGAACCTTGACCAGTGTGCATATCTTCCTGGTTTCCTCTGACATTGGAAGACACTTGTCCATCGTATCGACTTTATCCTGCGAGACAGAAGTTCTTCTATGTAAAGACGCTTTATGATGATAAAGCCAGTGGCGGCTCGATTGTTTGAAGCGCCCGGGGGCAATGTTCGTTTGTGGCGCCCCCTACTTTGCCACAGAGAACAGTTGTATGTTTTTATGTCAGTTGCCAACCTCCAACCCCCCCCCCCCCCCCTCCCATCTAAACCCTGAAACCGGGGGCTTAGATGGGGTGGGGGCTTAGATGGGGGTGGGTGGGTGTTGGCACAAATAAAAAGCACCCTATATATTTTTTGACTTTTTAAATGGTAACAATTTACATATAAGATTTTGACCCTTTATTTTAGAGATTTATATTATTTACCTTTAGGTTTTATTTTATATACCTTTAACAGGTTGTACAGAATAATGATATGTGTAATTTTATTTTATATACCTTTTACAAGTTGTACAGAATAATGATATGTGTAATTTTATTTTCAATTTGTGGTACTACATGTTTAAATTTATTTGGAAGGGTTTACCTTCCTAAAGTTCTTTGCAATTGTTTATCGTTACAATTTTAGAACAAGCTTTTGAATTGGCACCATATAGCCAATTGTGTGCTGATGTGCCGTTAAACCCTATACATACATGCATGCGATAGTGACGCAGCCCGACTGAATGACACCTGTCATGTTTGAATGGGACTTTTAAACGTGTCAACAAGGTTATTTAAATATTTCATCTGGGATAAATATGTTGCTAGAGTGTCTCTGATTCTTATATTGGTGGCACTTAAAAAGACCAGGAAGTTGGTCAGATCAGTTTGGAAAAAGACAACTATGTAGACGCAAAGTGACGGGTGTGACAATATATTTATTATTTTTTTTTTTTATGAAATGGACTTATAAATTGAACGGTGTTTATTTAGATGATTGATATGGAAGAAAAAATTGGTCACTCGAAGGATTGGAGGAAAGAATCAACAACACATATCTGTAAAACTGGTCTGGGGGATCAGTTATCGCCGCAGCTTCAGATTACAAAACAGCCACGTGACTCGTGCACTAGACAAGTTACCATGGAAAACTATAGCCTATAACATTGGTTCCCAAACTCTTTTTGATCTCGACCCTAAATACCATCTTCTCGACCCAAAATGCAGTACCGGTATAGGGTCGCGAGGACCGGTTTGGGAACCACTGGCCTATAATATATGGTGTTTTTCACCATTTTAATTGCGAAAGTTAATCGCTAATATTTTAATTTGTATATGGCGACAATTATAGAGGAAATTATTTTCTCGTGGTTCCCACGGTCTTGGAAAACACTGGACATTTTTTTTTTGTCATGGTAAGGAATTGAAAAGTCGTGGAAAAAGTTATGGAAGATAATGAAAATTGGGAAAACAAAATTGAAAATCTCCCTTTACTTGCTTGTCAGTCAGTAGTGTTAAAGTGGGTCGAGCGTATGACTGTAAGGGGAGGACGAGGAGGCCATCTTGACAGAAAAACTGATTATGTGGTTATCTTTCATATCCTGTTGATCGATATTATTCTTATTCTTATTATTATTATTATTTCCTGTGTACAGCTCAAACTTTAGGGCCATTTCGTCGTAAACATTAAAGAATATAGTCCTAGAAACTCGGAAATTTGTCATGGAAAAGTGATGAAAAAGAAAATCAGATTTGTGTAGGAACCCTGCTCTAGAGTTTCGGTGAAGTTTTCGACAATCACTACCATTTCTCGTGATATTAAAATCTTGCAGTTTAGAACAAAATTAACAAATTGTTGACATACTTAATAATTTTGCTGTCATTTATGTGACATATTATTGTGGTCATCATCGAAATGCTGGAGTATTTTGCTCAGGATTGAAACCAGCTCGTTGGTCGAACCTAACCTATGCATGTAGTCCAAATAGAGGAGCCGCGGTGGTTCAATGTTAAGCGTGCCAGACTTGCGACACAAAGGGTGTGGGTTCATAGCATACCATCCGATCAGCCCAGGCAGGACGGCTATCGTGGTGTGTCCTTGGGCAAAGCACAATTCTCCGGCACTAAATGACCTACTTGTGTTGCACTGCCGTAACATTGAACACCATACCAAATCCAGTTACATTAGACTGCATTCCAAATTATAACTATTTACGCGTTTTGGGGTTTTTTTTTTTACTGATATTTTCATTTTTATTTTCGTGGGAAATGCTAAATGTAAATCGTTTTTCTAATCATGTATGCGGATGTGTAAATCGGGTGCAAGTCATGTATTTAATATGCAATAAATATTTGCTCCTTCTGTTTTGTGAATGAATATTATTATGTTGCAATTGTTTGCCTGTTGAATCAAAATAAAATTGCCCCCATTCTCTTTTTTCTGCCCAGGTGTTGTTTATAAAGTTCCACAGATCATTAAAAATGGAGAAAGTAGTTAGTACTTTGGTAGTGTGTTCTACTTTTTAACGAAACGAAATTTTCTCCAGGTAAGTCACCGGCTGTAAACGCGAGCAGAATCTAAACTTTGTTCTATAATTCCAGTTGTTATGAATTGTCTGCAATGTGATTGGAAGAAAATTGTCACGTGATACTGATCTAGCCCCCACCCCCACAGCGTGACTAAGATAAAAATGTGTAACCCCAGATACTCTCCGATTATAGTCTGCCTCCGGTCCGTTATGAATCGTACCCCACCTTCTGTATTCGAAAGTATTTACCTGGCACAGTTCCGTCAGCACAGACTTTTTTTAATTTGGAAAAATAAAGTTGTCAACCATGTACCTTACGATGTACATTAGGCTGCTCCGTTTACTACAAATAGCATTTCTTTAACATTGCATTCGCCGTTGACTTTTTTTTTCCAAATTAAAAAAAATTGCGCTGACGGAACAAGGTTTGGTTTGAAATTTGTAAGGTTTAAAGTTATTAAATAATCCTCACCTCGATTGTAACTGTGCCAGTTAAATACTTTTTAAGGCCGCAAGTGCGGTACGATTCATAATGGACCGGAGGCATATAATAGAAGTTCAACAGTGTAATCGCACAACTCTTACTGCACTCCAACACTCACTTCTGTAGCCAAACAAAGCATATGGCAGGTTTTACAAATCACTCTACATTTATAAATTACTGCATTATTGCTTATACACTGTTTCACTGGCTGTTCTTGAAGGTTATAGTCATATGACGTAAGAGCAGAGGATCTCATTAAAATAGACACGAGTTTTGTTTTGAAAGATCGAAATGCTTAGAAAGCAAGAACAACGAATGCAAAACAACCGGTGAAAGACGCAAGCTTAATGTAAATAAACAGCAATAGTCTGGTTTTATTTTTTTGAAATTCGTTCCGAGTAACAAAAGTTTTTCAAATCACTGCTGTGACCGGCTGATACTCTATCCTATCTTAAATACTATATAGTCGATGACTCTTGGCTAGCAAAGAGAGACTAGGCATTGTGGCAATAATAGAAGAGGTTAATGAAAGAAAACGACGTGCTACCTAAAATCGAATGTTTTGTTGAAGGAATCCGCTGATTTGAGGATAGAAAGGAAGAATATTGGAATTATAAGGATTAAATATGACTGGTTGGGTATTTATGGAAGTGTAAATTTTTCATGAAAGATTTTATGTTAACTTTGCGAGCGATTAGGAACAATTTGCACTTCGATAACTACCCAACCATGATCATTTAATTCTATAATATTGTGTTATTACAAGCAGTGTGCACATTTATATCTACATTGCAGGAAGAAAATCAACGTTTGATTGTAGTTTCGTTTCGGTTAAAATGTTTTATAATGTTTCGTTTTACAATCGTGTCACCTTTACACGTGACTACTGTGGCTTACACAGACGCTGAAATTTGCTGAAACCAATTTTTAGATACAAGGCCTAAATGGTTGATGTCGTATGGGAAGCAAGACCAAACTCGTCTTTATTTGTTTTCGATACATCTTGGTTTCAATATTATTGGATGGTATTGCTGTCAAAACCCAAAATATGAAAATGCACGGCCCTTTACGACAAAATGTCACATCCCGTAAATAGTCAAAGTTAATATATATGACGGTAACATGTTAATATCAGTGTGTGACTTTCTTTGTTGTAGGACTACCTATGAACCGTATTCGCAATCACGTGCTCCAGATACAAGGTACAAGGGGGGAATTAGTTTGTTAAGTAGAAGATCATTTTGTAGGTGACCAATACAAATAATTGTTTTAAAATTTTGCCTGCTTCATACGAACACATTGAAAAGCCGGCATAACATATAGAAAGGAAAATAAATTATTGAAAGTGAAGAGGAGCAATTATGTGCAAACTGGCATCTGCCGCTGAATGTTGGAGCAGTTGACAAAATTAAATTAGGACTTTAATGATAGACATAGCGCTACTGCCGTCGACGGCAAAAAATATGGCAAAACTGAACGAAAGTGATGAATTGAGGTGCATTTATCCTTTGTGGTCATTATATCATATCCTGTGGCCATATAACTATAAATTAGCACAACACAAAATAGATTGTAATTACTGAAAAAAAAGCAAAACAACCATAATTATATGTATTATTTAATATTCAGTACTTGACACAAAATTCACACATGTTGCACTGTTATTAAAGTACGATATTTGTTATCTTGTTATGGCGTAAATGTGGGCATGGCTAAAATTACATTGATTTTGGTTACCAACATCATCACTAGGCAAGCCAACAACGGACAACATCAACATTATATCAATGATATTATTTACAGTAGTCGAGAAACAATATTTGACCCAGGGTAAGAGAAGTCAATTGCGGATAATTTGACCCTGGAATAATAGCAGACAAGACATTCATTGTTCTCAGTATATTCAGTTTGATTTCACTTTGTACTGCGCACTCCACCATACCGGTAGACAAGCCAGAGTTGATCATTTGATCTTTGGTGCTACATCATAATGAAAAGTGACAGAATAATATTTCATTATAGAAAAAAAAAAGTCAAAACCATAACCAAAAGTGTGAGACCTGGACACGAAATGACCGGGAATATATCAACCAGTGACTTGGAAGAGGACACTGTTTAAAGTCGGGGAAAATAGCAGATGTCTTGTCATTGAATCCAAGGAGGAGAAACAAAACCTAACCAAGCTTCCACCTTTCGTGATAGCTAAAGCATTTCAAGTATTGGCTGGAGAGCCAGTGAGTGTGAAAGAACCCAGGTGTGGTCAGTTTCTAATGGAGTGTAGCTTTAAAGCTCAATGACAATCTGCTTTGCACAAAGCGGTTTGGGGAGATGCCCATTAGGGTATTTCCACACAGGTCTCTAAACTCTTCAAGAGGTGTTGTTCGTTCTAGAGATTTGGATGGCTTCATTGAGACTGAGATGCTGGAAAATCTCAATATCTCCCAATTGAAACGAATCAGCATAGAGGGGTATGCCTTCTGAACCCAGGATGCCGCCAAGCGGTCATACAGTTCTGTAAACAGACGGTTCGAAATATGGATACAAATTTACCGGTGCCGTTGTAACACCCCATGGCACCATCTCGAGGCGGTTACCGGATAAAGCCTGGCAATGGAACATGTTCATGTTGAGGGTAATGGCCCTGAACATTTGTTTACAAGTCCAACAAAAGCATTCACCGTTTACATTATATACCTGTATGTGTGTGCACATGTGTAGTACGGTGTGTAAATCGCAGTCCAGCAAGATTACATCTTTAATCAAGTCGTGGCAGTGCACATAGAACAATTGGTTTTCCCCCGTGTCATCATTATTGGCAACTACAGGTTTACCACACGAATGCCTTCAATCACTTCTTCGTAACGGGAGCAAGGTTTATTAATTTCCTTGCATTTTTCCACCAGATTTCGCATTATATTAAATCGCCGCAAGGTGCCAAAGCAATTTGTTTTGTTTTTTCTTTCTTTTTTGTGTGTGTGCATCATACCACTCTTATGACACGCAACCAGGATCTTCCAGTGGACCAACGTTTCAGCTTTTTGTACTTACGACCCCTGCCCTAAATCTTGCTCCATTATTTGTTGAGATGCTTTCTCTCCTCAGAGTTCTGCTTAGAAAGGAAAGAAAAACAAATCATTTGTTATTTGTTTGTTCTCCTTGTTGGGTGTGACCGAACGGCGTGGTTTTGATTGTACCGCCCTTTATTTCTTTTTCACACTCTTTTCGTTTTCTTTTTTTTCTTTTCCTAGTTGTTGTAGTACTAAAAGAAAGCAAAAAGAATTTGGTCTCCTCATATTTATGGCATATTTATCCAGAAAGCACTCTGCTGTTCCACAGTTCCTACTAAGTCGCGTTCCAGTTAGGTGTGTGTCAAGTTCACGCTGATCTCATGGAGAAAAGTTTCCTTCATGGCGTAATCACCTTGAAACCATCTGCAGCCAAACTCTTTGACCAAGTCTCTAAGACGGCATTCCTTTACCAACGCGCCACCCTTGAAAAGATTATTTCTGATTATCTTATTTTGAAGATCATTTCTGAGCGTCTGTAATAAAACGGATGTTCGCTCATTTCGTTTTTATTTCTGGTTGGTATTTACGTCTAGTTTTTTTTTTAGCTGTTTATCCACTCCTGTAGAAAGCAGCATCTGTGGTTGAGTTCTTCTTCTAGCGTATGTGTGTCCAGATTTTGCAGTGCTTTCGACGGCGTGCTTTGTATCTGTTTCAGTCTCGACTTTAAGTGTTTCAACTTTTTTCCTTTCTTCTTCTAATCTAAATTTTATATCATGCGCCGATTCCAGAAAGAGATGAACCTTTTGTTTTTATCTGGTTTGGCCGTAATGTAGGTGCTTGCGTGCATTTTTTTTTATTATTTATTGGTCGCGTACAACAGTCCATCGTCTGCAGAAATATTTGTACCGCATTTTCCACAATATCTTGTCGCAATTCTGTATAGATATTGTCCTTCCCATTGACGGCTATGGTTATAGACTCTTTAAGGGCCTCCACTGGTTTAAACATAATTTCTTTGCTCGATTATGCAAAAGGGGTCGGGCTACAAGTTCTCGCAACATTAGATAAGCCCTTCCCCCACACAAATATAGTGGTACAAATTAATCAAACATGACAAGCAGCAGGAAAAAAAAAACACGAAAAAAAAAGTTAGAAAAGAAACAACGAAGCACAACAAATAAGATGTGCTGGAAAATAAAAGACAGTGGTTCAAAAAATGAAAGAAGATATCCAAGGCAAGTAAACAATGGTGTTACCAAGCTTCGGAAAGAATAGAATTTTGTATGTAATGCACCTTCATCAACTATTAATTGGTCCTTGTACTGTCTGAGAAAAATATATCTCTTTATATTTAAAAACTAAGGAAGAAACATTAGTTAAAAAGCTTTGTATCCTTAGTGTACTTTTAAAGAAAACAAAAACTTAAAGATATTCAAATATTGTTCAGTTTTGAGTTCAGGTGAACCAAATAGAATAGTGCTTAACACGTCGTTAAGACCCAAGTATTAGATTTTGCGTTTGAACTATCGAGTGCAAATGAAAATATAACGATATGCACTTTCTGATTCTGTCCCCCAGTTGAATAAGAGATTATCAGGTGATTGTCAGACTGATGTTTTCTAAGGTCGCTAAATTGGTTTCTGATCATTGTGTGAATAATAGAGTATTTGCGATCACCAGAAAGATAAAAAGAGGGAACACTCTTGTTTTGCGGGGTAATACACTCATTACATTTTAAGAAATCGCTTTCCGTTTTGACATTTTCAGGTAGGGTATTCCATATGAGAATACAAGAGGTAAGGAAACATTTGTCTCGTCATTTCAAGTCTGGCATTTAATCTAAAGAGTGTTTTGTCGATTACGTAAATTATATCCTGACGTTTCTTCCACCAAAAGAAGTAGCAGTTCGTTTAAATAATTTGGTGATTTATTATAAATAATTTTATAAAATGTACGGATTTTATGGGATTTTCTTCTTTCTTAGTTGACCAACCGCATTTCTCGTGAATATTGTGTGGGGGCACTTCCGGTTACACCTGTAACTATCCGCGGCCTCTTACTGTAGCCTCTAATCTATCCGACTCTGCATTTGAACATCCATACCAATCGACATCTGCATATTCTAATAGAGGCCTAATATATGATAGGAAAAATATACCTAAGGATTTTCTACTCAATTTGTATTTTGAGCGATCTTAAAATATTTAGCAATTTATATGCTTTTTAAAGTATATTTTGAAAAATGTAGATATGTATTAATACGTGCAAGGCCCAACATTTTTTATTGTGAACAAAAGCGAGTAATTCGTTTTGGAACTTCGGTTTGTTAAAGATTGGGTTATTCATTTAGCTCTAAAAACACGACTTCAGTTTTTGTTGGGTTAAAGCTTACTAACCAAAAAGGCAATAAAGTCTGGCGAGACTAAGTAGATCCTCCGCAATATCGTTGATATATGCAAGAAATAAGAACGGTCCTAAAACTGAACTGTGCGGCACCCCAGCTGAAACGGACTAAATTGTAGATTGTGCGGTTTCAACAGCAACAGTTTATGTTCTATCTGAAATGATAATTGGTGGACCAATTAATCAGATCTTTTTTCTATTCCATAGCTTTTAAATTTATGGATAAGACCTTTATGCCAGACATGGTCGAATGCCTTCGGTACATAGCAAAATATTACATACGGCTTCTTCACAATCGATTGCTTCACAAATAATATGATACATATCTAAAAGTTGGTATACGGCCAAGTGATTTGGAAGGAAGCCCAATTAATATTTGTAAATAAGATTATTTTCATGCAAGTAATTGTATATATGTTTGAAAATGACCCTTTCCATGATTTTGCCCACACAGCTTAGTAAATAAATGGGTCTGTAATTTGTGGGCTCAGTTTTGTTTACGTGTGTAATGCTAATAGCACTGCTTATTTCCAAAGAACGGGGAAAATTTTGTCATTAAGAGGGCTGTTGAATAAAACACATGAAGATCTTATAATTGCCGGTGCTGCACCTTTTAGAAGATTACCACTTGTCTTATCACAGCCACAAGCTTTATTTAGAGGAATTGTTCATATAAAGTCTAAAATTTTCTGTTCACTTATTACAATGCCTGTTAATTGTGCGTAGCGGCAATTCTGGAAGAGCTACATTGATATCGCTGATTTTAAAAACAGATGTGAAAAACGAATTTAAACAATCGGCCTTCTCTAAATCGGAGATCGTAGTGTTTAATGTACCATCATATGGCGTGAATAGTAGTTGTGGTATATTACAGGATACTTTTTGTTTAACTAAGTGTCGGGTGAGCCTCCAAACATCTTTTGAATTGATACTGAGGGTATCCAAGTTTTCATAATTTTTAAACAATTTCCTGTGCAAATATGTTTTGATTGTTTACTTTATTTCGCAATTTTTTATATTTAGCCCAGTTTCTATGATTATTTGTTCTGATCTCTGTCGTTATCAATCGATCTCTTTTTCTAGAGTTTCTTCATAGGACGCTATCATATCAAGCTTTATCGGAAGGTCGAAAGGTTGCTATCCTTGTAGGGATGCATCTGTCCGCCATATCTAATAAGCAGGACTTAAATAGATTTGTTGCATTGTTGATATCGGAGCATTTACTACACTTTTGTATTCAATTAAAGTTTGTTATTAAAGTATTAAACTTCTGAAGATCCGCATATTTATAGACCCACACCTTCCGTCTAAAACGTGAATTTGATTTGTAATAGAGTTCAGTTATTAGATAAGTTGACCGGTGGTCACTTACTGACATGTCAGTAACAATAAATCTCGAATTATAAATTTCTATATTAGGCGATACTATAACAGGGTCGCGCAAGGATGCCGAATGAAAGGTTACTCTCGTAGGTTCGTTTTTCAAAGTTTCTAAATTCTTGAGTACTATAATATCTCTGAGGTTTTTCAGATGCAAATACTGAAGGAATCCCATCGTCTTGTTCTGATGGAGAGCAATACACAACTGATCATAAATAGCATCCATTTTTTACATAAATTTCATTCCAAAGTGTTTAAATATTTTTTACAGGTATATCAGTTACATTTTTGAATACTAGTATATATATATATATATATATATATATATATATATATATATATATATATATATATATATATATATATATATATATATATATATGATTAGTTCTATCACAGCTGATGTTTGTTGTACCCATCTAATTTAAGATCATCACTATCAATCAATAGAGTTATCAAGAGAAACTATTTGGACAATTTTATAAAAAATCGTCGACATTCTCAGCCAGAAATTCAAACTTCTTTCGGACAGATCTAATCTTTACGTGAACAAAGGAAAGTGCGTCATTCGTTCTTGCAGAGAATAATGAATTTCGACTGTGACGGATTTATGGGAGTCGGGCTGACCTCAATTCAGTTCAACATTACCAGCTGGTAACAAAATTAAAGTAAACCAAACGAGAAAAATGATGCAACATATCAATAATGTACTGGGTAGAAACCATTTTAGTTACTTGAAACAAAGATGACTTGACAGAACACATATGGGTTAAGTCTGAAAAAAAGCAATTATAAGTAAATTACCAGGAATTCGAAGAATTAATTTCTCAACCATGACGGAGATAGCCTAGGAGTATTAAAGAAATGTCATCATTTTTTCGGATTCTTTTTCCACATTAAAACCCTTGCAGAATCTTGGATCTGACAACTCGTTAATGTCCCAGATATTACAGAAACATGATGTTCTCAGAATCTGGGTAAAGTATTCTGTACTGCTGGTTGCCTAGCCACATTAACATAAAGGGTAATGGAAGAGCAGATAACGCTGCCCTGTAGTCGCCCGTTTCCGAAGGTAAGATTCCATATACTAACTTCAAATATTGTATATATCAGCATGCTCGTCATTCTTGGCATATATATGTGGAATGAGAACTCCACAAACAACCTTAAGATCAAACCCAGTACTAGAGAGTGGCATCCCCCGTATAGAGACCAATTGGAGAGATGATGTACGTGCTATTGTGCCGATCGCGTATCGGGCACGCGTACCAGACTCGTGCATACCTCCTGAAGAGTGGACCGTGACCGGAGTGTGTACCGTGCCAGTGTCCACTGACAGTGGAGCACATTCTTGTAGAGTGTGTCGATTTCCGCCCTGTGAGATGGAAGTATTTGACGTGAACTGGTTGAAGAAACTGTACGAGGACGTACCACCTGAGAAAATGTTAGACTTTTGAAGGGAATGCAGTTTATACAAAAAACTTCAATCACGTTTAAATGATTTTACATGTCTTACCTTTATCTGTTATTTTATATATATTTTACAGAATTTTTACATCTTTGTGTTTATTCAGTATTTAGTTATACTTAATTATACATGGGAAAGGCTTTATCTTCCTACATTTGTGTGCAATCAAATTTACATTTTTTCGAACTTGACCTTTTGTTGCACTACATTGCCAATTTTGCGCTAAGGTGCTGCAAAACACTATTACATATATACTTTATCTCAGACGAGCGAAACCGGCTCTACAGTTTATCAAACTTTGTTATAATCCATCTGACCCCGCATACGATTTAATGTCTACGCCCAAATACTTAACCTTGGACGTTTAGAAACCAAACTTCACTGCACCTTTTGGCATACGAATTCGTCCTCACGTGGAAACAACAAAACTTGGTGTTGGAAATATTGTAGAACTCAGTATTCCCAAATCATCACCTTAGTTAACAAAACCGCCCCAAATAATATTTGACCTTCGCGAATTCAAAAAGTCCTCAACAAATCCTCTCCTTTTTCAGAGTAAATTCACTGAAATCAGAGGCTACTATCGTAACCATACGTCCCTGTATACAGACGGTTCGAAAGATGGAGACAAAAGTTGAAGCTGCTATTGCAACACTATCTAGAGCTGGTCACCGCATAAAGCCTCGATTTTTACTGCAGAAATTAAAGCCATACTCAAAGCTTTGAACTACTTTGAAGTTTCACAGAAAATAAATTTCATCATCTATTCGGATTCCCTTTAAACATTGAAAGCCTTGCAGAATGTTCAATCTGACAACCAATTAAAATCCCAGATATAACAGAAACATGATGTTCTCATACAGTCTGGGAAAGGTATTATGTAAAGTTGGCTGCTTAGCCACATTGGTATAAAGGGTAATGAAAGGGCCGACAAATCCGCCAAAACTGTCACGTATTAACCTGTCTCCTAATGGAAGATTCCATATACTGACTTAAAATATTGCGTAAATCAGAATGTTGATATTCTAAGCGAAACATGTGAAATGAAAACTCCACAAACATTTGTAAAACACAAAGCCAGTATTGGAGTGTGGCATCCCTCGTATTGAACGAACAGGAGACCTGAGGTGGTATTGAGCCGATCGCGTATCGGACACGCATACCTGATTCGTGCATACCTCCAGCCATTACAACACCCCATGGCACCACCTCGATCCGGTTACCCTATAAGGCCTCCATTTTTACTACAGAAATTGCAGCCATACTCAAAGCTTTGAACTGCGTTGAAACCTTTCAAAGAAAAAAAACAGATTATATCATCTTTTCAGATTCTCTTTCCACATTGAAAGTCATACAGAATCGTAGATCAAACAGTCCATTAATATCACAGATATAACAGAAACATGATGTTCTCATGGGATCTGGGAAAAGTGTTCTGTACTGTTGGCTGCCTAGCCGCGTTGGAATAAAGAGCAATAATAGGCCAGATAAAGCTGCATTGCAGCCACTTGTTTCTGAATGGAAGATTCCATATACTGACTTGAAACACTGCATAAACTATTCTGTTCGTCATAGTTGGCAAAATATGTGGAATGAAAAATTCATGAACTAGAGAACATGAAACCCACCATTGCAGAGTGGCATACCTCGTACAGAACAAATCGGAGAGATGAGGTGGTATTGTGTCGATCACGTATCAGACACGCATACATGACTCGCAAGGCGAACCTCGACATAGTGTGTGCCCTGCCAGTCTCCACTGTCAATGGAACACATTCTTGTCGAGTGTTTTGACTTCGACCTTGCGAGACAGAAGTATTTTAACGCTAACTACTTGAAGAAACTTAACGATGACATACCAGCAGAGAAAATCTTGGACTTTTGAAGGGAATGCGGTTTATACAACAAATTTTAATCATGTTTTAAATATTTGAATTACTTTTATTTGTTATTTATATACATTTTCAGAATTTTATTTACGTTTTATATTTTGTCTTGTACCTAATTTTACATTTCTTTGAAAGACTCTTATCTTCCTAAATGTTTGTGATATTCACTTTTACATTTTTCGGACTTTACCTTCTGTTAGCACTATATATCCACTTTTGTGCTGAGGTGCCTTGAAACGCTACTACATGCATACATCCTGAAGGGTGAACCTCGACCGGAATGCATACCCTGCTAGTGTCCATTGACAGTGGGGCACATTCTTGTCGAGTTTGTCGATTTTTCCGCCCTCTGAGACGGAAGTATTTTAGAGTGAACTGCATGAAGAAACTGTACGAGGACGTATACCACCTGAGAAATCTTAAACTTTTCAAAAGAATACGGTTTGTATTAAAAAAAATTAATGTTTAAAGGATTTTAGGTTTCACCTTTATCTGTTATTTTGTATACATTTTAGAGAATTTTAAAATCTTGATGTTATGTAACTTGTATTTAATGTTTAAATTTATTTTGAAGGCTGTATCTTCCTAAATTCTTTTGCAATTCATTTTTACATTTTTTGAACTTTACCTCTAGTTGGCACATGCCCACTTTTGTGCTGAGGTGCCGTGAAACACTACTACATACATACGACTGGTTTGCATCCAACATGCACGATGTATGCTCACCATGTGTATTTCTTAGGTGAACTAGACTCTAATAAATATGCTAATGAAAGATCTCTCTTGTGGATCTGTAGTCCCCTCTTGTGAAAAAAAAGACGATATATCCCATCCATTACGGCAGGGGTCGACTACCTATGACTCGCGAGCCAAATGTGGCTCACTACGGAAGAAAATATGACTCTTTTGTCATCCCTAAAATACAAGACATTTTTTTAACCAAAATAAAAATTAATTTAAAAAAATAAAAAATGCTTAATTACTCACGTCAATTCGGTCTTTTTCTCGTTTTTTTTTTCTTCCTCATATTATTAGTCAACATGTTTAATATCAATAATGTTAAATTGTATACTGTTAGTTACAAATGAGCTTTTTATACAGGCTTTTTGTTGATCTCTTGCTCCGAATTGTGACATAGTTTGGCTCTTTAAGTATAAACGGTTGCCGACCCCTGCCTCACGGGGAGTGGCCGCATCCATATTTGGTCCTTAAAAGCTGTAAATCATTATATGAAGCATTTCTTTTCAAAACTAATATTAGACGTCGTAAAGTAAAATATAACTATACGTCTATTTAATGAAATTGTTCTATTTATAAGAACAACAATCTTCTTGCAGATGCATGACTAGTTTTATATTTTCTAAATAGAATTAGGTTTAACATGCTTCCAATTCGTGTGTCGTGGAAATTACATTTTTATTATTTGGCTATGACTGTCCATTTCTTTTTGAACATTGAAACGGACAGTAGTAACAGCCAAATATAGTGGTTAAAAAGACAAAGATCTAGACGACGTACATCATAAGCATTTTCAGGAGAAACAAACTTAACAATAAAGGTACAAAAGTATGGCACAATCAATCATTGGATGGATTAAATTGAAGTAATGCTATTTATAATGTTCTGTTTCTGGACAGGACTGATCTAATACTACGGCATTACTAGGAAAAGGATGGGATTTTTTTATATGATCCCTGTGAAACCTTCGAAAAAAGATCATGTAGCCTGACAAGATACCCATCTCATGGGCGTATAATTATGAATGCTAAATGTTGCCTGTCTTATTCTCTCTTGTAGAAAGTAATGAGAATTTATTATGTCTTTATTCTAAGTGGGACTAGAATTATACTATAATCCCAGATTCAAAGCTTTCAATCAAATGCGTATTGAATGCACAACACAACAAAGCACTAAGCACTTTTTTCATCACAAGACCCTTTATCCTCTTAAGGAGATCGTAGAACTAATCGCTATGAATATTTTAAAAGATGACAACGGCATAATATATTTGTCAAGCTAGAGTTGAAGCTGTTTATTTGATACCATTCAGCAGGCTCGTGCGGCTAAAAACGGGGATGCCACTGCGTATATACTGTATTATATGGCAAGCCGCTGTAGTGAAAAATCGATATTTTCTAATATTAGGAAATGTTCGACATTTTACTATCAGAAAATCAGCACCAGGTTCCGATGACCAGGCTTATTCCAGATTCCAAACAATGACTTATCCCATGATATGTGACCGTAGCCGGAAGTTCTCAATAATAAGCTGGGAAAAATCGAAGCTCGAGTAACTTTATTGGAATTTTTTTTTTTTTTTAAATCTGTAGAAGAAATGGAATCAACCTACATAATTGCGGACATGTGATTCATGTATTTAGTTTGTATAGTCCTGTGCAAGTTTATTTCAAAATATAAAATGGACTGCTAAGATGCCAAAGTTGGAAAGTATTTTTGTCCATTTTAATTTGTTCACGCAGTATTCGTGTTGCATGACTCATTAAAATATTTACTGCAATTTGAAGATTCCTTTTGAAAGCCAAGTTATTCAGTTATTTTTACTGCTATTGTTTTACTGTTTTATCATTCGATATCGATTGACGGCAAATGAACGTAAGTTTGTCTTTAACTCGTGCCGAACAAATGAATTAATTAAGTTAAGGGCCGAGATTCCACTAAGGTGCAGTTTTCTGCTTATCATTCTTTGCTGATTGATTGTATTACCACACATACCTACGGGTTGGTTAATTTGCCAAAAACATATTATCTTTATGATCTGTTATGCTTGCTTGTCCTCATTTATTCAAACAGTTATTAGCCAATAAACTTCCTCAAGCTTACCCATCAACGCGCCATGCAAACATCGTGTAATACTTCTCACACTTAAATGCTTAGAAGTCGTGCATATTGTTGGTGGTGTTGTTGCCGCTGCTGCAAATATAATGATAATCACGAAAACGATTATTTTAGTACCTTTTTATAATTGTTAATAATAATAATATTATCAGTATTATTATTATTATTATTATTATTATTATTTTGTGATGCAGTCGTATCAAGAGTCTATAATTCAGTCCTTAGATTTGTCGATTTATTTATTTGGTCATCGATCTAAGACGGATTTTTTAAAATGTATTTATTCATTTGGCCATCGATCTAAGACGGATTTTTTAAAATGTATTTATTTATTTGGTCATCGATCTAAGACGGATTTTTTAAAATGTATTTATTTATTTGGTCATCGATCTAAGACGGATTTTTTAAAATGTATTTATTTATTTGGTCATCGATCTAAGACGGATTTTTTAAAATGTATTTATTTATTTGGTCATCGATCTAAGACGGATTTTTTAAAATGTATTTATTTATTTATTTAGGACGACAGTGGAACATGTTGTTGAGTGTATCAATTCCCGCTCTTTGAGCGAGGGGTTTATAATGTAAAAAATCAGTTTGGAAACTGTCTGATGATGTATCACGAGAGAAAATCTTTGACTTTGTGAAGGAATATGGTTTATATAACAGCTTTATACCCTAAATTTTTCGGATCCTATATTTCATTACGTTTATTTTTTACTTTATGTTCATTTTACAGAGCTTCAACATCTGTACCCTCTATGTTTGATCTTGAATTACTTCAAGTTTACGTGTATATGAAAGGGTTGTTCTTCCTAGAGCGTTTTGTGCAATTCTAGATATTCACATTTTTACAGCTTTACTTTAATTGACACTGTAGTCGTTATTGTACTGACGTCCCGTTAAACGCAAATACATACATATTCGATATTGTGATTGCGTCCTTTTTCCGCAGAATCGTTGCTTTAGCTTTTTTTTAACATAGGGCTTTAGCAACAGTTGAAGTGGGGTTTTTTTAATTGTAATTTATGTTCCTGCTTATTATTGTTAATAATAATATTGTTATTATTATTATTATTATTATTATTATTATTATTATTATTATTATTAAACTATAACTTCCTAGTTGGTTAAGCGTTGAAAATGCCTTCTCCACGAAGCACGCCTCGTTGATTATAGTACGTGTGTATTTGTGTATTACCTACTCACTGCAGGGGCCCTGGGTAGCCGAGTAATCTAAGGCGCTTTCCTTTACAGATCACTCGCACATTTCACCTCAGTCCGCAGAAAGAAAGAAAAAAAGTAAAATAAAGATTAATATGATAGTGAAATCGGCGGAAACACTATTAATGGTGTCTTTTATCTCGAATTACCTATGCATCATTCTATGCACCCATGGCTGATTTGCATATTCTGTTCACACACACACACACACACACACACACACACACAAATGTAAATGTGAAAACAGACCAGAAGGAATTACTTCTTTTCTCAGGGGGACAAAAATACAAAACAAAGAAACTTTCGTGACTTAAAAATCTATAAATAAACAGTTCCATTGTATAACTATGTCACGCCTCAATGAGCACGCTCCAGGTATTAGGAGTACACAAGCCTTAGTCATATCGATTCACGTGAAGCATTATACATTACATTCCAAAGCATTTCTTTGCAAAATAGCAAATCTCAATACAACCTTGATCTTTGTGTTGGGAACTTTGTGGTAGGTGTAAGAGTCGCACCCATAGGACGAAAAGGGTTAAGATAAATTTTAGAAATGTTAGAAAATGCCACCTTTCCTTGAAGGACTTATAAAACGTGTTGGAAACTTCGGTTTGTATCGTCCGATAGGAATTTCATTCAACCTGTGAATTTGTATTGAAGATGTCGCTCTGATCTTTGGAAACTTGAATTGGTAGCAAAAGGACTCCTCAAATTGTCTTATGGTTTGTGGTGAGAGCATAGCTATTCAGGAAAACTGACCTTTACCTACAACTATAAAGGAACAAATATTTTAAGGAAAACAAATTTGTCCAGGTCTCGATCTGAGTTTGTCTGGAATATATTGTTTTCAGACGCGACAAATGGAGATCACAAAAAGGAAGGCTAAAGGTTAGTAAACTACCTCGATAACTATTTAATGAAGTGTGCATGTGTATGTATGCGAGTCTGTGTGGTTTACATACTTACATACTGACCTATCTACATACATACATTTATTAATCCATCCATCCAGCCATCAATACACTCAGGATTATCAAGTTTTATCAAAATCAACTTGTTTTGAGTGAACTATCAAGTCTCATAGCTATGCAACTGACATACGTAACTGGTCCAGAAATTATTGATTTTTTTCATAATCTATTTCTAACGTGGCCTTCTTTGTGATATATCAGTATAAAAAAAATTGTACCTTCTGTCTACGTTGGGTAAGTCTCCTTCTCTGGGTCAACAACTGATTCCGACCTCGTATTAAGGTTTATATCCCATTATGGTCATTACACCATGTATTTGGGCACAGCAGAGACTATGCATTGTAATTAATTCTAACCGATAGGAATACCTAAATTACATTACGGAAGTAGCAATTTATTTTTGTTAGTTTCTAAGCCTTCACTAAAATGGCAAAGTTCAAAACATTTTAAAGCTGTTTTGAAACAACCCTTGTAAAATATTAAGGACAGCACACGCACGGATGTCTTCACACCATTGTGGTCATGTATTCAAACCACAGTAGTCGCTGATATTAAGTGTGAGTAACCTAAACTTTGCAACTGCATCTTGGAGGGGTCAATTCAAAATTGAATGTGAATATTATGGACTTTGTCAATTTATGGTACATTTTTGGAAGCTAAGGGGGGATGGGGCGAGATAACACGGGTATCACAGCACACCCCCATCCGTTTATGACAAGTAATTTGCTGCTTGCGCGGGGTTGGCGGGGGTCTGGTGACTGGAGGACTACTGGTTAGTAGCAATACTCGTACCGCTTGTTTTATTTTTTGGATTTTACGAAAGATTTGACTTCCCTCACTGTCTAGCATATTATGCTTAAATATTTGTACTTGTTTGTAAATTATAATAATGTAATCTATGTACTTATAGCAGTTAGAATTGCAATGTGTAGTTACTGCTGTGCTCATTTGAAGTCATATTGCCAAAATACATAGAGTAATGACCAAGGTGGGAGAATAAACCCTTACAGCCACATTGTTTTGTGTCCATGTTATCCGAGTAGATGAGTATATGTTGCATGTGTATTGATATATTGACTGCATGACCAGTCGATGACCAGTTGATGAGTAGGATAGCATGTCCTTAATCCAGGTAAGTTCTGGGTGCGGAACAGTAAACGCTGCCATGTATGTACACCTAAATGAAGTCAAACTGAATTAGGAATGGACCCATCCCACGTTTACAGGTAACACTCTTTGACAGTTTCGATATTGGTGAAATTTAAAACAAAATATCAGAAATAAAAAACAAAACAATTGTATTAAACAAATTCAAATTCTTGTCATATGTAACTACGTACACCAATTAGGCTAACCACTGTGGTATTAAAACATATGGAGGAAATATATTGGGCACTGCTGAAGAGACCACTCTGCATTATCTTGTATCTAAAACTTTGTAGCGATATTGAGGTTACAGACACAGAAAATGTATACACTTTATCCGTTCCCCACCTCTATTAGCACAAGGGTTGGGGGATATGGAGGGTCATCTGCTGGATAGTGGAAACGGCTTGCTGGTTCATAGTTCTGATAAATTATGAAGATATTAAACAAAACGAAAGCTCTGCCTGGAAGAGACAAGGCGTCCCCTCGCCTATCCTAAATTTGCCTGTGGTCTTTGGTTTTAATTCTTTGGCTCACGTTAATAACATGATCCAGGGGCACTGTTTATTACAGGTATCAATATACCCATTACTGGCGTCATATTGATATTATATATTTATCTGCTTCATGAGTGCTTGGAAATAAGCCTGCTGACAACGAATCAATCAATGGAGAAGTAATACATATTGCGGGGGGGGGGGGGGGGGGTGGGAAAGAACCAAAGCGGTCCATGTTTTAGTTCCGACACTGAACAACGTTGTTTAATCTTATTGTATCAAGGAGAGGATCTAAAGATGGGAAATAATAATAATAATAATATTTATAATATTTTCTGAGAATAATGCGTATGGTTCAGAATCAACCAATTTTATTTGTTAATATAGCTCTAAAGTACTTCACTCTATAATTAAAAGCTAACCACTGTAAATGAACGAATAAATGTGAGGATGGATAGTCTTTTCTTGTAATAATTCCAGCGGCTCATTCTTGGAGTTTAATTATCTGATCAAGATTAGTAGCATTGCCATTCCCCCATGTGGTACAACCATAAACAAGCAAAGGCAATACATATCCATTATAAAACATTTTAGCATAGATTCTGGCGCCTACGAAGTCCGTGTGTTCAATAAGTCTTTTCTGGAGGATACTATAGAACGCACGCGCACTATCTGATTGTCCAACGTTAGATGCCTGTCAATAATCACCCCTAAAAGTTTTTGATTCTGTGTTATTTAATTTTCTTCCCTGAACAAATATAATGATTTTGTTGGTTTCGCACTACAGTATAACAGCCTCAACGTCTTTTTGTAATTTTTGCTCAAGGGAAGGGATTGTAATATTGATGACATGTAAGGTTGTGTCATCCGCAAATTTTTTTTAGTGGCTTTCATATGACGCGGTAAATCATTAATAAAAAGGAGAAAGACCAAAGGGCCAAGAATAGAGCCCTGAGGGACTCTACTTTTGACGTATTATAAAGAAGATGTAGCATTGGCCACAGAAACGCACTGTTGCCTTCCTGTTAGGTAAGAATCAAACCAATCAAGCGAAATATCACTGATTTTCTATGCGTTCTATTATTCATGATCTACTAAATCAAACTCTTTTTAAAAATCTTAATAAACTACTCCCATTATTTTTCCGTTATTTATAGCTGCTAGCCATATATCAACCAAGTTTGTAAGGGCAGTTTAGCATGAATGCTTTTCTCTGAAATCTGATTGTGAGTTATGTAGAAGATTATTTTTTTTAATCGGCGCAGATGAAGGGCGGTGTGTTTTTCAAAATTTATATATAAGGTTGGTAAATATGTAGGTCGATAATTGCTGCTGACTTGCTATCACCTTGCTTAAAGACTGGGGACACTTTGGCTAGCAGATTAGTTGGAAAGATTCCCGTACCAATACTTGTATTTATCAAGCTAGCAACTTGAGCTGGTAGTTTGAGTATTTTTGGTGAGAATTAATCTAGTCCTGTTAGTCCTGTTGCTTTTGTGCCATTAGGTTTCTTCAATAACTTACGAGTACTACAGCTACCTGGCAAATCCAACCCTGCCAGTCTAAAATTTTTTAGCTCTGGAAGTTAAAAGTTGTCTGCCCACATAGGTGGCAGTCAGAGAGAGTGATCTACCCTTGATATAGGGATTGGCACCAAATCCCGTGTATACTTCATTTACTACTTCCGTTGGTGCTGAGTAGCACGCGCTCTCTCTTGAGAAAACTCGCAAACCGACTTCAAGATTTTGGGTATTCAACTTTAGAGCTAGTTGGAGGAGTTTCTCTTCTCAGGGAAATACACTCCATCAATATTTCCAACCTTTTCTTGCTCCTTTCTATCGAAGACGAAGTTCTATGTATCTATATCGAATTACAACTTTGTCGTAACATACAGATAGGCGCCCTGTGTCGCTAGTACGTGCTTTCAATGTGTACTCGACTCGAGACATTGGTAGTATAAATTATTAGCCTGATTTAGTTGTGCGGGTTATATTTGGACTATACAGAACTAATGGTTTTGCAGATTTTTATTCAGTAAGTTTAGTCGACGCTACAGGCATATCTGTATAAATTCCGCTTCGGCCAGACAGGTACAGGTCATTTTTTATTGATGACTTGTAATTATTGCGTCCATATCAGTTATTAAAAGCGACGCTTCAATGACTTGACCTGTAGAGGCAATCTCTTGAGCCTTGTTTACTGGTAAGTTTTCTACAGATAATATATAATCATTGCGTCCACTTCGAAGTTATTAAAAGTGACGATTCAAGGTCTGTATGTGTATAGGCCGTCACATGGGCCCTTGTTTACAGGTAACTTGCCATAGTAGCCAAGTAACGTCTGCTGTACGAGTTCATAAAACAGGACGCAGGGCTGGCTACACCTGTATAATATTGACTGCTCTATTTCATTTCAGAGAATCTAGATTTTGGGCACAAATAAGTGCAAATTATGTAAACACTGGAAGAGCGTGGATGATAATCATAGTACATGTTTAGCATTCATGTATTGCCAGTCGGGAATACATGTCAAATGTGCTCTGTTTGGATGGAAGTCAGTGGGCTACTTAGAGCACAATCTAAACAGAAATCGAAAGCGCAGAAACGCCCTCTCGCCACTTCAACGAGACAAACCCTTTTCGACTGAACCAATATGCCTAATAACCAAGCCAACTCGGGTACTGTCTCGCCCGATTCAAGTAGGGACCGGTTTTGTTGATCACATATCCCATAACTCGTCCCAGCATAAAAAACTTGACAAAGTCATGGAGGATAAGATGGTACGGTCAGAATATGCCATCCGAATCAGATCACAACAGATCGACACCAAAGTTGAGCATTCCTTTAAAGTCAATGGAGGGAATTTATTTGTCTAGTAGACCTACCGGACACTAGAACACCGGCACTCTTATGGATGAGCATACCTACTGTAGTGCCAGAAAATACTCTGTGCACTCTATGTCCAGTTCAGTACCCCAATTACCCACGTGATATGGAATCAGCTCGATAACATCTTTATGCCACTCAAAGGAAGAACTTGACAAGTGATCGTCTGGAAGTAACCATTTCTCAGTCCGGACGAACTGCTAGTTTGGTTAGCCACCACTTTCGACAATTGTCACGAGCTACATCTCAGACGGTACAAGAGGCGTCGGCATCGCCACATTCTTCTAGAGACGATGAAGAGCACTCACAAGCTCCATTGTCTTTGCTAGACCTAACGGTGACAAGAGAAGACTCTTCATTCCGAGCATCGATCGAAGAAGTCTTGCGTTTGTTACTACAAGAATGATGCTGTCCATCTCCTCCGTCCACGTCAACAGGTCGGTCCAGAGTTCCAGCATCTTTTGACTTGCTAATCAATAAAGACCAACCTGCTACCACAGTCTGGTCGAGTGGATGACTTATTGTGCTGCTTACACAGACAATTGCACTACCCTAACGTCAATAGACTTTTCTTTTCGCAGCGACGACTAGAAGATTTTATACATCCCACACACACACACACACCCCGAGTGTTTCACACTTATACCCCAGCAGTAGATAGAGACATTACAGGCCTGGTAATGTCAAAAGCCTACTCAGTCCGGATGGACTGGAAACCCTTCGGTGACACACAACAGTTGGTCCGGAATGTCCACGGTTCTTTCAACTACAGACGTCCCCAAAGACCGGTTCAAGGCAGACGTCCCGCAGCTAGAAATCAAACAGTCTTCTCGAGAAAAAGGGCTGTATAGATTGTTCACAACGCAAAATCACCGGGCTTTTACTCGAGACTGTTCCTGATCACAAAGGCCAACGGCACTCTTCAACCAATGATAGACCTAAGCACTCTCAATCATTTCCTACGGGCACCATGGTTCAAAATGGAAACGCCAAGGCTGGTTTTAAATGTCGTTCAGGGGGAGATGTTGCAATCAGTGTAGATCTGCAACATGCTTATCTACATGTCCCAATTCACAAATCATTCAGGACTTTCCTGCGCTTCGCCTTCACGGAGACAGTTTACAAATTCAGGGCACTCCCTTTTGGATCCAGCATGCATTAGTCCCTGTGTCTTAGCCCGTATTATGGAGGGGCCCCGAGTGGCCAAGTGGTCTAAGACCCTCGCCTTTACAGATCACTCACATCTCTCACTTCTGTCCGCGTGAGTTCGAGTCTCGACTCGACCAACGTGCATGGTATGTGAGAAAGTTTGCCAGTAGTTTTTCTTGGGTCTGTGATTCTTCCAGGGTTCTTCCTCCACTAAATATACTGACCGCCATGTATAGCCTATCGTGTGCTGAAAAATGGCGTTAAACCCCACAATAACCAAAAACAAAAAATCACACGTATTATGGACATAGTAGTGGATCACTTCAGGACCATCTCCACGTCCGTGACATCCAGCTTCCTGGACGACATACTTCAGAACATCGGGCGAGTTGTATTTTAAATGGAGACATATATATATATATATATATATATATATATATATATATATATATATATATATATATATATATATATCATATTGAGAGTCACTTGTACATTTTATGTTGTAAATTTTACAAAAATAAGAATTGTACTTCATAATATTTACTTCAACTATTGTCTGAGGTTTAAAATAGAAATATGCAAAACTTAAAAACGAAAGGAAGGTATTAAGACAGTAAGACAATATGCACGACGTGCGTAGATTTGCCATTTTCTTTGGAACTTGTGTAGCATGGATAAAATTAGTGGAGAGGGCAACCTTTCTAATAATATATGTTGATTCAATTCCTGGTGGGCTCCATTGAGTGGAACTAGTTCTATTGTGAGGAAAGATTCTACTCGATGTTCAATATTTCTCGTAGAATTTTGAAACAAAATTTTTATTCTTTGCCATATAGAATTCATAAAGATAGTAAATTTTTAAAATTGCAATCAGGTCTTGTAGATTTATTTGTTGTTGTACTTTCAGTATATATGTGATATTTAGTAATACAAATTATGCAGTTTAGCGCGTCTGGGTGTTTTGATTTGTCGCCAAGAATAATTTGTTGAGGTGTGAAATTAATTTGTAATCCGGTTATTTGCATTACATACTCAGAAAGGGTTGACCAGAACTCATTAGTGTGATTACATTCCCAAGACAAATGTAAAATGGTTTCTTCTTCACAGAACCAAATTAGATTGTTTTGGATTACACCTATCTTGTTTAAATATCCTTTTACATTGGAGTATTCTATACTGAAACCATTGCTGTTTAGAGTCTCGAGTGCTTTTGAATACATTTTTATAAATTAGTTTCCATATCTCTGTGGTAGAATTTAAAAGAACTTCCCCATTTCAGTTTTGACGGAGGTAAAAAGTTATTATTTTAAAAACCCATTTGCGCTTTTTAATAATATCCTAATAAAGGGACGGTATGCACGAATGAAGTATCAGTAAGAGCCAATAGGTTTGTTCTGGATCTAATACATTTTAATAATATTACAAAGACCCCAAAAACGTAATTGATCGCCCTTTTCAATCCTTAATTCTGTCCTGAAGATTTCAAATGTACTAAAGTTGACTCCACCAAAAATATCGCTTATAAACTTAACAACTATATTCTACCAAAATAATATTTTCATTAATCCAAGCACTGAATACATCAAAAAAATATTTATTGTATCAGATCTTAGTTTATTCATATGGACCATCTCAAGATCTGCAATATGTTTAATTTCCCCTAAACAGTTTCATAAAGATATCATCCCAAGCATTTTTCGATTTAATTATTATTATAATCTGATTTAAAGAACGATTTAGTCAATTTTTGTAAAGTATTATAAGGTGGGTTGGGTAGAGCCAAGAACACGTGATTAAGTTTGGAGATTGCTTGCGTTTTAATTATTCTTCGAATAGGAGTCAATATTCTTGTAGACCACTAAGTAAGAAGTGATTGTACTTTAGGGATGTAGTTTTGATAATTAATATCTATCATTTCATCTAAATTCACCGAAAATTCTCTACATAAAAGATTACATTGGGATTCCACCAAATTAAATTCCAACGAGGAAAAGAAAAACATTCTGATAGATTCAGAGCGGAATAGAAAGATTTCTGAGAACTGTCAAGGATCAGGGTGGTATTATCTCCAGACTGTGTAACGTTATGTTTTTTATTATTGACTACTATACCTTTAATATCTCTATTAGCTCATATCAACATTGACGATACCTCTATGCGAAGTAAAAACAGGTATGGCGAGATAGGATCTCCTTGTCCACAGACCATTCTTACTGCAAAGAAATCTGATATAAAACCATTCTGTATAACTGCTGAAGATGTATTTGTTATGAATATCGTAATTCATTTTTCTATAGAATTACCAAAATTAAAATAATGTATAACTTTTTCTCGAAACATCCATGATACAGTATCAAATCTTTGTTCAAAATCGGTAAGAACTAGTTGACTAGTAATATTATATTTTTCACAATATGTGTATTAAATCGTATATTAATCTGATGTTTTCACCTATGTATCTGCCTTTAATAAATCCAGTTTGCGATTCTGATATTTTACTCTCTGAGCTATACATCCTGGTGCTAATTTATAGACTGCATTTTAAAGAGTAATATGACGCCATTTTTATTTTTTAATTTTTTTTCAAACTCTTGGTTTATCTCCTTTCGGTAAACAAAGAATAGTATCATGTCTCTGGCTGATTGAAAGCTGTAGTTTGTCATACGTTTCATTAATTGATCTCAAGATGGAGTATTTTAAGTCACTCCAAAAATGTAAAATAAATTCCACATGAAATCCATTAGATCCTGGAGATTTGTAAGTTGTCTTCTTTTTTAGTACACTAAGTAGCTCATCTGATTTGTAGTTCTCCTTCCAAGAACCAGATTGTTGTTTGGTTAGTTTTGGAACATTAAACTTTCTTAATAATTGGTCAAAGTCTACATCGAATATGTATATTGATTCTGAATATAGGTTACTGTAGAAAGTCCTAGTTTCATTAAAAATTTGTTTTTAATCTAATAAGATATTTCCTTCTGATGTTTCTATCCTACTAATCGTTCTATTTATAAAGTTTCTAATCTCCAAGGCACGAAAATATTTTGATGGGGTTTTTTTTCGCCAGCTTCAATTCACTGGGCTCTACTTCTAATATCATTCCATAGTAGCCTATTCTTCCTGAACGTTTGAAGGTCAATTCTTTTTCTTCAGTTTCTCTACCATTTGTATTAAAGTCTTTTTCTAGCTTATTGATTTCATTAACTAGATAATTTTCCATTTTCTGCCTTTCTTTTTTTTATGTTTAGCAACTGAGTTAGTTGTGCTCCATTAGTAAAACTGCTAGAAATCAACCATTATCAATAATAAACTGTACATCTGCCACATTTGCAGCATTTATTTCATCAAGATTATAAACGGGTAATGCGTATGGTCTTTTTCTCTGTTAATTGTATCTTTCACTTTTATGGCATAATCTGGATCATTTAAAAGACTTTTACTAAATATCCAGAAGCCTTTTCCGTGTGTAAAGTTATTAAGTTGTAATTCGAGGGTAATAATCGAGTGATCCGACCTGTAACCTAATGTAATTTGTATGTTATTTACTTAGTTTGTAAGACATTTAGAGATAAAGCAAAAATCTATTCTAACTATTGGATTTTTCATGCGCCAAGTGTATCTTTGTAGATGTGGGTTAAGGACTCTATGATAGTCAACCATATTACGATATTCAGTGAGTTTTTTCAATCTTTCTCTAGCTTTTTGAGTTATTATCATTTACATACCCTTCCAAATCCAAAGTTGGATCCAATACTAAATTGAAGTCGCCACATAAAATATTAAATGGGTTGTTAAATTCTTCAGTTGTTTCTTCCACTCTTTCAAAAAAATTAGGATCATCCGAATTAGCACCAAACAAGTTAATAAGTGTTAGTCTATTGTTTTCTATATTTAAGTCAGTTCCCAGTAAATTATCACCCATCTCTTTTCTTTTTCTATGTAATTTAAATTCAAAATTGTTATTAAACATTATACTTATGAATTTGACTCATGAGAGTTAAAAATACATCCAAATCTCCATTGTGTCTCGATATATTTCTCTTCCTTTGATGTAAAGTGAGTATCTTGTAAATAGACAATACTATAGTTTTACCTTTAAAGACATTCAAGACATCCTTTCTCTTAGTGGGCATTTCCAATCCCTGACAGTTTGCAGATGCTATTTGTATTGTACGGTCCATTATTAGAATCTATAAAAAAAATGTACCATGTTTATCATGGTTTGGACATTTAAATGGTAAGAGATTGTCCTATGATCTGACTACTACAAATCGATATATTGCTATATTAAGGATCGATACCTTCCTTAAAATGCATGTCAAAGTACTTTGGTGTTCATTACAATACGGCAAGAACATCGGAGGGGATGTAGGATAGAGAATTAAGACAGTGTAGAAAGAAATCAAAACCAAACAGTAGTTCTTGAAAAACAAACATAAATAAACCAACGAGAATAAAGCTAAAAAAAATTTTTAAAAATCTTCCTTTCCCACAAGTAATTCACTATTTAGTAACATTTGGCAGCTTGTTAGGGACGCGTCATGACGACTTCCGCTGGGTTTGCGACAGAAAACGTGTTCCCTTTTCCTAAAGCCGCGTCTCGGCATGCGGAGTCAATACTCCTGTTGGGTTTTCAATCTAGAAACTGCCTCGCATACCTTGGGGGAATGAAGATGGCCTCTCCGGGGTAAGGGAATATAATTCCCTCCACCTCTTATCTATTATCCTAAGGTATTATGATCGGGTAATGTATTAGAAAAAGAAACTAAGTTTTTGGAGTAAAATTTTTCATCGATAATTCTTACCTGATCATAATACAGATACACCGTCCCAGAAAACTCCGTAGACAAACTTAAGAACATCAAAACACACTATTAGCGAGTGACATCCCTCGATAGAATAAATCAGAGAGATGAGGTGGTATTGTGCCGATAGAGTATCGGACACATACCAGACTCGTGTATACTTATTGAAGGGTGAACCTCGACCGGAAAGTGTACCCTGCCAGTGGAGAATATTCTTGCCGAGTGTGTCGATTTCCGCCTTGTGAGACAGAAGTACATGTATTTTGACTTTAACTGCTTGAAGAAACAGTACGAGGACGTATCACCCGAGAAAATCTTGGGCATTTAAAGGGAATGCGATTTATGCAACAAATTTTAATCACGTTTCAATGATTTTGCATGTGCTACTTTTATCAGTTAGGGTCCCCATATGGCCGGGTGGTCTAAGTCGTTCACCTTTACAGATCACTCACATCTAACCTCTGTCCGCGCGGGTTGAGTCTCGGCTGGACCAGCGTAAGTATGTGAGAAAGTTTGCCAGTAGCTTCACGTGGGTCAGTGGTTCTTCCTTCACCAAATATACTGGCGCGATGTATAGCATATCATGTGCTGAAAAATGGTGTTAAACCCCGAAAACAACAAGCAAAACCTTTATCAGTTATTTAATATACATTTCTCAGAATTTTAGTACCTTTACATCTTATATTTTATATTGTTCTGCTTAATTATACATTTAGTTGGAAGATCTTATTTTCTAGATTTTAGTACAGTTTAATTTTACATTTCTCGAACTTAACCTTTTGTTGGCACTACATCGCCATTTTTGTGCTGAGGTGCCGTAAAATACAACATACATACATACAATCCCAGCCTCCCCGCAGTTACATCCTACAAGGAGAGCGTGAATTCCGCTCCAGTAGTAACTGAAGTATACATGTGATTTGGCGCCAAATCCTATATCAAGGGGAGATTACTCTGACTGCCACCTATGTGGGCAGACAATTTTTAGCTTCCATAGCTAAAATGTTAGACTGGGAGGGCTGGATTTGCGAGGCAGCGGTAGTACTCGAAAGTATTATGATCGGGTAAGTATTATTGGTAAAACAATTTTTACTCAAAATAATTAATTTCACTAATATAGCAATAACATCTTGAACACATATGCAAGGCATCTGGAATAATATATGAACTGGGACTCTCGACTCGACAAAAGCTATAAGGAGTGAAAAATCTTGTGATCTGGAAGAATGTTCTCCAAGTATTGAAGTTAATGATGTATTTATGTCGTTTGCTTTTAATTATGAATGGAGATCATGAACTTTTGAACCTGAATTAAAGTTACGAAAATGTTTCCATGTTTTTCTGCAGTCACCTTTTACCTGTTATTCTTGAAAAATTATACTTTTTAGCTCGGCGATTATTTCTTTTACTAAATTTACTGTGGGGTTTTTTTGTGTTTTTTTGTTTTTTGTAGCTTCGTTTGTCAACCAGTTTCATGGCTTCTGTTAAACTAAGTCTGGTTGCATTATTCTCTTGACCGTTTGCATTTAATTGGATCGTGTGTATTTGGAACTGCAATAAATTGTGCAGTCCAACGTTGTACATCAAGGTCAGGATTAATAAAAGTAGGCTGGCAATTACTTGCAGCATATTTCAAGTCGGTCAAAGGGTATCTTCATGGAAACGGTTATAGGATTGGTGCTTTATATGATTTTAAAACTACTTATTTGAAATTAATTGTGGAGAGACGAAACAAACAAATCAAGAAAGCATAAAGTCCCCCCCCCCCCCCCGAGTAATGGTTTTTGACAATAAAGCAACGTACAGTGGATTCCGAAGCACGATACACAGACAGCTGAAATAAGAGAAGCAATATTCCCAAATAACGATGGCAAACACACAGACTAAAGCAGACGAACTTTCATAACACGGCTTCATCTGTATAGACACGGCCCATAGCGTGGTTTTATATGTGTTTGGCGTGGGGATGCTATGGTTTATTCAGAATCGAAGAAATGGGAGACTCAGAATATATAATTAACCAGTGTGTTTTCCACACAGCTGTGTTTTTATAACATAATGGATCAACTTACTAATTATAAAGAAAAGATAAAGATATGTTCTAAATTAAATGTGAGCCTTTTAGAACACGATTAAAATCTCCATGCATCATAAAAACATCACGCATACTTTGTCACTTGATACCAGCACCTCAAGTAAATCATTGTTCACTTATTCAAGAACGTTGCTCGTTCATATAGGCGTTAAAATTGATTTCTTTAATGTGCTAAGGGAACACGGATGTGTCACCACATTGCCAGAAAACTTACCTAAACGCAACACTAACAGGCCAGACGTATAGTGACGGACAGATATGGGTAACACTGTGTACCCTACTCAGCTCTCAATAAACTGCTCAACATTTTCAATAAAATTTGGGAAATTGGCGACTTCTCGCAATCTTGGTGAGAAGCGATGGTGATACCAGTGCCCAGACATGGAAAGCACCTAACCGACCCTTTCAACTATCGTCCCATATCATTAACTAGCTATGTTTGCAAAACCATGGAACGGATGATAAATGATAGACTATTCTGATATCTCGAATCCGACAAACAATTGTCAGATGTTCAGTGTGGATTCAGACGTCAGCGAAGCACAATATACCATCTTGTCGAACTTTAATCATTTATTAGAGAAGCTTTCATGAAGAAAGAACTTATAGTTGCCGTCTTTTTCGAATTGGAGAAAGCTCGTGACACTATATGGAAGTACGGCATAATGAATGACCTATTCGACCTAGGTCTAAGAGGCCGCCTGCCTAACTTTATCACCAATTGTTTTAACGATAGAAACTTCAGAGCTAACGTAGGCAACACCCTTTCTGAAAGCTATCCTCAGAAGATGGGTCTCCCTCAGGGCAGCATATTATCAGTTACCCTGTTCAACATAATATTTAACAGTATAGTGAAATGCCTTAATCCATTAACTGACTGCTCATTCTTTGTTGACGATCTTTTCATCTGCTATAGATCAAAGAGTATACATACTATTGAACGTCAACTACAGCAAAGCTTAAAGAGACTTCATAAATGGACAGAAGAAAACGGGTTCAAATTTTCGAAATCAATAACTGCATGTACTTCTGTTATGATGACCCGAAACTCTATCTCCACGGTTGTCTTATTTCTGTTGTGGAGGAGATCACATTTTAGGGCATATTTTCGACAGTAAACTGACTTTTCTTTCACATATTAGATACCTCGCGGACAAATGTCAAAATACTCTTGATTTAATACGAGCCGTGGCAAACACAGATTGGGGAGCTAATCGGAAGGTCTTCCTCTGCTTATACATGTTATTAATAAGATTTAAATTTGAATATTACTCGACTGTGTACGGATCAGCTTGTAAATTGTGCATGCAAATGTTTTATCTAATACACAATCAGGGACTTTGACTCTGTCTAGGTGCATTGAGAAGATCCCCTTCAGAAAGCCTCTATCTCGAGGCAAATGAACCACCACTTTATCTCAGACGAACGAAATGGGCTGCCTAACTATCTTATAATCAATCTAACCCCATATATATATTGTAGTGGGTAGGCCCAAATACCAAACTTCATTCCAACTTTTGGCATACGAATCTGTCCTCACTTAGAAACGGCAAAAATCAACGTTGGAAATACATAAAAATTACGTATTCCCTAATCACCACCGTGTTAACAAAACCTACCAAAATAATATTTGATATTTACGAATTCAAAGTCTTCAGCAAATCCTCGTCTTTATCAGAGTAAATTCAACGAAATTAGAGCCTTCTATCGTAATCATACATCCCTGTATACAGACCGTACGAAACGTAGAGACAAAGTTGAAGCTGACATTGCAACACTCTATGGCACCATCTGGAACCGGTTACCGGACAACACCTCAATTATTGTTGCAGAAATTACAGCCATACTCAAAGGTTTCAAGTACGTTAAAGCCTCTCAAAAAACAAATTTCATCATCTTTTCGGATTTCCTTTCCACACTTTTCAGCCTTCCAGAATCTTAAATCCGACAATCCTTTAATATTACAGAAACATGGTGTCCTCATACCATCTGGGACAAGTATTTTGTACCGTTGGATGCCTCTCACATTGGCATAAAGGGTAATAAAATGGCAGATAAAGCAACCAAAGCTGCCCTGCACTCACCCGTTTCCAGGTGCAAGATTCCATATACTGACTTAAAATATTGTATAAATCAGCATGTTCGCATACTTGGCAAAATATTTGGAATGAATACCCTACAGACTTAATAATATCAAACCCACTGTTGGAAAGTGGCATCCCTCATATAGAACAAATCGGAGAGATGAGGTGGTGTTGTGCCGATCGCGTATCAGACACACATACATGACTCGTGCGCATCTCCTGAAGGGTGAACCTCGACTACAATGCATACCCTGCCAGTGTCCACTGACAGTGAAGCACCTTCTTGTCGATTTCCACCCTGTGAGACAGAAGTATTTTGACGTGAAAAGCTTGAAGAAACTGTACGAGGACTTACCCCGAGAAAATCTTAGACTTTTAAAGAGAATGCGGTTTATACAAACAAATTTAATCACTTTATAAGGATTTTACATGTGTTACCTTTATCTGTTGTTTTGTATACATTTTACAGCATTTTAACATCTGTACGTTATATATTTTATCTTGCTTATTGTAGTTAATTTTACATTTATTTGGGAACGGTTTATCTTCCAACATTTGGTCGTAATTCATTTTAAGAATGTATCGAACTTAACCTTTACTTGGCACTACATAGATGATGTGCCTTAAAACACTATTACATACATACATATATCCCCCCACCCACCCCCCAAAAAAGGCATTTGCTAGCGATTAGTATAGCTTAGTATATAGTATATAGATTAATATATAGTATTAGTATAGCTCAAGTATAGTTAAATATAATGTGATACCGTTGGTCACGTGAAGTAGATACCTGCAGTGCTGCCTTTGTTAAATGCAATATATACAAACTATAGGCGAGCTTCGCCGTCCTATTGTGTATAGCGACTTTCAAAGAGATGATAATTCTCAAAGCCAACGACAGGTCACAGCCAGTGGTAGTTACCTATCTAAACCCGCCACGTGAAAGAATAACTAGCCTACATGTGCGTACATTGACCGTTGCTGTTTACTAGCGTAGATCTGGCTGACGTGAGCAAGAACATATCACTGGCCGTCCCTGAGGCGACTCTCAATGCTGCTTATTTACTTATTGTATCTACTATCGGAAACACCCAAATAGCGAATGAGCGCACTATTACTGGTGTTGTAAGGTAGTATGGTACCTTAAAGTGGGGGGAAAAAGAAAAAAAAACGTCATGGTCATCAAAAACTATATCATGCCTTATTGAGTTACATCTACTTTCTTTCTTGTAACACAACCAAAACACAAGATCATAAAATCGTTCTCTATCTTACAAATCTACAGCCCTTGAGGTTATGATGACCTTTTTCAGATATATTATTTTGTATTCACATGATCGCTCAGCAATCATACAATTTCTTACTCAACCACGTTTATAAATGTGTACTTTTTTCCACTGTCTTCTTTGATTGCCTCCTTTCATGCAAAGTTGTAGCCCGTTTAATCCCCTTCCCACCCCCACACACACTTTTTCCACTTAATATTTGCTTCCAGGCAGGGCCTTTACATACAGTCACATTTTCCTTTTCGCACCACGCATAGGGAAACCAAAGCGGGATGGTAATTGAAAAAAGTAGAAACGGAATGAGCTATGTTGATAAAAACAATTTACATTTTTATGTACGAGAGAGTATTCACTTATAGACGTGCGTTTATTTACAAATGGTAAACTTGGAATATGACATTATTTCATTTCTTTACAGTTATAATGGCAACAACTTACTTTCTGGTAATGTTCCTGATTGTACACGGTCAAAAGATCCGCAGATCTCCTCCCAGTGTTCAGATTCAAAACGTTGAGGACAACTTGGACATAACACTTCATAGTGATCTGAGCTTAGTTTGTGAAGGCGAAGATTTTCCTTCGAATTTTACTCCAATGAAGGTAATTTATACTTATGAAGGTACAATATCGGCAAAAACAAATGCTTTTAGACATCGATTCATAGAACCCATGACTTATTATTAGCTCTGTTTCAGCTCAAGTCTAAATGTGCAAACCCTGCTTGACGCAGTTATAATATTGAGACGCTGGTAGACAATTGATATCTATTCTGTCACTGTGACTTGCACCAGATTCGTAAAAGGACATTTGTATCTCATTTCTGTAGATTTAAGACAGTGAATGGTAGTAAACATATCGAGAACTCTAGACTAATTAGTACATTCTTGAATTAACAGTGTTAATTACAACTATAATAGGGTCTTCGACCATTTTTGTCATGAATAAATGTAGATTTAATGATTCGGTACAAAACCAAAAACAGTGCTCAATATCTTTACTATTCTAATATTTACTAGACAAGTCAGACGTCAGGACATTATTTCACAAATTAAAATTAGTATACAGGCAGACTTGATATTATTTTTAAAAAAACTAAAAACTGCTTGCCATGAAACGATTAGTGCAGCTGCTAAACGGCAAAATAACAAAATGAAATTACCATATCATAAATAATGACCTACAACGAGTTACATTGTGCTAAAGGGCGATGTGATAGAAATATTAACGAGTTTAACATGAAAGCAACAATGTCAGTATCGAGTGCTAAAGCCTATTTTTTTACAAGTTTAGTCAGTAAAAAAAGTGTGGTCATAGCTAGTTGTGTCGAAGAATAACATTCAGGAGTATACAAATGTTCATTTGTTGATATGTATCATCACAAACAATATACTCCAATATTTCAGAAAAGATGCAGATTTACGGAGCACATTAAAGTATAATAACATTAAAATAGGCATCACCTGTTCTAATTGAAAGATGGTTTTAAACGGTGCAGTGTTTGATATGTAGGTAAAAGAAGATATTGATAAAGATGTTGAAAACAATTTAGACAGAATGCTTATGAAAGACATAGCCATATTCTAAGGTATTGATCTTTTCAAGTTGAATAATCACAACATCTTCACGGCCTACAAAGATATGTGATTACCTGATTAAGTTAGGACAAACAGGATTCAACAATGTATTGAGAATGATAAATTGAGAAAGATACGATCAGAATCTGGTAATGCACAAAACACTGGCAGAAAAAAAGTGTCCAATTTGCAGCTTATGGTAACAGTTTACAATACAATTAGACTTTTAGTTTCCAACAGATTCCAACTAAAGAATACAAAATTCAGACGAGAAAAATGTTTCTGTTTCAGAAGGATTTCGATTTAGTGAGCTTTTGATCTTGTGAGCTTTTACTAGTGTAATAAAACTTGATGTTATCCATCATGTCACTGTAAACGTTTTGTGTCTCAATATGAATGCATAAGAAATCCATATCAGTCATGAGTAGTCTCATTTTATCATCATATATGTTTTGGAGCCTGTTGTAATAGAATTCGTCTTTGATTTTCTTGTTTGTAAGACTGACTAACACTAAGTCATCGTCGGTAATTGTTCTCCTTGCAAATAATAGATCTTTCTGATATTTGAACATTTTGTTTTCATAAGCATATATTTTAACTGTTCCTCAAATTCTGCATCTGTTAACCTAATACAGCATTGTTCATCGGTTAGGAAAGGTCTTTCAAAAGCATTTGCTGCTTTTTGTCTCAAATTTCTATTCAGTTTAGCTTACGACTTTAACCATGGTTGTTGTTCCAATAAGACAACTCTGTACTCTTTTCAGTTTGTAATCAAAATATATCTAAAGTTTCAGATTTGTAAAGTGGATGGCATTTTAAATGGACATAATAGGCCTGTTGTTGTACCCTTGTAATCATATATCACCTTCTGGTATTCTGATAAATCATTTTCATCTGGAATTCATTTATATGGAGCTAATGGATAGTCCTTAAAGTGGACATGCAGGTGCAAAACATTATCCAAATCCACTTCTAAAATCCAACCAGTATCACCCGAGAAAATCTTGGATTTTTTGAGGGAATGCGTTTTACATAACAAATTTTTGTACCGTATTTTGTTTTAGGATTTAATATGTTATATATTGTTTAGCTTTATATTTAGTTTCATATACATTTTACAGATATGTAACATCGTTACCTTTTATCCTTTATCTTGAAGTCCTTTATGTTTACATTTATTTGGAAGAGTTTATCTTCCTAACGTTTTTGTCCAGTTACTTTTAGTTTTCAAAGTTTACTTTTAATTTCCACCGTATAGCCATTATTGTGCTGAGGTGCCGTTAAACCCTAATACATACATTCATACATCCATCATTTTTTTTTTACTGTCACGTAAGCTCATGGCATATTTATGGAGGTTGTTAGTATCTTGGTACATACTGAGTGACCTTCACCTTGATCTTTTGTACTTACCATCACTTCTTATCTTACTATCATCCATCGTTTGCTATCTTACCATCTTTGACAGAGTAGTATTCATGACTTGCTTTTGCGTTTCTGTCCGAAATCATGCTAATTCCACTTTGTATTCCACTCATAATCGACAGGAACAGATCATAGTTGGTCAACAGTTCTAATTCAACACTTGACATCTTTAATCTTGTAGCATGTGCTAACCCAGGAGTGCTTCATAATTCTTCAAAACAAATTCACATAGCATCAAGGTATCTTTTTCACATAATAGTCATGTAGATCTGCAACTATTTGGAGGCTAAAATGTTCCATGACATTACGTACATATTGGTAAACATCACTTGGTCTGTTTGAATCATTCACACTGGCATAGAACCTTTCTTTTGGTGGTTTAGCTCTTTTAATGAACTTTTCGAAACTCTCGTATATTTATATGGGTAAATGCATTTCCTCAAATATTTAAGTCAATCGAAAGTTTCATTGTTTGTGTGAATCTTTCATCACTTAAATGTTAACCAGTTGTTCAGTAGACTGTCTTATGAATATAAAGTTATCTTCACACCTGATTCTCCTTTTAATTCTTATTTCTTTTTCGGCTCTTACAAATTTATTAATTATGAAATCCATACTGAATAAAATGTGTTTTTCATAGTTGTTCGGTGTTATTTTTACCTCTTCATCTGCATCATTTTTACGCGTGACTTGACGAACAGATGACTATCATAATCAGACAAGCTTTGAATGAATAATGGAATGTTATATATATATATATATATATATATATATATATATATATATATATATATATAATATTCATTTTTTCTGTAGCATGAGATCTACTAATTAGTGTGTGTAACGAAAAGAATATATGAAAACACCTATAATAAAATACATATCAGATATATGAAAACACATATACATAAAATACATATCTGATATATGAAAACTCCTTTAATAAAATACATGTATGATATATGAAAACACCTGTAAATAAAATACATGTCTGATATATGAAAACACCTGTAAATATAATACATATCTGATATATGAAAACGCCTATAATAAAATACATATCATATAAGAAACAAATTTACAATACGAACTCGGAAAGGTTTTCTTAAAAATGTCTTGTTAGCATTTATGAGTTGTATACGGGTAATTTACGTATTTCTATCTGTAGCGTGATGTCATAATGTGTGTGTGTATGTCTTCTTTTTATATTTTCAGTGGATGTTTATTCCAAAACAAACGAATCAGCCGATTGAATTAAAAAACGATGCCAAAGTCTCGATTAAATTTGGACCCAGAAACTCCACTTTAATAAAGAAGGATGTAAATTTACTTGACGAAGGGCTGTATGAATGTGTAATAAACGTACCTTCAGAGAACCGAAAGGATTCTGTGAACGTAATCGTTACTGGTAAGAACAAAAGTTTCACTAACGCTGCAGCTAGATTATATTACATTGCATTACATGGAATAAGATACGATTAGATTATACGTCAATTTTAGACTATAAAACAATACAGTATATATCATTAAAAATGTATTGCAAAGTCATATAGTTAATACTAAAGAATGAGACACAAAACGTTTACTTGCAATATTTCCCTACTGAGTCTAATCTGCCAAGAAAATAATGGCCGTGTTTCAACACACTTTCTAATCACTAAGTACATGAATCATATCTACGAAATCAACCTTAATATATATTAGATGTGGCTCGATGAATAAATGGAAGATGCAACAGTAAATATTTGACAATATTGAACACGTACGTCTGTGCAATATACCATAGGTCGACCGCGATCTAATGGCCCACATTTTATTCAGACGAATTCATGTCAACAGGAATATAGGATCCGCATGCTGAGGTGAAGTGAACAAACTCGGGCTTCAGTATTCAAATGCAACCTAATTGCAGATTAATGGCACTCACTCGACACGCAGTTTGCTCATAAATATAGTATATGACTATACCATGCAAAAATTGGGTTAGACGAGGCATACAGAACGTCAAACCTGAACCCCTACTTTCCTGTGGCATTTCACTATTTGAGTTCCCAGATGTGCCAAAATATCGATGTTTGTTAATACATCGTTTATGGTGAGAATGCTAGTATAACATACACTCATTGGAAGAAACTCCCGTTCTTTTTTTTTTTTTTTTTTTTTGTTTGTTTTTTTTAAATCAGAAATCCACCTCGAAAATAGTTCGAAGGCGTGATACAGCGTAAATAGGAGATACTATGCCGTAGAATGTTGGAGAACTCCGTCAAATTCTGAAGTACGCGGGGCAAAATAGTATTCCACTAAAAGCATCACGGTAACTTTCTATAATTTCAGCGCACGTAAAAGAAAAGTTTCTAATAAGCTTAAAGTTAAAAAGAGAAACTACTGAAATTTTCGGTCAAGAAAAAAAAAATTACATCAATCAATTTGATTGGAGCTATTTCTTTAGTAAAACTAGACAGGTCAGGAACATTTCATGACACAGCTGGTCCACATTAAGCTTTTAAAAGACTGTTTATGGAGTTTTCGTTGAAATTAGTCACGTTCAACCAGACTTCTGCGTGGCTCCGTGAGATATTAGTCATAGGAGGTGAAATCCTCACGTAGTCACGCGAGAGTATGATTGAACGAGACGAGATAGAAATATGATGACATATTATCAAATAATGTACATTCGAAATTTTGTTTGACAGTACTGTATAAACCCCGCAAACATCTAAAAGATAAAGAGCCAGTCAAGTAAAGAAACCTAGAATATGCTTAAATGGTAGACGAGACTTACAATAGTGAATTGTTTATATGCCACCATAACGTTATCTATAATGTCACAATGACGGCATCCGCTTCATTACGCGTCACTGTAATGTTATTGATACTCTCGTGACATTGTCTTAACCATACAGATTACATACGTGGCTAAATTGACCAATTTGATTATTGGCGACAATTCTTTCCGAACTCTTTCCGGCCATTTCCGTTAATCATAATGCGACCTTGGACATCGTTTGTAAGGCGTGTTGGGAACTACTCTCAAGGAAGACAACTATAATTTGATGTACCAGCCACATGATGCATATGTCGTGAAATATATGTTTGAAGATGAATAAAGGCTAAGACGTTTCAAGTATGTCAGTAGTGCAGGTTTTATTTTTTAGGAATGATAATACTACATTTTACCATGCCTTTCATAACAAAATGGGAGTATTTTGATTGGAATAAAGTATGTAGCGTATTTATCCATTGGCGGTGCACTTGGGTATATTTCCAGCTAAGAATTTACATCAATTTGACAACGCTCTTCACAGCTCGTACTCTTTCAGATTATATTGCTTCTTGAATGCTGTTTTGACCCTTATGTCATCTAAACTTTAGTCCATCATCTCCGCGGATGACTACAAGCCTTGACTGGATCCTATTTTCGTTGTATTTACAAGCATTCTTATCCCATTAAGAATGAACGAAAATGAACCAGACTAAGTATGGCGTTTCAGATGCTCTGCATTTTGACGTTAGAGGTATATTATAACATATGCCCACTCGCTACGTCATAACGTAATTGGTCTGGGACTCCATCACAGCAATTAAATAACCCCAGTGTTTGCCTTTGACATTAGACAAAATCTACACTTTCTGCACCATAAACACTTAAGAGGAAAGATCGAAGAAAATGCAGTCTTAATATATAATCCAGAAGCACATTACCTAAAGGTGCCTAGAAAACATAGTAGTGGTCATAAGTTGCACTTCAACTGCACATACATTGCTCATCAGCATCCAGACTCGGAACAATCACATGTTGGGCATTCTATAAACTCAACCAAAAGCCTTTGGTTTGGTCATCATTTGATAACCCTGGCTGAGCTACCAGGAACATCAGTTGGTTCGCCAAATCAGGGCCTGAAAGCGGGCTCAGCGTGTGTGTGAAAGTAGTTTGTCCCGATTTGCGTGGTAGCAAATTTTCTAGCTGCCGTTTGTCCTTACGAAAATGTTTCTAACGTAAAATGTAAATAAAGTTGCCATCTGCAGTTAAACTGTATAGCTGTTATACACATGTGTCTATTCCTGACAAAACTTGAACTGTCGGCATTTGTCCGACACCCATCTGTAACAATAGCTGTGGCATCCAGCATGACATCTTTAAAAGAAAAAAATCTTCTTTGATATTACCAGAAACTACCTCATGGTAGCACAAGCAGCTATTGCAGGAAAACCTAATAGCTCATTTCTGATTTTATTATCCCAATTCATCGCATGCATGTTACTATGAAAAGTCAAGGTTTTAGTATCCCTGTTTTCATCCATTTCCATGCTCAGTTAGGATACAAGACAGCAAGATCAATTTTGTCTCTGCTTGTAAACCATATTTTCTTGTATTCAGCAGACTTCGTTTCATGGTCTAGGAGCAACATGTCTGCCTTCCTATACGTGAGAATTGATTCATACTTCTTAAGGCAGCAGTCGCTTTATATCCGCTAATAAGATAAGCATACTTTCATATTTTGAATGCTTGCTCCAGGAGACCTTCCCTTTACTTCTATATTTTCAGCAGTTTAGGTAATGTCATATTGCTACTTCTGATTCCCCTGATTCTTCTACTCTTTCCTGCATATCATTTTTTCCATCCATCTTTACTCGAATCTTCTCTCAATGAACGTCCACCTTGGCGCAACATAGATGTAAAATCGAAATTATTTCTTGCACAAATACATATGCTAAATCTCTAAATGTTTGAGCAACATCTAGCTTTTTCATGGTATGAACTACAGCATTATATTGATAATTATGCAAACTGTTGTTTTTTTTAAAACTTATTTACATGGTCCAGAAACATTTTCTCCCTCTTCTATTAGGAAAAATAATTTCTAAAATGTAGCAGCAATAAAGATCGTTCTTCTTTGCTAATTACCATACCGTATTTTCCCTTCAATCACTTAGCTAATTACCATACCCGTATTTTCCCTTCAATCTCTTTGCTAATAACCATACGCGTATTTTCCCTTCAATTTCTTTGCTAATTACCATATCCGTATTTTCCCTTCAGTCTCTGTCTTCGGTACCATATGTAATGTGTTGTTGGTCTGCTTTCTGGACACAAGAGACAATATTGCTCTGAAACTGAAGTGGGGCCTTATTATATGCTTCGAAAGGTTTTCAGTGGAAATTGCAGCAGACAAGAACAGTCGCGCAAAGTTGTATCCAGATGCATTTTTTAAAACTGGTAGGAAACTGCAGTGAAACATATTCCTGCATAAGGAATAAAATTATCTATATATGTATTTATACTGTATAATGCATTGATGAGTTAACCTCTTCGTCTTACTGCATTTCAGCCTAAGAACTTTAAGCTAGTTCATAGGTGTCATTATTTAGAAAGAATTTAAATCGGTAAACGCAAAGCCTACTATTTTCAAATATAAATATGAAATACGTTACATTTCAGCTGAAGTATGTCACATTTGTGAAGGAGAAATAAATAAAAATCTCAAAGACAATGTTCGGGATCGTTGCCGTTTGACAGGAAAGTTTGGTGGTCCAGCACACAAAAAGTGCAACTTAGACCTGATATATCCAAACTACATCCCACTCTTCGTTCACTATTTCTCTAGCTATGATAGATTCCTAATAATCAAAGAGTTGGTAAAACAAGAAGACCAAAAATGATGTACAAATCATACAAAACAACCAAGAAGAATACATTTCGTTCTCCAAATATGTCCTTGTAGATTGGAAAATGACAGATGGAAAAAAACTACCTGTACAACTTTCAGTTAGATATGTGGATAGTTTTATGTTCCTGGGCTTGTCTCTGGAGCAATTGGCTAAAACGTTAAGCAGTGGCAACTTAATCAAGACTAGTAAACGCTTCGAACTGATGAGTACATGGATAGCTTTGAACGATAATTGAAACATATGCTTCCCATGGAGAAATTGTACTCGTCACTCTACAATATTTACATTGTATTATAATGACTACGACTACATTAAGAATGTGATGAACTACTTTGGACTCTAAAACGTGGGAGAACTTCACGATTACTACGTTGGAAAGGACACTTTGATGTTGACACCCCACATACATTTTCCAGGAGCTCACTACATAACTGCATCAGGCCTCGCACATGATGCCAGTTCATATATATAGTTGGAGTTTTTTGACAGATAGTGATATGTTTCTGACGATTGAGAGTGTAATCATGAGAGGCATTAGCCTGGTTTAAAATCAATACTCCAAAGCGAACAACGAATATTATGGGGATGTAGACGGTAAAGTAAAACAAATAATGTTTTGTTGTGCGACAGTACGAAACCGAAATCCTACATCAGGTATTTAATTTCCAACACTTTATATGCATCGCCAATATGTCAACGCGTGCCTGTGAAAATATTTAAATGCGGAAATAGAAATGAGATTGCATGGATCATGGAAATTTGAATAGGCATTCCAGAAGATAATAATTGAGGCTGATTTGTAAATACCAACAGAGCTACATAATTACTTTAAGGACTACCCACCAGCTCCGAGAAAACTTGTACTTTTGATGGATGAGCCTTTAGAGCTACAGAAAAAGCTAATGGAGGAGAAAATGGCTAACACAAATTACTTTGCACATTGAATAACAAAGAAATGTACGTGATACACTACATGAATTTGCAACTGTACATGTGTTTTGGAGTCAAATTTAAAACGATACATAGGGTGATTCATTCGGATGAATAATATTGGCTAAAAACATACATAGACTCTAAAACAGTTTTGATGCAAGAGGCAACACATATCTTCAGAAAAGACTTCTTTAAATTGATAAATAACTCTGTATTCGGAAAGCAGATGGAGAATTGCAAAAAGACCTATCTGTTTTTGGTAGAATTATCATTGACAATGAAATCCTTCTCGTGAGCATGAAAAACGAAATATTCAACCTAACCAAACCAGTTTATAGAGGCATTTGTGTACCTGACCTTTCAAAGTTGTTGGTGTATCAGTTTTACTACAACAAACTGTTAAACAAATACGGCGATAACATTACGCTCTTGCTAACTGATAACGATTCACTTTGCATAAGCGTTGAAACTGAACACTTTTACGAGGACATGAAAACTGATAGCATGGCATACGATACAAATGACTACCACTAGTAAACAAAAAGGTTGTAAGTGTTTTTAAAGATGTGCCTTCCAATTAAGGAATTTGCTGGTTTTAGGTCAAACCTTTACGCATTTAGTATTTATCATTAAGGAAATAAAAAGTGCAGGGGAATCGGAAAGTGCGTGGTTAGCATAAATTTGAGATTGGAGATGTATAAGCATTGTCTTTTTAGTCACGATGAAAATACGTGACAAATGTGCCTTCTCAGTACCATTAAGATGCCAAAAGTTGCATTGTCATGTGTAAACGGTTTTTAAATACAGTACCTTTCGGTTACCATTTTAAATATTGATTTGGTTTAAAATCAAGTAAATTAAATGGCTTATGTGTCATATGTCAAAAAGTTATATTTTAATAATACGTCAAAGGAGAAATATAACGTACATCACCAACAATTTTAAATTGTCGTTAGTTTTGAACGTTATCTCGGAACTTAAAAAGGACAGAAATGAACACAGTGAATGTGAAAAAGCTGGAGTACACATATTGCACAATCTCTAAAGAGTTTGATATGCCATCTCTATTTAGGTATCAAAAAATTAAATGAAACGTCCAGAAAAAAGAAGTAATTCAAAAAAACAGTACTTGGAGACGAGAAACTTGATGAAGGAGAAGAAAAACACGAGATAAGTGCATCTATCAAGTACAGGAGTACGAAGCAAGATGATTTAGTATCTGGAACAGTACCTGAAACGATTCAGCCACCTTACGGCACTGGAGGAGGATTTTGAACTGAATGCTATACTGATAGTAAGAAAGACCCTGACAAAATTATAGTGTCCTCACTTATATAAATATATGTGGAATTTAGCTTTGCGTGTCAAAAGCAAGCACCATGAAAAGTTAGAAGAGCTCAGTATTTTGAGGAAAACAATCAGATCTGTTCCACCAATAATGGAAACAGAAAGTAAGCATGAAGATGAAATTCAGCCATTGTAGATAAAAACAAATGTTGTTGATGAATCTTTAGCAAAAACAGACAAAAACATTTAATAGAGGAAGCGTTCAATTTGTTTTGGAATGAATTTGAAATTGAATGAAAACAGAACTTTTTGAATGAAAATTTCTATATAAGAAAAAAATATCAAGCGGTCCAGAACTCCTCGTTTTTGCACTACTGACCGGATTCCATCGTACAGCGGTCTACATATTTCCCCGAGGGGGCTACATGGACTTTTTGCTTTAGGAAGATCTCACTTTTAAAATTAGTCATGTTGCTAACATGTAACAAAAGTCCCCACGTAAGTCATACTATTGAAAACTGTCTTCAGATTATTAGTGTGATAAAGTAATCAACGGATAAGGTTTTCGTATGGTGGCATTTTACGACCCAATTTATGACTTTGTGCCATTGGTGTTATCCTACCAAGGAGACGTAACCCACCATGAGCAGTAGGCGATTTGATGTAAATCAGTGCGTCTTATTTTAAGACTAAGTTGATTTAAATGCCCCTGACCAGTCCAAGTCTCGTTCGACTGGACTTTCGCGTTGCTACATGAGATCTCCTCCATACCGGTAAACTGTTTCATTCATTGCTGTAACAGACAGAAGGCGCTTGAGTCAAACATTATACAAGCGAAACTTTAAAGACATTTCTCACTATCCCAAAACTTATCTTCGAGAAAAGAAATTACGTGCCAGATGTACTTATTGCCAATTTATTTAATAAATAATATTATGTAAAGTTTTCCATCCATGTATTATAATTCATACATCGGTTACGAAATTTCCTGCTTCAGATAAATGCATATATCACATTCACAGTCTATTGGCGACATCAAAATTAAGCATTTTTTAAAATAAAAAATGTACAGAATCGAATGAAATATAAATGTAGCATAGGATCGTCAACAATGGCACCTGCAGATGCTGAATTGTAATTCCCGGTTGAAATTGTATATTCAAGAATTCTTGAAATAGGTTTTGAACAATAGTTAAAATGACGCATCCTTGAAAATACTGTATTTATCCATGTATATTGTACATCAAACTTCGAATAATGTAGACCCAGGTCTGCCGTCCCATGAACCTTCAGATCATGGTCGACACTGTTCGCATGAAACCTCAAGTTGAACCAAGAGAGAAGATCCGGATCTGAAAGAGCATTAGGCGACCACACATCTGTTTCTACGCCCTCCGCGGTTGGATGCTGTTATATTCGGTTTTATAAAAGGTGATGCTTTTGGGACAAAATTTGGAAACAGCATAGAATAATTTTACTGCTTATTTTTCATGAACTATTTTGTAAAAACTCGAACTTTGAACGTTCTACCCTAAAATTTAACATGATAATTAGATGACCACATATATTGCTTTACGAACCCTAGATCACATACGAACACTTGAAGGACTTACTAGGTGCAAAGCAATTGAACACGATCGGGTCTTTCCGCTAAGGACCGGAAAATATAGCATCGGATAATATAGAATTTGCAATCATTCGGATCACCTCTGTTTTTTTTTTTTTGTTTTTTTTTTTGGTTTTGGTTTCTGGAATATGTTAACAGAAAAACACCACAGGTGTGATTCTCCGAACCATATTCCTACATAGGTCGCCTCTTTTTTCTTCCGCTTTGATACATAGATTGCCGCCATTTGCTGCTGGTGACTGCAGACTGGTTATCATAGTTTAGGAAGAGGACTGTCATGCGTCATGCCATGAAAGGGTCGTCGTTTGACTTTCTAATATCGTTCCTTATTTAGATTTTCCCTTTTTCATATCATTATACATATTAAGCCGTAACCGTTATGTTTTCCAAAGTTTAATAATAGTTTGTTTTGGTGCTTTACGGCACAGCAACATAAATGGGTTATTTAGTGCCGAGGCAAATGGAATAAAGCGCCTTGCCCAGGAACACATCACGGTAACCGACCCGGGCTGATCCCATGATAGGATTTGAACCCACACCCTTTTGGTCTTGAGTCTGGCACGCTAATCACTAAACCACCGCGGATCTCAAAGTTGAATGATAAACTATTGCTATGTTGTTTTACTGATTAAAAGATTTCGGTGCTGTATATTTTCGGCAAATAGCACCGCGGAAGGTCTTGACTTAGCCGCATTTCCGTTAAATTTCTTCATGTCCGTACAATCAAATCCGAGGCGGATTTCGGCCACAACAAAAACCCTGACGTGTTTCTGAATCAAATTGTAATAGCATACACATGTACACTGTTGACTAGATTACGTCATGGGATGCTGTGCATCATCAAATTGTTAAGCAAGGCCTCTCATCAACTGAGTAGACCGCTTCCCTGTCCCCACCTTACCTTAGCCAATACGGCGGTGCCAACATGGCGTAGCCAAAACTTGGTATTCTGACCACCTCGGATATGTCTGCGGGACAAAAATATGCATGGGATGTATTCGCATTAAGTTACATAACAATCATACATTTCGCTCACCGGAACTTTCTTCGCAAAAAGCAATAATCTATACGGACCACTTCGGCCATTTCTACAATTAGATTGACTGGAGGATTGACCGAGATGTTACGAATGAAACATTAGTCCAATACATTCGCAACTTCTCAATCAATTCTTGTCTCGTAAATAACCGAGGTGGTCGGAACGGCAGCTATCGACATAAATTCGAGGTATAGTTCGTAGGATTGACCTCGAAATTGCAAATGCAAAAATTGGAACAATTCTAGTCTCGTTAAAGTTGACCTCTCACGTGGATCTGTAAGATCTCCGTCAAGCGAAAAGATGGTACCATCCCCCCGCTAAAAAAAAATAGTTTTCTTTGTAACGCCAGAATGAGCTGTCACAAAGTTGGAAGCGTGATTTGATTGGCTGATGAGATTAGGTTACGCGATATGTCTTTGTGATGATGAGTTGATGCCATGTTTTGCATAAACATTAACAGTTTCATTAGTTGACTGAGACACGCCGCCTGCATCAGAGCATGTTTTAAAAAAACGTGTTTAATAATATCCGTTTAGGCTTGCAATAAAATTTTTGCTTGACTGATCACACACATCTCATTCTGTTACCTTGATACTGGAAGAAATACTATACTATTTGCTGTGGATGTAAAAAAAAAAATTAAGCAAAAATAACTTTTCACTGCTACAAATTGGTAAACCACCTTCAAAACTGAGGAATCTTTCTTTTGTTGCATTGCAAATTAACGACCTAAGTTATTATTTATCCGATTTACATACAAGTTTACCTTTGTAAGGATAAAATATTAACATATTTTTGACTCGTGAGCACTTGAACAAATAATGTCTCGTGCATGATGATAATTAAGGTTCTTGGTTCTGTAACACCTTGGTGGAAATCCCAGACCTAAGCCCTTTCAGAATTATATGTACTCGTAATTTTTTTTAATTGTTATTAGTATACACTTTGTGCACCACCTGCGACCACGAGGCGAAGAACTAAACTGAATTGGTGGAAAATCTGGCTTGTCCAGGATTCGAAGCTACATCTTAATGGAATACTGTTTCGGAGACCGGCGCTCTGGACCTCACGGTCACGGTTCAACGTACTTACGATATTTCAAATAATTTGATTTCATCAGATCAATAAGGAATCGGAGCGACTTTTTTAATCTTGTAAAAATATTGTCTCGTGATCATAATAAAAAGATGAACTGCCGTAGGTTCTCATGGACCAGCATCTATAGCCGGTAATACAATTGGAAATACGAAAGTAGTTTACATCGATTACTTACTTGCAGTATAAATTAGTAATGTACTTGTTTCAGACCTTTTTAATGATTTTATGCTTGTTCTAAATATGGAAAGTGTAGTTTTTTTTATCAGTTTGGGGTTTATGGTTATGTTGACCATGATTATGTGTATATGATTTTTGTTGTTGCTTTTTTTTATTTTATTTATATGTTTACTCATTTTTCTATTTATTAACCTTATAGTGCCCTTCTTTGTGAACACTACGAGCCCCTTTGTAGCCGCAATGGAGACAGAAACGGTAGAACTCAAGTGTACATACTGTGCAAAACCAGATCTTAACCCTCAATCGCAAAATCATTGGATGAAGAACGGCGAGTGGTTACCAGACATTTCCAGGTATTGTAGCCACTTTTATTTGATTAGAAATGTGATGAAAATTAGAAGTAGCTAGTCCTTGTGAGTCAAGAAAGATTTTGCAGTGTCGATTCTCAAAGACGGTAGTGCAAGGTACAGTATTCGTCTATCAATCGCCATTTGTTCCTTCCTATTATCTCCTTCACAAAGTCGACTGTTTGCCACCGCTTGTGCCGTTGACCGTTTGTTCGAATTTTCCGAGTGAAATATCAAAGAACCAGTAGATGGGAAAACTAATTTTTTGTGATCTCCTCATTGTCTATAAAAAAAATGGGAATCGGAGTCATTTTTCTTTCACACCTTACATCACCTAGTCATGAACTGTAACTGTGCTGCGCTGGATTTCCAAAATGTAATGTATAATATTTGTTGAGGTAATACGGATACATTGTCAATGGTTGAAATGTTGAAATATAAAGTGACAAAAGGAGAATATTAATAATATAGATAAAGATATGGCATTATGGTCATGCGGGAGGGAAAATTAGTGCATGGCCGAGTGGATCTGAACTCCTGTGCATGAGAGATTGTCGATGGGTGCCGTTACTCACAGCGCGGATTGGATTCCTGCCTGGAAGAAATAATAACTCTCTAACCTGTTTAATTATATTTGTGGTATTCTGTATAAACTTATTTCGTATCGTCATGTATGCATCCATACACTCACTCTGGGATCCAGGGTTAAGCGCTGACCATATATATATATATATGTATATATATATATATATATATATATATATATATATATATATATATATATATATATATATATATATATATATATGTATGTATGTATGTATGTATGTATGTATGTATGTATGTAACTTCTCCAATATAAATGAGTCAATGAAATCAGTTTGATACTCGCCAACCACTACAACTCAACTGGACATTAAGTAGAGTCCATCGAGATGCTACCGATTGAGTCTAATCAGGGATGGACCGATATAGAGCGCACACGTAAAGTACGATACTGGATTATGCAACTGAAAACTGTTGGGAAAAATTTTGGTCCCAATGAAACAAGTGTAACCTCCTCAATGCAGTCTTGTCAAGATTTCAGTCTGGCATCAGTTTGTGACCTGTACATAAATCTCTGCCATAATTTTTACCCATGAAAATACTCCGTGACACTTAGCGTTAAATTCTTCTTTTTATTATTTCTTTCTCAGTATCACGCTACAACAATATATTTGCACATTTCATTTACTACCTTCTCCACGCATAACTTTTCTGGGATATAATTGTTACTACATATTTCACTTTCTGATCTACTATTACGTTGTTTCTAACTACGCATGGTTTCGTCTTTTGTCTTTAGCCTGGAATTAGGTCAAAGTAATTTGGTCGTCCGTACGGATAATACGTATTTACACGGATCTCCCCACCTTGGGTTATTTTTGAAAAACTTCACTATTTTGATTCCAGCAGAAAAATAACATATAGTTTGCACATTTTAATCATATTTTTCGTCTGATTTTTATTTTCTTTTTGCTCAATATATTTCCAAGAGCTGCGGTGACGCAATTGTTAGCATGCCAGACTCGTGACCTAAAGGGTGCGGGTTCGAATCCTACCATTGGATCAGCCTAGGGCAAGGCACTTCACTCCAAACTGCCTCGGCGCTAAATAACATACCTGTGTTACTATGCCGTAAAAAAAAAACTAAATAAAAATTCAATATATTTCTCATGTCATTCAAACGATTCAGTAATTCGGTTTTCCCTCAGCCTTTGTTTTGCGTGTTTGTTTTGTTTTGTCAGTTGTTCCTTTCAATGACGAAGAGTTTGATAAGCTCGAACGTTGGGAACATGTTTTTGTAGCTGTGCCGATGCCAACACACACACACACACACATACATACATATATATATATATATATATATATATATATATATATATATATATACAATTTTCTTGCGGCTCTAAAGGTATGACAGAACATTGTGAGGTCTTTTACTATATATGTCTCTGATGCTACTATAGGTTGTCAGAGCTTAGCATATTATGTAAGTAAAATAAATGTATTTTAAAGAATTAAATGAGATTCAACGTACGTTTCTTAATCACTTACAGATATAAGCAGTCGATAATAAAAGGCCCTGATTGGTGTGGTCAATTTATACTATCAGTTTTTCACGTCTATCCGAACGAATCCGGAAATTACTCCTGCATCGCAGAGAACCCCAAAGGTAGAGCGTCGGCATGGATGCAATTGTCAGGTAAAAGCTTGCATCATATCGCATCCTTAACGAAGTTGATATATGTATGCTAGAATTATGACTTCTCTGAAGCTTCTTTTAGATATTCACTGATTCTCGCTCAGATGCGTACTAGATTTTTGACTCCTCTAAAGCTTCTTTTATATAACCACGAATTCTCGCCCAGATTTAAATTTTCAGGTTCTAATGCTTTTATATGCAGAGATGAAATTGATTATTTTAGATTTTTTGGGTACCCATAGACTTTCAACACATAATGATCTCATAAGTTATTTTCTTTATTCTTTATGTATATTGGTTTTACCTATGTTAACGTTTTCGTCGTTCGTCCGTAAATAAAACTTGTTTAGATTGAAACGGTGGAAATTCCACACGCCCTCTCGGTTATACTTGGAGTGTTACACTATACATAAGTGTGGAGTTCCGAAGAAAAGGTCCACTTCTTGCAACCTCACTCCAAATATATATGATAGATTAAGTAACCCACATCAAGATTTTGCACAGACATTTTATCCCCCCCCCCCCCCCCCCCGCCACGGATCTATGTTTGCATTTTTTATAGAAACGAAATAAAATACACAGAAACATAATCTGCCGCTGTTATATTGTAAAATAAGCACGAACGACTGACGAATAAGCATGATTGAATTAAAATCAAGCCTTCTCTTTGTGGATAAGTTCCACTGATAAACAAACCACACAGTGACTCATATATACATATATATATATATATATATATATATATATATATATATATATATATATATATATATATATATATATATATAATTACATTATTTCATTATTTCATATATTGCCATTGTAAATTTTATATTTGTATTTTAACTTTTTAAGCGGAGGCTTTACCCAGTTGTGTATTTCTAATCGTCATGTGACCCCACTTGAAAATCACATGATCTCATTATGACCTTGTTGGAGTTCTTCCGCCCCTCTTAATAGTTTTAACAGAAATGATGGATTTTTTATCTTGAAAATTGGCCAATCATGTTCCAAATTATGTTTATTAGGTAAGAAAAATAAATATTAACTCTTGATTTTGCCTTTTGTAATGAGTTTGAAACGGCGAAATCTTACTTTAGGGAATTTATTGTTTTCTAATTGTTTATGATGTAATGGTGAAATTATTATTATTATTATTATTAGTAGTAGTAGTAGTAGTATTATTATTATTATTTCAGTTGTATACAGAGAGCCCTCATTGCGTGTGCTAGGGGATAAAGTTCGAGATGTCATAATTGGAAGCAATTTAACAATTATAGCTCAAACACCACCATGGTATGAAGATACGGAAACTGAGGCAAGTACAAGGCTTGTGTCCAACAGCGCATGCGCTACCAGAGCACCTCGCCTATACATAAACCCTGCTGTTAGTATTGGTACTATAGGTCTTCTGCACCACTATTAGGACTTAAAGCACCTGCAGCTGTTCAAAACTTATTAACTTTAATATATTTTGTCTAATTTCCGTGAAATGTTAACTATATTCACACTTTATATACAACTGTATAGAAGTGTTACTGACAAATGAAAAGCTGACAATATGCTATGCTAAAGATTAGGCAGAGTTATCTCCACTTTGCCAGTCGTTCAATTTCTTTGCAATACAGCACAAAGTCTTGGTAAATGTTGGCGCTTCCTTTGAGGAAGACAGACCGCCATGATTTGTTATGTCCTTCGATACTTTAAGAATGTTAGGTGATTATTTATCTACAAGGGTTTATTTGCATAAACAGTTCTTGATTCTACCTGTCTCATGCATAACCATGAAGGCTGAACCTCGACCAGACTGCCTACCTTACCATTAGAACACATTCTTGTGGAGTTTATTAACTTCCAGCCAGTTTTTTGATGATGCACTGCGTTGAGAATTCCATACTTTCTAAACGAACGTGGTTCATATAACACATTTTGACCCATGCCAATATTTTAAGGATTTGACCTATGTTAACCTTTATTTTTAATTTTATATAGATTTTAAACCATTGTCACATCTATACCCTTTATGAGTTATCTTGTAGAACTACATGTTTGCTTCCAAATGGAAACATTTTTATCTTTCTAAAGATTTCAGCAATTTGTAACCTTTACATTTTTACAGCCTAACTGTCAATTGTTATTATATAGCTGGTATTGTGCTGATGTGCCGTTAAGCCCTATACATACATACCGACAGACATCGTTTAGAACCCCTGTGGGCTCGTGGATCTAGAATAGGTCTGATACGCCCTCCATCCTGTCGTAAGATGCGACTAAATGAAGGCAACATGTTTGCCGTGCGCTGCGTCCCGTGTTGATGGAGGAGAGGATCCCGGTAGTTGAGTAGAGAAGAGAACTGTTGATGCCATTCCAATGCAACACACTACTTTGACCTCAAGTTTAGCTAGACGGGTTTCAGAAGAGCCCGTTCTGATCAGTCGGCTAGCCACCCCAAACTTCAGATGCTCATTTCAAAGGCAGATTCAGTTTCACTGGCACTGGGCTCCATACCTTTTTTATAGGTCATGGACTAAGACAATTGCTTAGATATGTTACTGCATAATGTTTAGGAGGCATTTTTTAGGAAAAGTTGGCAAACCACTTTTTTTTCAAAGGATTGTTGGGGTATGCTGAAACCGAATGCCCTTTTGTCTAGTATCACGTTTTGATGTCTACAAACACACTGAACACAATACGGTTATGTTCAATATATATGTGTGGAAACTATTATGAAAAACATAAAAACATTTCAATTGAATATAGTTATGGAAAATGGTGTAAGATATATATATATATATATATATATATATATATATATATATATATATATATATATATATATCGACACTTTATTTACATAAAATTAAAGTCACATAACATTAACAGGTATTCTTTTGAGTCAAATTTGTTGCTACAAATGCAGCCAGTGTCTGCACACTTGCCAGCTTCAGTGCATAGCAGTTTCCCCTTCTTGCAGGTGCAATTGTGCGATGTGCATCCACATAAGACGATACCTTTGCACGACTTGGGAATTGGAGCAAGTGATACAAGTTTTGGTGACAGTTGTTTGTCTTTCATTTTCCAGCCCATGGTTGCAGGTAATAGTAAGACATGCTGTGGGTTTGTGACATGCTTCCTTACCCTGCTTTGGTAGTGTGTTTGTTGAACATTATCTGTTGGAGGCAGTGCTTCTGGCAATTTGCATTTGTAAATCAGTTTAACGCGATCCCCATCAAAGCTGCTTGCTTCTGGTACACTGCACAACTTGCACACAAACTTCTCTGCATCCCTCAGTTTTGTATGTATCAGTTCTCCTTTTCCAAGGTCTTTGAGGAGGTGATTGTTTGTGTGGAACACTTTCCAGTCTTGCTATGTCCAGCAAAGTTGGATACATAATCACATCCTGTTATTGCATAGAAAGGGACGAAGGCTTTTAAGCCCGGCTCGTTGAAGGAAAGCGTCTGCCTGATTTCATGTACTGAAATAAATTTGCGACTTTTGAATATGCCTCCTTCATCCACATCTTTTTTGCACTTCATTTTGTGGGAATGTGCTACCAGTAGCACCAATACATCTGTTTCATGTGCTGATACAACAACACTCTGTACTGGTGTGCATACAATGCAGGACAAGTCTTATATCTGCCTCATTATTGTTGACCTGTAGCTATTGAATGTCCAAATCAGGGTTGGATATTTGAACTTGGTTATCTCTCCGGAATCCACTAGCAACCACTAGATATTTGTCTGCAGGGGCATTTGATATATAATGGTTTGAGAGGAAACGTGCTAGGTCTGCCTTGTTAGCAGGCACGGCAGGTCCAGATGATGGGGACTGGCACAGACATATCTCCCACTAATTTTCTGATCAGACGAGAATGTTTCAAGCGTTTCTTCATCGTACCAACCTTGGTTGAAGTTTCTCTATACTGATCAAATGTAACACAGATCCTGTCAAAGGGTCTTCCCGCATGAGCGACAAGTTCGACCAATGCATCTGCCAGTTCACCAAAGTTCGTGACTCCTGCAGGTTTCCCAAGCGGTACTTTTAGAGCATGGCCATCTATCACAGGTAGGACGTTCTATCAAGGGTGACTTTTGGTAGACAGGTTACACCCATGGTTATCTCATCGGCTATAGTGTTTTTGTTGCCAGTTCTTAGACTGCCATTTGGCACTGGCATCAGCTCATGTTGTACTATCTTGTAGATGCCAGTGTTGCCACTAGCGCAACATAATCTTGTGGATCATCCGATCCTGCTGCATTCACTAAATCTTCCTTCAGCCCATGGTTCTACTCCTCTAGATATGACAGGAGTTGTGGAAGCAGAAGTTGCCACAGAGCTTGCAGTGTGAGCTTACGTGCATGTACTGTACAAAAGATGTTTCCAGCCACTGCTTTTTCTGTTGAAATTGGTCCCAAATTGCACTCTCTATCCAGACGTCTTCCAACTCAGATTCTTCAGTGTGTTGTTTCGCGATCTTCAGAATGTTCTTTGACGTATGGAGACCTCCTAATCGGGGAATAAGAACATCCTTGTACTGTGGTATTGTCCATTTCAGCTCCGTCAGTGCAGGAAAGAGAGCTTGATCAACTCTAAGCACTGCATGTTTTTGCTGATGAGAGGCTGCAACATGTAGAGCTTCTTGAACAATTGTATTCAACGTTCTTATGTCATGTGCAGGAGCTTTAATTATTGTATCCAACTGTTTTTTTTTCTTGATCCATCCGACTGTTTGAAGTTAAAAGATGTTCAGGTGGGTTTTGGCTGTTCATATTGGCGTATAAACATGAATGCCATGTCTGTAGCTGTGGCTTTTAATGCAGACATGGGGGTAATCCTTGGGTTCTCAAACCATTCTGCTTTCACTTCCTTGAGCTGTTTCTCAGTGGTGCCTTCCGCGATCCCCCTGCGGGTTCGGGGTTATAGAATAGGCCCAATGAGTCCTCGCTGCATGTCGTAAGAGGCGACTGAGTGGAGGCAACCCGTTTACTGTGGACTGCGTTCCGTGTTATTTGAGGAGAGGGTACTGGTAGTTTAGCGGAGAAGAGGCCGTCGGTTGCCTCTTGGATGAAACACACTACTTCAGCTAGACGGGTGGTCCGGAGGGCCCTGTCTGATCAATCGGCTAGTCACGCCATGGTTCAGGGGCTATGTTAACGATATTCATTTGAAGTATACATCACAAAGTTCAAAATTAACCTTTGTGATTAATGAACATGATGTTGGTGACCAAACGTTACAAATGACATACCTCTTGGGGCCGGTGGCAAGGGTCATTTGAGTAAAGTGTATACGTGACGAATTATTTAGTGGCTATGGGAAAACCAACCAGTAGTGTGAGACGTGGTCCCAAAAGGACCAGGAATTATTCAACCAGTGACTCGGATGAAGAAACTCGTCATAGTCAGGGAAATTGGTCATGATTTCTCATCATTGAATCCGGTGATGAGAATCAGAAACTAACAAAGCTGTCACCATTTGTTATAGCAAATGTGCTTCATGGCTTAGCTGGAGGACCAAGAAATGTATAAAAACTTCGTTGCGGCCAACTACTTGCGGAGTGTAGCTGGAAAGCTCACTCCGATAATCTACTTCGCACAAAGCGGTTTATGGAGATACATGTTAAGATTTATCCACACAAATCTCTACTGAACTTCCCAAAGGGATCTGACGATCCTATCAAACTGTTTAACAAGTTGGGGAGTCTAGAGAGTATGGACACTGGAGAGCCCCCTGATATCGCACCAGGGAAAGCTTCCAGAAGTCCCGTACTCGCATTAAAACCATAAATATGTCTGACACGATAATACAATGGAATTGCAGAGGATTAAAGGCAAATAAAGAAGAAATTAGTCTTCTACTTAAAGAACATCATCCAACAGCTGTCTGCCTTCAGGGGACTTTTCTAAAGGAAAATAACAGAGTTAATTTTAGAACCTTCACTACATACAGCAGCTTTTCAAGAAATACGGATAAGGCTGCCGGAGGAATGTCCATCATCATAAATAACAAAGCTGCTCACAGTCAGATTGATCTCAGTACTACTTTACAGAGCTATAGCTGTTCGCGTGTCTATACACAAAACGCTTTCACTTTGTTCAATATATCTCCCACCAAGCACTCCAATCAACCAATCTGACCTTGGTCATCTTATTGATCAGTTGCTGGCGCCTTTTGTTTTCTTGGCGACTTTAACTGCCACAACACACATTGGGACTGTAAAGATATCAGTGTCAAAGGGTAGAAGATTTACTTTGGAAACATAATGTTTGCCTCTTTAATGATAAGCTGCCCAGCAGTCACCCATTGCCGAAAAAAAGGTGCATATACTGACTTGAAATTTTGTATAAATCTGCATGTTTGTCATATGTGGTAAAATATGTGGAGTGAAAACTCCACAAACAAACTTAAGAACATCAAACCCACTATAGTTGAGTGCTATCCCTTGTATAGAACAAATCGGAGAGCTGAGGTTGTATTATGCCAATCGCGTATCGGACGCACATGGTGCCCAACTTATGAGTACGTCCTGAATGGTGAACCTCGACCGTAGTGCGTACTCTACCAGTGTCCACTGATAGTGAGACACATTCTTGCGAGTGTGTCGATTTCTACCCTGTAAAACAGAAGTATTTGACGTGAACTGCTTGGAGAAACTGTACGAGGACGTACCACCAGAAACAATCTTGGAAGTTTTAAAGGAATGCGGTTTATACAAGAAAATTTAATTTTTAATCATATGTTGTATACCTACCTACGTCCTGTCATGGGATTCTACTCGTACTTAGATTTGACCATCTGCGATTCATCTCTTTTGCTTGACTTGTTTTAAGAAGTTGGTGATGACCTCTGTGGTAGTCAGCACTTTCTAGTATACTGAGGAAGTAATACTCCCCACCATCAAGGGTTAGGGCAGAGATGGAAATCAAATAAGGCCGATTGGGAAACGTTTCACTTAATCAGCGAATCAAATTTGACAGGTGATCTTTATGACAACGAAGTGGATCCAGTAAACTTAATTACAAAGATACTCGAGACTGATTCTGGGCATACAGTACCAAAAACTCCTAAACGTGCCAACAATTGTTTGATCATGCTTGCAACGACACCATCAGGAAACGGAAAATAGTCCTTAAGATTTCAATGCCAATTAAACAACGAAATATCTGAATAAATACTGTATATACCGAGCTAAAGATGGTCGTACCATTGGAGAAAACAAGACGAAAACATGGATGTTCTTCGTTACAATGTTTAGACCTTGCTATTGCTATGAATATAGTACGGACAATCATTGGCGAAAATAAACGTAGCTGTATCAAACAGTTAAAGAAATCTGATGAAATGATGACGACCTCACCAGAAATCGCAGATACATTGGCCGAAACATTCTCAAAAAATGCTCCTCACAAAAGAGCTATTCTAAAATCTTCCGCCGTATCAAAAATAGGAAAAAAATAGGTTCCTTTAAATTTAAAATCTGCTAACTTTGAAGTTTACAATAAACATTTCATTTTCAGAGAAGGACAAGGCTTTCTTGATTGAGTCTATGATTCTTCAGGACCAGATGATACTCACGATCTACTTTTGAAAAACGTACCTGATACAGCTCTCAATACATTAGCAAATGATTTCAATAAAATTTGGGAGTCTATCGACTTCCCGCCATCATGGCAAGAAACAACAGTGATACCAGTACCCAAACCTGGAATGGACCATACCGACCCTACAAACTAGTGTCCCATATCACTCAAAAGCTGTATTTAAACGAATCGCAAATGACAGACTCCTCTGGTATGTAAGTCCAGTGAACTACTATCAGACCTTCAGTGAGGATTCAGAAGCCAGAGATGCACAATTAACCATCTAGTCAGACTTGGTGCATTTATTAGAGAAGTTTTCATAAAGAAAGGTCTTATAGCTCCCGTCTGTTTCTACTTGGAGACAGCTTATGATACCACATAAAAGCACGGAATAATTAATGACCTGTTCAACTTGGTTCTAATGTGTGACCTTCAAATCTTTTATCGAATATTTTGAACGATAGAAATTTCAGAGGTAAGGTAAGCAACACCCTTTCTGAAAACTCCTAAGAATGTGGGTGTACCTCAGGACAGCATATTCTCAGTCAGCCATTAGAACATCGAAGTTAACATCTTAGTGAAATGCCTTAATCCATGAACTGACTGCAGATTATATCTCGCCGACTTTTGTATCTGCCGTAGATCAAAAATTATGCAAACTATTGAACGTCAACTAACAGATATGCCTAAAAAGAGGTCAGTAATGGGCAGAAGAAAACGAGTTCACATTTTCGAAAGCTACACTTGCTTGCGTGGACTTCTGCCGATTACAGCAAATTCATAATGATCCGAAACTCTGTCCTGGCTGTTCTTTTATCCCTGTTGTTGAGGTGACAAAATTTTGAAGGCTTATTTTCTTTTTACTGTAAAATAATTTTCCTACTACATATTAGATGCCTCAACGACAAATGTAAAACAAACCCTGGATTTAATAAGCGTTGTGGCAAACACCGATTGGGGAGCAGATTGGAAGGTCTTGCTCCGGTTATACGTGTCTTTAGTAAGATTGAATCTTTATTATGGCTCTATTGTGTACAAATCAGCTTGCAAATCTTACCTCCAGATGCCTGATCCAATACACAATTAGGAACTTGGATTTCGTCTGAGAGCATTTACAACTTCCCCTTCAGAAAGCCTCAAAACTCTCTTCTAATCGATCTAATCCAGCATACAATGTAGTAATTAGGCCCAAATACCAACCTTGTACGCTTAGAAAAGAAATTTAATTCCACCTTCTGGCATATGAATTCGACCTCAACTAGAAGGGGCAAAAATCAATGTTGGAAATACTGAAAAATTATGTTCCCCCTTGGTTATCAACCATCCCACCCACACCCACCCCGAAACAAAAACTTAAGATTTGTCAATTCAAAAAGTCCTCAACAAATCCTGTCGTTTTCACAGTAAATTCAAAGAAATCAGCCTCATATCATCGCCATACGTCCCTGTATACAGACGGTTCGAAAAATGGAGACAAGGTTGTTGCTGCCGCTGCAACGCCCTTTTGCACCATCTCATGCCGGATACCGGATAAAGTCTCCATTTTTACCGCAGAAGTTACAGCCGCTGAAAGTCTTACAAAACATTAAATTTGACAATCGGTTAATATTCCAGATCTTACAGAAACATGATTTGCTCATATAGTCTTCAAAAAGTATTTGTACTGCTGGCTGCCTAGTCACATTGGTATTGAGAAAATTAAAAGGGCAGATCAAGCAGCCAACGCTGTCCTGCAGTCACCCGTTTTCGAATGGAAGATTTCATATTCTGATTTAAAAAAATATGTAACTCGGCATGTTCTATACACTTGGCAAAATATGTGGAATGAAAACTCTATAAACAAGTTTCGTAACGTGAAGCCCACTATTGGAGAGTGGCATCCGTCATATAGAACAAATCGCAGAGATGAGGTAGTATTGTGCCGATCGCGTATTGGACACACATACCTGACTCAGTTATACCTTACTGAAGGGTGAACTTCGACCAGAGCGCATACTCTGCCAGTCTCCACTGGCAGTGGAATACATTCTTGTCGCGTGTATTTACTTACACCCTGTGAGACAGATTTTATTGTTGTGTAAACTATTTTATGGAACTTTATGATGATGATCCACCCGAAAAAGTCTTGGACATTTTAAGTAGATGCGGTTTACATAACACGTTGATACCGTATATTTGAAGGAGTTTATATATTTTACCTTATCTTTTATTTTGTATACCTTTTAACAGAATTTTAACATATTTATATTTTATCTACTGTCTTGTAGTACGTGATGTTTACATTTATTTACAAGGGTTTATTATCCTTAACTTTTTTTTCCAATTTCATATTTTACCTTTTTAGTCCTTTAACGCCGATACATTTATTCGAGTTAAATCTTCAAGACACGTGTATTTATTCGAAATTTAATAGATACAAACAAAGAAACGCTTCTTCTTTGCGGTGGTGTTGTGAAGTATATCAGTTTCCAGGTTTATTCCCTAATGATGCAGCAAGCAGACTTTCTGATGCTACTCGTCTGACAACATTGTGGTAGCTTCAAAAGGCATGAATTGATGCTTTTACGAATATTTCTGGGTATCTGATACCTGTGAAATATATTGTCCTCGCGGAAAAGCGGTGAATGCTTTGCTCACTAATTAGGATAGCTATTTCTTTATAATTGGCGTTTTGCCTTTTTAAAAAATAATGCTGATTAATAGAGATCTTTTAAGTATCCGAGAAATTTCCTCAAAACATTTTACAATAGATATTGAAGTTACAGAGATTATACATTGTGTATATTATGTAGTACAAGCTGTCAAGGTGACCGAGTTTTGATCGACCCAGCACGTGGAAAACAAATGCGATCAGGTAAACATTCACACCTAGCTGGATAATTAGATTAATCAAATTACTTTTAAAATTTTGTAATGAGATATTTTATTGACAGTCGAAAAGTCAGTTAGTTATTTAACACCTCGCCGTCTGTCTTATCAAGAATGTCAGATAGAAATCATTACTTCCTCTTGGTTTGGAATGGGTAGGGAGGGGCGAGAAAAAACTGAATTATATAATACTAGTAACCACGAGTCTGAACTTAATACAGAGTAGGGATAAGACTGATTATTTCCTCGCGTGAGCCGATAGTTGTAATACTTAATCGCTATTGATAAGCTGGAAAATGCTTAATACTTTTTTAATACTTTACTTCACTACTGTACGGTTCTTAACTTTTCTCCTCCGGTGTATGTTTGGGGTGGTTATGGGTTGTCAAGGAAGATGTCTCACTAGTGCAAAGGTATTTCATTATGTATAAATACACCTCAGTTGTTTCATAATATTATCAGCCACCATATTTGTAAAAATAATTATAAATACAGTCTAATTGAAGTTTACGTATAATTTAATGTACGGCAAACAATAAAGTTAGACGAGTAAGAGATGAAAGGTTCTTTGCTAACTGAGTAAATATGTATGTTGCCCAGAAAAGCGGCTCTTATCACGCAATTATGGAATAACTCAATTTTTTTGGCTCAAGCCCCGGGCATCCGCGTCGGTGTCTACATGCATGAAAGCATATACATATGTACAACCTTACTGGATCTGAATCATTCTTTATGTGTAGGTCCTCCTCAGAATGTGGAGTGGGTTTCAAGGCACCTATCCCCTGGCAAGGGAGCCAAAGGGACAAACTTACTACATATAGGTACATTGTTGTGCATTGGTTTTGTTAAGTGTTTGTGTTTTACTCATGACCACATAAGTTATTTGCACCCTGTATGCATACTGTTCTACCTGGATTCATGAAACTTGGTGAGATGGTGGATCTTGATGAGTGACACACCCTCATCACAAAAGTTTGTCACGGTGACCCACATTTCATGCTTCACTGACATTTACATTTTATGTTCAAAACTATGTGGTCACTGCTAATACCAGAATCATTAACTAGTTGTTTGTATGCCTCTCTGCTAGCACCACACCCTTCCAACAAAAGAATGACATTTTGACCTTCATTTCAACTTCTACAAGCTTAGGTTACGTTTTTTATTTTAGCTCACGACCACATAGTATTTTTGCATGCTGTGTACATTCTGTCCTACCTAGAGCTCACGCGAACAGAGATGAAATGTGTGAGTGATCTGTAAAGGCAAGCTCCTTAAACCACGTGGACGCCCATAGCCCCAAATTCGCTCTGGCCAACATTTAATGTTTTATCAGCATAATTTAAGTATTTGAGTTTAGCTCATGACCACATCGATTTTTTTTTATGTATTATACATACCTGCCAACACAGACCTTCTGACCAGTGCAGCTGAAACTAGAAATAAATATATTTTATTCAGTGGTAAAAGTTCCATATTCATTACTATACCTTGTATACTGTAATAGGTTACTCTCAACAGATTTACTGAGTATTGCACATATGAATCGGTAGGTATTAGAAGAGTGGACTGCGTGCATTTCGTGTGAAGCTTCAGCTCTAGTGGCCAATCAAGGTGATTACTGATGCATGAACTATACTTGTAATAGTGGTCACACTGGCTGTGACTCTAAGCCTCTGACTTCAACCCAGTAAAATCTAGTCAATTTTTCTAGCTTCTGAAATAGATGTTATGAAAAATCATCTGAAAAAGTTACCCTCTGGATTTTATCAACTCCTATAGTACCTACACTTTTATATCATAGGGAATGAGTTCTAGTTTTGTGTAGTTTATGCCCTGTCATAGGAGCCGACATTTCTTAGGTCAAGATCACTTTTGTCTAATTATTTTTGCATGATAATTAATGTCAACAATTGCTGCTGGAGACTACTAAAAAACTTTGTAGAGGCGAGCTGTTGAAACGGTGAATACATTCTAGCTGTATTTTGATCTTGACGATAATGTAAGAGTAATGATGGAAATTGGACAACATTTATTGATCGATCATCAGTTTCTGCCAACCAATTGATGATCAATTAATAATAATTTAATTTGTCCACATAATGTCTTTCCAAAACCGAGGACTATTTTTAAAATAGCATGAAGTCTGAAAAACTGAAAATGGTGCTGATTCTAAATCTACCAAAATCACTGAAATCGTAATCGATTAATTCGTCATTGCACATAAAGTGACCGATGCTCGATAAAATCTAGTAATCGAAACAAAAGTATATACGTATTTTGATTGCATTCTCTTATTTGCTACTTAGGCATAAAATAATAAGAATCAACAATTGTTTCCTTGTAGATTCACTGGTCCTTTAATGGAGGAAATGGGGTAATTTCAGCCACAAGCTACAAAGAAAACTATAAAGCTGAAGAACGTACAAGCTATAATGACACTGGCGGCTACATGGTGTTGACAATCCCTATTACGTCATTCGGGCAGAACGGAACCTACGAAATAGTTGCTGTATTCGAGTATCACATGCGTTTCAACAACAGCATCTCAGTAATTGTCAAAGGTAAAGCGCTTCACATTGTATGGCCAACTATTTTGAGCAGAAAGCAGTATTGAATGAAATGTAAGTATGTTCATTTCAACTGCATCGATACTATTCAAATCTCAGAGCCAGCATGGGGAAGAAGACAAATTAAGAAAATATACTAATATAATTTAATGTTAATATAGTTATATAGTGACTTTTACCTTGAATTTACCTCGAATATTCAGACCATCAATAAAACCAATGCTTATGAAAAATCTCATCGCCTCGGAGTCACCTTTGCACTAGCTGTCCAATTTCTACAAGAGAAATTATTAGATTTCAATCTATTCATGTTCTTTTGTGGCAACAGTCCAAAAATCAAACTTAAACTTTTCTTCCTCTTCATTGCTAATGTCGATTAGGGCACGTTTGAATTTGTTTATTTGTTGTCTGTTGACAACTATTACAGGGATTTTTCCAGAGATTAATCGCTGTTAGAAAACCAGTGTGACGTCATATTAGGTGCATTATGTTTCCTCTGAATCTTAAAGTTGTGTCCTGTGGTTGTTGTGTGTGACGTGGTGAAAATCTCCCTGATTGAATTTTATCAATTCCTGTCGGAATTTTCAAGGTTTGTATAAAGTCATCTCTTTTCTTCTGCATTTCAAGGTTGATAAATCGGATTGTTTTACAAGTGAATTGTAATCTTTGTCCCGATACTAGTAACTAATTTGATATCTCTTCGCTGCACGCTTTCAATCGCAGCAGTATCCGTCTGAAATCTAGGTGACCAAATACAAATTGCATTAATCATATGTGGTTGCACTTATGCCTCATACAGTGGGAAAAACATCTCCCTATCCTAAAAACCGTAAGCCCTTTTATGATACCGCAGATCTTGCCTGAATTTTACTAAAATAAACTAAGTCTTTACTATAATTTAAGTCTAGAATCCAGTGATCTAATTGGCTGAAATTTAAGTCTGAATTAAAACTGACAATCAAATGCCGTAAATCCAGACCTAATTTAAGATTTATGTTGGTGAAATTGGTCCTGAATTGTTTTTCTATTACTAGCTGCAATGTGTCGCATCAACTTAAGCTTTGCAACCTCAGCATGTTTTTTTTAATTGTTTTTAGTTTTATTCAGGTTCTATACTTAATGATTGCTTGATTAGTTTTGAATGACCCTTACGTATTCTTTTGTATTTAAATCCATCGCAACCAGAGTTTTATTTGTGAATCGTGCTAAGCTGTTACACTAGTACGTAACAAGGGTTCTTGCATAATCAGATCGATACTGGCAGGTGTTAGGCGTGTGACTATGACGTCAATCGGCCGCGGGTATCACAATTTCACATACCAATTTAACATAGTTTAAAAATTAGTCCTTTAATAGTTTATACTTAAATAAATATAGACTTTGGTGACTGATTGCTGGCGTTTTATGGAACACTCGAAAAAAAATTGGAACCCTCTGACTTTTCAGGATCGCGTTTGAATTTAACAAACCATGTTTAAGTACTAAAGTATTTAGAATAACTAAATGCTAAATGAGTGATGGCTGGTTTTGTCCTTAATTCAAAGTAACGATATACTAAGATAGTTTACTGAACCATAAGTCGATCATGTGCCTCTACTTTGAAGAAAATCTTGAATGCAAAAAGGGGAAATCATTAGCAAAATTGTGCTTGTTTCTGGCAGGAAATCCGACGGTTGATTGCGGGCCACCAACCATTGAAGCTTTAGCGGGAAATAACGCCACCATCAGTTGCACAATAACTGGTTATCCAGAAACCAGCAATATTTACTGGTTCCATGAAGCTCATCACTTAAGTACAAATGACAAGTAAGTAGACAGAAATTAGATTTCACTTTCTAATTTCATTAAGCATATTTTCTTTACTATGAACGTTACAAACGTAGATATGCATGCAAACGTTTCAACGCAGTAAAATTATCTTCATTTGAGAACGAATGATAAATTATATTGCTCATTTAGAATACACGCAAGTTTTAACATAACATAGAGTGGATGTACCTACATACATACCTATATACATACATACATTGTAAAAACTAGTTTTTATGTTGGATGATTGGAATATACAGAAACGGATGCCTAGCCCAAACTATACATATGCGGTATACAAAATTAGAATGTTTTCGTGCTGATTTCTAGCTTCTCTTTGGTAGACACAACAATCATAAACATACAAACAAATAAAGAAATAAATATAGGTTTATACAACGTATGCAGATTAAAATGGGATACGAAAATAGAGAAAGTAAATTCTTCAGAACAATATCGAATTGATTACTTTCTTTTTACTCTTTTTTCCCAGGTATAAGATAGAAATTCTGAACTTCCCTGCTGTACATGTAACTTCAAGTCTAAAAATAATCAGTGTCACGACCAATGATGTTGGAAACTATACATGCAAAGTGACAAACAGTCTTGGATTCGGTAGTTGGATCGGAGTTTTGAATGGTAAAATTTTCGTATCTATATCCGTATAACATTACTTGCAGTGAGTGTATAGAGTTAGAGAAACAAACCTTCTTTTGGCGCATTTTTACAGCAAGTTTGGCTTACATTGATACAACCTGATCAAATGGAAATTTATTTCATCTGAAATGAATATGTCGCCACACGTCTGCACTTTTTCAGAAAAGTTAGCACTAATACCTGACTCGGCACTTCGACCGCCATAACGACAAAGCTTACTCATTACGCACTGAATAGCTTCAAAGGTCAGAGGTCATTCGGGGAAAGCGATCTACAGTTAGAACCGATTTCGGCTTATTAAATGCCCCAACATTTTTTTTAGGTATGTTATGTAAACGTCTCTATGTGTCTACTATGAAAAGATACCAAATCCTCTCATATTTTGTACGTATAGGCATTTTCTGACGAATCTGAATATAGACCACTTTGGGCACAAATCCATTTTTACCCAGAATGATTTCTGACCTATTGCGAAATGACGTAACTCGTATGCCTCCTCAGAGAAAGTGCAGACTGGTATATATTGAACCAATCAAGATCTCGTCCCAAAGTGACCAGTCATACGCAGTGCTATTACTAAGTGATTTAGCCGAACCTCGATTTTGTAGAAAAATCCACATTAAATGTTTGATTTACATATGAGTTAGTTTTCCAGATCAAATGTATTAATTTTATTGGGTATTAATTTAGCCTGCTGGTAGGACATCTGTAACAAACAGCGCCATTTAAAACTTAGTATGTTTATCGTTGTGGGGTCAAAGGTCAAACTTAGTCTCTTATCGAACTTAGTCTTTGATCAAGTTTTATGTCTTGAAATTCGCTTATTAGTTGGCACAGAAACAGACAAAATTCAAAAGAAGAAGAAAAAAAAAATAAAAGACAAAAAAAAAAAAAAAAAACGAATATTAACACAGAGGAGCTGTTTAATTCCCCAGGTCACGTGTTCAAATTTCAACGTATCTTCATTTAGCCCGTGGACACGAGTATAACAGGCATATTAAAATGAATCTTATTATGCCGCACTTGTTTCGGATAAACTAAACTATCAAATGCTGGCCAACATTTCTTTATGCAATAGCAAAATAATAATTCATACAAAAACATCAACAGATAAGTATAAACCAACAATGCCTCAGCAGATTCTGGTATTAATTATAGTTAGGTTTTTTCAGTCTTTTGCCTCTGTATCTCGCCGCTTCTCACAAAGCTGATGAAGTTGGGACCGCATTGCACTTGATGTTTCTTTATCCTGGCTATGTCCTTACTGATAGCAATCTCAGCAAGGACTTGGTCATGGCGCCAACGAGGACGACCATCTGTCAGAGCTACATTGCAGGATGACAGCACGTGCTCTAAATTTGCAAGTCTCCCACATCAGTTAGTCCCCTTGTCTTCAGGTTTGTTGGTGTAGTTAGAACATCATATACCGAGCATAGATGAAACTGATTTTATGGGCATCAGCTTACAATATGTCGCTCCAAAACAGTTTCCTGCACCTCGCAGCTTCACAACGTAGCCAAACCCCCTGCTTCTTCATGCCGACAGCTTAAACTTGTCTGTCTACCTCTTCTGCAAGACGTACTTCTTTCTGGACCATAGCACTCTTCTCTTTGGTGCTTGCTGCTTGCCACGTAAGTCTTTTCAGACTTTCCACCCCAACCTTCCTGATGCTACTGTGCCTACCATTCAGAATTTTAATTCGTACTCTACGGAGATTCGAATATTTTTCGGCATAATATTCCATGTTAGAAGAAAAAAGCAGCAAGTATGCACTTTCAAGGTGTCAGTTTATGACCAAATGTGAATTACAGTACTTGTAATTTTGAGGCACTTTCACGTAATTAATGGCATATAGTTTTCTAAAAATGGAAATAACTCACAAGAACTAAAATCTATTCATTATCCTGGTCTGGGAACAACTTTGGCACAAGTAAATTGGTCACTTGTTTATACCAGTGCTATTATAGTACATATGAAGTAAGGCAGTCCAAAGAGGCTTAAAATCAATGGAAAAATATTGTCTTTATTTCTTAACCAATTTGCATGATCTCTACACTACAATTTTTTTTTTCCATATAAAAACACATTTTTAATATGAAGAACAATCATTTCTGAGATATGTCTCAAACCTTTAAGGTCGCGCTAAACAATTTCATGTCATTGGCCGTGTGGTAACTGTTTAATACTGGAAGTATGGAAAAGATATCCCACGGTACTAATCATTAACAACGGTGGCATGAATTTATGCTTGCCTATGGTAGACCTTGTGGAACATCAGTTTTGTGCGGAAAAACGTTGTGCCAGTTGGGTTTGAGGTTAAATTAAAGGCAAGTCACACTTGTTATGGGTGGCCGTCTAGGTTGGACAAACTCTGCTTGGGCACAAGCTTGGTAATTCTCAAAGTAAATACTTTTGCGGAAAAACAGTCCGTTCAATGTTCACTTTTCTATGGATGTTTTTTCATATATTGGGGTCTCGCTTGATACACCTTTACTACTCTCACTTCCACGATTTCTTTTGGTATTCATCTTCATTGGGGTTCCAAATGTCGAGTTTTACCTAATTTTTTACACTGTAAGGAATGTTTGTAATGTAAATATTTGTTTCCATAGTTTATCGGGCCTCTTACGAGCAATATATATATATATATATATATATATATATATATATATATATATATATATATATATAGAGAGAGAGAGAGAGAGAGAGAGAGAGAGAGAGAGAGAGAGAGAGAGAGAGAGAGAGAGAATAACAAATCTACACCAAACAGAGCGGAAAGTGCTATCCCTGGATCCTACAGGAGAATGTTTGATAATATTAGCAGAATTTTTAAATACGAATAAATAATATTATCATACAGGTTAGAGAATTTTAATTCGTACTCTACGGAGATTCGAACCAGGATCCGCGGGTTACGGCACCCATCGCCTTGTCTATAAGCACCAACCCCTATACCATCTCGACCATGCACACATCACCAAAAAATGATGCTACACAGTCTGTATATATATATATATATATATATATATATATATATATATATATATATATATATATATATATATATTACAACTGGTGGCTTTCATCCTATATGGTGCATGTGGGCACATGGACCTTGTCCAATACTAACCTCGCCGCAGTGGCTCAGTGGTTAGCGCTCCGGACTCGCAACCGAAAGGGGGCGGGTTTGAATCCTACAATCGGATCAGCCCGGTTAGACATCCACGGTATGTTCCGTGGGCGAGACATTTACTCCAATTGCCTCGGCACTAAATAATTTACTTGTGTTGCCGTGCCGTAAAACACCAAACCAAATCGATTCTAGTTCGTCACAGGCAACTAATTTTTTTATGAGTTACGGAACAAGTATCTGTGTCGTTGTATGTTTTAGATACCGTATTTTAGAGAACGAAGGTCGCTGATTGGTTGAAAATAACAATCGGTAATCCCGCCACCCCCCCCCCCCCCCACCCAAAAAAAACCCTCCCCCCCCCCCCACCTACGTATGAGTACATTGTAAACAATTGTAAGCTTAAACCAAAAATCATTTTCATTTTATGGCTGTCGTTGCATACTTCTACTGGGTGTAAGCGGGGAGATCTCACCGTGCCTAATTTCTATAGTGGGCACCGATCTACAAAGAAAGTTTTGTCAAAAACAAACAGCGCATCATACCATTTTCGTCGTTTAAAACTTTCCTCTTGGGTAGATCGTTCAGAGGATTTAAGCATGATTTGCCGGTCTTACCACAAAAGTATATTTTTTGACCAGATATTAACATTATGGTCTATGACAATTAATTTAGTTGTCTGTGCCCATTTAATGCTACCTAATTGTCTTTAACAGTGAAAAGAAATGTGTCAATCGTATAAACTTAGTTACAACCGTTACCTCCCTTGCATTACTAAAAAATTTTGTGGTATTCGTCAAACCATAATCACAACTGACAGTATACGTTCACAACATAGGCAGCTTGTCAGGTTAAAAAGCCTCGCATTGTGCTTTCAGTGTAATCTTAATGCTCTTACGCGCAATCTTATCACGAAATATGCATTTCAATAGAAAATGACACTTCATGTTAATGTATTCCACATAGCGTGGTGTAGTTGTAGGGCGTGGTTTACTGACTTCAGTGTTTCTGATAAAATATTAAAATGTGCACAAATTGTATCTGATCAGCAACATAAGTTTACGTTCATCTAAGACTGGTCCTTTTTGAGAATTTGGCTGTTGTTGACCTGAACCAACTTTGTGACTGGTACTTTTCCATCTAATAACAAATGAAATAGTTGTCGCAGAAAAGAATGTACAAAACGTATTTGGACAGAGTTCAGCCGTGAATGTCCAGTGTGTACTCCTAGCGTGTCCAATCATATGTCTTGGAAAACTTTATTTTATTTTATATATGTTGGTAGAACTGTCCTTATATAGGAACAAAATTGCAAAGATAAGGCAACATTGTGCATTCGTTTGCCAGTGTCCACTGACAGTGGAACACACTTTTGTCAAGTGTATGGACCTCCACCCTGTGAGACAGTTTTTCTTTTTTTTATGTAAATTCAATTAAGAAGCTTTATGATGATGTACCACCAGAAAAAATATTGGACTTTTTAAAAGAATGCTGTCTGTATAATACATTTTGAACTAATATTGTAAGGATTTTATATTTTTATATTTGTATATTTATCTTTTATTTTATACACTTCTTCAAGAATGTTAACAATATGTACATTTTTACCTCGTAGAACTACATGTTTACATTTATTTTGAATGGTTTATATTCCTACTATTAATTTATAATTTTTTGCTTTACATTTTATTACAACTTTTTATAGGCACGATATAGCCAGAATTGTGCTGACGTGCCGTCAAACCCTATACATGTATACACACTATTTAGTGCGTAATTGGTAATTGCGTGATGATAAAGTATGGCATCAGCCGTGTTCAGAAAGGTCAAAAGGTCAAAACCTAATACTTAAAAGAGGATGTCTACTGAGGCAACCTAATACATATCTCAACATCGTTGTATATATATTAATGATATGTGGGCTTGACAAGATTATGGGGCAAATACTACGAATCAAGTACATTGCAGTAGTAGATTTCTTGTTTTGAACGTAGAAATTTCGTTGAATTTTTGCATGAAAATTCGTCCAATGCGCACTTGCAACGCAGATCAAAGGGAGGTAACACCTCTGTGCAAATAAAAAAAAATAAAAAATACAAGGTCTATACTTAGTTTGACTTATAGATGGTATATTTTTCAGTCGCTAGCCCCCAAACGGTCTCGTCTTCTCCTTCTTCAAATACAAATACCTGGAATCTGCCTGGGTCGTCGCAACGTACATCACCTCCAAACAGTGGGGGATCCATGGGGAAATCTGGACTTCCACCGCCAACTGAATCGCCCCATGTTGCCACCATTGTCGGTGCCATTTGTGGGGTTGCAGCACTGATATTGGTTGTTGTGGCTCTCTGCTGCTACTGGAAACGGAAATCAATGTCAAAGGTAAGTAAACAAAATTTTTCTGTCCTTTATTAATTCATGTTTCATTCCCGTGGGAACGTTATCCAAAATGTATGACATTCATCGTAACCCTATAATCAGAAAATATGTTCTCATCTTTCTATTTTCGTTAAATGCGATTTTGTTCTCATAAAAGGCATAAAATAATCTTTGAAGCAAGGGAAACATTTGTTTAAAACTTAAGGAAGAGTTTGTATTATAATATTAATGCAAATCTCACACTCAGACTAGCACAAAAATAGTACAATTTCCTTACATTTCATCATCATCATCATCATCATCATCATCTTTTTCTTCCAGGAATTGAGATGTAATAGTTTAATTTCTCAGTTGCTTCCACTGACTTTCAGAGCAAGAAAAATAATTTGAACTATGAGTATAATTTCGGGCTAAATACTCTCAATTTGGAAGACTTGCCATCTTTTGTCAACCTTAGCTACGAGGAAGACAACAGAAAATCCCCGATGAAGAAAACAGCAAAGAAATTGGTAAGTATCGGTCTTCCTGTATCTTTACCATAATTTGGTGTTATTGTTTTGTATATTGTTATGCATTTCATAATTTGATAAAACGACGTTGAATTTTGACATGAAACGACAAAGACCGCCATCATTTTTGGGGTCGATAATGTCTGTCGGGAAGGCCTCTATCCATCCATCTGTCCTTTTAGCGTGAACACTGGGGTTGGTATTTGCGTTCTCAGACAACATTGCTTGTAGTGTAACATGACTTTGTAAGTAAGTGTTTCATGACGAGTGCTACAGCCATCAGTTAAACTAGATCACTGTGACTATATTTCATGGTTTGCAATCCGGCCATTCCACCATAGTCGGTTTTCTTGTTAAAAGATCAAAATGGTATTAAGCCAAAATGTTGATAATCATTATGCGCGTGTATTGGATTGATTGGAGAATTATTTGATGATATAAACCGCTTGTATAAGGGACATACCAAGGGAGAACGCGGCATTCATAGTCTTTTGGGTTTTTTCTTTGTTTGTTGTTTTTTTTTTTTTTTTTTTATTTTTCTCTCTTATGTGATAAGAGAAATTATTGCGATGACCTTGTTTTGAACTTTTCTAGTTCACAAGTTACGTATCCAAAGAATATTTTGTCCCTTGCTTCCATATCTCCTAGTTTCCATTATTACTACATAAAATGACACTAGAGAGTTCTTTGATAGTGTTCTGTGTTTGGATTGTGTAAACAATCGTAAAAATATATTTCACACAAAAATCATCTGTAGTATGCACATGTAGCAATATATTTTCTGAATTTTTTTATCTCATTTTTCGCCTCTGCCATATCTATGCAGGGGGCATATAATGTTACCAATGTCCGTCCTTCACATTCCGTCTCGAATTTCGTTTCCTCACAATAACATTTGAAGGACTTCATGAATTCAAACCATATCTGATATGAGGTTTTACATTCAAAAGATCTAGCCCAAATCCGCTCTTCACCATTTTCTAACAAACTTTAAAGGAGTTAAGGGACCTGTTTGACTTAGAAATTTACCCTCCAACAGACGAGTTTCAAAATCGCTGATAATCAAGGTAACGCTGGTTATCACATTATCTCCTTATTGAAAGTGAGTCTTAAGGTGTCTGCCTCGTGTCTGTGTAAGGAAGACAATGGTGGACTATCGTAGCTGAACAGCCTCTTTAGTTCTGTTACAGGACATACATTCTTCTGAATTGAGAGAAATCCTTAAAAAAAAAAATGAATGCATAAATAAAACTAATCAAAAATGGTTGGAGGACATATAAATATATGGACATGAAAAGACTGTTAAGGAAAAATAGTGATGTTTACCAGGAGAAATGTTGATTTTGATTATCATTTCTTTAAAGAGGAATATATAAACTAGTATGGAATACCGAAAGAATTTGAAAATAAAATCTGTGAAAGGAAAAGTGATTCACCTAATATAACATAAATAAAACCGAGTTGTCTACGTCTTTGATTTGACTATCAATATATTGTGTGGACCCCGGCGTGGACGCACCCTCCACTTAATTGAACGTTACACAAATAGTCATATACAGAATAGCAAACGAAGCAAATATATACAAACCGATCATATCCCTAATTGAAATAAAATATCACATGGAAGCTTGGAATAAATAAACAAATGATTTAATAAATAAATAAACTCATTCGATGCAATTACTTGCTGGGGGGGGGGGGGACGTATGGTATGTAGGACAAGTTTGTCGACGTACATATTTATTGAAAGAAAGGAAAATTAACACTTTGGCTAAATGAACTAAATGGATGATCATTTTTAATTTAGTACATTCCAATGTACGAGAACAGCCCATGATGTGCTACTGTATTCTTTGCGTCTTGCGTCTCACGGCTGTCATAGAGTAGGATTGGACCTTCAGCCTCGTTCTCGGTACACTCTGAACACGGGAGACAACTCTTACACGAGATTGTGAAAATGATCTATTGCATGAGCATTTTGTTTCTGCTCAGTATCCTTTAAAGGACTTCGTGGATTCACCGCAAATTTGGTGTGAAGCTTTACGTTTTGAAGACCTAGGTTAAATTCGACTTTCCACTTTTTACAACAAAATTAAGGCTACTATTTGACATAAAACTCTGCCCTTCAATTTTGTCATCGGTGTCGTATTATACATTTCTTATTAGCAATGCATGCCAATGTGTGTGAGATTTCAAAGTTCCGCCATCTGTTTTAAAGAATACGTACACCAGCCTGGCGAACGATAAAATGGATTTTCCGAGGAATCGTCTACAACTTGGAGTTGACATCGGTGAAGGTCGTTTTGGCAAGGTCATTCAGGCCAGAGCCCAAAATATTAGAGGAAATGGAAAATGGGAACTAGTAGCGGTTAAAACCTACAGACGTAAGTATTAATAAAATAAATGTATCGTTATTTTCAGCTATATACCGGTCATCGGTCATCCCAGTGTACCGCTGACCAACTATATTGCGAACCATGAGAAAATAATTGCATAATTTACTCTAGTAATAAGATTTCGGACAAAGTCACTTTGTTATAACTTGTCCCACTACCCGCGTAAATCTTGAAAACTTGCAGTTGTCGATGAGTAGGAGTGTTGGAATGACCGGTAAGACTAGTTGTTTTCAACAAAAAGACTAGTTGTTTTCAACAAAAAGATCTAGGCTGAAAGAAGCTACATATCATATGTTACGACAGAGGCTACCTCAGCACTGATCCAATATCGGATGATGGAGATCTTCAAATTTCACTTGATAAAGGATCAAAATAAAATCTTGATCATGCCCATGGCTATGATATCAATCAATGAAGAAAAAATAAAACAGAGAAATAGAGAGTATGTATGTATGTATGTATGTATGTATGTATGTATGTATGTATGTATGTATGTATGTATGAATGTATGTATGAATGTATGTATCTATGTGTGTATGTATATGGTTTAACGGCATATCAGCACAATGCTGGCTACATAGAGCCAAGTAAAAGGTAGCAGTAGGTAGCATAGACCATAAAGACAAAACCTTTTCCAGAATACACGGGAAGATGAACCTCTGCAACGAAAAGTAAACATGTGTCATGAGACAGATGATAAAAGATAAAGAAATTCAAAAACTCCAAAAGGCACGCAAACTAAAGCTAAAGAAAAAAGATTAAAATCCTAAAAATACAAGATCATATTTTTCAATATTAACCGCACACTTTTTCAAAGACCTCGTTTGGAATACACAAAGGGACACATCTCACGAAGAACAGGTTGATTCCAATAGTCGCCTTTTGCAAAAAGCAGGAGTGCGCACAAGACATCCTAGAGTTCGCAAGAGAGAGAGAGAGAGTTCATTGAAGATTTACACAACGTAGGAAATATTGTTTTGATTAAAGATTCACATTGCTGCTCAGTACCAATGTCTGATTTACGTAAATAAATAATCCTGTGTCATTTTATCTTCTTTTTTTTTTTTCTTCCAAAATATTCGAACATTTAAATTCCTTTTTGCAGCCACATCAACAGATGCGGAGAAAGAAGACCTGTTTCAGGAACTTGAAATTATGCGGAAAATACCACCCCACGAAAATGTTGTAAAACTTCTGGGATTTTGTGCTAGCAAAGGTAAATTAAAGTTTATTTCATTTTATTTGTCCCCTTCGTAGATAAATGATGAAGATGATGATGATGATGATAATAATAATAATAATAGTAATAATAATAATAATAATATATTTATTTTTAAAGAAGAACATATTTAGCAATAAAAACTAACCTTTCATCTGGTGCTCATAAACATTCATACATTCTACATGCATATATACGTCAGTTAAAACTCGTAATGCTACTTAAAACTCTGATTAAAATAACATGCAAATTAGAAGATGATGATATCATTAATTTTTAAAAAATAATAGAAGAGCAGAATATGTGTATACAATACAATTGCACGGTCATGTATTAGCGGCTTGTTTGGGGGGGGGGGATACGATAGATATTCAGGCCATGTTTCTCAGTTATTTTTTAAATGACAGACAGGATAGAAATAGGTATATAATTTGAGAGGTCATTCTTGGATCCGCCTTTATGCATAGGAAACACTTGGGCTTCCTTGAAGGCATCAAGCAATACTCAAGTTTCTAAACAGTTCTCGAAGAGGTCAGTGAGATAGGGAGCTATAATATGTGCATGAAGCTTTTGTCACAGGATGAAGCCGGGTTGGGACTGGATTAGTGAAGACACCGAAAGCAACTGCGTTAATAAGATGTTTATTTATAAACGCAATTTAAAGATGAACAAATCTGACACCATTATAACAAAAAGATAAGAAAAATTATAAAGTTCCTAACATGGAACTATCAACAACAAGTAACTCAACGAGAAAAATTAAAGATGAATTTAACGAACGGAATTTTAAACAAACGTGAATAACGTCCTATCACCAATCAACAAATAAGAGTATATGATCTACACCCTAATATAAACAAGGTCTTATTAAGTACCAAGGGTGACCAAAGCATGTGATTTATGCACTTATCAATATGATACTCATTTATTCATCAATCTATTAACTCATCAATTTATCAATTCATCAATTCATTGGAATAGGTATGAATTTATGGATCTGTCGTTCATATAACGATATTGAAATGGGAATGCATGAAATTATGAATCTGTCGTTCATATAACGATATTGAAATGGGAATGCATGAAATTATGAATCTGTCGTTCATATAACGATATTGAAATGGGGATGCATGAAATTATGAATCTGTCGTTCATATAACGATATTGAAATGGGGATGCATGAAATTATGAATCTGTCGTTCATATAACGATATTGAAATGGGAATGCATGAAATTATTAATCTATCACACATATAGCGATATTGAAATGTGAATACATGTAATTTTGCACAGATAGCAATATTGAAAATAACAATAAAATGGAACACGTAATATGTATAACTATCGTGGCGCCCGTTTGACGACCAAGATGTATCTCCGGTTCCACCCGCTCTAGTCAGTGGTCAAGGAGCCCTCGAGAGCCTTCACATTTAACACAGACCCGCTGGTCGAGAAGCCTTGGTCCCTCGCATCGAGAAAACCAGTACACTCTTCCGAAACAACGTCACCAGACACAGCGTACACGTCACAAGAAACCACACAGTTCTGCGACTCCACAACACCCAACCATACATAAGGACAGCTAAAAGTATAACAACTAAACCGTGTAGTACATATGATACGGTTAGTCCTTTTGCATTGATATATGTTGCGCATGCGCGCACATGAATTACATCTCGTTACACATTACATTAATCATTCAAAGCATGCTGCGTATAATTAAATAAAATCCGTCTGTTCAGTTACAACAAATAGCTAACTTGAACCAGACTATAGTATTTCTAATATCATGGCGTTGTATGACCTAGGAATTGACTCTCTGTAGAATTTAGAATAAATTCTAAAACATCTAATATATGAAACAATTATGTCATATAAAACGAATAGTGATAAAGAATACTATCTTAAATTTCACATACCTCTACAGCTGAAGATTTGCTCCCGTAAAGAGGTAAGCTTTCTGACAAGACTCGTCGTTGTGTAATTTGTTTATAGAGAATTTTCTCTATATGTACCCTAGCTGTGACAGATATGCGCAGCAGCTAGGTACTTAGGTTTTCACTGCAGGCAATTTGCACGTGCAGCATGGGGTGAATCGCGCTCAGTATTTCAAAATAACTAGAGCCGAAAAAATAAACAACCCTCGAGTAACACTCTAGTCGGAAACGAAACCCGAATACATTTTTGATCACATATACATATTGATATAAATCATACAATTCCGTGACAGCTTTAATATTTCGGAACTAATCACATCTGGCCTAGTAGCTTTTTTCGTATCAAGACTTAAAAGAATGTTAAAAACTTCATGAACGGAGAATCTATGTATAACAAATTCAATAGCAAAAGGTATTTATTCCGCTACAAAATCAGACATGGAAGAAACGGCATGTGGGGTGGAAATAATTTGTTCATTCAAGCGAATGCAGACAGATACGAACAAATTCATCCCATTTGCAATTTCGTGTTCTTGTGTACAGTTTTATTATTTTCAGTAATTTCGTGTTCTTTATGTACAGATTTATTATTTACAGTAATTTCATGAGAAACAGTGTAAAAATTCGATGCATTAATGACTTTGAAATGCGTCAAGATGATTGTTGTGTCCTTCAATCAGAAATACAAAATTAGATTTTAAATTTTTTTTCTTACATTCCATGTCGAGAGACGTTGTTTCGTTTAGCCAAATTTTACCATTTCTGTCAGTCTTTGTTTTGGTGGTAGAAATTACGCAATTTACTAGCTATTTTTATATATTGTTCCTTTACAACTCTTCTTCTACCTGTATCTAGGCCCTATACTCATAATATTGTTCTATCTGTCTGTAGGCCCTACACTCAGAATAGTGTTCTACTTGTCTGTAGGCCCTATACTCAGAATATTGTTCTATTTGTCTGTGGGCCCTATACTCAGAATAGTGTTTTATCTGTCTGTAGGCCCTACACTCAGAATAGTGTTCTATTTGACTGTAGGCCCTATACTCATAATATTGTTCTATCTGTCTGTAGGCCCTATACTCATAATATTGTTCTATCTGTCTGTAGGCCCTATACTCAGAATATTGTTCTATTTGTCTGTAGGCCCTATACTCATAATATTGTTCTATCTGTCTGTAGACCCTATACTCAGAATAGTGTTCTATCATCTGTCTGTAGGCCCTACACTCAGAATAGTGTTCTATTTGTCTGTAGGCCCTACACTCAGAATAGTGTTCTATCTGTCTGTAGGCGCTATGCTCAGAATAGTGTTCTATCTGTCTGTAGGCCCTACACTCAGAATAGTGTTCTATTTGTCTGTAGGCCCTACACTCAAAATATTGTTCTATTTGTCTGTAGGCCCTACACTCAGAATAGTGTTCTATCTGTCTGTAGGCCCTACACTCAGAATAGTGTTCTATTTGTCTGTAGGCTCTACACTCAGAATATTGTTCTATCTGTCTCTAAGCCCTACACTCAGAATATTGTTTGTCAGGTATCATTAAGTTTATGTATTATAACTCCTATCTCTCACTCTCTCGTTGGTTGTAGAAACTTCTACACAGCTTTATATCAGCAACGTTTGATGTATTATGAGCGGTTATTCTCGTTATACGACATAAAATTGGCCCTTCTTAAAAAGAAAAAGAAAATTGTCAAATGTGCACCACGTCCACACACAGTATTGTGTCTTCTATCGTAGGTAAGTAGCCCGAAAGAAATATAATCTTCTACATAACTCACAATCAGGTTTCAGAGAAAACTATTCATGCCAAACTGCCCTCACAAGTTGGTTGATACATGGCTAACAGCTATAGATGATGGAAAAATAATCAGAGCAATTTATTTAGATTTTTAAAACGCGTTTGATTTAGTAGATCATGTAATACTAATGAAAAAACTCAAGGCATACAAAATCTGTGATAATACGCTTGCCTGGTTTGATTCTTACCTAACAGGAAGGCAACAGTGTGTTTCTGTGGCCAATGCTACATCTTCTTTACAATACGTCAAAAGTGGAATCCCTCAAGGCTCTATTCTTGGCCCTTTGCTCTTTCTCTTTTTCATTATGATTTACCACTTCATATGAATGCTATTAAAACTGATCTTTTTGCGAATGACACAACCATACATGCCGTGAGTGATACAATCCCTTCCTTTGAACAAAATTTACAACAGGACGTTGATGGTGTTATACTGTTGTGCGAAACCAAAATATGTATTTAAACACAGAAAAAACTAACTGTATGATAATTGTATCAAGGCAAAGAAAAAGGAAATTAGAGGATATCAACATATTTGTTCAGGGAACTAAATTAAATAACATCTAAAACCAAAATTATTTAGGTGTGATTATTGACAGGCATTTATCGTTGGAAAATCAATTTAAGCGCGTGTGTTCTGTAGTATCCCCCAGAATAGTCTTATTGAACAGACTGTCTTCGTATGTGCCAGAATGTATGCTAAAAATGATCTATAACACTGGTCTACAGCCAAAATGCTTCCGCAATAAATGTTGTCAAACTTGACTAATTTTGGGTCACTGAGAACGAAAATGATGCTTAAAATTGTTGATTGGCTCTAGTTTTAAAGATATGATACTGGGTCAGTATATACGACCCTTGACTTGGGAATGGCGGACGATAAGTGAGTTATAAAGGGAAGGGATCTCAATTTAAACCAGAAATGACTAAAATACACCTTTGATTGGATCTATGAATAAATCTATGACTGGGTTTGGACAGTACTTGCTTTTTAGGCAAAACAATGAATGATGCAATTTGAAGCTGGTATTGCGTCATACATGATATGAATTGCATCATGTTATTCCTAGAAGTCATGGATGATGCAATCATAACTAAGCTTACATCACTCTGCTGAAGAAATTGCTCTATATTAGCTCTACAAATCATACAGTGTCGTGCTCTCTTATTTGTCAGTGTTTGATTTTGCAAAGGGACACATTTCTGTTTAGCCAAAATGAGCAGAGATGCCTCGTATTTGTGTGAACAATGCAGCTAACTTCTGCTATGATTGTGGTGAAGTGACTTTTGCATCACAAAAGCGCAGTATAACCACTATGGTTAAGAAAGCATATCACCTTTATTTTGGCTGCAAAACTGGAGATCAGGACAAGAGGTGGGCCCCACACATATGCTGCAACACTTGTGCAACAAATCTTCGCCAGTTGTTGAACAGGAAAAGGAAATCTATGCCTTTTGCGGTGCCAATGATTTGGAGAGAGCCAACAGATCATATCAGCAATTGTTACTTCTGCATGGTGCCTCCAGTTGGGAAAGGTGTGTCAAAGAAGAAAAAGTGGACTGTGCATTATCCAAACATTCCATCAGCTATACACCCAGCACCCGACGGAGAAGGACTGCCGGTTCCTGATGCACCAGAATCAATCTCACTTGAGTCAGGCGAGGAAGAGGAAGAGGATGAAACTTTAGTCCTGAACCATCAATGTCACATGACCCATATTTTCTCCCATCCTCCTCCTCTGAACCACATAACACAAGGTGAACTGAATGACCTTGTCAGGGATTTGGAACTACCCAAGGGTAAGGCAGAGCTGTTGGGCTCCAGACTACAGCAGTGGAATCTCATGGCAGATGATGTTAGGGTTTCCATGTTCCGTGACCGTCAAAAGGATCTTGTCTCGTTCTTCTTCATGGAAGGTGATCTTATACCCTGCAACAACATCGATGGTGTGATGGTAGCCCTCAACATCGTTCATGATCCAGTTGAGTGGAGACTGTTCATTGAGTCATCGAAGACGAGTCTTAAAGCTGTTTTGCTGCATAATGGCAGTGTTTTGCCATCAATTCCAGTTGGTCATGCAGTCCATATGAAGGAAACCTATGAAAACATTAAACAACTTTTGAGGTGCATAAACTATGACCAACATCAGTGGCAGCTTTGTGGCGATTTCAAGGTTCTTGCTCTCTTGCTTGGTCTGCAGACTGGATACACAAAGTACTGCTGTTTTCTCTGCGAATGGGATAGTCGTGCGAGAGATTCCCACTACATCAAGAGAGATTGGTCACTCCGACAGTCATTGGAGCCTGTGATGAAAAGTGTTCAGCATCCACCACTTGTTGAATCAAGGAAGATTTTGTTACCACCCTTGCACATCAAGCTGGGTCTGATGAAGAACTTTGTCAAGGCCATGGACAAAACACAAGCAGTTTCAAGTACCTCCGTGGAAACTTTCCAAGGTTAAGTGAAGCTAAGATAAAGGAAGGTGTCTTTGTTGGTCCTCAGATTCGTGAACTTCTTCGAGATGATGCATTTCACCGTGGCAAGGAAAAGACGGCATGGAAAGCCTTCCAGTTAGTGGCAACAAAGTTTCTCGGAAACAACAAGGCAGACAACTACAGGCAGTTGGTGGAAAACTTCCTCAAGGCATACAAAAGCCTTGGTTGCAACATGTTCTTAAAGATACATTTTTTGTACTCTCATCTAGATTTTTTTCCACCAAACTGCGGAGCAGTTAGCGACGAGCACGGCGAGCGATTTCACCAGGACATTGCAACAATGGAGAAACGCTATCAGGGCAAATGGAGCCCATCAATGCTTGCAGACTATTGCTGGACAGTGACAAGAGATGCTCCATTTAATGAATACAAGAGACAAGCCAAGAAGCGCAGAGTAGACACTGAATAAGGACTAAACTATGTACTTATATATACATAATAGTTTTTTGACTTTTGTTTCAAGATATTTTTTATTTATATAACCCTTTTGCTGTTTTTTCAAGTGTTACATAAACAGGACAGGTGAAATATTATCATGTAAAGCAACCATAAACATATGAAAAGACCTAGGTTTACAATTTATGATTAAAACTCTACTATGTACACAATATAAGAAGACGTAAAATGTAAAAACTTAAATATCTTGGAAACAGTAGCCAATCAGTTGTTTTAATTGTCATATTTGAATTCAGCACATCAAAATCCCTAATAAATAGCACATTTTATCTCTGAAGCAGACGACTTCTAAAACATTGTAGACGATTATAATGGATATATATTGCCTTTGTTTGATTATGGTTACACCATATGGGGGAATTGCAATGCTACTAATCTTAATCAGATAATTAAATTCCAAAAAAGAGCCGCTAGAATTATTATAAGAAAAGATCATCAATCCTCACATGTATTCGTTAATTTACAGTGGTTGCTTTTTAATTATAGAGAAAACTACTTTAAAACTACTTTAACATATAAATCTCTTCATAACATGCCTCCACAATATATCAATGATCTCCACAATATATCAATGATCTCCACAATATATCAATGATCTCCACAATATATCAATGATCTCCACAATGTATCAATGATCTTCACAATATATCAATGATCTCCACAATGTATCAATGATCTCCACAATAGATCTGATCTCCACAATATATCAATGATCTCCACAATGTATCAATGATCTCCACAATAGATCTGATCTCCACAATGTATCAATGATCTCCACAATAGATCTGATCTCCACAATATATCAATTATCTCCACAATGTATCAATGATCTCCACAATATATCAATGATCTCCACAATATATTAATGATCTCCACAATATATCAATGATCTCCACAATATATCAATGATCTCCACAATATATCAATGATCTCCACAATATATCAATGATCTCCACAATGTATCAATGATCTCCACAATATATCAATGATCTCCACAATGTATCAATGATCTCCACAATAGATCTGATCTCCACAATATATCAATTATCTCCACAATGTATCAATGATCTCCACAATGTATCAATGATCTCCACAATATATAAATGATCTCCACAATATATCAATGATCTCCACAATATAATAATGATCTCCACAATATATCAATGATCTCCACAATATATCAATGATCTCCACAATATATCAATGATCTCCACAATATATCAATGATCTCCTAATTTCAGCTTCCAATATCATTCACACAATCAACACCCTATTTCGTACTCTAATCTTCATTTGCCTAAATTCAAAACCACTCTGTACAAAAGATATTTTATATATTCCGCAGCAGTGTTGTGGAATATCATTCATAATGATATTAAACAAACTCAAACACTCTATTCTTTTAAGAACGCGCTTCACATTTTTTTTATTTCTGATTACGATCATAGCTCAAAGAAATTGAGATACCTAACTTGATTACTACCACCACCTACCCATCTCCCAAACATACATGTACATCTTATGTATGTTTTAATCTAATGAGTGTATCTATGTGTGTATGTATATTTTATGATTACATGTGAGTATGTCCGACACTGTAGTAAGTAAGAGTTATATTTGTACATATACGATGCATTTATAGTTTTAATATTCTCTTATTTGAGAATTACATTTAAGATTGGTTGATCGATTGAGAATCAACTGTATTATCCTCAGAAAATAAAGTTATTATTATTATTATTCTATTATTATTATTATTATTATTATTATATTATTATTATTATTATTATTAATACAACTACTACTACTACTGCTACTACTACTACTACTATATAAAGTAGCATTCCTCGTATCAAGTCTAGATCACTGTGACGTGCTTCTCCAGTTCGCGGTAAAGAAGCCCTCGTATTCCTTTCCTTGGCGGTAGAAATTGTCTAGCAATAAAACAACAGGGAAATATATCGATGATTCCAGAAATAAGCAAGCTTCTCTTTCCCTCCCTCCCTCCCTTCCTCTCTCTCTCTCTCTCTCTGCAAAAAAACGACAAAATGCATCTATTTATCTTTATCTGACCATTGCATGACCAAAGATATGTCTTAATCACTATATATATATATATATATATATATATATATATATATATATATATATATATATATATATATATATATATATATATACATATATATATGGGTTTTTTTAAATTAATTTTCCATTTCCACCAGGTCCCCTACTAATAATCATGGAGCACGTTAGCCACGGGAGTTTATTGTCCTACCTTAGGAAGAGTCGGCCTAGTTCCAGAATGAGCATCAATTCCACCTCCAGTTTTCTGCAACCCAGGGGCAAGGATCTTTGCTATTTTGCCCTCAGTATAGCTAAAGGGATGAATCACGTAGCGGAAACTGGAGTAATAATCAGTGTTTTATTTTATTTTAATATTTTAAGATAAAAATTTTGTTAGAGTGTATTTTCTCTGTTTCTACAAAGGCTGTTAGCTTCGTTGCGATTTGATGCGGATAGTGTAAGCTTTATGTCAAACTTTCATTCTTTCTTCCAGAGGATACAAAATGTTCAAACAAACAAGCAAACAAAAGCAAAATTTATTGCATTAGGTTTGACGTTGATGGGTTAATATATTTGGTTTGGATATTCACCATGGTAAATATCAGTTCGCATTTTTTGCATTCGACTTTAACGGTACGTGCTGTATCTCGTTCGACCTATTGACGGTACGTGTTGTGCCAATTTCGACACAACTTGGTCGAATGTGGCAAACTCTGTCGTATGCGGCAGAGCGCGTACCATCGGTCAGTTGAAAGCGATACAGCGCCGATCATCTCGGTTCATTTTGATATAGCTATTACCGTCTCGTTCGAATACGAAATTCCCAAATTAGTATTTGCCCCATTATATTTAGGATAATGCTTTGCGTTTTCCTTCTTTCTGTATTTAAGTAAAGATTATGCATAGAAAACAAGCGGGATTGTTGCACCAACACCGGTACAAACTTCTGTACATATTCTGGACGGTCCAGTTACCGATGTGAGGTGGCCTTTAGCGTTGATGAAACCGGAGAATAAGGAAGAATGTCCTAGGAAATGTATCTTGATCTTTTTTATAATATATGTATATGCTTACTTTTAATCTCTTTCAGACACTCTATATTCCAATTTGTATACCTGGGTCTTCTCGGTTCTTCCTGCACCAAATATACAGAAAAACCACTTGAAAATATTACTAATTTTTTACTCCACGATTATATTGGGCATTTTTTACTCTGATTGGCAAAAACTATTCATACAAATAAATGAAGAATAAAAATATTTACTTACTTGTTATTTTTCATTAAATTTAATTTCAGATTATTCACAGAGATTTGGCTACAAGAAATATTTTGCTATCAAAAGATTTCGTCTGCAAGATCTGTGACTTTGGATTGGCACGTGATGTAGAGGGGATTGACGTCTACGAGAGAACATCAAAGGTATACACATATACATTACAATATGTAAATGATCCCATCGAAGTAGAAAATTAAAAAGGCGCATTTTTCCCCTAATTTTAACCCTTCCACAGTTGACCGGCGTAAGTGTTACATAACGCAGGTTATCTTGTGGGAACCCAAAACTGGTAGGGTCCCACAAAGTAAACTAAAATATAGAGAATATACTGTAACTTAGAGTTTTTAAAATTCCAAAACTAATAGTTGCATTTAGCTCCAATTTTAAAGTAAGCTTATTTTGATTTTCAAACAATTCGTCTGTACAATTCTACAATTTTTGTCAATTTGGAAAGACTTGCCCGTGCGCAGATGGAGCTTACAGGAAATACTGTAACTTTCAATTGAATCAAATAGAAATTACTGTCGTAGTAAATGCCACCGCAGTTCTGTATGACTATGTGTATGTTAATTCTGAAGAAAAAAAAATCGATTTCGCCATTTACCAATTTCTACTGATTAAAATATACCCAATTATTAATCACTTCTAGGGTCCCCTTCCCGTCCGCTGGTTGGCACCAGAAGCGCTTGAGCAGCAGTATTACACAAGGAAGAGTGACGTTTGGTCATACGGAGTCTTACTGTGGGAGATCGTAACTCTGGGTAAGCTTTTTTCTGTCTCTTTATTTCCTGTAAGTGTATACTATAACCGTTCAAAAGCATCAGGAATAGAATATTTTTAAGGAAAAAATCTGATTTTCTAATTATAATCCAATAGGATGCAACTCATACGAGTTCATGTAAACACTGTATTCGCAAGATCCAGATTGGACTTATAGTGCCATGCTGTATTGTTAGTAAAACTACAGTGCAATTATGGGGATGTGACGTATATTGAAAGAGAGAAAGAGAGATTTCATTTCAAGTAACACGTTTTACTAAATCAGATGAGAGCGATACAGCGCACCTCGCAGGGTGACAACAAGAAGCTAACAAAAATCTTGAAATTCCACACTGAAGATACACACAAATCCACAAACTAAAAAAAAACTTACATTTCGCTGCATGCGAGTGCCATTTTCTTAACGTACAGGAGCCCACGATAATTTTTTTTTTTTATCTGTCTTAATACAGTTCTCTATACCTACTGTCTTATTGTATCGACAGTCTTGTGAATTATCATCATGTTTTGGTACATCATTGCTATAAAGTATTATATAAAAGGCGGATTTTATACTCGATAACATTTTAATTTTCGATTTAGAGATTTCACATTTTGTATCACTGACAATTTAGATATTTCCTTGAAAATACATATAATATATTTCTTTTTCATGTTTAGGTGCAACTCCATATCCAGGTATGTCCGCTATTGAGGTCGTGAACAAAGTGCTGAATGGAATATGTTTACAGCGCCCTCTGCATTGCCGTGAAGAAATGTGAGTGAAAGCTACTCCTTTGAACAGTTCGTCATATTATTGTTCTCATCTATCGTCGTCGTCATTGTTGTTGTTGTAATAGTTGTTACAAGATCCAATTGATATGACGTTTCATAAATCCCTGTGATAAGATCTTATGAATTTATTTTTCCCAGCATCTTGGTATTTAAAGAACCAGTTATATGCACTAAGGGTGGAGAGGGAAATACCACGAGATTTTAGAAACTAGAAGCTAACCACAAAATGCTGACTCGAAGAATTTGAATTTTTCATGTGACATTAACACGTGTTTAATTTGACAAAGGTAATTTAATCTCACGCCTGATCAAAATATTATTATTATTATTATTATTATTATTATTATTATTATTATTATTATTATTATTATCACAAGGTATGATCTGATGGTTCAGTGTTGGGCGACGGAGGGAGATCGGCGCCCATCGTTTGCGCAAATTGTGACTCATCTTGAGAGTTTACTGGATGATGACTCGGATTACTTTGAATTCGATGACTACGAGGAATCAGTCTATAGTTGGATGGACCCTCACAGGGCCGACGAAAGAGTCTAGGAACGATTTTTCTAGACGTCCACAAAAAAAATTCCTGAGCTAAGGAGTGGAATTGATATTACTTGAAGCCATGTATTTCGAACGTGTCAATTACTTCGAATTCCCCTCTCCCCAGATATTAGGAAGGTCATACTGACAACATTTGAAACTCCACATTTGTAACCGGTTGAGATTTGTTTCATTTATACAATGTACACTATGGTATGAATTGTAAATGAATGTTATTCAATATTTTTCGAAGCTGCCATTTAAGTTGTTTTCTGATGGAAATTGAGACAGCCCCGATGTAAGTTGTTTCTAGCTCAGAATATATATATATATATATATATATATATATATATATATATATATATATATATATATATATATATATAGTTACTACTGAGATGGAAACAAGATGCATTAGTTTTAATCAGACATAAATTTTCAAACATCCCCTGATTATTTGTGGACTCATGCCGATAACCTTGAATTTAATGTAACGGGAATCAGGAAAAGGCAGTCATGTATAAAATATTTCTTTTAATTTAAAAAAACTTAATTAATTGTGTGAGTGTGTACTAATAATTTAGGGCTAACTTGTACTTACCCTCCCTGTTTATGAATTTACAGAATGCGCGTGACAAAGGTTAAACCAAATGAATATACGGAAAAAGACACCTTAAATATCAGAAGTACATAATCATTAACTTGCAGTATTTTTACATATTTTACATATCAACATATTTGTATAGGCGGCCCCGGGTGGCCGAGTGGTCTAAGGCGCTCGCCTTTACAGATCACTCACACATCTCACCTCTGTCTGCGTGGGTTGGAGTCTCGGCTCGGTCAACGTGGGTATGTGAGAAAGCTTGCCAGTAGATTCCCGTGGGTCGGTGGTTCTTTCAGGGGTCTTCCCGGGTTCTTCCTGCACCAAATATACTGGCTGCCATGTATAGCCCATCATGTGCTGAAAAATGGCGGTAAACCCACAAAACCAAACCAAACCGTTTTTTTATAACAATAATCGGATTTTAGTGTTATTTTTATATCAAAAGTGTATTACTTTATTTTTATGCTGTATTGTTGCAGTAAGTGCTCATTTGTGTACACTTCTTCAATATTTCTTTCAATTTGCATTCTTTAATCCAGTTATTTTCTACATTTTCGTCCAGAATGTACTTGTATTTATATTTTTCGTCGCTTTCCGTGTGATTTAGTTTTTGTTTCCTTCTTAAATGAAATGCTCAAGTTGTGATTTTAAAACAATGTATAAACTGCAGATAATCAAACCTTAAAGGAAGACGTTCGAAATTTCTCACATGTCTTTATTAAGTATAGGTATTCAACAAGAATGGTTTACTTGGTACATATACAATTTTTTATCTTTATTCGTGGTTTTCTCTCCATTTATACATGTATTGATTTATCCGAATTGTATATGTATGACTTCGCAGCCTGTTGACCGCCCCCCCCCCCCCCCGCCCATTTGTTTTTTATAGTTTCTTATTATTCCCTATCTATATCTTGTTTTAAATTCCTCTGTCATATTGATGCAGGGGGCATATAGTGTTACCCCAGTTGGAACACCTCGTGGCTTTTCTACAAAATTCCATCTCAGATGTACTTCGATGTTGTGATACAGCATATGAAGTAAGAAATCGCCAGAAAATGGCGGAGATCTCAGTCACACTAAAGTGCGCTTGGAAAAACAGAACCGCGTCAAAAACAATATGATACTTTTATGGAACTATTTGTACAAGTTCGGTAAAAGAAAGTTCTCTAGTGAGTTCATGCATGAAAAAAGAAACTTCGAAATGTTTCGACCAAAAATATGTTATCGCAGTCGAGTCGCCGTAATGAACGCTATGACGATGTGTGATGTGCACATGACGTCATTTGGTAAATAAGATACATGTATATGCAATGGCTTCTAATGTACGTAGTATTTCCGAGGTGTTTTCCTCTCATTGTTGGAAAGACCCACGCGGGTTCCGACTGAGTGTTGCCCATGTCTGTTCGTTCTGTCACGCCACATCCCGTTATGTCCGTCGCGAATTTCATTACCGCTCAATAACTTTGATGGACTTGACATAATTTGATATAAGGCTTTACATCAAGAAGACCTTTGTCAATTCAAATGTTACCATTTTCCTGCAAAACTGTATGGACTTACGTCCCCTTTTTGACATAAAATTTTCCCTTACATTGCATCACTGACGGGGACAGCCGTGTCATATTGACACCTTTCTAGTTTAAAAATAAATATATTATTATCCTTCTTAATCAAGTCTTAAATACCATCAGACCACGATTATTTTCCTTCTGTGTTATGTATAACCAGTAATTAAGGTACATTTGTTACTATTACTAATCGAACATTGTAAGTTTCTGCACACACTAACTAACCTTGGCGCATGAAATCCTGAAATATCGTCAAGTGTTGCCAGTATATTTTGTGTATTAATACGGTAAACAGACTGACTCAAGGGAAGTAACAACAAAGCGCCTGAATGGCATGCAATTAAGTAACACTTTGCATATCGCTGTGTTCACCGAAGAGCCGGCAATTTTAACAATCTATGCAGTTTTGTTAACTTAAAATCTGCTCTTTTTTCTTGACATAGCTTGTAACATTTCAAAATAAGTCAGCTGTGAAACACACCATCGAACTTGGTACTATTTTTGGGGGGACTATCTGCCTGATTTTGGTCAACATCGAGAGGAAATAATTGTGGTATGAGGCCAAATTATTTCTTTTAACGATGTCTTACATGTAGAACAGAACAATACCTTATGTAATGCATACTGCGTCATTAACTATTGTGCTGGAAAAATGTCATAGTGTTTTTACAAGAAACAAGTTTTAATCATGACCTTGACTGAATGAAGTATTTTATTCTGAGATATGTATGTATGTATGTATGTATGTATGTATGTATGTATGTATGTATGTATGTATGTATACAATAGTGTTTTACGGCACCTCAAAACAAAAGAGGCTCTGTAGTGCGAACAAAAGCTTAAAAAATGTAAAAACGAATTCCACAAAAATGTCGGAAGTTAGACCCTTCAAAATATGTAAAAACGAATTTCACAAAAATTTAGGAAGTTAGACCCTTCAAAATATGTAAAATTAAGTACAACAAGATACAATATAAAAGGGTAAACACGTTAAAATTCTGTAAAATGTATATAAAATAACACTTAAAGGTAACACATCTAAAATCCTTAAAACATGATTAAAATTTGTTGTATAAATCGCATTCCCTTAAAAAGTCAAAGATTTTTTTTCGGGTGGTACATCCTCATACAGTTTCTTCAAGTAGTTCAGGTCAAAATACTTGTGTCTCACAGGGTGGAAATTGAGGCACTCGACAAGAATCTGCTCACTGTAAGTGGACAAAACTAACTGTATGCACTTGTGCCGATTACATCGTCTTCATGATGACCCAAAGCTGTATCTTGACGGTTGTCTTATTTTTTAGGGCTTATTTTCGACCGTAAACTAACTTTTCTTTCACATATTAGATACCTCAGAGACAAATGTCAAAAAGTCCTTGATTTAATACGAGTCGTGGCAAACTCAGATTGGGGTGCCGATCCTAAGGTCTTGCTCCGGTTACACAGGTAATTAGTAAGATCTAAACTTGACTATGGCTTGATTGTGTATTGGTCAGCTTGCATATCTTACCTGCAGATGCTAGATCCGATACATAATCAGGGATTTAGACTTTGTATGGGCGCATTTAGAACTTCCCCTTAAGAAGGCCTCTATACTGAGGTAAATGAACCATCACTTTATCTCAGACGAACGCAATGGCTCTTAAATATGCTACCAAATCATCTTTTAATTCATCTAACCCCGCATATGATGTAGTGTTTAGGCCCAAATACAAACGTATATACTTTCAGAATCCAAACTTCATTCCTCTTTTTGGTATACGAATTCGTCCTCACTTAGGAACAGCAAATATCAGTGTTAAAAATATTGCAAAATTCTGTATTCCGAAGTCACCACCGTGGTTATCAAAACATCAAACATAATATTTGACCTATGCGAATTCAAAAAGTCCTCATCAAATCCTCTCCTTTTTCAGAGTAAATTAAATGAAATCAGAGCCTACTATCGTAACCATACGTCGCTGTATATAGACGGTTCGAATGATGGAGACAAAGATGGAGCCGCCATTGCAACACCCTATGGCACCATCTCGAGCCGGTTACTGGAAAAGCCTCATTTTTACTGCAGAAATTACAACCACACTCAAAGCTTTGAATTACGTTGAAACCTCTAGAAAAAAAAAAAAAAAGGGAAAAAAAATAATTTAAAAAAACACAAGAATTGCATCATTTTCCTGTTTACTATTCCACATTGGAAACCTTGCAGAATCTTGAACATGACAACCCGTTAATATCCCAAATATTACAGAACCATGGTGTGCTCATACAATCTGGGAAAAGTATTCTGTACTGTTGGCTACCTAGTCACATTGGTATAAAGGGTAATGAAAGGGCAGATCAAACAGTCAAAGTTGCCCTGCAGTCACCCGTTTCCGACTGGCATATTCCATATACTGACTTCAGTTATTGTATAAATCGACATGTTCGTCATACTTGGCAAAATTTGTGAAATGTAACCTCCACAAACTTAAGAACATCAAACCCACTATTGGAGAGTGGCATCCCTAGTATTGAACAAATCGAAGAGATGAGGTGTTATTGTGCCGATGCGTATCGGATACACGTACCTGAATCATGCACACCTTCTTGAAGGGTGAAACTCGAGCGGAATGTGCACCCTGACAGATAAGATTGACAACGCAAGATTTAATTTAATGTATGAAAAATTGACCAGAAATATATTGAAATTCACGTATATAAAAAAAGGCATACAAGTTTTAAATAAAGTTTTTTTGTTTCTTTTTTTTTTTTTAATTTTTGAATTTTTTGGTGGGTTTTGTATAGTTTTTTTTTTTTTTTTTTTTTTTTTGAAGATCCAACATTTTAAATGAATTGATAAAAAAAAAAAATCAAAAAAATATTAAGTTCACGAATTTTCAATTTGGTCTCTTGCAGATATTTTATTGACTCTTAGTTCCATTATCTTTCAATTAATATTACTGGCTTTTATAGCCACACCATTGTCAGTATAATTGTGTCCCCAAAAATCATGAAAGCCTTCGGAATTTACACAGACTGTAACAATACATTTAAAATTCATATATTATGTTAATATATGTTCCTAGGTTTCATATACATTATTTAGTTCTTGGTACATTATATGTAGAGTATTTTTGATAACTCAATTACTAACGTATGTTGTCATTGTTTTCTTCTCTTTTTAATCTCTTAAATTAGATATACATGTACATACACGTTATAGACATTTATTGGGAAAATTCTCTATTTCGTTGTTATTGACAGTATTTTCTTTTTAATGCAAGCAGCTGATAAAAAGTTATTGTTTTGTTTTCGTCTGTAAATAAAGGGGCATAAGTATCATTGTTTCCGGTGGCGACAGCGTCGGCGGCGTCGTGAACAATATTATTCTTATATTTTGCATTAATAGCTTTTGAGAGTCGTATACATTAAAACCTTCACCAAACCGGATACCGTTTGGACCACAAATGTTGGTTCATTGATAGAGGCGGACAGTTTTAAAAGGTTGAATTAAAACAAAGATGATACAGCTGGGGCAAACAATCTGTGACCGCTAAGTAAATGATGACGTTCTGTAGAGGGCGCTGTTTAGTGGAATTTTCACTGTACTTGCATCACAGCGCTGTTCGCAGGCAAAAAAAAAAAAAAACGTTCCACTGATCTTTTGTGTTTTGACTCAATACTTTCAGCTTTTATGTGAATATTTCGAACTCCTTCAAAATCTACTTTATTCATTTTATTAATGCTGCGTTAATTTCTTGTTTCTGTCTGCGTTATAGTACTAGTATTTTCTTTACAATTACCGTTGACAAAGAAGTTGTTAGGAACTGCGTGTAAGTACATTCCTCAGAATAATTCAATATCCACACACTTTTTTGGCCATAAATGCTGGAAAACAAATATGTAGTCAGATGTCCCTAAACACTCGCCGCGATTTTGAAGGCTTCCGTCATCGTTTCTAAACTGTTCTAATTTCATTTTGTTATAGTCCTATTACATATTGTAATATTTAAATTCTAACTGAGTTGAAAATAAACATAGCTGGGCCTGTATAGTTACCCTGATAAGAGATTTAAATAAAAAAAACACCTCAGTTTTCATTTGATGGCATTTTTTGGAAGAAGCATGTCACTCTCGACCGTGCATTTTAAGGGCAAACATTGAGGTCAAAGGCTATATAAATACAAAGCCCAGTATCAAGTTTTGATATTATTGTTGTTTAAATTTGTTATAATCTAATGGGCATAAGCAATACTGGGAAGTGCATAAAAGTACCCTACATAGCCCTAAAAAAGTCATAAAAGTACCCTACATAACCCTAAAAAAAGTCATAAAAGTACCCTACATAGTCCTAAAAAAGTCATAAAAGTACCCTACATAGTCCTAAAAAAAGTCATAAAAGTACCCTACATAGTCCTAAAAAAAGTCATAAAAGTACCCTACATAGTCCTAAAAAAGAAATCTTTTAAACATCAACTGAAGCTAATTGACAAAAGTGGTGGCCAATACAATATCGTTTGGCATTTATTATGCTAACCATTTTTTCTTTTCTTCAAAATTAAATAATCCTGGAATGAGTCATAGAACAAATTGGTTTATTTTTACTGGTACAGGCCACATTAATTTCCGTAATAAGTGATTTTTTTCTAAACTTGTATATTCAGTGAATTTTTTTTTAATTTTATTTTTTCACTTTAATTTTGAAAGAAAGTATTAAATTTACTTTTTCACTCTTGTAATCATTCGCAAGAAAAGCATGAAATTAGTTGATGAAATGGAGAAGAGAGCCGCATTAGCACCGATTGTAGAGCGTCGGACTGGCAATCCAAGGGTCGCGGATTCTGTACTCGCCCAGGACAACTCAGGCTGGCTGCCTTGGTGTGTCGTTGGCAATGTCAATTAACACCAAGTTAATATATACATGATATAGCCAGTAATATGTTAAAGGTGCTGTTAAAAACCAACCAAGCAAGGAACGGAAAAAAGGAACAAAATGTGTCATCGACATTCATGCTCTGTGTTTCAAAATATGACAAAATTTACCAAAATACTTTGCAAAACTATTTTATATAATGCTGTACGTACGATAAACTGTGTTATTTTCTGTACAATAAGAAAAATAGGGCATGATATATTAAAACATGTAAGTATTTATATTCTCCGCAGTGATTTTACAAATAGAGTCTAAGATATTTGCTTTGAACTATTAATATGTTCAGATTTTGAGAGAAAAACTAAATTTACAAGTAGTAAGTACATGGTTACTTGCATGCTCAAAATTATTTAAAATTTCAGCTGAGTACTGGAATGTCTCAGAGCGCAGTTTTTGTGTGTTTATATATCTTGATTCATCTATGACATGTCTTGAGACTTATTTTGAGGAGAAAAGAAATGTCTTATGTTGATTTTAATTTAGATTTTTTGAATGTCTGTTTGTTCTCGTGATAATAAACTTTAACAGGAATAGTGTTTGCTGACGTATTGAGAGTATACATGTTTATTTGTTTAAAATTGAATGTTCTGACTAATTTTGCTTTTGTATAATAAATGCAAAATAAATATTATGAACCTTTTTATACCATGATCCATTTTATTTACCTTTTTAACTTACTGAACAACAAAAAAGTGTTCTAAATGTTATTGCCAACAGAGAAGAATCTTTTTTTACAATAATAGTGCTACAGCAGGTTGGAAGAATCCATTTTGTAAATGTAGGTATGCATGGGTGTCCTCAAACAAAGAAATATACATGCGAGTTTCCATTGGCGAATTAATAATTCCACTATTTTCCCTAAGCCCCGCCCATTCTCATTTGCATAGGAATACTTTACTTATGCAGAAATATGTAATATTGTAAAGATTTGCTATTTTTAATAAAATAAGGTAACTTCAAAATTTGAGCTGATTCCAATCAATACTTTTAGAGTTATCAAAGCTCAAAGTTAAATTTTAATCTCCACGGACGGATCCAAGACTTTTTCTGAAGGGGTTCAAATTTAAAAGGGAAGGTTCTTTTTCCTTAAAATGGCCACAATCATTAGTTTTTAACACTGAAAAATATAATACTTTTACTGGAAAAAATGGGGATTGGTGATATCCCTCGAAATCCGCCCTAGAATGTCTAAGTTTAAGTCCACTTTGGCGGACCTGGCCTGTTTTGCTTCCACATGTTTACTTGTATTTTGTAATGCTATGTAATCACTCACACCAAGCAACAGTTAGTGTGCCGTCAGGCACTGCCTGCTACCGTAAGTAACAGTAGACGGTACTACCTGTGACTGTTGACCCAGATGGGACATCTACACCTCGCTCCCTCTGGAAAGTCCTTTCTGGTGGATCAGGCGGCCGAGCAGATATGCTTATCCCCCGGCTGCGACGGCAGATGGCAACAGCTCTGTGGACAGCGCAGGGCAGCAGCTCAGGTGCAGTAGGAACTGATGGTCATCCACTGCATCCGGACTTGCCTCCAGACGTCTCAACATTCTTGTGCTACTGGATTCAGACAGGCCTGGACGAGAAAGTGAGGGCGACTCTGCGCAACTTTCCCTCACTTAAATCCAACTCACGCGCAAGTCATGACACTATTCCCCTTCCCCCACCAGATACCTTCAAGTTCTGTGGCGATGGGCGAGCAGCAAAGCAGCAGGTGTGGATACACTGGGAGCTGTAGCTGCAGATCTGCACACAGGCAGCTCATGGAATAGGGTTGCTTTTCACTGGACCGAAGCAGTAGTGGAACTCGGCAGCCCCCTGGGTGACTGAGTAGCCCTTTTTAGGATCACACTGCTCACCTCCGTAGCATGAGTAAGGGGCTAGAGAAAAGGTGCCATAAACAATGCCTGCTTCACCTTAACCCTGGTCAGCACACCGCGGCTGACGGGGATCCCACCTTAGAGGTCAAAAACCTAACAAGAAGACAAAGGTGACGCAACTCACCATCGGTGCCTGGAACGTACGCACAATAATGGACAGTACATCAGCAAATATACCAGATAGAGGAATAGCTATGCGCTCATCCCCAGAAAAGGATCGTACAAGGTCGAAGGTAAAGACTCGAGGTGCACAAGAACTCACTCGCTAGGCAAGCGAAATACGAGGGGTATTTAAACAGGTCTGAATAGAAGTGTGTTGTGCAACAAAGTTCTTTTTTAGTGAACAGGACGTCAGTGTATCCCCTCAAAGTACCCCCATGCACTTCTACACACTTTTCAGTCTGATTAACCAATTATTAAATGCCATTTTGTATTTTCTTTTTGGTATATTGTTCATTCACTGGAGAACTGCACTTCCGACCGCATGGCACCTTTCAAATCGTCTGCCCCTCAGAGAATCTTTGATAACAGGACTCAGCCAAAAATTACTTGGAGCTAAATCAGGGTTGTATAGAAGATGTGGCAAAGTTTGTATGCTGTGCTTTTTCAGGAAGTCTGTGATGACGACGAATGTATGCGCCGGTGCGTTGTCATGGAATAGATAGGTACCTTGGGTACCGGTGCGCGGACGGGTGGTTCCGTAGTGTTCCACAATTTTTGGCAACACTTTGGAGGCATAGAAATGTCCAGTGGCACTAGCAAAGTCAGTCACAGGGACTTTTCTCCGATCCAACTTACTATTTTCTCTTTGCGTCGGGTTCAAAACAATAAATCCACGTTTATTCCCCTGTGACAATCTAATTCAAAAATCTCTGGTCACTCTTGTCATATTTGGTGATGTCAACCCGAGTCTGTTTTAGTCGGCCGTCAACAAATGCTGAACCCTTCTTGTACAAACCTTGTCAAGCATCTTCATCAACTGCCCCATTCACAGCAGTCACATCCTGTTTACCAATAGCAGACAACGGTCTTCCAGAACGTGGGTCATCTTCCATGGATTCGCGACCATCTTTAAAAACGATGAAACCACCTCAAAATTGTAGGATATGACCGAGAATTACATCCGTAAACTTTATCCATGTTGGCCTTGATATCAGTTAGAGAGTACCCTAAAAGCGCCCGGATTTTACAGTATACTTTTAGCTTAATAGCAGAATTGTTCTCCTTCTCTGACATTGTTAGGTCACTGTAATTTACCTATGTTACGTCACATGCATGTATCTGCAGGTGTACGGCGTGGTGCACGTGCAGCCGCAGATCATTGTATATAACGTTATTTTGTAAATCGAAAGGCGTTACATTTATTGACAGGTTCAACAAAAAAACAAAAAGTTGTAACAAAATATTAAAAACTTTTCAAATACGATATATATTTAAAGTTATAAACAGATCTGATGACAAACATGTGTTCTTTCAAAACACCAACATATTTGTAAAGAAAAACATGGAATGACTTTGGAACAATCTTGATAAAATGGTATTTGGTTGTTACTCATTCCTCCACATGCCGATGTATTTGCTCAATTGTGAATAACTCTATTACGATGATAATTTATAAATATTCTTTATGCACCTGTAACGATTGTTCAGTTTGCGCTGGTATTCGAGTACAGGTATGTACCTACGATACTGCATTTGCTGCGAGATTCAGATTCGCTTTATTTCCATGTTTATGTTATATTGCTTATTTAGTACTTAGTTCTGTGAAAATCTATTTTGTAATGTAACAGGATGGAATTCTTGTTTTCCATTTACAGTCCGTGTCCCCGTAAAAAAAAAAAAAAGTCACAAGAAAACAAAATCGACTCTTTCACTTTTGAAAAATGTGGATCGTCTTATCTGTGTAGATCTGTATAGTTCTTTTTAGAATTTACTGCCATTTTGCATTCCTGCATGTTCCTCCTATATAATGTATCCCATCAAATAAATCAAGCGAGTCATAAAGTACGCATGAGGTCAAAGTTACAGTGTTTTCCACGTATAACGCTCATCAATCTGCGAACAGCGTATACCCAGATCTGCCGTTGCATAATGCACAGATCAGTCAGGTCTACACTGTTTGTTCTATTTATGTTTTAAAGCGAGCAGGGTAAACCCTGCTCTGCCGGTGCATTATGGGACAGCAGATATTGAGGCACGCTGTTTGTATTTAGATGCGTGTTATATACAGATAAAGATGGTATATACTGATCAAACACTAAAACACTTTGCCTTTCTCAGCCAAGACAGTGCTTGTGCTACATCCAAATCCCCTTTCAAAATATATGGTTGTGCGTCATCTAAAAATGTGTTCATAATTTGAACAATTTGTACGTATCGACTGAACAAAACGAATAAGAATGCCAAGAACTTTATTTTATTTCATACAAGGTAAGCATCTCTCTCTCTCTCTCTTTATATATATATATATATATATATATATATATATATATATATATATATATATATATATATATATATATATATATAATATTCGCACAAACACTTAGACACCTACAAAATTTCGAAGAACAAAATCGTTTAGAAATTATTAAATATTTTAAGATTTGTGCGACTTTCAATTTTTCAGGAATGTCTAAAAGAATATGGAGAAAATATAAAATGAATGTATTCTTTCACTCTTTCATAAAATAGTTTATGACAATGGGGAAAAAATACAGTGTTATGTGTGTTCTTCCCATTATTTATTATTAAATAATTTAATGTGATAGGAAGAAACAATACTGTGATAACCAAAAGTAGATCTATCTGATATGCACGTTCAACATATTTCTTTTTCATATTACTTGGTACAGATTCACAAATCTCTAACAGTGAAAAGCGTGTGTCCTTCAAGCGGGCCGCCCCTGAAAAAACGTACAGGAACGATAAAATGTCAAGGATAGTATCAAGGCTGTGTGCCATATGCAATCTCTCTTTGTTTTCTAACTTGCTTTTTCAAGGTCACGAGATTGTTAACTGGTGGCCATGAGTTGGGGGGTTGGGGTTGTTGTTGTTTGTTTGTTGTTTTTTTTTTTTTTTTTTTTTTTTTTTTGCTAATGATATTTAGACTCTTGGCGATACTGTCTTTCGTCACCGATAAACTTACACCACATATCTTGTCAGGAAGCTAGATAGAACTGACTGAATTTTTGCTGTTGTATTAATACAAGAACTGATTGCAAGGCTGACATTTTTGTACATTATGAAAAATTATGAGAGCGCATGCCATCGGAAAATGTCACTGCCATATAAATGTTTCTAAAAAATGGGACGTCACTATATGAGAGAGCGATTTCAGTGAGGCTCGGTTTGTGCTGAGCAACCATCTTTGAAAGTTACTCCCGATCAGGATCTAATTGGCTGACTGACTTTGGTTTAGAGTTGAATGTTGACATATGATTAGTCACCAATCCATATTAATTTGCTGTAAAAATATGTTAATTAAACGACAGCTTCATGAACCTCGAGATTTCAACCGAAGACGTGTTAGGTGTCTAGCACATTTTATATTTCTGGTAGATACGTAACCTCTGCTTACTTGACCAACCTCAGATCATGTGCAACAAATGCTTCCTACCCATTCCAACTTAACCCCTTGATTTACAAAATCAGCCTTCAAATGACATCATGGAAAATGTCACCGGGTTTTAAATCGAATCAAAACGGAATGCTCCTCGCGCCTCAAAAATTTTATTGAACATCAGTGATAGAAGTCAAGACGAATGACATCAGAAATAGTGTAAAGGTCTTCATTCCACGGTGTGTTCAAATTTATCTATCAACAACTAAACAATTATTATAGGGCTTAATTATATAACAGAGCGAGAACAAATGTCCGGATGAAAATGTTAACAAACTCATACAATGCAAAATTATATGAAAATTCAAAGTATCAGAGAATATGGTTTTCTCACACTTTCCCATATATTCTTGGTATTTAATTCAGTTTTTTAAGAACTGTTGAGTATTTCCCCATAATGTATCGCTTCATACTACGCAACATGTACACAACACGCTCCCAGTTTCGCAGTGCTGTGCCCATATGAACACACTGTTATGATTTTGTCTGTAACGGCTGTGCATTGCACCAGAAATAGCGCAAACGAAACTACTAATCTTTGAGTGGTGTTTCATTTTTATTATTCAGTCTTAGAGAGGAAAAAAAATAGTATATAATACAAAACTGACCTCCATTCAATGGGGGAAAAAAAGAACGAGTTTTGTTTCTGAGGAATCCTTTGGAGAAAAGAAAAACTTTCACATTTGTCCATAATTTGTTTTAACCAATAAATTTGAACACTACTCATTGATATTTCTGTTTGTTGTATGATATGATTAAGTAGCTGAGAATATTATGTTTCAGATGGAAAATCAATCGGATGTAGAATCAGGTCAAGAAGATATAACTTACTCTTCCATCGCTATGAATGAAATGCCACATTGAAAATGAAAATGACACATTGTCCATTGTTGAAACATCAACACCCAACGGCAAGCTATAGTGAAGCTTTGAATATTCATTATCCAACAGCGAAAAACTAAAAATCAATCACTATTTAGCAGCGAACAAACTTTAAATCAATCAATCAATCAATCAATCTTTATTTCCTCCATAAGGAGAGTTCATTTACAAACATAGAAAATAGAACAGAGAGAGATACATTTAACAATTTACATTGAAGATTTCGGAAAACATTCCAGAAAGTCAGTGATACATATTACACTTATACAGATGAGGAAGAAACAAATACAATATCAATAGTTAGGAAATACATGCAAACATACAAAATGGCACTTAATCTTTGTACATAAATCTATAGGAAAAAAAAATACAAAAAAAACTTTTTATTACGGTACTGATCCATTAATGATAATGACTTTGTTTTTAAAGTAAGGTCATATAGGTAGAGAGTTTTGGCAGGAGCTGAATTGGGAATTTTTGCTTTTGACACATGTTTGGTCTTCAGGCTATAAAGTACACTCGTGATACAAGGACGAGAAATTGGAATGAACAGATCTGAAACTGGTGAAATCGTGTTTTGTCAAGTCTACTTTCAATGTCAGTTCTTAACAGTTTTAGCAACTGTGCTTCGTCGTTACTTTGGGTAAGTTCTATGTGTAGTTCAAGTCCAAACGTGTCCAACACGTACCAGTGAAAGTCGTTGGCAATTTGTCTTGTTAATATACATGATGTGACCACATGCTGAAGGAGGTCGGTATACTGTTGACCACATTTTTGACAGTGAGTAACGTCATGGCCTGGCTTTAATACCCACAGGGATGCATTAAACCTGGTTAATTTTTCCTCGCAATGTAGTACAGAGTGGAAGGGCGGATTTGTGTTTGTAAGTGTTGGAATCTAGAAAAATCAGGATGTCTATTGATTCTGTCGCGCCAGGTAGTCTCTTCCTTTTCAAGTAAAGTCATGTTGACCAATTGTTTCCACTGACATTTGTTAGGGAAAATTGATTGATTAATGAAGTTCAGGAGGAAATCTGTAAGCTCATACTTCTGAAGTAAATTCCAAATATCTGCCTTAGTAAGGTATCAACTGCCTTAGTAAGATATCAATTGCCTTAGTAAGGTATCAATTGCCTTAGTAAGGAATCAATTGTCTTAGTAAGGTATCAATTGCCTTAGTAAGGTATCAATTGCCTTAGTAAGGTACCAATTGCCTTAGTAAGGTATCAATTGTCTTAGTAAGGTATCAATTGTCTTAGTAAGGTATCAATTGCCTTAGTAAGGTATCAAATGCCTTAGTAAGGTACCAATTGCCTTAGTAAGGTATCAATTGTCTTAGTAAGGTATCAATTGTCTTAGTAAGGTATCAATTGCCTTAGTAAGGTATCAATTGCCTTAGTAAGGTATCAATTGTCTTAGTAAGGTATCAATTGCCTTAGTATGGTATCAATTGTCTTAGTAAGGTATCAATTGCTTTGGTAAGGTATCAATTGTCTTAGTAAGGTATCAATTTCCTTAGTAAGGTATCAATTTCCTTAGTAAGGTATCAATTGTCTTAGTAAGGTATCAAATGCCTTAGTAAGGTATCAATTCTTTTGGTAATGTATCAATTGTCTTAGTAAGGTATCAATTGCCTTAGTAAGGAATCAATTGTCTTAGTAAGGTATCAATTGCCTTAGTAAGGTATCAATTGTCTTAGTAAGGTATCAATTGTCTTAGTAAGGTATCAATTGCTTTGGTAAGGTATCAATTGTCTTAGTAAGGTATCAATTGTCTTAGTAAGGTATCAAATGCCTTAGTAAGGTATCAATTGCCTTAGTAAGGTACCAATTGCCTTAGTAAGGTATCAATTGTCTTAGTAAGGTATCAATTGTCTTGGTAAGGTATCAATTGCCTTAGTAAGGTACCAATTGCCTTAGTAAGGTATCAATTGCCTTAGTAAGGTACCAATTGCCTTAGTAAGGTACCAATTGTCTTAGTAAGGTATCAATTGTCTTGGTAAGGTATCAATTGTCTTAGTAAGGTACCAATTGTCTTGGTAAGGTATCAATTGCCTTAGTAAGGTATCAATTGCCTTAGTAAGGTATCAATTGCCTTAGTAAGGTACCAATTGCCTTAGTAAGGTACCAATTGTCTTAGTAAGGTATCAATTGTCTTGGTAAGGTATCAATTGCCTTAGTAAGGTATCAATTTCCTTAGTAAGGTATCAATTGTCTTAGTAAGGTATCAATTGTCTTAGTAAGGTATCAAATGCCTTAGTAAGGTATCAATTGCTTTGGTAATGTATCAATTGTCTTAGTAAGGTATCAATTGCCTTAGTAAGGTATCAAATGCCTTAGTAAGGTATCAATTTTCTTAGTAAGGAATCAATTGCCTTAGTAAGGTATCAATTGCTTTGGTAAGGTATCAATTGTCTTTGTAAGGTATCAATTGCCTTAGTAAGGTATCGATTGCCTTAGTAAGGTATCGATTGCCTTAGTAAGGTATCAATTGCCTTAGTAAGGTATCGATTGCCTTAGTAAGGTATCAATTGCCTTAGTAAGGTATCAATTGCTTTGGTAAGGTATCAATTGTCTTAGTAAGATATCAGTTGTCTTAGTAAGGTATCAATTGCCTTAGTAAGGTATCAATTGCTTTGGTAAGGTATCAATTGTCTTTGTAAGGTATCAATTGCCTTAGTAAGGTATCGATTGCCTTAGTAAGGTATCGATTGCCTTAGTAAGGTATCAATTGCCTTAGTAAGGTATCGATTGCTTTGGTAAGGTATCAATTGTCTTAGTAAGGTATCAATTGCCTTAGTAAGGTATCAATTGTCTTAGTAAGGTATCAATTGCCTTAGTAAGGTATCAATTGCCTTAGTAAGGTATCAATTGCTTTGGTAAGGTATCGATTGCCTTAGTAAGGTATCGATTGCCTTAGTAAGGTATCGATTGCCTTAGTAAGGTATCAATTGCCTTAGTAAGGTATCGATTGCCTTAGTAAGGTATCAATTGCCTTAGTAAGGTATCAATTGCTTTGGTAAGGTATCAATTGTCTTAGTAAGATATCAGTTGTCTTAGTAAGGTATCAATTGCCTTAGTAAGGTATCAATTGCTTTGGTAAGGTATCAATTGTCTTTGTAAGGTATCAATTGCCTTAGTAAGGTATCGATTGCCTTAGTAAGGTATCGATTGCCTTAGTAAGGTATCAATTGCCTTAGTAAGGTATCGATTGCTTTGGTAAGGTATCAATTGTCTTAGTAAGGTATCAATTGCCTTAGTAAGGTATCGATTGCCTTAGTAAGGTATCGATTGCCTTAGTAAGGTATCAATTGCCTTAGTAAAGTATCGATTGCTTTGGTAAGGTATCGATTGCCTTAGTAAGGTATCGATTGCCTTAGTAAGGTATCGATTGCCTTAGTAAGGTATCAATTGCCTTAGTAAGGTATCAATTGCTTTGGTAAGGTATCAATTGTCTTAGTAAGGTATCAATTGTCTTAGTAAGGTATCAATTGCCTTAGTAAGGTATCAATTGCCTTAGTAAGGTATCAATTGCTTTGGTAAGGTATCAATTGCCTTAGTAAGGTATCGATTGCCTTAGTAAGGTATCAATTGCCTTAGTAAGGTATCAATTGCTTTGGTAAGGTATCAATTGTCTTAGTAAGGTATCAATTGTCTTAGTAAGGTATCAATTGCCTTAGTAAGGTATCAATTGCTTTGGTAAGGTATCAATTGTCTTAGTAAGGTATCAATTGCTTTGGTAAGGTATCAATTGCCTTAGTAAGGTATCAATTTCCTTAGTAAGGTATCAATTGTCTTAGTAAGATATCAATTGTCTTAGTAAGGTATCAATTGCCTTAGTAAGGTATCAATTGCTTTGGTAAGGTATCAATTGTCTTAGTAAGATATCAGTTGTCTTAGTAAGGTATCAATTGCCTTAGTAAGGTATCAATTGCTTTGGTAAGGTATCAATTGTCTTAGTAAGATATCAATTGTCTTAGTAAGGTATCAATTGCCTTAGTAAGGTATCAATTGCCTTAGTAAGGTATCAAAACAAAGGTAAATATTCTATTTTATGCATTTTTTTAAAATTCGAACAAAATTATCGCATGTATAAGGGCTATGATTAATTTGCCAAATCATTTCCATTTGCAGTTTAGTAAACAACCACGCCGTAACCATGTTGATTCCGCGTTAATGATAGAAGGGACAGTATGATAGGTCTGAAACATAGTGATATTGTGAAATTTCAAACAGCAAAAAACTTTTTGGGCGTGGACACAGCCAACTTCACGTACTACTGTGTGAAACCAAAAAACCCACTAGCCCACTTCCCTTACAATTCCTTACTATCGCATATAAACCCTACTTAAACACTTCCCTATATATTACAAAAAACACTGAAAAACTACCCTTACCACTGCATACAAAATTCCCTTATACTTTCTCCTAACTGCTACATATAAACAAAAAATAAACTGAAACACTTAGCTTACTACTGTATAAAACCTATAAAAAAAAAAATCAAATGAAATACTTCCTTTACTACTTCATAAAAATAACCCACTGAAACGCCTTTCTTACTACTGCATAAAAATAACCCACTGAAACATCTTTCTTACTACTGCATAAAAATAACCCACTGAAACACCTTTCTTACTACTGCATAAAAAAACCCCACTGAAACACCTTTCTTACTACTGCATAAAAATAACCCACTGAAACACCTTTTTTACTACTGCATAAAAATAAAAAAACAAAAAAATACTCAGATACCTCCCTTACTGCTGCATAAAAAAAACCCATATACATATTTCTTACTACTGGAACACACTCTTACTGCTGCATAAAAACACCCCCATATACATATTTCTTACTACTGGAACACACTCTTACTGCTGCATAAAAAAACCCATATACATATTTCTTACTACTGGAACACACTCTTACTGCTGCATAAAAAACCCATATACATATTTCTTACTACTGGAACACACTCTTACTGCTGCATAAAAAAACTCATATACATATTTCTTACTACTGGAACACACTCTTACTGCTGCATAAAAACACCCCCATATACATATTTCTTACTACTGGAACACACTCTTACTGCTGCATAAAAAAACCCATATACATATTTCTTACTACTGGAACACACTCTTACTGCTGCATAAAAAAACCCATATACATATTTCTTACTACTGGAACACACTCTTACTGCTGCATAAAAAACCCCATATACATATTTCTTACTACTGGAACACACTCTTACTGCTGCATAAAAACACCCCCATATACATATTTCTTACTACTGGAACACACTCTTACTGCTGCATAAAAAAACCCATATACATATTTCTTACTACTGGAACACACTCTTACTGCTGCATAAAAAAACCCATATACATATTTCTTACTACTGGAACACACTCTTACTGCTGCATAAAAAACCCCATATACATATTTCTTACTACTGGAACACACTCTTACTGCTGCATAAAAAAACCCATATTCATATTTCTTACTACTGGAACACACTCTTACTGCTGCATAAAAAACCCCATATACATATTTCTTACTACTGGAACACACTCTTATTGCTGCATAAAAAAACCCATATACATATTTCTTACTACTGGAACACACTCTTACTGCTGCATAAAAAGCCCATATACATATTTCTTACTACTGGAACACTCTCTTACTGCTGCATAAAAACACCCCCATATACATATTTCTTACTACCGGAACACACTCTCACTGCTGCATAAAAAAACCCATATACATATTTCTTACTACTGGAACACACTCTTATTGCTGCATAAAAAACCCATATACATATTTCTTACTACTGGAACACACTCTTACTGCTGCATAAAAAAGCCCATATACATATTTCTTACTACTGGAACACACTCTTACTGCTGCATAAAAACACCCCCATATACATATTTCTTACTACTGGAACACACTCTCCCTGCTGCATAAAAAAAAACCATATACATATTTCTTACTACTGGAACACACTCTCACTGCTGCATAAAAAAACCCATATACATATTTCTTACTACTGGAACACACTCTTACTGCTGCATAAAAACACCCCCATATACATATTTCGTACTACTGGAACACACTCTCACTGCTGCATAAAAAAACCCATATACATATTTCTTACTACTGGAACACACTCTTACTGCTGCATAAAAAAACCCATATACATATTTCTTACTACTGGAACACACTCTTACTGCTGCATAAAAAAAACCCATATACATATTTCTTACTACTGGAACACACTCTTACTGCTGCATAAAAACACCCCCATATACATATTTCTTACTACTGGAACACACTCTCACTGCTGCATAAAAAAACCCCATATACATATTTCTTACTACTGGAACACACTCTTACTGCTGCATAAAAATACCCCCCATATACATATTTCTTACTACTGGAACACACTCTCACTGCTGCATAAAAAAACCCATATACATATTTCTTACTACTGGAACACACTCTTACTGCTGCATAAAAACACCCCCATATACATATTTCTTACTACTGGAACACACTCTCACTGCTGCATAAAAAAACCCCATATATATATTTCTTACTACTGGAACACGCTCTTACTGCTGCATAAAAACAAAACAAAACCTTTGAAACACTTCCAGTACGACTGCATAAAAATGACTGAAGCACTTCCCTTACTACTTCATAAAAACAAAATAACACTGAAATACTTCCCTTTCTACTGCACAAAAGCAAAAAAGCAAACAAACAAAAAACTCAATGAAACGCTTTCCTTACAACTGCACAAAAACAAAAATATAAAAGAAAGAAAACACTGAAACACTTCCCTTACCGTTATATAAGAAAACAAAAAGCACTGGTACAGTTCTCTTACAACTGCACACAAATAATCAAAAACAACCCACTGAACACTTCCCTTGCTTACTGCACAAAAACAAAAAGAAAACAACACTTCCCTTACTACAGCATAAAAACAAAAAAGCAATGGAACACTTCCCTTACTACTGCACACACACCCCAAAACCCAATGAAACTCTCCCCTTACTACTGCATAAAATAAAAGAAATATAAAAAAAATTAAAAAAAAAAAACATACGAAAATGATCCAGATATGCTAATAATTTTACAAAAATTGGAGTATATCTGAAAAGAAGGTCAAAAATTATATATATATATATATATATATATATATATATATATATATATATATATATATATATATATATATATATATATATACATTACAAGGCATGTAACATTTTAAAGGAAAACAAAAGAAATATATAAATATATACGTATATAATTAAGCAAATAGGCAATTAATGAGAGAGAGAGAAGAAAGAAGAAGAAGAGGGATAAAAAAAAACATTGCACTGGTTACAGTCACTGTTGTCCATTTGATTTATTATATAGATTTAGCAGTTATAATATAATTGTAAGCACTTTACACGTCTAGTTTCGTGGACGTATTTCTAAAACATTTAGGAAGATTACAGAGTTTGTCTCTTTACATAGTCCGACCTCAGCTTTCAATAATAAATTTATAGTTACATAAGGAGTTTGTTGAAAGATAGAGCGAAAATCTGGGAACTTTGGACATTAAATAATGTGGAATAGATAAAACAGTGTTCAGTATCTTCTTTATCATAATCACATGCACACGTAAGAGAGTTAACCAACTTCACTCAGTAAAGGTCTGATCTGAGGGAGCTACATGCATCTCTAAGTTTAGTGTATATGATATTAAGGTGACGTTTGCCAATTGCATTATACAATGGTCGTCCGTTAATTGGATTAGATAAATGTCTTTTAAAAATAGTAAGATTAGGAGAATTTCGGATATCGTCAGGGACAGAGTTCCAAATACCAATCGCATATAGGAAAAAGGACGTCTGAAAAATCTGAAGTATCGTAGGGGTGGGTGTGATGCTTTGATAGTTACGTTGATTGTAATGAGATGACTCATATCTCCTTTGTTAAAGAAGGTTGCTTAAATAGTTAGGTACTTGATTATTTTTAATCGAATACATTATGCATAATCTCTTCTTTTCTTTCCTTGTGCAAGAGTTTCCCAATCAGTTTTCCGCATAAAGAGACTCTCTAGAACAATAAATGGGCTGACATGTGACGATTCGTGCATCTTGCATTTGAATTTTTCTAATCTATTCGAATCTTCAGTTGAACAATTACCCCAGACTTCATAAACATATTCTAAAATTGGATGTATGAATAGTGTATATAGTTTAGCTAGGGTTATTCTGTGAAAAGAATTTTTAGTTGCGCGCAATATAGATAAATATTTAGATGCGTTCTGAATAATCATACTAATATGATTAGTCAATTTAACATCAGAAGATAATGAGAACTTTAGATTGGAAAATTCAGTGTGCCTGTTTGTAATGAATAAAATGTATGTTTTAAAAGTAACAAGCCATTCGTTTGACCATGCGTTAAGTTTTTCAAGATTATAGTTTATAATCCATAACCCACTGAACTTATAAATTGTCTGTCGAATAATTTCTAAGAGAAGTATCATCAGCAAATAACCTCGCAAATTGTCTGTTATACCGTTGATATATAACAAATAGTAAAGGGCCAAGTACGGAATCTTGGGGAACTCCAGCAGTTACCTAACATTTTGCTGATACTGAATTTCGAAAGGAAACTCTCTGGTAGCGCTCTATTACGTAGCTTTCCAGCCATGATAGAAGTTTACCAGCAAATCGATTTTATTTTTTTTTAAATTTTATAAACTAATCCTTTAATTCATACTCCATCAAAAGCTTTACTGACACCAAGGAACGCTACACACTTAATTTCATTGGAATAAAGAGAAAAGCGTATTTTGTGATAAAGTTCAATTAGTTGATGAGTTCTTGAACGGCCTGGAATAGATCCAGATTGATATTTATATACCAACTCATTTTCGTATAAACAAAATTTCTATTGATGCTTGAGTATAGCTTTTTTCAAAATTGTACTTGTGGGATTAGCAGAAGTATTACAATAGTAAGGGAAATTGTTTCAGTGTTGTTGTTGTTGTTGTTGTTTTTATTCAGTAGAAATGATGTGTTTCAGTAGTAAGGTATAGAAATATGGGGTATTTTGCTTTTATGAAGTAATAAGGAAGTGTTTCAGTGGATTTTAACTGTTGTTTTAATGCAGTAGCAAAGGAAGCGTTTTAGGGTTGGGGTTTTTTTGTTGTTGTTTTGTACGCAGTAGTATGGTAAATGTTTTTGTATTTTGTTTACTTTTTGCTTTTTTCTTGTCTTTGTTTTGTTTTGTTTTTATGCAGTAGCAAGGGAAGCATTTAAGTGTATTTTGTTTTTATATAGCAGTAAGTGAAGTGTTTCAGTGGGTTTTTTTAACAAATTTATTTGTATGCAGTTGTAAGTTAAGTGCTTCAGTGTTTAGCTATTTATGTAGTACTAAGGAAAGTGTTTCAGTAGGGATTGGGGTTTAAATACAATAGTAAGGGAAGTATTTCAGTAGGGATTGGGGTTTAAATGCAATAGTAAGGGAAGTGTTTCAGTAGGGATTGGGGTTTAAATGCAATAGTAAGGGAAGTGTTTCAGTAGGGATTGGGGTTTAAATACAATAGTAAGGGAAGTATTTCAGTAGGGATTGGGGTTTAAATGCAATAGTAAGGGAAGTGTTTCAGTAGGGATTGGGGTTTAAATGCAATAGTAAGGGAAGTGTTTCAGTAGAGATTGGGGTTTAAATGCAATAGTAAGGGAAGTGTTTCAGTAGGGATTGTTTTTTAAATGCAATAGTAAGGGAAGTGTTTAAGTAGGGATTGGGGTTTAAATACAATAGTAAGGGAAGTGTTTCAGTAGAGATTGGGGTTTAAATGCAATAGTAAGGGAAGTGTTTCAGTAGGGATTGGGGTTTAAATGCAATAGTAAGCGAAGTATTTCAGTAGGGATTGTTTTTTAAATGCAATAGTAAGGGAAGTGTTTCAGTAGGGATTGGGGTTTAAATGCAATAGTAAGGGAAGTGTTTCAGTAGGGATTGGGGTTTAAATGCAATAGTAAGGGAAGTATTTCAGTATTTTGGTTTGTTTGTTTTTTGTTTTTTTGGGGGGTGTTGTTGTTTGTTTGCGGGGGGTCTGGGGGCATACAGTAGTAAGGGAAGTTTTTCATTAATTTCTTCATTTTTGAGGGTGGTGTATATGCAGTACTAAGGGAAGTGTTTCCGTATATATGTTTCTATGCAAGTAGTAAGGAATAGTAAGGGAAGTGGACTGGTGTTTTTTCTTTAATAACAAAAACCCGCTTGGCAAAAGTTCTTACCATTGTGGCACACTTTTTGAGAATGGGTATTTCTTTGATATCATTTATCTGGTTTACTATCTTTTGATAGTAGATACCTTGGCCTGTTTATTAAACAGATCGCTGTCCAGATGGCGTTCTCACTTCATTCATCATGCCATGACTTGCAGATAGCTTTTTCTGTAAGAAACTGGAAGAAATGCTGTCTTTTTGTTTATTACTATGTTATCTTTAAAAATAAATCTGTTAAAATCTGAACGCTTGATTGCAATTAGGACAACTCAAAACTAATTTTACCCCTGTGCAAATGATGTATGTGTGTACAGCAATGATGCTACTTAACAACTCCATATTGGAAGCAAATATTAACTGAGTGCACCAGCATGATTAATCACTAATGGATGACCAATTATATTTATTCCTTCACGGAGTCTTGGAGGATGTTAACTTAGCGTATGTTCAGAGACAGCACGAGCTGTCAGGAGTTTTGATAACTGCAAACTCTTTGCCTGAGCCATGCAATAATAGCGAAAGTAAGATCACCGAGTTCTTCAAGGATTTTGGGCGAAACATCACAACATATATATATATATATATATATATATATATATATATATATATATATATATATATATATATAATTTAGCATACTAGAAGTGAAGTCAAATGTGAGAAGATCCTGAAATCTGTATGGTTTTTCTAAATTCATTCAAGTAAACATTAGAGTCCGTCCAAATTTTCAAACTTCGATCCCGAACTCGAGTTTGTTGCTGAATAGACTTTCGAGATTACTTGCCCTGGTCTTATCTCATTAATATATCATTTTTCTTTGGTTGCAGTTTTCACCTTAGTCAGTGTTAACTACGTGAACATTTCCAATCCCAGACCTATTTGGACCAATTTCGTCTCTCAGTCTGCCCACGAGGAAAAACTACTTAGTATAATCTCTAAGTATACTCCCGTTGCCATGACGACCATTATTTGGTCGCCTGGGTTCTCTGATTCCATTCCAGTACCTACCTTGAAAAAGCACAACAACAGTGACGTAGATCCAGAGCCTGTCTCAAGTACCATCCTCGTCTCATGGCCTAAGTACAAGACACTCGCAGACCTCGAGAGTGGGTATCCAATATCAATGGAAGTCTTCCTAAACGAAATGTCCAGTGGAGACGATAGGAAAGCAGATGATGGGGTCAGTGATATCATTCATACCTTACGCAAGGGTAGAGTTAATAATGCCATCCGTGACTTACGAAATGGTAGTATGAGCAGTGGGGTCCGAGACTTACGAATCGGCAGCTTCAGTAAAGGCGTCCATGACTTAAGAAACGGCAGTGTGATTAGTGGCGTCCATGACTTACGAAATGGAAGTGTGAGCAGTGGCGTCCGAGACTTACGAAACGGCAGCATCAGTAAAGGCGCCCATGACTTAAGAAACGGCAGTGTGATTAGCGGCGTCCATGACTTACGAAATGGTAGTGTGAGCAGTGGCGTCCGAGACTTGCGAAATGGCAGCATCAGTAAAGGCGCCCATGACTTAAGAAACGTCAGTGTGATTAGTGCTATCCATGACTTACGAAAGGTAAGTGTCAGTAATGGTGTCCATAACTTACGAAATGATAAAGTCAGCAATGGCATCGATGACGTACAAAGTGGCAAAGTTAGAAATACCGTCCATGACTTACAAGATGGCAGTGTCAGTAATGGCGTCCTTGACTTACGAAACGAAAGTGTCAGTAAAGGGGTCCACAACGTTCGAAATGGCAGTGTCAGTAAGAGCGTAAATTACTTACGAAACAACAGCGACAGCAATGTCGTCAGTAACCTACGAAAGGGTAGTGTCAGTAAAGGAATCATTGACTTAGGAAACGGCAGTGTCAGTAATGTCGTAAATTACTTACGAAGCATCAGCGACAGTAATGGCCTCAATGATCTAAGAAACAGAATTGTCAGTAATGGCGTTGTTGACTTACTAAACGGAAGTGTCAGTAATGGAGTCCTCGACTTAAGAAACGGCAGTGTCAGTAATGGCGTAAATTACTTACGAAGCATCAGCGACAGTAATGGCATCAGTGACCTACGAAATGGTAGTGTCAGTAACGGCATCACTGGCCAACGAAAGGGCAGTGCCAGTAATGGCGTCCTTGGCTTACGAAATGGCAATGTCAGTAATGGCGTCCATGACTTAAGAAACGATAGTGTCAGTAATGGCTAATTACACTAAATATGAGATGAAACTATCCGCCATACTAACAGCGTATTTGTGCCTTATGCTCACAAAATATTAGCATCTCAAAGTTTGTAATTTTATAGGTATGTTTGGGATTTCAACAGTATTTAATGACTGTATTTATGTTGACAATACAACTCTTCTGCAGCAAAAAATGTTACAAATCTATTTACCTTGTAAAGGTAAAAGTAAACCATGAAACAAACTTCCTTCTAGCCTGTAATGTTCAAAATCTGACAGCTTATTCAACGAGCACTGTGGCCTTTTTTGTTTCCTCATGCCAGACAATAAAATCAAAGAACATGAAAATTATTCGAAAAAAGTTTGAATTTGTGAATCCAATATGAGTCTTATCATGAGTATAAACTCTGGCATGTACAAAATGCAATTTTCAAATTGTAAGTATTATTTTAGCTCACTCACTCGCAAATCTTAGCTTATGATGTTGCTCTGCGCCCTCATCGCATGGTGTAAAGTCTGTAAAAAAATGCCGTTTTAAAATTTCTTGTATATAACAAAACACATACACACACAACCCAATTTGCACCAAATTTTGCAAGGAACATATTTGCATCAACGCCTTTCGATTTTGTTCAAGTAATACCAATCAGCCAACCAAAATGGCCACTTTTACTAAAAACAATCAAAATTAACGACTTAATCCCCAAACCTCTTCATAGAATATTAATAAATTTCACATAAAGCATTCGGGCATCAAGGTCTTTCAAGTTTTTGAGAAATTATGCCTGTCTGCTTTCAAGAATGGTCATGGTTTTAAAAAAAATGGGAACATATTAAAACGACTTTTTAAAAACCTCTCAAATCATTTGAGCAAATTTCATTGAATTCATCTTGGCATCAAAGTTTTCAATTTCGTTCTAATGATGCCAATCTGCCATTAAATATGGCCGCTGTTACCAAAACCAGAAGAGGCTCAAAAACTGACAGAAAATGACGAAACTTGATCTAAAGCATTATGGCAGCAGGAACTCTCATTTCTTTTTCTAATGATGCCGATCCACAAACCAAAAGGGCCGCCATCACTAACAAATAGAAGAAAAAAAAACTTTAAACGACTTCTTGTCTAAAACTATTTATCAGATTAGAACCATAATTGATAAAAGGCATTCTGACATCAATGTCTTTCGATTTCAATAAATTACAGAACTAAACACTTTTCAATATATAGACCACATTGAACATAAAACACCATGATATCTTGATAAATGATGCTGATCTGCTATCAAATATGACTGCCGTTACTAAAGTATAACTAGATTGTTTTTGCTTTTTTATTTTTTTTTCGCGGGGGGGGGGGGGGGGGGGGGGGGGGGGGGGCTAAAACTCTAAGCCTCACACTGCAGGCCACTAAGATTTAAAGAAAACAAAACAACTTGCAGAATTTATTTCAATTGCACAAGAATTTAACGTGGTTATCTAAATATTCAAATAAATACTCCTACCACATTTAATGTGCATAGTTTTCGCTGATACCTTTCAAAAGTGCAAAATGAATAGAAAGCTATTAATAAATATAATTTATTTGTTTGATGTTTTCCAGAACATTAGCATATGAAATGCTATATAGTGCCGAGGCAATATGAGTAAAGTATCTTGCCCAGAGACACAAAACAGCAGCAGACCTGAGCTAATCTGGGCACGATTCGAACCCGCGACCTTTGGCTTGCGAGTCCGGCATGCTAACCACTGAGGCAGAGCGGCTCCCAATAGAAATATAAACGTTACCCCGATAGGATGAATATATAATCTGGTCATTTACATATGCATATAAACACGCCTACAAAATTTCGATCGTCTACATCAAGCGTTTTCTCTGTAATCATTCTAAACTGGATTCGGGACGAATGTACGGATGTTCATGTGAGGAAGTACGGTCGTGTGGACTTTGGACTTACGGACGTAGGGACGAACAGCAGCAGAAATATGCTCCCTTTTGTCATCCCAGAATAGCAATAGCAATAGCAGAATAGGTTTTCAAACGACTTCAGCTTTAAAACCGCCTAACATGATTTGACAAAATATAATAAAAACCGTGCTGGCATCTAAGCCTTTTAAGTTTACTCAAATTATGCAAATTTTGCATTAAATATGACCGACGTCACTAATAATTAAAAATCCTTTGAACTACTGCAAGTCATAAATCATTCAAAAGAATTTGAATAAATTTGGCAGAAGGCATACTGGCATGAATACGTCAGCTTTATATAAACCATGCCGACCCGCATTCAAATATAACCCCTTTTACCAACAACAGAAAATATTAATTTCAAGTGACTAATCAAAAACTAAAGAAAGTTAGACAAATACGACAGAAAGTATCTTACTAGCCGAGAAGTTCAGGATAACTTTGCATTTCTGGCTATTAGGGCGATGTCAGCGAGTGATCTCGGATTCTCATGGGCCTCATGTTTTTATCTCTAAGCTTTAGACTCGGGATATTGTGATACCCTTCGTCTGCTCCTCCGTCCATCAGTCAATCCGTCAATAGCTCTGTCTCCTCCTAAACCGCTGGGTTGAGACTAATCCAACAGTTTAATGATCTTTCCCATATATATATATATATATATATATATATATATATATATATATATATATATATATATATATATATATATATATATATATATATATATATCATATTACTTCCACTCCTGGTGTATCTATGAGAGGGTAAAAGGTAAAATGTACACAAAATGAATTTCAAGAACGCATGGCCATTAACGGTTGCGATCCATGAAAAAAGTCTAGCTAGTCTTCTTTTCGATTTTTTTTTTACATCACAACTTGTAATTTGTAATGAAGAAAAAGTCAATTGTATTAAATTACTCAGCTCTGATAACAGTAATGATAGACTTAGTGCGGATGAGTTGGTGTGATAGCCATGGTCAGCACTATCGTTTACCATATCATGATAGCTTGACCTTGGATAACAGCTTATCACACTGAACTAACATGCTGTTGGATTTTGACCTGCGGACGTCCAGATCTATAAAACAAAGGCTTTTGTTGTTGTGATAGCCAACAAGTGCTAGATTCATAGATATTACTCAAACCCATTTGGTTATCAGCACTTACACATCGAGGAGCAAAGATTTACGTTCTGTTAACAAGGCCGCACGTATTGCACAGAGTCTGTGCATTTTTTTTTTTTTTTGTTTCATTAACACAAGGTGGTAATTCCTTAAAGGTTTCAACTTTAACAAAAAGATTTAGAACAACACTTTCGAATTTTCAGAAAATTATGAAAGGGTTTCTACAAGCATAACTTAATATGTAAGTTGACTTCTAAGTTATAACAATCTCAAATTTAAAAATTTCAAGAAATTTGAAGAAAAGTAATTTAATTTTATTATCTGACAAGAGTCCGGAAAGTAACTATACAGAGATCCTTCGTGTTGTTTGATGCAAGCTGTGCTTCCAGTGGAGTGTAGCCGTCTAAAAAGCTTGTCTCACAGCGACAACAGTTTTGATATCCGGCTACCAGCTGTTGTATTTCAAGTTATAAGGCTCACATTTCAACTAATCCTTTCACGAACAACGACTTTCCTCTACTGTGTATGCTAGCTTCGAAAATTGAAAAAAGCGAATACATTGTATTCCCGATTAGTGTATGTGTAGTGATTTAAAATTGATATGTAGCAACATGCCAACATGCCATTATCTTCGTCAATAAATGTTGCGGCATAATGTATATGACATATTTTCTTCACATAGGTCTGGGTAATTGATTGCAAAAAAAAACAACAGTGCCTTTCCTTGAATTATTGTTGTTCTGTCACAAATATGAGGTGTATTTAAAAAGTTCTGAATATTATTATGCTGCACAACAATTGTTTTTATTTTTTTTTATTACTGAACAAGACGTCAGTACATCCCCTCAAGGTACTCTCCATGCAACTCTACACACTTTCTCAACCTGAGTATCCTATTATTTAATACTATTTTGTATTAACTTTTTGGTATTTTGTACATACACTGAAAACTGCACTTTCAACCACATGGCGGCTTTCAAATCATCAACCCTTCAGCGAGTCTTTGATAATGGTATTCAGCCAAAAATCACATGGAGCTGAACCAGGGCTGTATGGAAGGTGTCGCAAAGTTCGGATGCTGTGTATGGAAGGTGTCGCAAAGTTCGGATGCTGTGTATGGAAGGTGTCGCAAAGTTCGGATGCTGTGTATGGAAGGTGTCGCAAAGTTCGGATGCTGTGTATGGAAGGTGTCGCAAAGTTCGGATGCTGTGCTGCTTCAGGAAGTCTATAAAGACGGTGGATTTATGCGCCGGTGTCATTGAGTCGATGGATACCTCGAGTACCGGTACGCGGACGGGTGGTTCGGTAGTGTTCGACAACTTTTGGCACCACTTTGGACGCATACAAATGTCCAGTGACACCAGCAGAGTCAGGCACTGGTACCTGGATGACCAGGCCTTTGCATCGAAAAATGATGCGTAGAAAAACTCTCTTGACAGACCGACGACGTCGAGCGATTTGTGGTCTCTGCTTGTGTTCTCCGATCCAGACTTTATTATTTTCTCTTCAGTCGGGTTCAGAAAGTAAATCCATGTTTTATCACTTATGACAATCTCTCTCAAGCGTCTCTGGGCACTCTTGTCATATCTGGCGAGTAGCTGATTGCCGATATCAATCCGAGTCTGTTTTTGATCAGCCTTTAACAAATGCGGGACCCATCCTGCACAAACCTTTATGAGCTTCAAATTAGTCATCAGTATATTAAAATCAGCTGACGAATTAATGCCTGTGATTAGTGGCGGCGCGACGAGGGTGTGGTGTCGGGGGGGGGGGGGGGGGGGGCAATTCCCCCCGGGCTTCGGGCGAGGGGGGCACCGTCAGGAGCTTTTGTATAGCTGTAACCGAAGCGTATGGGGGGGGGGGGGGTTGCAGGTTGGCAACTAACATAAAAATTGTTCTCTGTGGCAAAGTAGGGGCGCCACTAAAGAACACTGACCCTGGGCACCTTAGTATGGGCGCCACTAAAGATCATTGCCCCCGGGCGCCTCGAACCCTCGCGCAGCTACTGCCTGTGATAAAATAAATATTTTCCACTGTGAATCGAACATCTTCATCAGTGCACCCTTCACACCAGCCACTTCCCGCTCACCAATCGCAGACAACGGTCTTCCAGAACGTGCATCATCTTCCTTAGATTCGCGACCATATTTAAAACGACGAAACCACCTCAAAACTGTATTACTAGTATACTAACAGAGAATTTTATCCGTCAACTTTATCCAAGACGGCTTTGATATCAGTCAGAAAATACCCTAGGAGCGCCCGGATATTACAGTATTCTTTTTGCTCAGTAGCACAATTGTTTCTCATTCACCGACATTTTTACGTGGTGCACGTGCAGCTGCATATCATTTTATACAACGTCATTTCGTCTATCGATCGGCATTACATTTATTGACAGGTTCAAAAAAACAAAAAAGTTATAACAAAATACTCAGAACTTTTCCAATACCCCTCGAATATTAAATCTTAGAATGTATATTATTCCCTTAGAAATATATTATTTACTGACAACGCAGCTGACGGAACCAATGCAGGATAGATTGGCTTTTTGTTGCTTCGTCAAAGCTGTGTATCATGTTTTTGAACCTTCAACATCGCCTCATTGCCATCGGTATATGTGAGCTATCATACTAGCTCAATGCAATGACCTTGGTAGATCGCGGTATCTCATTATCACACAACAAAAGACCATAGAGAGCACCACACACACACAAATAAATACACACACGCGCACGCACACCCCCCCCCCCATACGTAATGATATATAATTTAAAAAAATCGTTCACTGCTGAAACCGAACTGATACCTTTCTGTGCATCCTATTACTCTCACCATCTTTCTTAGCATAGGATAAATGCTACGTAGAAATCGACGGTTGTCACAATGCAAAACATGTTGTGTGGAATATAAGATGACCTTAAAATACCCCCCCCCCCAAAAAAAAAAGCATAAATTGGTCAAAAAAGGGAGCATTGACATATTTTGGCAGTATTTCATTCAAGAGCCCTCTCATCCTTGATACAACTTCGTCGCTTCATCTACAGTTGTTTCACACAGAGGTTAGAGTGTGGGACTCTAGACATCATAGACTGCTAAAAACAGGACAAAAAGAAGTATTTTACCCGAATGAGGCATATTCTTTTAAAGATTGTTCTTCCTTTCAAATTTATGTAGGATAGTTATTTCTTTACTGAAAATAAAAAATGTACACGAATCCTGGTTTATCATCAAATAATCACCAGTAAATATATCATGTGTTTTCCTTTGTATGATTGCTTATTTTCTTATTTTATGCGGTGTGTGTGTGTGTGTGTGAAGAATTTGTACAAATTCCGGGGCAGAACAGGCCTCAGGAGTTTCCGCGCCTTTACTATTTGTTACTTAATTCACTGTAGCGAAACCGCCAATGCTAGTCAAAAGAATTCACATTAAATCTAAAATGAGTATCATAGCACAATAAGTTAGCCTTGTTAGAGGCTAGTTGTTTTTCTTGTACATGAAACCAGAGTATTCTTTCATATGCATGACTCCTAAAGTTAAAACAACTCATGCAAACATTTATAGAGATTGAAGAGAGAAATTAGCCTTTTCTCTTTTTTTTTTCGTATATCGAGTTGTAACTTTTGTAGACTTAGTTTTTGTTATTTATTGTTTTTGATACATGCACTTTGTCGGCCTTGTTAGTACATTTTCTGCATCCATGATGCGCGGTTTTCTCGAAGTTCCTCTGCCTTCGAAACCTCCATTTGTGTCATATAGAGTAGTTTGAACTGGCGTGTATAGTATTCATTTGCAGAATGAACGTGATATAGCTAATGTTTTTATCCAGAGAAGTATCGAATCATTCAGCTCTAATGTGAAGAAATTGATCAATTGACACTTCGGAATTGATCAGCCCTGATATGAAGAAACTGATCAACGGACACTTCGAAAAAACGGTGAAAACTCAACCTACACATTTGCATATACATGTATATATTTTGTTTAAACCTGTGCTGCTAGTTTTGAAAAATTTACCGTGCATAATGCTCTGGCAGATCAGGGTCTATGTTGTTTGTTATACTGATGAATACTAACAAGCTGCATAGATCCAGATCTGCCGGCGCATTATGGACGGCAGATCTGGATCTATGCAGGTGGCAGTTGGATCGGACTTGTATTCGAGTACAGAAGGTACCAAAGACTAAAACGAGGCACATAATTCAATTGTGAAAATTTCATGAATATTTCATGAAAAATGTCGAAGATAGAAAGAGCTTAAAGTACACATGTTTGTTGAATACGGTGTATATCCTGCACGTTCGTTGGCCCTACACAGCTGGGCCAGCTCTTGTCTGGCCAACAGATCATGTCATGATTACCACCTGGCGATTGAATTGGTTTATCATCAAATAATCACCAGTAAATATATGATGTTTTCTTTTGTATGATTGCTTATTTTCTTATTTTATACGGTGTGTGTGTGTCTGTCTGTCGGTCTGTGTGTGTGTGTGTGTGTGTGTGTGTGAATAATTTGTACAAATTCCGGGGGAGAACAGGCCTCAGGAGTTTCCGCGCCGTTACTATTTGTTACTCATTCACTGAAGCAAAACCGCCAATGCTAGTCAAAGGTACCACATTCAATCTAAAATAAGTATCATAGCACAATAAGTTAGCCTAGTTAGAGGCCAGTTGTTTTTCTTGTACATGAAACGAGAGTATTCTTTCATATGCATGACTCCCAAAGTTAAAACAACACCTGCAAACATTAATAGAGATTGAAGGGGAAATTAGCCTTTTTTTCGTATTTCAAGTTGTAACTTTTGCACAGACGTTTGCACAGAACAAGACCCATTTCCAGGCCCGCCGAGGGGGTGGGGGTGCAGGGGGGGGGGGGCGATTGCACAGGGGCCTGGCGATTTCTAGGGGCCCGCCGCCAACTCGGTTTTAAAAAATAAATTAATCTTTGCAGTAAATATTCAAATCTGTTCCTTGCAAGAGTCTAAGTTATGGTTGATTAATACAGGTTTTATATGCAAAACTGTACACAGGTTTTTATATACAAAATATTAAACTAGTTTTGAAGCCAATTATTTCTCTGTCCAGGGGCCCGGAAATTCTGTCAGTGAGCCTGCCCATTTCCCATTTAGTTGAGCTTTCCATGACAAACTTTGGGAGGGGTGATTGCGAAAATCATATCATTTTTTTCACGTACTTGCGCACACATGTACGGACGTTTAGCAACACAAGGTACCTCCTGTTTGCATCGAATGTATCAGTCTGAAAGTCAATTCTCTCCCAAAATAACATTTTATGTAACTCATTTTTCATCTAACAATACAAAAATGAATTTGATTATCAACCATGATGTAAATAAGTCGACATCATGTGCTTGACGTAAAAACTGACGATTGAGTTCAACAATTAGGTTAATTCTCGTCTCGAGTTACTCAGCGGATGTTTTATTAGTGTGTGTATGTAAGAGCAACATTCTATCTTGGAAAACAGGGCATTTCGTATATCAAAGAAATACACATAGACAGACATACAGACAAAAAAAATAATAAGTTAATAAGTCCTGTGAATTATCCATTTCATAACTCGGGTCCGAAAGTGTGTGTGTGTGTGTGTGTGGTGTGTGTGTGTGTGTGTGTGAGAGAGAGAGAGAGAGAGAGAGAGAGAGAGAGAGAGAGAGAGAGAGAGAGAGAGAGAGAATGGAGAGAGAATGTGTTATAACGAAACGGGGCTTTTAGTCGATTTTAAAAACCGTACAGTGTGACCCTCACCTCTGTGACCTAGATAAATATATTCCCTTTCATATAACTATAACCGACTTTTGGAGTGGGGAATATGTACATAATACAGTCATTCCAGTCATTCATCGATCGTACACCTTGTTTAATCCAGTTCTAGTGTGTCGTGTAATGCTGACTCGGAGTGTACACAAGACACTATACAAGCTCCACAATCTAGCAGGCTGGGGATAGAGATACACGTTTTGCAGAGATTGTTGAAATTTTTTCATGTACATAGGCGTATATATATATTTCCTCGCAGTATCAACGTCCGTCATTTTTGCGCTACGTTGAGACTGTGAGAACAAACAGTTCAAGCCTGCTGCCTGCTACAAGCAACTCGTAGGATAGAAGTATTGCGGACACATCAACGTAACAGAGAAACATGTATGTATACTCTCTCTCTCGTGATCTACCTTCGCCCGTCTTGTGTTAAGATTACATCTTTTAGGAGTCGCAGATGTGATTAGTGTTTGAACCGCAGACTGTTATCCCCTTGAATTATTATTATTATTATTATTATTATTATTATTATTATTATTATTATTATTATGTCCTTCTCTAGCCACTTGGGAGCATTCAGTGTTTAGTCTAGGGAGGGAGCGGTGTAATCGCTAATAATATAGAAATCTACCAATCAACCACCACCATCCCAACTTTAACATAGACTATTATTAGTTGTATAATTGTACCATAACTTTGGTTTTTTACAAATATTGTACCCTACACTTGTTTAAGCATATTATACACGATCCACGTACCACCCACCACCCCATCCTGCCTCTGTCAATATTGACCAGTGTTAGCTTGTTTGTCTGCTATTGAATCGATTGAATTCATTGCGTAAAATAATAATCATAACCTTTGGTCCATGTACATTATCTGATCTTGTCTTTGATGCATATACCTAGAGTAGAGATGAGAAGTACTTCCTTTTTTAATGTGGGTATTGGTTTGGTTTGGTTTGCTGCTTTGCGGCACAGCAACAAAAGTAGGTTTTTTAGTGCGGAGGCAATTGGAGTAAATTACCTTGCCCAAGGACACGCCACGGTAGCTGACCCAGGCAGGTCGAATGGTAGGATTCGAACCAGCATCCATTCGGTCGTGAGTCCTGCACGCTAACCACTGAGCCACCGCGGCTTCCGGGTTGGGGGTAAGTTTCAAGCCAGCGGTAAGTATCATGTTTATTTTGGAAACTTGTTTTGAATTCCTCTCGCACGCTTATGTAAAATCTCTTCACAACATTACGTTGATATTTATAAACAATACCATGACAACGTTACGTAATGTATTTCGCGCATTATGACAGAATGCACGATCACAAACCAAAGCATTTAAACTAATTGTGACGCATGGGCGCGTTAGGCTATCACAGGGTTGCCATACGTCCTCCTTTCCCCAGACATGTCCTCCTTTTCGGTCATCAAATCTGCTCTTTGTCTCTTATACATATTATGATATATATATATATATATATATATATATATATATATATATATATATATATATATATATATATATATATATATATATATATGAGTGTCCTCTTGTTTTAAAGTTAAAAAAAATTAACTCTAGGCTATCAAAATCTAGGCTATCAAAATGTTGGAAAATTACTTTCCTTATACCAATATACCTCTGTTTAATTAAATACATACGGAACTTGTTAAGTCAAACTCTTCATTTATTAGTTTGTCTCCAATTGTAAAATTTTTGTGGCATAGTATTCAAATCGGTATCTAAATCAGTAATATCGGCACGTGTTAACGCCATCTGCTTCACCTTTCATGATCACAACTATCTATAAGGCTAAGCGAGAGACCTTTTTCACTGCTGATTTTGGTATCTGCAGGAGAGAGTATGAAGTGCGTGATTGTTTGGAAACTGAAGTAGAAAATAAAAGGGAGTCGAGTTAGACAATAGGCAAGAATTAAATTGACTTTGGAGTCATTAATTTCTAATTATACGTTAAGTGCAGAAATTCCTGATTATATCTCCTGACTAACCCGTATTTTTCACCAAGTCTTAGGAGTTATCATCACCATTGTCGTTGCCGTACTTGTTCTTGACGTCGTTGTCGTTACAGTGGCGAAACTGACATTACAAATCATTTAATAACGATTAAAGCATTCTTGCTTATAATAATGGTGGTGGTGGTATTTTTTTTTTAATAACCATGACTTCGCTGGTGACAATGTATTATTATTATTATTATTATTATTATTATTATTATAGACTGCCCTGAAATACTTGCAACAAAGTAGAGGATCCATAAAGCAGAAGTCAGGATGGATGAATCACTACTGGATGAATATAAATTATACAAGAAGGAATTCTACATCCTATGGTCTACTGGTATAAACAAAGATTTTCCGCAAGAAACTGTTGCGGTTTGTTCCATAGATATTGACGATGGTACTACAAGCCTCATCCGGGTATTTCATTCCGAAGCAGACGATGTTCAACGGGCGGAAGACAAACTAGTAGAATGGTTATCAGACGATCCTTACATCAATAGTAGCAGCAAGATGGATATAGAAATATTTCTAAACCATTCACCAACAGCCGCGTTCTCGCACGCTTTTGTTGGATTGAAAGAAGTATTCGAGGACCAGGAAAAAGATGTAACTGCATTCATTCACATTGTTAGGGTCACAAACGTGGATGACGAAGATAGTACAGAGGCAATGGAAAATAGAGATGGTTTATGCCTTTTGAATGAAAATGACATTACACTTTCGCCTGTTTCTGGTAAGGATTGGACATATCTGAGAGAGGTTCTTCGAGAAAACAGAGGACTCCGAGTTCAAAATGAAACCTGTGTGTTGACACGAACAAAACTGACTAATATTCTCAACAGACCACAATATGTGGCTCAAAAAGTGGAACCGGGAGTTGCAGAAGCGGAAGTGCAGACGGATCCACCGGAAGAAGAACCTAAACAGGAACCAGATGAGAAACACTCCTCTTCGTCGTCATCTGATGAAGATAACTGAACAAAAATACGATCTTCTGCTTCAACGAGTAGAACTTTTAATTTGTATTTTCAGTTTGAACTCTTTAACATTTTCGTTCTCAGTTTATTCTCTATCTCTGTTGTCTGATGGAACATGTAGCTTTCTCTCCGTAGAGATAACGCACCCAATCCTTCCATTGTTTAAGCATACAAGCCTGAAATTGTTTAAACTGTTATAGCTTTCATCCCTCAACAACGTAAACGGTGGAAAACATTAGTTTTCCTGAGTAAATAAAGTCAAACTTAGTGTATTTATCGCATTAACATCTAGCTAATTTCTTCATAGTATGCATTGAAAGGGCGCTTTTTGGTAAGGCAAAGGTTTTGACGTTCATAGGGTTTCTTTTCTGTTTCAAGTACTTATCCTGGCGTCATGCGTTTTCACCAGTGTAAGAACTTGTGTCAAAATATTTCCCAGAATGGGCCAAATAGTTAATTTAGTATTCACTTTATGTGTGGTACATTGGTCTTGAGTATGAACATTTTATGCTACCGGTAAGCACGTAATGAAAATGAATGCACGGAGGGTACTCACATTTGGTTTCGTGTGAAACACGTCATCAGTTTTCGCCGGTCACATTGTATCCAACATTTCTGTATTTACACCTAACAGCAGGGTTGGTCTGCAAAGACAAAAGCGATAAAGTCCACAAGGACTGTTTTTTCAAAAGTATAAACAGGTAGCATTTTGATCACGTGACTTGTTCTAATAACGAGCGTGTGCGAGACTAAAAATGTTTCATTATGTAATACAGTAAATTTAAGGATATATAGAGATATTTTAAATTACTTACCAATAGAAATTCACTTATTTGGTGTCACGGTTAGCATACGAGTGGATAGGACACTGAACTTCATATTTCGCTAGGTGAAGCAAAAATATAGCGAGATCGCTGGTAAATACCGAAAAAATTCGTGACCGGCAAAACACATAATCGTCAAAAGTAAAAAGGACGCCGCGATATATACAAGGTTGAGTTATTTGATGATATCACTGAATATTACCAATGTTCCACGGTATGATCTTAAATGATCTATTTTAGTAATTTCTAAACATTTTTCTATAATGTAATTTTTTACAAATATTTTCCTTCCGTTTAATATAGTTGTATATGGCTTCCAGCGCATGAATCGATCCGAAAAACGCCACCTATTCACTCTTATTTTGTAATACATTTTCATATTCTGATTTGTGCCTCCATTCTTAACCGTTTATGCTGCTGTTGCATTCATATCGATCACAAATGGGTGTTTTCAATGTTAATATGAGACATTTTACTCAAATATAGCAATGAAACAATTTGTATTCTAAAAACAATACTTTCCCACTAAGATATAATATGGAATATACTCAGTCTAGAAATAGAACCTTGCACAACAATATCATAAATCAGCATACACATATGCTATACTGTATACTGCTTACAAGATGGTATTACACTTAAGTACTTGGCCGTAGATGTTTGGCTAACACAACATACCATATATACTCTCGTATAAACCGATAATGCGCCGGCAGATCTGGGTCTATGCAGTTTGTAAGGACTAATCAGTAGAACAAACAACATAGACCCTGATCTGCCGGTGCATTATGCGATGGCAGATCAGGGTCTATGTTGTTTGCATTAGGACCCAGATTATACGCGAGTACATATGGTATGCATTTTTTTTAACGTACATCAGTGAACAGATGTTACCAAACACTTGCAGAATCCAATTCTTACAACGTCACTCATGAACTACCTTAATATCAAATTATTATCAGCCATCTTGTGTATTTATTGTGACATTTAAATTCTTGGCGATAGAACAATAAAGACAGTAGGGTTGAACTGGTCAAAATGGGCTTTAACTGCTTTTAAAATTCATTATAGCTTCACTGCTTGCTAATAGGACATGATGTTTGAATTCCTGTGAGACAATTATAACATGACTTAAAGTCTCTTGTTGAGTGATTTATAAATAAAAATCATAATTCAGTTGTAATTTCTTTTTTCTTGCGGCATATGGATAACAAAGGACCAATAAAATGTCAACTACGATCTACCTGGCACATGATCGATTGAGCAAGCGCTTGTTGACGATGGTAGTTCCGGCAGAGATATCGCCGGACAATGTATCTGGACAATTCTGGCCAATCAAAGCCGGGAGATTTGAACAGGAATATCAGAGCCTGCAGATCTGTCAATCGCACGTGTTTCACCTTCGCAGCAATCTGATGCATATAAAATCGCATTCCGACGGCATTATTGTTGTTGATGGCATGGGTATAGACGTCAAATATAAGATTTTGCACTGAGCTCTTTTTTATGCTTAATTTGTTTGCCATTAAGAATCACACAACCGTACGAGTGCATTCATTTTGAAATGTACTACTAGGTAAAATGGTGTTCAGACTCTAGCTAGAGTCCCACTACCGTTTTCAGTCAGTAATACCATTACCATAAGTGATTTCATCCGCATTCACTAAACGATACCAAGGAGATGGTTGTTTCGGTGAGATGTAACCATATGGCGCCGTTAAGGTGTGATATTTTGATCATATAGACCTAACCTTGTTTACACATTTTTGGTCCAAGAAACCAGGATGATGTAACCTAAATCTTTAAGGATTTGTGATTCTGCTATACTATTCATTTTTGACCCATTTTTCAGCATCTATCTAACCACGTTGTTATCTATCTATACACTCGCCGTTCATCAGCCTGCATAGGAGTACAAAATGATTAAAAATATTGGACCAGTCAGACTATGAAGACAGTTATCGAACACTAATTTAATTTATTTTACACATTGTAAATAATGGCACGAAGCTACGTTGAATTAAATTCAACAGTTTCGAGAGAGGTTTCACGAGTTTAACATGTAATCAACAAGGTCGGTACCTAAAGATAATACATATTTATTTACAAGTCTGATCAGGTTAAACGTGTGGTCGAAGCTGGTAGTGCTACAAAATAACATTAAAGAGAAAAAAGCGTTAATTTGTTGATTTTAAACATCAAAAATATTTACTACACTTTTTTAGAACAAATGCAGATCTACAGATTAAATTTAATGACAACATTGATATAAGCAGCATCAGCTTCGATAACAAGATTAAATTTTACAGTATGAAGAAGGAATAAATTATGTATTTGATGTGAGTAAATGCAAAAATTTGTATTCGACTAAAGTCAGATTTAGAACAAAACAACATGACTCAGCAGGTGAAATTATTTTTAAAAAAAACAATAAAAGGTCGAATTCGACATCTGAAACCAGTCATACGTTTAAAAAGACTGAAGAAACGTAGAAAATTGCTGAAAATAAAAGTACTTGTTTTAGGCGATCGTCCTTTTTGGCTTGTTAATAAAACCCAAAGACAATTTATCAAGTATAACGTATATTCTGGGTGGTTTTTTTAACCGTTTCATATGACCGACAAAGAACAGTTTTTAAAACATCTTTAGTGCGATCCTGAAAGTCCAGTTATTTACATAACTATCAATCGTGTGAATAAATTAAACAGAAAAGAACGAAAGTAAAATACACTGAGTTGAAAGAATGGTTCACTGAACAATCCACTTACACATTATACAAGTAAGCGAGAAAACGATTTCCATATATAAGGATCTATTTTAGTCACGTTGACTACCAATGGCAGGTAGACATTGCTGTAATTGAGCCATATGAAAAACATAACAATAAGAGCAAATATATTTTGACAGTTATATATATAAAGAGATAAACATGAAAAATACAGTTTGATGAAAGAAAAGATTTTTACAACAGAAATTATAAGGATCTACTGGAATAGTAAAACACGGAATACTTTCCAAATTAATCAGACAAAAAAGCATATATAGTGGAAAGGTCTAACATAACTCTAAAGACTAGAATGTGGAAGTATTTAGCTAAAAATGAAACCAGAAAATGGGTTCATGTTTTACCAAATTTAATCCATGATTACAATCACGTTCACCACGGACCAATAAACATGACTCCGAGGAAATTGTTAAACCCAGGCAAGTAATTATTGGTGATCCGGTCGTTTACATACTGGAAGACTAGAGAGGATATACAGCGCGTGTTTAGGAACAAGGATTATCTCTGTGTGACAAACAAGATGACATATACAAAGTTGAATAGATTGTATAAACAAATTGGATTAACGGTACAAAGTATATTTCTATAAAATAAAAAAGCTATGATGAACTGTTTAACAGTTGGGGCCATTCGAAAACAGTGCGCAACTAACATAAATGGAGGAAGCACAATATACAGAAAGAAGTATTAAGGACCATGCAGAAGGTAAAGCAACTACATCATCAACTACACATTTTTCATAGACAAAATTGCTACCATGTACAATTTTAATGCATGCATAAAACATCCTGTTAAAATTAATTAGCGCATAATTAACCAAAAAATCAGTTAATTTGTAACAAGGTTTTGCAATATATGGATAAAGTAAATGATTATGTACATTTTTAATGGTGTGTGGATATAGAGTTTGAAGATACATTTCTTCAGAGCTTTCATTTCACATCGAATATTAATTTAAAATATAACCACACAAATAAATGGCGTAATCGGTTGAAAATGTTACAAATGCAGCATAGAAATGGAAAAAAAGCAGCAAAAAAAAAACAACAAAAAAACAAACAAGCAAATACAAAATACCAGAAATTTCAAGAGTGTGTAAAATCAACGGGATTAAACTCGTATTACACAGGAAAAACTGAAAAGATTGAGTAGACAAATCAACAAAGAACTACATGTTAACGGGGAAAAAACAGAAAATATAGTCTCACTGTATTTACATAAGAAAAACCAATGTCGCATTACGTTTTGTTTTCAAAATGGACATTCGATACAGACATAAATACAACACTGCTATTGTAGACCATATGAATATTGGATGACTCCAATCCAAAAGTAATAGACGATGCTTTTAATGTGATTGTGTCTTTGTGATTATCTCTGAATGAGACTTCTTCCGAAGGGAAATCGATACAAGTGCTGATACTCAAATTTAAAAAAAGAACATTACCACAAGAATTTAGCAGAATTACCTAAACTTGGCAGTGTGGATTGCAAGAGCTTATTGTGGGATTTCTTATTGTATAAACAAATTGTAATAACAATTATAAACAATTCTGTGTAATTTTATAACAGTTCCAAATTGAACGTTACGGCAACAAACAATCGGTAGACCAACGTATCGGCGATAGATCGGATGCGACCTAGCGATATCATAACTATATCCCTCATGCGGAGTTTTGTAACCCAGGCTATCGACGCGACTATTTGAAACTGTTCAGTATATTTTAATAAAATTATGTTATATATTTAGATTCACTTGATATATTAATTCAAGGCACATATAAAACAAGAGCCCCCTTTCATTTCACATGGAAACTTGTTACAAACTGGACGAAATCTGTCGCTTTAGGAGTGTAACTTGAAAACAATTTCGGATATATTTATTCATATAAATATCAAGCCAGTTTCCTACATGTTTCTACTATAAAGAATTTTCAACCTTTAACAACTTGGGTGCTGTCATGGAAATATGACGTAAGTTGGCCACATTGGATCGTGTTCGGAGCATAACTCAAACTGGACAGTTTGACGTATTACGAAACTTGGTCGGGCGACTAATCAATTCATTCATCCGAATTTAGATGTTTCTATGTCTTTTCCAAATTTTATTTGAACAAATTCCACAAGAAGAGTAATTAAATTCTTTCATGGCATTTTGGAATCCGATTCACAAATTGTATTTCTGCGAAAACATTAACTGCAACGAGAAGAAAAAGACAAAGTAAAATTGGATAAGTACAGGGACGAACAATTTTGGGGCCAAATATATTCTAGAGGTCTTAGACAATGCAGTGCCATTGCGCTTCCTTTGCATCCATGCTGTCCCGGATTCGATCTTAGATTTAGTGCAAGGATTCTTGGTCGCCCCAATAAGGTCCGTGGGTTACTCCAGTTTTACCTGTCGCCTCTGCCTTTAAGTTGCATTCGATTGAGCGGTTGCCTTTTCAACCAAGTCTTTACCGATGATTCAGTCAAATGACGCATATTATGGTCAAAAGTTGAATGCGATGCAGTGCGTACCGTCATTGATCGAGTGTCATTTGTTTCGGCTATAGTCTCGGTCGAATACAAACATTGCAGCATAGTATTTGCCCCTTGCTTATGACACGTTATCTTTCGAAACAGTTGTATTTGTAATTGCAGTAAATCGAAATGGTGCTTGCCTATTCTCCGTCAGGGTTTATTTATATAATGGTATTTTCAGCCAGGAAAAATCAACCACTCCCTTTTTTGTTCTACTTTTTTTTGTTCTACTAATATTACACAGTAACATAGCAAATAAAAATTGAATTAAACTTTATAAGAAATAAATACAGGGACTATGTTTCTTTTGTTTAAAAAAGGAAGCCGAATATTCTAAAACACAGCAAAATAAAAAGAAGAAGCAATACAAAAACATGGCCCAGTATGCGAGATAATATTTAGGTTAATATGTAAAACATTATGAAGACAAAAAGAAAATTATTTTATTCTATTATATGTATTATTGAAAAGGTATTTTTAAGTCGCAAGAACTTGAAAACGATCCAAATCGCTGTTCTTAGCTGCATTAAAATGTTTTCAAAAACAAATTTATTCGAAATCAACTCTTTTTCTTATACTAAAAAAGTACAGTATTTCCGCGGAAAAAAAACCCAAACATATATGCTGCGGTCCTAACCGTGATGAAAGCTTCCTTAATTCGAAGAGCTCGTCTTATTCTTCGAAGCTATCAATGGAAAAAACGTTGATGTATCGAAACGGAATTTTACGCGACTATAACGATCCACTGCATGAAAAGGACTGGCATGTTGGTGAGCGTTTTACATAACTTTTTTTTAAAAACATTTTCCTCAAAAGCGGGTATAGTTTCAACTGAATGCGTACATTTGTATCCGAAAACAAAAATATGTCGAACCTATTTCTGTCAAACAAATCAGTGATATTGCAAAATTAAGCTTAAACTTACTGCTAAATTTAAGACTATTTTGGTGAATGGGAACAAAAATTAGATGCTAAAAACTTTTGTCTAAAGCAGGGTTCTTCTAGGAGTGTCTTAGATATATACAAGTGATACATACTGCTTACCCGTTTGTAAATACTGCATTGTTTTTAGATTTTTTTAAAGTCCCTCCGACCATGAGAATTTGAATGATCTAATCAATCACTTGGTGAACCAGTGACTCCACACACACATTTTGTTTCCCTTTATGTTTATTTGTAGCAGCCTTTCAAAACTACCCATTCTCTGTGGACAGCAGCATCAATTCTAGAATATACGTACATTGTGTGAATATATTCTGCCAAAGCTAACTGAAAACCCGCTCACAGAATAAATAATGTTAAAAATAGTATTACATTTAAGTCTGTTACAAAAATATTGCGAGAGTTAAAGCAAAAAATGTATATAGTGCTCTGTGGTCTGTAACACAGATAAGCTAGAGTTTGTTTTATCGCTCTCCATTTTGTACGACATTATTGCCACTTTATTATCATCGACGGATATATCATTTGAGGCGTACCCTCTAGTCAGAGATATGTCGGGCTTTCCCGGTTCAACCCCAGATTTTTGCGACTTGTATTTGTCGAAGTCGGAAAAGTCCGATGATGATTATTTCTCTCTGTTTATCGTCATCTCTTTCTCTATTGTCTCTATTCTTTTTTTCCTCTCTCGTCTTTAGTGTGTTTTATCTCTCTTAATCTTCCTAGCCCACCCCCCACCCCCCTCCCCACACCCGCAACTCAAGCTAGATTCCAATGAATCGTCATTTTCCTTTTCGTTTCCATCTTGCTGTGGAAAGATCTCTTTTTCTGGTAATTATTGTTTATGAGTAGGTTCAGCACGTAATTGGTCCATTCCTTTTCGTACTAATTACAGTCGTCTTAGTATCATTTCTTTCTTTATCGTCCTTAAAAGCATGGTGATATTCATGAATCCCTATTAAAACATTAGAAGACGGAGTGAAAATATTATTATTATTATCATCGTCATTATTTTTTTTATTATTATTACTATTACTATTATTATTATTATTATTATTATCATCGTCGTCGTCATCTTTGTCGTTGTCGTGGTTATCTGATTATATCATCATCACTGTTTTCATCGTCGTCCTCGTTATCAAAGGGAGAAGAAGAAAAAAATATTTGCTTATGAATAAATTGATCTGTCTGGTCTCCCTTCAAAGAGCGATTTATCTCTAGACATGGGCAACACTGCTAGCGGGATGCCAGACTTCTTCCAAACAGCCTTCTTCCAAACAGCCTTTGTTGTTGAGCAATTTATAACAGAAATACCACATACGTAATTAATAATCATGACTTACAAAAGACTAGAAATATATCGTAATAATTTTAAAATGACTTTGTTTCTTTATTCACGAGAGACAGACAGACAGACAGACAGGCAGAGACAGACAGACAGAGACAGAGACAGAGAGATTAAAAGTTGGAATAGGGTGTAGGTTGGCAGGGCCCCAGTTCCACAGAATATGTTGAGCATACACGCCATCTGGTGACAAGAGAGAGAGAAAACGGTTCAATCCATTGGTTGTCTTAAATAATTGAAGGTACGTCACTTGTATACATATCAAATACTGTATTTTACAAGTAATAGCTCTCTTAAGATCATAACTTATTGGTGTACTGTAACAAGAAATTTCATTTGTACTATTGTAGAGGAAAGAGCTAGATGCAAATGGTAATAAAGCAAATTATTTAAAGTACATTTGTAAAGGAATACAGTACTCATGATGCAGAACAGAACAATAGAAGGAAGATGGAAGTTTGTTACGCTGAATTGTGCTCTGTCAGAACTTATGTGACCGGACGTAAATAATAATTTAAAAAACGCTTAACTACAGCTTGATATAAATAAGGCTGTCATGTTTACAAAAAAGTGTAAACGCTTAAACGACCATTGGAACACGAAACGATTTCGTTCAGACGTGATTAATCCACTTGCATGCCAGAACTATCACTTTGTGGCAAATGTGATTCGTTTTCATTAAGGATATTGACAGGAAAAGTAAAGCCTTCTTAATTAAGTCCGTAAGTATTTTGCACAAGAATTCACATTAATTGATAACACTATTTACCTGTTTATCAAAGCTTCCACTAGAATTGTAACTGAACAACGACCGCTACATGTATCAAGAAACTGCAGTAAGACGAGGTATGTTACGGAATACGGACTGACTCATTGTTTTAATGATCTAATAATTCCATCAATTACATTAATGTTATCAAGATTAAAGCAAGAATCCAACTTAAGCTTCCATATCCAGCTGAGTTTAATCTATATTGATATGTAAATTTCCTTAATTATCAATGGTACATGTAAACCAAAAGTTACAAAATGTGTATTCGATCACTACACTGTTAAAAGAAGTTCAGCCCATCATAATATTACATCATAGACAGAATGCAGAAATGTGCAAATTCAACTGCATTGCTACCGTTTTACATTAAGTTTTCACTGAGTTCCTTCATTGAACAGTTTGATTACTTGTTTTCATTACTTTTTCGGTTAGGAGAAACAGGATGTTTTTACAAAGTTAAGTTAGATAACTGCATGGTTCTTGTGGATCTCAAAGGTAGTTTTTTTGCAGCAAAGTTTAATTCCACGATTGCTTGGTTACTGGCAGTGGCGGCGCGAGGGTTCGAGGCGCCCGGGAGCAATTTTCTTTAGTGGCGCCCCTGCCGAGGCGCCCGGGGTCAATGTTCTTTAGTGGCACCACTACTTTGTTACAGAGAAGAGTTTCTATGTCAGTGGAGACCTCCACCCCCCCTCCATTACAGCTGCAAGAAAAGCTCCCGATGGCGCCCCCCCTCGCCCGGCGCCCAGGGGCAATTGCCCCCCCCCTCACCCCGCCACTGGTTACTGCTTTACATGAATTTCTTATTTAGTTCCCTTCACTGTTCTCCATTACTGTTTCCTCATAAAGTACGCTTTCAGAAGTTGAGTTTAATAATGATATAGCCACTGCTTTATATGAAAGTTTTACTGAGTTCCCTGAGGGACCACTTTTATAACTTGTTCTGGGTTTTTGCAGAGTTGGGTTAGATGACTACATTTTTGCAGCTTTACATTCATTTTTTACGGAGTTTATTGAGGGAACAATTTGAAATACTATATTTATCACTGTTCCCCAGGAAATATGGTTTTTAATAGTTCGGTTAGATGGCAGATTTTTTCCTGCTTAACATGAATTTTTCACTGAGTTCCCTCAGGAGTCAATCTGAATATATTAAAATTAATATAAATTACCGGTAGGTATCAGTAATAAAACAATTTGAACCAACTTAATGGGATAAATGAATATTATTACAGTATAATGAGGGGCTATATAGTGAGTCACCACTGTATATGTAGTTGGTATTTTTCGAAGCTGCGTTACATGACCACATGGTTACTGCTTTGCATTATATTTTCACAGAGCTTCCTTAGGAAATTACTAGTAATTGACATTTTTTTTAATACTATTTTTCCCTCAGTAAATATGGTAGCTTTTTGAGTTAGTTGACTGTGTGGTCAATGCCTTGCATGAGGTTCTCACAGACTGACGTCCTTCTGGAAACTTTATATGATATTCTACATTACTAATCCCTGAGCAAATATGACATTACTTTGTAAATATGAGATTAACCGCATATGAGAATGCGGTATTCACCGAGTTCCCTCAGGGGAACTACATGGTATACTGTTTTACAATTTTGTTTCATTAGGAAATATGGTAGTGGTCTGAGAAGATGAGTCTGAGTACTATATAAAACCACTGATTTATATGAATCTGTCATTAGGAAACTATTTTATATACTTTTTGTTTAAATTGGTTGTTCTTCCGGAAATATAGTAACAGTTTGCAAACTCAAGTGTGATGATTACAAAGTTACTGTTTGTCGTGCAGTTTTCACAGAATTCGCCATAAGTACGTTGACAATTTGATTTATGTTTGTCTCTTTGGGAAAAATATTTTGGAGTTTTAATCATGCGAAAGTTTGATAATTGTATGGTTTCTTCTTATTGTAAAAAAAGTTACGTAAGGAGACTTCTTAAGGCATTATCTTGAAATATGAAAATATTATAGTAGTTTAAAAAAATAAGTCAATATTATTGCTGGTACTAGTGCAAGTACTTTAAAGATGCTGAGTAGTTACTTCGCATATTTCCTTTTTCACATGTAGTTATGACAGAGTTTTTAATTAAAGAAAATTAAGTTTTGTTACCTCTAGTAAATATTGAAGAGGTCTATAAAACAGCATGAGGTTTTTACCGTACATTTTCTTAAGAGTTTTTATTCATTGGCTAAAATTACAAACTGCATATAACTTTTCTCCCCATTGGAAATAAGAACATATATTTATTGTCAAAAATCCAACTTGCAGGATATGACAGTTATATGAATAAAACTAAGAACATATATTTATTGTCAAAAATCCAACTTACAGGATATGACAGTTATATTAATAAAACTAAGAACATATATTTATTGTCAAAAATCCAACTTACAGGATATGACAGTTATATTGATAAAAATAAGAACATATATTTATTGTCAAAAATCCAACTTACAGGATATGACAGTTATATTAATAAAAAAAAGAACATATATTTATTTGTCAAAAATCCAACTTGCAGGATATGACAGTTATATTAATAAAACTAAGAACATATATTTATTGTCAAAAATCCAACTTACAGGATATGACAGCTATATGGATAAAATTAAGAACATATATTTGTTGTCAAAAACCCAACTTACAGGATATGACAATTATATTAATAAAACTAAGAACATATATTTATTGTCAAAAATCCAACTTACAGGATATGACAGCTATATGAATAAAATTAAGAACATATATTTGTTGTCCAAAATCCAACTTACAGGATATGACAGTTATATTAATCAAACTAAGAACATATATTTGTTGTCAAAAATCCAACTTACAGGATATGACAGTTATATTAATCAAACTAAGAACATATATGTATTGTCAAAAATCCAACTTACAGGATATGACAATTATATGAATAAAACTAAGCACATATATTTATAGTCAAAACTCCAACTTACAGGATATGACAGTTATATTAATAAAACTAAGAACATATATTTTTATTATAAAAAATCCAACTTATAGGATCTGACAGTTATATGAATAAAACTAAGCACATATATTTATAGTCAAAACTCCAACTTACAGGATATGACAGTTATATTAATAAAACTAAGCACATATATTTTTATTATAAAAAATCCAACTTATAGGATATGACAGTTATATGAATAAAACTAAGCACATATATTTATAGTCAAAACTCCAACTTACAGGATATGACAGTTATATTAATAAAACTAAGCACATATATTTTTATTATAAAAAATCCAACTTATAGGATATGACAGTTATATTAATAAAACAAAGCATATATATTCAAACACTTTAAAAGCATAGCATTAACAAAACTGGACTTAAACAGATATAATTCGCTATATATGATGAAGTATATTTATAGTGTGAGGACAAGAACGTTTCCTGGTGCCACGGAGATATAAAATATCAGAATATATTTGTAGAGAGTTTTTTGTGTTTTATTTTATTTTATTTTTTAAGTCAAATGATTAATTACTTATGACATTCATGTCAAGGAATTTACATATACATTGTTTTACTAGAGTTCCAAGCTTACTTTTATTCTATTTTGAAACTACTTGACTATATTGAAATTAATTGCGTTTTACCAACAGCAAATATATGTATTGCTACAAATATATACAGTTACAATAGAACATTGGTAATCTAGTGTTCTCTCTATCTCTCTGTCTCTGTCTCTCTCTCTCTCTCTCTCTCTCTCTTCGTGAAAAGTTATGAAACTGACATAATGAAAACTATTTTTTTCTCACAGAAGTATCATGTGTGTGTGTGTCATTGTATTTTTATATCATCAACAAATAATTACATTTCCTGTGTACATAATTTGCTTTTTTTTCCCCTTTAATAAATATACTTGTATCAATGACGGTACTTGTAACCATTATCTAGGACTAGGTCATCGCTAAACAAAGGATGTCTTTCCGGAAGGTACTTCAAGGTATTATTCCGTATATCACGTCCTAGTTCATGAGTTTACCTCAGGGCACATGTCAGCATAACAAACTGTTACCTTCCAATGGAACTCAGGTGATGTCTCGTTGATATAAAGCTGCATACGAAAATGTGGGTCCAACATTCAGAGGTCATATCTCCACCAAACGATAATCAAGGAAGCTAATAATCAAATTCCGGTGATGATTGATTAAGGGAGTTATTATGGGGAAGCAAAAGTGTGCGAGTCTAACAACAAGGGCAACAACTCTGCTAAATGATCATGCAGATCGAACGCTGAAATATCAAACTAAGCCATGGTGTCATCAACATGAAGTTGCATACATAGGAAATTATTGCACAAGAAATGAAAGCTGGCGAGTCGGGCAATATGAGGCCATAACTCCGCTAAAAGATTATGTTGCATGCTGAATATGTACCTAAGCAATACTGACAATGAAGCAATGAGATGTCATTAATATTAAGCTGACTACCACATTTGTTCAGAATACAGAAAGGTAGTCATTCGTGTGCAGAAACGAAAGTGTTTGGGTCGGACAATCAGTAGCGGTAACTTAGCTAAATGGCGTATAATGCTGACGACTGAACTTAGCTGGGGCCTTGTTAATATCAAGCTGCAAACCAAATTTGGTTGAAATCTAACAAAAAATAATTGAGTTATTGGGCAGAAATTAAAGGGAATGGGTCCGACAACCAGTGGTTATAACTCCGTTAAGTAATGAAGTAGAATGCTGACAATCAATTTCAACAATAGAACATTGGTAATGTCTTATCAAATATCAAGCTCTCTGGAAAATCTGGTTGAAATCCAATCATAAATAAAGGATTTGTTGTGTGGAAAAAAAGTGGGTGGGTCTGTCAATCAGGGTCTATAACTCCACTAAAAGATGACGATGTAGAATGCTGACTATCTAACTCATCCGTGGCCTTGTTAATAACTAAACTGCCTATAACATTCGATTGTATTTAAATTCTAAATAAGGGAGTTATTCATGGACTCTGCAGGAGGGAGGACGGGCCAAGGGGGCAGTTACCCCCTCCCTGATTTTGAAAAAATCCATTGTGTAGTGTATAAATATATCCCTTTGATTTTGGCTTTGCCTACCCCCCCCCCCCCTGCCCCCGCTCAGAAAAATTCATGCGGACGCCCATGGAGTTATTATGCAGAAACGAAATTGAGTAGATCTGACAATCAAGGACTATAACATTCGAACCCAGCCAAATGATGCAGAACGCTGACATTCGAACCCAGCCAAGGTGTCATGAAAATCTAGCTGCATACTAAATTTTGCTGAAATGTGAAATTATTAAGTGAGTTATTCTGCGGAAATGAAAGTGGGTTGGTCTGTCAAACATGGAATATAACTCCACAAAACTATGACGCAGAATTCAGGCAATCAATCTCAGTGAAGACATTATCAATATCAAGCAGGATACCCTATTTGGATGAAATAAAATAATAAACAATGGATTTACTGTGGGTAGGTTTGGAAATCAGGGGCAATAACTCTGCTAAACGATGACGTAGAAACCTAAGAACCAAATTCACGAGAGGTCTCCTCAATATCAATCTGTATACCAAATTTGCTTGAAATCCAATAATAATTACAAGAGTTATTGTGCGGAAACAAAAGTGGATGGGTCTGCTAATCAGGGGATACAACTCCGCCAACGATGTCGTAGAAGGCTGATTGTAAACCTCATCCAAGCTTTCATCAGTATCAAGCGTCACACCAACTTTTGATAAAATTTATTTATAATTAAATAACTCCTATTGTGCGAAAATGAAAATATCTTGGTATGAAAATCATGGGTTATAATTCTTCTAAAGGATGTAGTTGAAGACTGAAAGTCAAATTCATGTATGGTCTCATACAAATCTAACTGCATGTCAAATTTGTTGAAATCTAATAATAACTAACGTAGTTATTGTGCGAAAACGAAAAACTGGGGATAAACATTGATCATTACAAATATTTAAATGCTCTCTCTCTCTCTCTCTCTCTCTCTCTCTCTCTCTCTCTCTCTCTCTCTCTCTCGTTATATCCCATACTATAATAGCACTATGTGTGAGAGGGACCATATAGAATTAAATTTTAATGAATATATAGATGTTTATGTGTTCAATATTGGTACACAGTTGATGATTAAAATATTGTAATATATTACTTTATTTTATGCTAGGCAGTGAAATACTGGATTTTCCGAGCGATATAATTGTGATATTTCACTGCAGCAAAAAAAATATCATGATATTTTTTCACTAGTAGTCAATAGCTCGCGTGTCTAGTGGTATAGATGGCCACTTCGCATCCCGGCGAACCGGGTTCAAATCCAGGAAAAAACATAATTTTTTTTTTTATTTCATTTTCTTTTTATCTGATATTTTACCTTGAATTGGGAAGAAGCATTATGTAACTACTGATATTTTATGTGCAAATATACACAAAACAGAGCAAAACATAAACGGCAAACCGCTGACATTATCGCGCGGGATGCAGTAAGAAATCAGCTACTTCAGTGTGTTATACAAATTGCTAGACAATACGCTTGAGCATAAAATAAAAAGAATATTTGCTTTCTCCGAGTGAATAACGGATATATTTCATCTCGTGGGTGAAAAACTTAAGTATTTTCACCCACTCGATGAAATATATCCGTTATTCACTCGTTTCAAGCAAATATCCTCTCTATACCTTTTTGTAAAATGCAAATATATTTTCAACTCATTGTCATATACATTTGCAAAGTAATGAACTCGAGGATCCCCAGTACATTTAAAAAGTATACGTAGAATGACAAATTTTGTGACAAAGACAATGACAGCTGTGATTACTTTATTCCGAAATGTATGGCCACTATCCCATAATAGTACAGTAAAATCACGCAAATAATACATTACAAAAGCGCTTGAGTAAAGATATTGAGGAAAGGTTTTCAATCATGCAATAATTCATGTTAATTAAGCATACAATTATCATCTAGAACAACATTGGGATTTACAAAGTTGAAATGTATTTCCTTTTACAAAAAAAAAAAAGTTTAATAAACCGCATAATTACCAAGCGTATGCATTATTCTCCGTCGCATCAGCAATAAAATTTATGAAGACTTGTATTTATGAAACTGGATTAGGAAATATAGTTATGTTTCAGTTTTGATTTATAATATGCAATGCAAGTTAGTGTCAATATCCGGGTCTTCTATTACGGATACACCTAAAGGCGATTTCGTTCCATTGATAAATTTATCAAATAAATGTCATCCATGGAATAAACCAATCAGAAGTCGATGTTATTTCATTGGAAGAGTCGATTGACTCGGTGTTTATCCCTACAGCCGCTCGAACGTAAATGATTCATATAATCGTTGAACTTTGCTGGTTTTCATTTTGGAAGAAATCTTGTCACGAAAAGCATGAAAACGTTTGTTTGCAGGTGGAAAGATAACTGTTCTTGGTGACACATTTAAAACTTAGACGGATGGAGATAGCCACAATCCTTATATATAAAGACACAAATATAATAAAACCGGTTAGAGAGTTATATATCGTTCCAAGCAGGATTCGAACCCGTCCCGCGATTTATGTGGCATCCAGGGAAATCAGCTTTCCTCTGTTTGGTATATAGGTATCATACCTGCATACACATAAACACAAGTTTGAAAATTTGACTTAAAAGCTCGACATATATTGTGAAGGTTTAATATGTGATAAAACTAAAACATTATTTTTCATTTTATTCATTATATTTTTGGACATTCATTCATCTATTGATGCGCACGTGGCATAATAATACTATTAGAGGGGTTATAATGGGTAATGGGTTGAGATTTATTCAACTATGACAACGTGTAACATATATCTGTATGTTAGTCAAACCCTAACACGTGCCGATACATATGCAATTTACAGGAGTACTCGAACCTTGTCACACGTTTAGGCCCAAAATCTCCGTCACCTAGCTGAATGTCACTATATATTATATACAGTTTCAAATCGTCATAACTTTAACATTTTTTAACCATTTGTCATAGAATTTTCAGTACACACCAAAATATATTTTTACTAATTTACATGGATTAAGTGTCAACATAAAATACTACACTTCGTTTTCATCTGTGGTTGCATGCGACAAGATTTCCTCGTTTTTCATGAATATGCATAAACACAAGTACGTCATCAACAACACAATGAAACAAGGTCTTACACTTCAATGAAAGTGTCATTTTTATCGATTGATTAGTAAATGTGTTCGGAAGAGAAGCTCTGATTGGCTGATTCACACAGCATGAAAGGTCGTGTTGGGTCAACTTTCAGAGAAACTGTTATTCCGGCTCGCAACAATTGGTTCAGTTGGTTTAGTCATATTCAGTAGAAACGAGAAACGATAAAATATAATCGCAGGCAGCCACGCGTGGTTTCGCACTTGACTGGCAGGGCTGGAACTCCCTATGTGGATTGCTGTGTTAATTTTCCGGGGCAGTGGAATAGGGGTTACTCAGGGTGTGATTTTAATGGATGGTATCGAGGGACTGCATCACTAATTAAAAAGGTCATATTACTTGTGCCTGGGAAAATCTCCAAGTGTACTGTTTGAAGGAACGAATTAAATAATTTCAAACCAAGAGATATTTATTTAATTACACAAATCTTTTCTTTGTTAGCGATGTAAAGCAGAACGGAAACACAGAGGTAAGATAGCTCATGGTCAGATAGTATGCACTTCGACTGTTCGAAATTAACAGAAGATCTAGGCACGTAAAACGCGGATTACAACTGACAACTTGCTCAGACTTCCTGTATGAGCATTCAAAAACACAGAATAGAATCAAAAACACAGAATAGATGAATATCCATCTTGTTTTGCTGTTAATGGAACGTAAAGATGTCCAAGAATCCAAGAAAGTTCATCCCCACTCTATAAACATGAGTAGCGTTAAGATATAAGAAATAACATTTTCATAGAGTAATGTTACCGACCTTGCCTTTCCCCTTGTCTATAGTGCTATTTTTGTAGCTTGTCGCTACTGTTATGCTCTCTGCATTTTTCTCTTCGCTGTCATCTTTGCTATCAGCATCGTTCGTTTTGTCATCATCATCTGAATCTTCGCTTTTGTCTTCAAGTGTGTCATCGTCATTTGCATCAGATTTCGATCCATTCTCTTCTGAGGAGGTAGAATCATTAACTACCAAAGTCACGTTTGTGATCCTACTGTCATTAGTATTGTTCAGTTCTATTCCTGGCTTTACGTCCGGCTTTGTCATGTTTGGGATTAGACTGGCGTACATTCGGAAGTCGTGCAAAAGAAGACCTGAAATGAAAAGTATGTATGTATGTATATATTTATTTATTTATGTATGTATGTATGTATGTATGTATGTATGTATGTATGTATGTATGTATGTATGTATGTATGTATGTATGTATGTATGTATGTATGTATGTATGTTCATGTCCCGAACTCATTCACAGCCGGTCATTTGAGATAGATAGATGCCATTGAATATATCTATCGCAATGGCCCCGCACAATGTTTAGTAACAAAAAAATAAAAAAATAAATAAATATTTCTAAAACTGCACAGGACTACGGTGGAGGTTACACCCTAGGTGGAACTTCAAAATTGATTTAAGCTCCTAAAGGCTAACACAGAATCACATTTTTCTTCTTTTTTGCTTTTGACCAACAGATGTTGTGCTCAAAGCCAATCACTCTCAAATGAGTTTTACTACAATTTGTACTAAAATATTTAGATGTTTTATTTGTCTTTGCAGTCGTATGTCCGAAACATGTCCCTCCATCCTAACGCGTAAATTTCTTTCTGTTTCCTCTTTTTACAGTTCAGAAAATACACCACACAAATCATATTTTGCTTATCATATGAAATATGTTGTTTAATTTTAAAATTTCTACCTGTTTTAAAGATTTTAAATATGTCTAAATTACGTAGAAAATCACGCAGCTTACAACCGTTAAATTCACACTTAAAACAACCAGGTTTGTCGATACTCTGTAGTTTGGATTTAGCTAAAATGTCCCTTATATTCTTATTTCGCTTTTAAACTGTAACCAAAGTGCATGTTCCAAAAGCTTCAGGAAAATTTTGTTGCAAATTACTAAAATTTTCTCTATCATACTTTGCTGCAGAGGCTGAAAGTCTAATGAAATGGACAATGAACGTAATTATTTCTTGTGCTTTGTTGTGAATATTTTCTCTTCTTAATGCTTGAGATTTAAATTTCCGAAGTTACCTGATTTTGTAACCTCGTTCTCGCAGTCCTGCGAAAAATACCGAACAAAGTCATAAGAAAGTTCATTGTTGCAAATCCGGCGGAACCTCAGGATATGGTATTTAACAATGTTCCTGCACGTATGTCGTGGATGAAAACTATTTTTATGTAGCAATTGACGAGTGTCAGTTTCTTTGAAATATGACCCTAGTATCCAGGTTATCCCCCTTTGCAAAGTTATTTCCTCTGTATATTGTTACATCTAAAAAGTCTACACGTTCCTTACTAATTTAAGTTTTAATTTTAACTGATGAATGGCAATTATTCATCGAGTTAAAATACTCTTTTAGTTCTTCTTCCGAATGGGTCCAAATGAAGAAAATATCATAAATAAACCTAATATAAAAAATGGTAGCTTTTGGGCTTTATCAAATATTTCTTTCTCCCATTCAGCCACATACATGTTTGCATAAGCTGAATCAGACTTCTACCCCATAGGTGCACCTTTTTCTGGAAAAAAAACAAACTTTTCTTGAAACAAAAAATTCGTTCTTTTCAAGACAAATTTTTCGTAAATTTAAAATTTCATCATCCGGTCGATTTGGATCCGAATTATCAAGCACCACCTTTCTACAAGCAGCCAAACTATGATCATGCTCGATGTTAGTATAAAGACTGCCAATATCTGCTGTAACCAGGATACAGTTTTTAGGAGGTTTAATTTTACTCAGTATTTTCGGAAAATGATTTGTATCGTTACCTTATGAAAACTGTTTCTGAGCCAAAGGCTTTAAAAAAAAATGTATCCATTCGGCAATACTCTCAGTCTCATTTGAACAATCTGAAACAATGGACATACCTGGCAATCTGAAACAATGGACATACCTGGCAATCTAAAACAATAGGCCTACCTGGCGAAACTTCCCTTGGTATAGTCCAGTCATCCACAGGTTTGTGAATTTTTGGAAGAAGATAAAAATATCTTAGCCAAGAATTATTCGGAATCAATAGTCTAATTCTCTTTGGTCCAAAAGAACCGCGTTCACATAATTTTTCAAGTTCACGTCTGTAACCAGGATAAAGTTTTTAGGAAAATTCACAAATGCTGTATCGTGATAAATTGATTTTGAAAGAGGCTGATAATATTAATTGTCTCTTTGCTTCCAAAATATACCGATCTAGGTCCATGACAACAGTGGCGTTTCATTTATCTGCCTTCTTTAATATCAAAAATGTGCTTCAGGATAATTTTTGCAACGACCTAATTTCTGATTTACTGAGATTTTAATTCTGAATAAAAACGACTGGCATGCTATTGTTTGTAATGTCAGAAAAGCAATTCCGAACATCCCCCGGTACATAGCAGGCTGCCAGCTGGATTTGATTTTTGAATCTGGATTCTCGAGGCTGCTTATTTCGTTTTTGAGTTGCCAAATAGGTGTAACGAAATTTTACCCACAAACGCTTTTCAAAAGCGTGAGGATAAAATTTAGACCTTTTGAAAATAAACTGTGCTCAGCGGAAGTCAGAATGTGACGTTTGGAACGATTTACCACTGAAGTTCCGAGTCCGGATTGCAAATCTATAAAAAATAAAGGGCACCAGTGTTGAGTGTAAGTAGCCGCAGTCTCGTCCGTCAAGTGTATGTTGGCAGTCCCTGTACGGAATTCGGAGTCTTTTAGTTGCTCCTGCGTACATCGAAAGAAATTTCAAAGAGTAATTTTCTAGCTGAAAGTTGGTTTTTTTTTTTTTCTTTTTTTCTGTTTTTTTTGCATTGGGAAACGCCTGTTTTGCCAAAGTTTCCAAAGTTCTGTAAAATCGGAAGTTTTGGAGATAAAAGAATTTAGCATGTCCACGTTCCGGCGTTCATCAAAAGAAATTTCGGAGAGTAGTTTACTACCTGAAAGTTTTTTGTTTTTTTTTTGCATTGGGAAACGCCTGTTTTGCCAAAGCAGCCATAAGTTTCAAAGTTATATAGGGATATTCTAATCACCACTGTCTTCCCTATCATTAATTCCGACTTTTTTTTCTTTCTTTTTTTCTTCTTCTTTTTGCGTTTGTTTGCGGCTTCGACTTCTTGACCTAATATGGCAGGTGCTGTATCTTCGCACCAGGAAAAGATACTATCTCGGCGTTCCCGAGGTGGCATTTATCTCGTCGAATGCGTGTTAAATTTGAAGTGCTAATTACTACCACCTCTTTCCAAAATTTAGTGTAGGGACCAGTCATCGTATTTCCCTTGGATTCTCGTGTGAATCCTCAGTGTAGTGTTGTTGCATGCTATACAGTGATTAGAGGGGTTAGTCAAGTGAAGGGTCGAACGTTTGTTGAAAGGGGTGGTCGGTCGCGTACACGATCTGCATAGGATAATACTGTCATTAGTATTGTTCAGTTCTATTCCTGGTTTTAAGTCTGGCTTCGTGATGTTTGGGATTAGCCTGCTGTACACTCGGAAGTCGTGTAAAATAAGACCTGAAATGAAAAGTATGTATGTATGTATGTATGTATGTATGTATGTATGTATGTATGTATGTATGTATGTATGTATGTATGTATGTATGTATGTATGTATTTATGTATGTATGTATGTATGTATGTATGTATGTATGTATGTATGTATGTATGTATGTATGTATGTATGTATGTATGTATGTATGTATGTATGTTTTTGTCTGTTCATATCCCGGTCTCATTCATAACGTGTCACTTTAGAGAGAGAGAGAGAGAAGATAGATAGATAGATAGATAGATAGATAGATAGATAGATAGATAAAAAAGATAGATACACATATAGATACACAGATAGATAGATAGATAGATAGATAGATAGATAGATAGATAGATAGATAGATAGATAGATAGATAGATAAATAGATAGATACACAGATAGATAGATAGATCCGACCGAATATAAAAATAATCCCACACGATGTTTAGTAAAAACAAAATGAAAAAATAATAAATAAATAAATAATTTTTGAAAAAAGATCTGGAAAATTAAAAGAAAATGAAAATGCACAAGACTACAATCCAGGTTACACCGTCGTTGGAATTTTAAAAAATAATTTAAGCTCTTAAACGATTAACCAGGATTTTTTTTTCTTCTATCCACTTTTAACCATCAGAAGTTGTGTTCAGTGCCAGTCCTCTCAAATGATATTTATTACAGTTTGTACTAAACTATTTAGACAGATGCTTACATAGCTATATACACAGACGAACAGATAAAATATTAACACATACGAAATACTACAGTGCAGTATATAAATATATAGACATATAGATATATTCATAGATAACAGTGAAAATGGATTGACGAATACACAAAGATGGACGGATGGAAAAAGGTACATAGATATATGAACATACTAATCCGAACCTTAAGAATGATAGACTGTAATTCACATACCTTTTTATGTAATTACCTGTTGCAATGAGAAATCCAAGTGCTCTGGTCCCTTCCATGTTTGATATGGTTTTCTTTTAAGATAAAGAGAAATTCTTTGATGTTATTTAGCTTTAAAATATATAACAACAATCAACGTCGCTCACCGGTTTATATACAAATTTACGAATCATATAAACGAACTGAAAATCTCGACGTCACAGATAAGCTGTTTCCCGATATCCCCCAAAACGAGTTCGCCGTTAGAATGCCGCCTGCGGATTGGTTGCGAGAGTTATCTGTAGCAAATGAATGTCATCTATAACAAATGAGCGACCTATTGTTTTTTAGTTAATGTTTATCACGCAAATTATTTTCAAAACCAAAGACGTTATTCTTCTTTTTTAATGTGTCAGTTAAGTCACGATCAATTGAATGCATGCAACCAGTGAAAACTTCTGTACAATTTCTGTTGCGATTTGGTTTGGTTGATTGGTTTTAACGGCACTTTTAACACATTATTGACTATATCTTGCCAAGGAAATGGGAGTAAGTGCCTTTCCCAAGGGCACACTGAGGCAGCCGACCCAGGCTGACCTGGGCAGGTGTTGAACCCGCGACCCTTTGATTATAAGCCTGATGCTCTACCAACTGAGCTACCGCAGCTCCTGATTTTGTCGGGAAATTTTTTTTTAAAGCCATATATAACACAAGAAAATTTACAACATAAAGTCATCGCCTTTTCTTAAATATGCTTTCTTTAAGACGACTCGAACCTGGTTTCATTCAATTTCTCTTCAGATTGAGGTTTTAAAATATTTTTAATGATACTGTTGACAAATGTTTAAATTTTCTTAACAGGAAACAAGATGACTATAAAAATTAACTCTTTTTTTCGGAAAATCAAGGGCACTTTTTATTTTCTCCTAAAGAGTTGATAAGGTTCTAAAATTGTATAAAATCTTAAGTTCACAACGAAAACTCAGAGAATGTACTAGACAATTCCCTCTCTTTCTATTTTTTTTTTATTGTAGTGAATTTGTAAATTGTAATGAAATGTTGTTATATAATAGGTTTGTTTGTTTGTTTATGGGTTGTCAAATTAGTTGCATGAACGTATGCCCAATGCCATTATTTATTTGCAATAGAATATGTTTCAGCCAAAAGCAAAAATTTTGGAAATATTAAAGATTCATACCTTTGTTATTCTAGGTGTCTGATGAACGTTCACTTGTTTTACACGAGTTTCGTCAGCACGGATAAACCAATAAGAGAGAAGAAAGAATGTAAGCCTCATGGGAAAAAATCGAGATGTTTATTTAAACCTAGATCATGTAGTCTGTATAATCTCAGCGCATTTAAAGTGAGAATACAAAAATAAATCCAATTTTGTTATAAGCAATAACCTTGCCTTTGATAAAATCTGAAAAGTCGAAAATTTACAATTTTCTCATTATCGCCTGACATTAAAAATGCCACTTCGAGGCCATGTTGTGCCTTTGCGATTTTAATTTTCTGCGAGACAAACGTTAGAATTTGATATCATCGCTTTGAACATGATTTAATTAATCCGTGATACTTTATTAAAATTTACATGAATACGGACATTTAACAGTCATGATTATGTTACGAAATACTTAACAAGCATAAATCGATGAAGTTTGCATTAAATTGTATGCCCCGTAAGTGGAAACAAATATTTATCTGTTTTGAACTGTATCAGTTAAAGTGTATCACGAAACGAAATGTCAAACTTCCTATAGGACAATTATTTCGTCATAAAACCGAACCATTAATATTCTTTAGCTATTATTGTTTACAGTTTCCTGCATGCAAAATTGACACATAGAAATCAGAAACTAATAAATCTAGCAAGCAAAATTGATACATAGAAGACCGAAATTATTAAATTAGCATGCAAAATTGATACATGGAAGGCGGAAACTAATAAATCTTTTTAGCTTCGTCTTCTAGAACTATAAACGAAAATGGTAATTTGTATGCACAGAATTCATATTTACGTGAAAATTATGTGGATTAGACATGCGTGATTCATCTGTGGTATTTAATATTAGCATACTACAGGATTGTATTGCAAATTTATGTCTTGAACATGGCAACTGGTTCAAAAATGATGAAGACAAAGGTTTTACCTCGGTTGAATAAAGGATCGCCTGAAAAATACCTAGATATGCAAACTACACTATACAACCATTTACTACAGATAGGACTTGTGCACAAGTGTCAAAAAGAAAGTCCTTGAATTTCATACGGTCCGGTAGATCGTAGTCTCTTTTTGTTTTCATCTATTTGTGCAACACTTAAGATTAGATTATATTTATATTTTGATTAGATTAAAATTAGATTAGATTAAAATTAGATTAGATTTAAATTAGATCAGATTATATTAAGATTGGATTAGATTAGAGTTGATAGATAGATAGATAGATAGATAGATAGATAGATAGATAGATAGATAGATAGATAGATAGATAGATAGATAGATAGATAGATAGATAGATAGATAGATAGATATAGACAGATAGACATACAGATAGTTAGATAGATAGATAGATAGAAGTAGTTATAGGGGAACATGGGAAAAGATTTATGTCACTATGAGTAGTAGTAAATTGCCGCCGGTGCAGCACCGCTCTAGGATGGAAAGCGGTCAAACAAAGGTCATGCATTCCAGAGCGCACCGTCGGTGTGTGGGGTTAAACAAAGGTCCCACTAGGTAAACTATCGTCAGTGAAAGCGGCCATTTAGAGGGATGAATGAATCCTAGATATTTTACATCAACATGTCAATTAAGTACATTCACATGTGAAGAGACGTTGCTATAGAGAATACCTATTAGTGAATTACCAGAACAGAGAAAAGTTTCTTGTATACTTAATAAGAAATATTCACAAATTAAGATCATGCAAGGTAAACTACTTGTACCACTGTTTGGAAGGATATGATGTACATTACCATTTCTTTTCATTGCCTGCTAGATTTTTGGGACTAAATCAAAACCATACAAGGTAAACTTGTGTACCATCAAATCTACCAGTCAGGTCATTGTACTGAATTCTCTATTTTGTCGAAACACTGATAGATATCATCTATTTACACCTTAAATTCTCACCTCGCTCCGCATATGTAACCAAATGTACATTAATAGATATGATCTCCTACCCAGTCACTCGATCCATGGAAGCATTAATAAAAATGTTCCATTCTCATCCCACTCAATCTTTCGACATATGAAAGCATTTATAGATAAAATCTACTTTTCATTAGGATAAAACATTAAGATCTACTTAAAATGGTGGGAATACATTTTTGGAAAGTATTAGCATATCATTTACTATACTATGCTCAGGATATGATGTACATTACCATTTCTTTTTATTGCCTGCTAGATTTTTGAGACTAAATCAAGACCATGCAAGGTAAACTTGTCTACCATCAAAGAGAATCCAACATCAAAGTGTATCTGTCATCTGATTTTATTTATCCATAAGTGTATTTATTTTTTATTTAAAATTAATTGATCAATATGTGTACAAATTAATATGTAGACGTCGTTTAATTTCAGCATATGCAATGTTAGGCTGTATCTAATTGAAAATCCCTAAATGGTCACTTAAATTTAAAATGTAAGACTTTTATAAAGAGTATATTACTGCACATTCAGATAAAACTTTTAATATCAAAACGAAGATAAAATCACACGTCAAACGTACCCCCTTCCTAATTTTGATTTTAATCTGACCAAAGAAGATCACGGTCAAAGTTATATGCATATTATTACATCCCTTAAAAAAATTAACAAAAGTAAAATGTGACTTGAGAACTAATCTACTCAACAAATAAAAAAACACACACACATCCCTAATTTTGATTTCTATCTAAAGAAAAAAGATCACGATCAAAGTTATAAACATATTATTATTACATCCCTGAAAAAAATTACCAAAAGTAAAATGTGACTTAAAAACTAATCTACTCAAATTTTAAAAATCACACACACACACACACACACACACACACACACCTACCTAAACAAATCTACTTAAATAAAAAGAAATTGAAGATACAAACACACAAATGCACACATATATTTAATTTTGATATCAATGTAAAGAGAAAAAACAAAAAAAAAACAATCAAAATAATATGTACATTATTATACTCTGAATATATGATCACAAAATATCAAACTTGTTTTAAAATTTATCTACTTATATAAAAGGAAAAGACGCACACAGACAAATACACGCACATCCCTAATTTTGATTTCAATCTAAAGAAAAAAGATCACGATCAAAGTTATTAACATATTTTTATTACATCCCTTAAAAAATTACCAAAAGTAAAATGTGACTTAAAAACTAATCTACTCAAATTTTAAAAATCACACACACACACACACACACACACACACACACACACACACACCTAATTTTGATTTCCTAGGTATATAAAAAATCAGAATCCAATTTATATGCATAATACCTTTTAATCTTTTTAAAGAATTATTCCTTGTGAATATAATCATAAACAGTGAACATGTGACTCAGAAACAAATCTACTTAGATAAAAAGAAATTGAAGACACAAACACACAAATATATCTACTTTTTATTTCAATGTAAAGGAAAAAACAAAACAATCAAAATTATATTTATATTATTATACTCTGAGTATATGATCACAAAATGTCAAACTTGAGTTTCAAAATTTATCTACTAACATAAAGAAAAAGACATACGCAGACAAATACACACACACACATCCACTTTACAAATGCATACACCTTCTCAGAAACTTGATCTCAGTTTAACCGTTTTATTACTAAGAAGACACACGCACACACACACACATATATATTCACACACGCACGCACACACACACACACACACACATATATATATATATATATATATATATATATATATATATATATATATATATATATATATATATATCTTTTATTTTTTGTAGAGGAGTGCACCAGACATATGTCTACAAAATTCTTCAACTCTACCACCACCACCACCACCACCACCACCCTATGCTGAAACAAACTCTAGCCAGATATTTCCAGTGCAGCAAACTGTACCACCACAATATCCATTTCAACAGGATCCACCACCATATCCAATTTCGAACATAGCTCAACCATTATCTTCTCCTACCTTGAAGCGTGCCATAACACCTTCAGGATTAGATTGAACTATGTATGAGCAGATTACACCGCATACAAAGATGAGAAATTGCAGACCTCTTACAGAAAACTATTATTCTTTATATTAAAAGAACAATACCTTTTTATCTTTTTAAAGAAGTGTAATCATTAATTATTACCAAAACCTTTTCACTATTCTTTCTATTGAAATAACTGTATTTTTTTATCTTTGAAAAGTGTATTCTTAATTCTCAACAAAAACTTATCCTTAATACTATTTTTAATACTTTAATGCACTGTCTTAATAAGCAATTAAAAGATATAATATGTGTTAACACATGTATATGAATAAATTATCTACTCAATCACTATCTGCTTTGAGTTTATAATTGTTATTGAATATATTCATGTTTTCATTTGTGATACAATTTAGTTTTCTGCTTTCTTTATACTTTTTCTATCACATTTACACACACACACACGCACGCATGCGCGCACACACACACACGTATGCACACACACACACACGAACACACGTTTATCACTGCTAAATTTTCAATCATAATAGCAAACTTAAATCATGAAAGAAAGAAAAGATACAAGCAAAGAGATATTAAACGAAAAAAGATAAAGTTGTAATATAAACTTTATTTCACACATTAAATAAACAAGATACATAGACTCATTATTTAGTATACACTTATAGCAATACATTGTCTCTTTCTTTTGCTTTAATTTTGCAATGTCCATAGGACAAACTTTCAATACCATCATCTAGCAAATATCGTTTATCATCGAAGCAGAAAAGACCAGTTTTAACTATTTTTTCACAAAACAGTTGATGAGAATGACTTCTAATTAAGCACATGCTGGAGCGTACTTTAGATTCTTGAAACAATGTCTGTTTATATGTTTCGAATCGTAGATCCTTTTTTACTGTCACTTTAGCAATGCCTTTTGCTTTCTTTTCTTCTTTTCCATCACAGACAAAAGCATACATTTTTGGTCTCAGAGCACACATATAATGTATAGGCTTTCCATTCATTTCATCTTTCATTTTACCAAGAACTTTTTTTTTTCATTGCTATGGAGAAAGTGATCTTTTGGATAATCTGAAGTATCAAATAAATCCAGACGCTCCTTCATGTCATCATAAATATTCTCTGTTTCACAGTAAAACAACAAACTATCTGTATCAGTCATTTGCAATTGAAGTTTGTCTCTGTATAATTGTTTCAGGTAATTATAATAAAAATCATACATAGCAAGCTTGGAGATATCCAATATACACATTCCCGAGTAACTCGGCTTAAAAAGTTTCACTTTTGCACGACTTAATTCCACTGCCACTAGATCTTCACTAAATATTTTACAAGTTTTGAAAGTTGACTTTCTTGTGAGTTTCTGGAGTTTCTTCTTAGTCTGAACCAAGGTCACATCGACATGCTTTCGAACGTTCTCCATTGTCTTGCCTGTAATAAATCAATACTCATAATAAAGTTTGTAATACAAATTAATAAGAAGACTTTTTATAACTTATGTGAAAATGAAAAATTATAATAATTTAAATGATAATTTGCACCTTGTTAAATATATCAATTTTTAATATTATTGATAAAATCATATAATGGAATAAATTTCAAAAGTACTATTGAAAACCTAATTCAGTTACAATAGCTTCAAAAATATAGATTCGTTGATTTTTGTAATCACAAAAATATACTAACCAAATACTGAACAGTTCATCAACTTGTAGAAATTTTTCTCAAAGGTAGTCTTTGCTTTCTTTCTCATTTCTGTGTTATGAAGAACATAGCGTTTCATCCAACTTTCTTGAAAGAATTCCAACACTCTGGGGATCTGCTTTATTTTCATTCCTAGTTGTAAATACAGTTGAAGATTTATGTAATGTACTATGTAATGATCCTTGTCCTCCAATGTTGTTACCAATTTTTCGAATTTATGCCTTACAGGAAATATATTATCTTCTTCAGATACTCCATATAATTTTTTCCAAACTCTCTTAGCATTAAGCGATAATTGATCGTCCGGAATGTGGTTTTTTTCTGGACATAGTGGTAAACAATTATGATCATCATGTAAATGCTCTGGATACTTTAAGGAGACTTCTAAAATATAACCTTTATCACCATCCTTTGATACTGCTGAAATATCAAAGTCCTTTACTTCCTCGTCACTTAAGAATTTGAATGAACTTGTAGGTAGCTTATGAAGCATTGGATAACCATAAAGATTATTCATTCTAAATATTGTAAATATGACGTCGGTTTTGATGGATTATAGTTTTGTTCTCCAAGTAAAGGATTGTTTGCGCTTTTGTAACGATTAGAAATCTGGGAAACTCCACCTCTTATTCCTTTTTCTATAAATAAAATTTGATCAATATCAGTCATTAATTCAAGACATACTCCACTCATTTTTAAACATGCTGACCAAGAAAGTCCATGAGAACTTTAAAAATGGCAAGGATCTAATTCATATTGGTTTAAGCACATGTTTCGAAACTGTTCGAAAACATCGCACAAAGAATCACAACTGTTTTTAGATATAAATCATGGTAATCACCTAAATCTTTTAGCTTGAACGTTTGAAATACAGTACAAGCATGATGATATTCAAAGTCAGAGATTGAATCTCTTTTTAGATCAGAATAAAATGCATTTTGGGGTGGTAGTTGAGTTTCTTGAAATTTACTCTCATCATCCATGTAGTCATATGCATATACGCCTTTACTCAATAGCAATTCAGCGTGAGATGGTAATTCTTACTGAAAATGTGCAAATGCTTTTGTCCCATCACAAGACAAATTTTCCACGAGTGCTTCTAATGATGAATTTAAGAATTGGAAACTGTCAGTAAAACGAAGAGATCCCAATGAAAAACTTACATAGCGCTCTAAATTTTGTGGAATGCACTTAATATCAGTATCTTTGAATTGCCCAATGCTCTGGCAGAGAATATGTGCATCGAAATTTTTTAAACCATGGAAAATGATTGGAATAAATTGAGACTGTTGGCACTGTAAGTTACAATTTTGATGTGCTAATCCAAAAACTTTACCACTTACATGACAATGGTGTCTAACTGTTTTATCTTTATCACTAAATGGCTTGTGACAAATGCAACACTCTTTAGCTAGCATGAAATTTATTTCATCTTCTTTAGTTATTTTCATTGGTTCTATCTTCTCTAAAATCTCTTCTATCTCTTGCTTTTCTTTCCATAGACATTCAATCAGCTTTTTAGCAGCATCTTCCCCTCGGTAAATGATTGTAGGTTTTGTATACTTTGAATCAATACAAACAACTTTGTATCCAAAACTGCAAGGTTCTAACAAAGTGGTTAGAGTTGTGTTTGATTCTGCTGGATTTGGAGAGCATGAATCAAGTTTTTTGTTTAAAGTTTCAAAATCTGCATAAATCACAAATGGTACTCTTAATTGTTTTTCAAATTCTTTAAACTCTAGCATATTGTTTTCCCAGGTTCTGGTAATTCAACTTTTTGAGCACCATGTACAGAGCAGTATGGCAAGTGATCATCTAATAATATCTCTCGTGTAAATCCTTGTAAACAATAGGGGCAAAACATATGTTTATGGCCGTTTGATTTTAGTCTGAATAAAAATTTGTTTAAATCTTTTATGGTACAATAATGATGCATTTCCTTACTTTTTAAAAGCAATAAATTTACATGATGAACTCTTCTCAATTTTTTAGTATCCTTATGGGAAGTATTTCACTATTTTCAAATGTAAAGATGTTAACAGAAATTTTTGGATTTTGAGTTTCAAATTTATCCAGTTTTGATAATTCCACCGGATAGTCAATGCCTCTCATGTTGAGTTCATGCTCAAAGGGATGTAATGTTCTACTGATTCTTGAGATAGCTCTACAGGATGAAGGGATGCAAGTATACTCCAGGTAAAACATTTTTGATCTGTGTTTCTGATATTTAAAATGCATTGAGATTTTCTTAATGCTAAGGGTAACTTAATGTAACTAGATGCAGCTATGGGAGAATAAATGACAGTATGAATTTCCATTTGAATTACTTATGTCACATTCCATCCAGAAGCATTTCTCAAGAAATTTTCTAAGCTCATTGACATTTTTTGCAATGCTTAATTCAATTCATGTTCACTTAAAGTTTCACTGGAAAGAGTAAAGTATGTTCTACTTCGAAAATGAGGACTAGTTGTATCAGTTCCGCCATCAGCCATATCTCTATGCATTTCGACTTGCGTAGATAAATACCATTTTATAGCATGATTTTGTACTCGTGATTGTAAATAATCCTTGATTTGCAACTTAATGTTAGCAAAAAAAGTTAACAAATCATACTTGTCTTAATTATTGGGATAAATGATTTGATTTTGAACTCCATTATTTAAAGTACTTTGTTGTGAAACTGAATGTCCTTGTAAATTTCCTTCGATCGAGTTTGAAATATTTTGTTGTGAAGAATCAGCTCCTAGTGGTAGAAATATATTCTCAATTTTAGACAATGTCTTAGATGAAGAAGGAGTTGCTTTTCCACCACTTTGATTAACAGGGAGTGAATGCGTTGCAACTACATGTTAAAACATAGATTGATAATCATTGAACACATCACTACAGTGTCTACAATTCCATTGTATTGTACTATGCAAGCGATTTTGATGTACTCTATATTGATGCCGATGTAAATAGTCACATCTTCTAAATTTCTTTCCACACAAAACACATTTGCTAGTTAAAGAATGAGTTAGCACATGTCGTGTTAAAGTGCTTTTTCTGCTATATATCTTCCCACAAATATCACAAGTGTATTTATCCTTTTCTTCTCGTCTTAATCTCTTTGCTAGCGTATTTTCTATTTCTTCAGCTGCTCTTACTAATGCTTCATCATCCGCATCACTAAATTCTGGTTCTAGAATCTGGAGCTTTGACTTCAAAGATTGAATTTCCCTCTCTAAACGATCAGATCCATTCGGAAAACGTGAAACTAATTCCTCCACAAGTTGCTCCATCTTTACTATACACATGTGAGAATAAATTGCTAGTAAAACCGTCTATCTTTATATAGTTCACTCGAGTATAGTAGGCGTGTCCTTCATGCTACAATTACAATCTGGGTAGATGATGTGTGAGATATTCTCCAATGATACATTTCTCTAAATCATATAATTGATCCATTTTGATTTCTTAGCTGATTTTTTCTTAAATAGTCTTCTTTTTTTCATATGTTGCTTTTTTTTAAAACTAAAATCTCCATTTCTGATATGGGACGTTTTACATATAAAGTTGGTGTTTTATGAAAATTTTTCGTATTATCCTTATTTAATGCTTTCTTTGTTATATGCTGTCTTTCCACTACATTATATTCAACCTCTTTATTTTCTCCTCCGACTTGATTTACTTCTTTATTTGTATTTTTCTTCTCCTCTAAAGCTTTTAACATACTTTCATATTTTGTTTTTAGCATAAGCACGAACTCCTTAGCCATAATTATAATACTTTTTCAACGACTTTCAATAACAATATGAACTCTTTCCAATACACTTGTAGAATTCTGCTTCTCCTTTTTAGAGTTATACCCTTGCTAATAAAACGGCGAATGATTACTTTATACCGTTTTAATTTCTTTATATTTTTCTCTGATATTGCTCGATTTCCATGCAGCCCATTAAATATGATTTGTACAACAGCTCTCATCTGTGATGGAGTTATTGTTTTGATGAGTGCTTTGCGTTGCAAATCTGTCGTCATGATTAAAAGTTTCAAAACATTTTGTTCTTTCTTAAGCAAGGTATTCATATTATTTTACTACTTTCTGGAAGAAATACTATGGTTAACTGATCTGGTAGGATATGTGTTCGAAGTTTATATTTTGGATTAGAATGAGGTGACAAATCAATCAGAAGATAGCCATATTTGTTTTGAATTGCCTTTTGATATGCATCCATAAAATATTTCAATTGACCTGGAAACATCTGTTTACCTAAAGTTTGAACTTGAAGCTGATCTCTTTGATTAGCAAACAATATAAAATAATGAGAATTTAAACTGATTGTACGGAATTGCTTTCCTCCTGCAAATAAATTTTGAACAATAAAAAAGGTTGAAAAATTAAGATGATGGCTATATTGGCAGATGAGGTCAACAATATCCATGTTTTGGGATGCTTTTTGAAGTAAATCATCAATAATCAATAATTTATGTTCTGAATCCATACCCCACGTTTCCAACTCTTGCATGGATGGTAAACCCTCAAAGAACTCAATGCTTGGAATGGAATGCTTCATTTCTGAAAACAATTCTTGTTTCACATCATAGCAATAAAATATTTTCTTGGGAGGATCTGTAAACATGTACCGAGCATACTTTAAAATTTCATACAATAGATTCGTCTTCCCCGATCCTGTTGGACCTGCAATGATACAGGTACAGGGACTTTCAAATTTTATTGATGGATCTCTTTGTATAGAATTATCCGTATTTTCATCCATCACAGTGTTATGATGTCCAGCAACAAAACTAAACTGAATTGAAAGGAAAAGCGTATACCTTATTTCAGATCTGCAGATGAAAAAGTAAGAAATAAATATAAAAAACACAATAATATGCATTTATATAATTTTATTCATTATAAACCTTTCAATGCTGCTTTGCATATTTGATTATAGGCACATTCATATTTTATACAATGAGTAAAAGTATACTGCACATATTCATACATAAATATATCATTTGCTTGAAGGTTTATAGAACTGACACGTTTTACAATATCATTCATGGATGTATTATTCAGTCTATGATGAAGATAAAATAGACAGTACAGTCCACATACGCTTGAATAGTTGCTTTGTATTTGCTTTTCATTAACAAGAATGATAGTAGCATGTTTGTTCAGATACTTCTTAAAGTTGATAGTATAATAGTCTGGTCTTTTTCCATAACTATCAAAGAATTCAGCTTTCTCTGGTTTATCAAAATAAAATGCACACCAGTGTTTTCCTTCTTCAGAATGATTATCAGTGTTAGCAATAAATCCACATGGAAACTTTGGTAGAGTGTTTGGTAAACGATCTGCAGAATAAACTCCTTCCACATATTTTCTTAGAATGAGATCACAATGAATACAACATTGAAGCTGAGATGTATTCATTCTGTTATGATGTCTCGTTCTTGGTTGATTTCAAAATATCCTGGAGACTCACTATATGCGATACAGCTCATTGTTTCTGAAAAGGAAAAGAAAACAAGTGATATAAAATCATAATCATTGAAAAATTAGTATAATTATATATTTCAAAAATTCTTTTAGATATGAATTAAATATTATTTTGAAGCGAATACTTACCGCTCAGAGCATTCTTGAACTGTACATCTAGTCTCACGTTCCCCATCTTTACCAGAGATAGATATTCTCCATGTTGAGAGAAGTATGGTTCAAGTTGAAATGCAAACAGAGTTGTTCCTTTGATAAAATCTAGTCTTGTAATATTATTTCCCAAATCATGATTCCACTTTCCAGTAAACTGAAATAATTCAGAGTATGCTTGCATAACCGTCGCACCATCTGATGTATTGAAATCTAGTTTTATTGGATTGCCTCCAACAGGTATTCCCTCAGAATAGAGACAAATAGATTGGAATTTACATTTTGAAAAATCAAAAGGATTTGAACTGTAATCTCCTGACACTGCCTTTGATTTAACAAATCCAACTATGACTCGACTAGGTTTCTGTCCTTGAAATAGGTTTTCCCAGTGAAATGAAGTACTTCCTGTTGCAATACTCTGCGTTCGACACTCTGCTCTGGTGAATGGATACTTAGCATTAGTGCTTTTAAGTATTTCAGAATGTCCATAGATCACAGCTGGATTAATTCTCACTTTTCTTGCTAGTAGATATATATCAGTTATATCTATCTTGTAATCGAGTTTGGTTTCTCCAGAGCAAAGAGAAAAAGCTGAAAAACTTCTGTAAAGTTTTAGCTTTACATCAACTTGATTTATCAAGTATCTAGATATGGAGAATAGATAATGAAAAATAGGTCCTTGCAGATCAAGTATCTAGATATGGAGAATAGATCATGAAAAATAGGTCCTTGCAGATCAAGTATCTAGATATGGAGAATAGATCATGAAAAATAGGTCCTTGCAGATCAAGTATCTAGATATGGAGAATAGATCATGAAAAATAGGTCCTTGCAGATCAAGTATCTAGATATGGAGAATAGATCATGAAAAATAGGTCCTTGCAGATCAAGTATCTAGATATGGAGAATAGATCATGAAAAATAGGTCCTTGCAGATCTAGACTGATTGACTTTTTAATGTACTGTGATCGTATGAAAAGGCCATTGTTAGCTCCAGACGGCTCGGGATCTTCAGGGTGATCGCTATCATCTTTGATAAACAGTTGTGTAGATAACTGAGTAGACTTAGCATCTTGTCCATAGTTTAGCATTGTTTGTATCATGGATTGTCGTTACATGTTATGGTACATTTATTTTGTAAGATAACTTCTGTGGCGGAAAACAGAGCTTGTTAAAATAAATTCACAGGTCCAACTTTTTCATTGTCAACTAAATTTGTATCATCTGCTTTTTTTCACCTTCAATTTCACATAAAGCTGTGAACCTTTCAAATCTAAATAGTCCATAGAATTTTGACCACTGATTTTAAATTCAATAGGACTATCTCCAGACAATTGCGAGAGTGGTCGAATTTCTTGATAATAAATATCTGATACTGCTACCTGTGTTGGAGGAAGATCAAAAAGGGATAGCTCACTGGGAACACCCTCATGAAAGTTTTCTAAGTTGAATATGAACATAATTAAAAATTAAAAATGTCTTTTTACATTGATGATTTCCTAGTCTTCTTTTTAACAGTCTTTTTTTCCACCTCTTTGATTCTTTGGGCTGATTTTGACGATTTTTCTTGTCTTTGAGACTGTCTTCTTTGTTGACTTCTTTCCTCTTCTATACCCTTTTCCTTTATGTTGCATTTTAGATGTACGTTGTGGCTTAATAGAAATATTATTTTGATCACGTTTCAATTCAGATTTAGCTTGTTTAACAACTTGCTGTGCTGGAGCTACAAGTTTTACTGATGTTTGATGAGATGGTGAAGCAGATTCTTCAGACTGCTTAAGATATTTGTCTATTGGTGCTATAAAAGAGCGAATATACTTTGATCCGCCGATTTGATTGCTTGGTTGTAAACGCTCTTTATCATTTGAAACATTTTTTAAAAAATTCATCCACTTTTGTGGATTGGGTATGTATAATTTAGAGGGGTTCACAGGGATGGTGCTGGCTTTAAAAAAGTTGTCGCCAAAAAAATCGCAAATCTCAATATTTTGTCGCCAATTTTCAAAAAGTGTCGCCAAGCAAGGAGTAAGTATGTTTCCATGTCTATTAATGTAGTAAGCAATGAAAATTGAAAAAGATGGAGTATTTATTACTTTATTGACAGCAAACAATACAACCACAATATTACAGAATAAATCATTGCATGACTGTTTTGTATGCTTATTGTTTTGCACTATTAAAATGTTGTTTCATAAAAATAATAACATCGAATGTCACATGAGTATGCGTCGTGCCCACTTGCTGAATGCAGTTTCAAAGTCGAAGTCTCCTTCACATTCGTACGTGCCGATTCTCATTAGGTTCTCTCTCTTTGATGTACTTAACTACAGACAAATTGGGTTGTTCCACTTAAGTGTACTTTACCTATGCAAATTAACCTAATGGGCTCTCCCTCAGCAGTGCTCAAAGGATTTGACATGACACATCACCCTAGCTATTGTGAGTCAATTCAATAAATCTCTGAAAGGTGTCTGTTTATCGCTGACCGCCTTACCTTTTAACTGTCTTTAAACAGTTGTATAAACTGACCGACTTTTTATCATATTAAATGATACACTGTATTCAGTTTATTACAGACTCAGTATTTGTAAATTTCTTGTGTCGGCTGAACAGTAGAATGTTAAGCTGCCTGTCTTAGCTAGACGAGAACCGTGTATATTTCAGTGTCAAAGGGTCACAGGGGTGTGATTGATACACCCTGTCGTGTGCCTCAAAGCCTTATTATGTACATGTTTCAATATAGTTTTCTAAAGTTTCTAAAGACTACAGTTCAAGACTAGTTTTCTTTATAATATTTTCTTCTTTTTTTTTGGCCCGCACTGACACACGGATAATCAGCACACGGAAAATCGAGAGTATGCCTCCTATGTGTATACAATTTATTGAAAATAGTTTACCTCTTATAGGGCAAGAAAGTCTTATACATGAATACATTTGCGTATTTACATGGCATTTAGTATGCCAGCAGTTTGATTAAGATTGAAAAAAGAGCTTGTAATGTAGACATTATAATTATAATTTTTATTATTATTGATCTTGTTGAAAATATAAGTAATTCTTATATATAAGTGTAAATGTCTGATAAACATATAAATCATTATTATTAAAATTATTTATTTTTCAATCTGATTCAATTTCTTAATTTTAAAATTGTGATACAAAATATTAGCATTATTAAATAATATTATTTCTATTTTTATTTGTATTCATTTTTGATCTGGGAAAAAAGCATTGTCATCTGAATATTTTAATTATTATTTGAATTATTACTTATTCTGCATGCATGTGTATATGTTTTTTTTTTGTTTTTGTTTGGTCTTCTATAATAATAATAATAATAATAATAATAATAATAATAATAATAATAATAATAATAATGTATACATTTCTTGCTATTTTAAATGTAATTGATTATGATTTTTACAAAAATATTATAATGCTATTTTTGTCCAGACTTCATTATTTTGGAATGTGTGTTAACAGCCAAAAACATTGTCGCCAAAAACTCGCCAGATGGTATATTTTGTCGCCAATCAGGAAAAAAAAATCGCAATTTGCGACATTGGCGATGCCCAGCGCGATCCCTGGGTTCATAATATAAAAAAAAACGGATACTGTTTAAAATGAAGTAGCAATGACACTGGCGAGATCAGGAATGATGCAAAATTGCCATCTTCTGACTTAATATAAAATTAAAATTCAATTAGTTCTTTTCTTTTTACTGGTAAATATATTGGTGAACCAAAGCTATAATTCCATCCATCTTGTGAGTTTTTTTGTAATCTTCTCAAAAGAGGCTGTTCTGATCCTTTCACAATGCTTTCCTTGCAAATGTTGGTATACACATATGATGCATTGCTGATTGAATTATCCTTTTTTCCTTTCATCTCTTTAAAGGCAGCATAAAATTCAACTAATCCAACTTTCCAAAATCCATTAAATGTAAGTGGTAATTTTAAGTGTACTTTAAAGTTACACACTTGATTGTCTGGAAAATAATGATTGCTATCATCGCTTTTTATGTAAACATAACGATCCATTATTTTATGCAGGATCAACAAATGTATCTTTTACTTTATCAACATCTATCCAACTATTGAATGATTTTGGAAAGTATTACCACTGAACAAAATATTGAAGTTTTCCGCTTTGTTTTCTTTTTTTCAATATTTTTTCTCTAAACCAGAGACTATTTTCATCTTTGTCAACTTTTTGGAGTTCTGAATTATAAAATAATCCTTTTATAGCTTCATCTTTAAGATCTTTAATTTTATACATGGGAATACCTTGTTTTAAGAGTCGATTATCAATTTTAAATACTTCAGATGTATACTGCTGCTGATAAGAACGACGAAATGGATGTTTGATGTAAGCTATTCTCACAAAATCATCAACTTTAAATTTGTATGCTGGTTTATGCTTACGTGCAACTTGAGGTTTTTTAAGATACATGTATGCCCAGACATCAGCTTGGTTTCCCTTGTTAGCATCTTTAGGAGCAATATAATTTAAACCGATGAGGTGACGCGTTATAATTTTCAACTAATTTGTCTAAATCATTGATATAACGATAACTGCGATTATGCTTCATCATTCTATACATAGCTGTTTCAATGGTTCTTTGCACTCTTTCAACGTAATTAGCTTTTGCTGAATTTTGTGTCATAAAAAAGTATACACCATTGTCTTTCATAAATTTCTTGAACCAATGGTTAGCAAACTCAGAACCTTTGTCTGTGCGTAATTTAATGGGTTTACGATCTTGAAAAATCTCTTTCATGGCACTGAGAATAGATTTTGCAGATTTATTTTTTAATGATTTTACCCACAGATATCTGGAAAAAATATCAATCACAAAAAGTAAATACTGAATTCCATTATTTTCTTTAGATAGATTTGTCACTGACATCAAAATCGGCATCAAACTGTTCATCAATGGAGGAGACTCGTACATTGGAAGTTCTGAATTTGTGTCGTACTTGTTTTTGTAGAGAATACGCATCTTGGTTATTTAACCATTTCTTAATAAAGTATAAACTGAATTGGTCAGGATACTTCTTATGCAAGATTTTGTAGAGTTTCTGAGGGCCAGCAAATGCAGCGGGATTCGAGACGTTAAAGTAATACTTCTGAAGGATTTCATCCTTTTGCTTTTTATCCATTGTCTTCGTTAGATGCTAATACAATAATTTAAAAATATGTAAACTCCTTTTATATCATTTTTTCTTAATTTGTTTAAATCATGTTTTCTTTTACAGTTTAGAAAATAAAAGAAAAAATATCATGCATGCACCTTACAAATCTTTCACTCTCTTTCATGTAAATATAAGTATGTATGTATGTATGTTTGTATGTATGTATGCTTGTTTGCCTGTATGTTTGTTTGCTTGTATGTATGTTTCTTCGTTTGTATGTATGTATGTATGTATGTATGTATGTATGTATTTATGTATGTATGTATGTATGTTTGTATGTATGCTTGTATGTTTGTTTGCTTTTATGTATGTATGTATGCTTCTTTGCCTGTATGTATGTTTGCCTGTATGTATATATGTATGTATGTATGTTTGTATGTATGTATATGTATGTATGTTTGTATGTATGTATGCTTGTTTGCCTGTATGTATGTATGTTTGTTTGCTTGTATGTATGTATGTATGTATGTATGTATGTATGTATGTATGTATGTATGTATGTATGTTTAAGATCGGAACAATAGAAATGTGCGTATGTATGTTTGTTTGTATGTATCTTTGTATGTATATATGTATGTTCGCATGTATGTATGCATGTATGTATGTATGTATATATGCTTATAGATTGGAGCAATAAAAAGAAATACATGATGAGAAAGTGGTTGAAAGTAAGAAAAAGATGGATATAAAACTGTACTGGTTTTGAGAAGATGGTATAGATAGAGGACAGGAGAGACCTTATTCTTAAGAAACAATAATAATAATTATAAGTAGATGACAAACATATGTACAAAAGCAATGATTTATTACAAAATCAAACTTTGCATACAATTTTAATAGTATTATTATTATGGATGAATATATATGATGGATTGATGTTATTTAAAAAGACCTTTAATAGCAATTTTAATTAAAGCTTTTTTGAAAAATGTTATATCTCTACCATCATTTCATGTGGTTAGTATCACTCCTTGAATCTTCCTTCCAGGTAAATCATCTTTAAAACCATGTCAAATATTTTCTCTTCCCATGTTTTAGTTTTAAATTCATTCCTTCTCCATTGATCACAAGAAAGTTTCTGTTTATATGCAGTTAATTGATTTGGTAGTATGTCCAACTTAGCAGTAGCCTCCTCCCATTGATCAAGAACTTTTTTTTATCATCCATAGCTTCCAAAATGTGTGGAAAAAAATATATCACTTTTTCACTAGTAGAGTACATGATACATTCATGTTGAACTTGAGATGGATGATTCACTTTACATCCATAGCAATTTTCTTTCACTACTTGCTCAACAATATTCAACATAGTGAGAGCATAATGAAGATTAAATTCATCTTCTAATATTCTACTGGTTCTATCATCTATATGAGTTGTAAATTGTATTAAAGTATTTTCCATGATGCTTTAAATAGTTTCTCAAAAGAAGATAAACTAAATCAAAAGCACTTCTGTTACTGAGAACTAATTTTCTCAGATATTACTGAAAGGAAGACTAATGCGATCAAACTTTATAAATCAACATTATATAGACCATGGGTTTTGCTCCGCCCATAGTGGTCTCTGCCTGCTTCGATAATCTGATATCATACCTTCTCCATATGAACTTTCAAATTGTATCATTCCAAGCACTAGTTTCAGAATATGCTCCTCCCATTCTTTACTTTGCGACATTTTATTCCTCAATTCATCTGAAAGCAATTTCTCTTTGTAACTTTCTAATTGGTTGTGAGGAATATGAAGCTTAACAACATACTCCTCCCATTCTTTCAGTACATTTTTTTTACATCCACTGCTTCCAAAATCTGATCAAAATATTTCTTCACTCTGCTGTTAGGGGTGAGGGTCTTGCATTCATGTTGCAAAACATCAAACTCGTTTGATTTACATCCATTACAATTTGCCATTGTAACACTTTGAAGATGATCTAACATATGTAATCCAAAAAGGCTGTTAAATTCTGTCTTCATTCTGTCAACAAGAGTGACATTGAAGTTTTCCATTCTTAAATTCAATTAGATATATTTTCCACAATGAAATTTAAAACCGAGTTTAGAACTTGTCTTAAGCTGCTCGGACCTGTATTGTGTACTATCTTTCATCACCATGTCTGGTATATCATTGCTCTTCAATTCTCCATAACCAATCATTTTCAAGTAAACACAATTGGGTGACCATCGCTATGTTCTGCCCACGGTTCATCAGATTTCTCCCAATCTCAAAGCTTTATGCCGTAAGCAAAACATGTAGTACAATCACCTTCTCCTGTATAGTAAAATCCAGCCTTTGCCAAGGAATACTTGCCAGGTGTTATTTGTTTAGGCCAGTTCATAAAGCTAACAAGTCTATCTTCGCTAAATATCATATCATCTCGCGTGAATTGGAAACATTTCATGCAATGCATAGTACCATTAGCAGAATCAACTTCTAAATCCATATTTCAACAGTCTAAATTCCCTCTAAAAATGATTTAAGGAGTTGTATACTCACGTTCAAGTTACATACTGACTCAAATATGCCAAGTGGTAGCTTTATAGACTTCCTCTCTCTAGAATCATAATAACAATTTCATTTTTCCATTTTTTTTTACAACTATTGAATATTTCTCATTCAGTATACAAGAAATTTTTCTCCCTTCTGGTTGCCAGTGTAACTCACGAATACCATCAAAACTATCTTTAAAATTACAACTAAGCATGTCGATTTGTGCTTGAGCCAAATCTTCTGTTAGTAATGTTATTTCATATGGAGTATTGAGAGATTTATCATAACACGTATTCTCTATAGCAACATCTCTTCACATGTGAAGCGCTCGTCTTTACTGATCACTGACATTTCACCTCTGTCTCTGTGGGTTATAGTCTGTGACTCAACCAATGCGGATATGTGATAAAGGTCATTAGCTGCTCTGTGAGCCAATGGTCTTTCTCAGAGTTTTCCCGGGTTCTTCCTCCACCAGTTATACTACCTGACATGTATAAACTATCTTGCGCTGACAAATGACGCTAAACTCGAAATCAACAACAATAACAATGAGGGAGCTATCATTATTGTTTATTTATAGATCAATCGTGAAAACATGTTTAGAGTGAAATAACAGTTACTTTTATAGAAATCCTATGCAATGAATGTAAAGTCTAGTATTAAAATGATGCAAATTGATGAATGAAATGTGCTCATAAAATGGAGAAGTTTCTTTTTTTCTTTTCAAAGTACTATAATTACACAATAACTGCTCCTTGAACAACAATGGAGAGTAAGAGACAAGTTGTGATGCTGATGGTCTCTGTTTGTATATTGAGTGCTTTCTGTTAGCAGTATGATATACAAACATTTTGCACTGTAGCTGATTCAGTCATATATCAGTGTGAATATATATCAGGTGGAACGTATTACAGCTCGATGACTACTTATGCAACAAGGATAGAATTTAATAGATTTCCCGCAACGATATTTGCTAGATGATGGTATTCAGTTTAGCATATGGACGTTACAAAATTGAATCAAAAGTGAGAGACATTGTATTGTTATAAGTGTATATAAAATAATGAGTCTATGTATCTTGTTTATTTAATGTATGCAAGTAAAATTTATATTTCAACTTTATCTTTTTTCCCTTTAATATCTCTTTATTTGTAGTTCTTTCTGTCTCTTATGATTCAAGCTTTTTTAAACAACTATCATTTCATGAGTAATTGCTATTATTTTGTATAATGATTGAAACTTTAGCACATATAAACTGAATTATATTACATTTTCTTCTATTCTTTAGTTTAGTGGTGTTACCTGGACTCCACATTTGCTGGTCTTAAGTCTGGGCACATCACAATTGGCCTGTAGTTTTGCATGGCGTCTCTCCTGGGTTTGAACAGAAATAACAATACAGGACTATGACGGTATATATATATATATATATATATATATATATATATATATATATATATATATATATATATATATATCTGTATTGTCCACAAGGTGAGGTGGGCTGCATTATTCACGGATTTAAAAACATGATTATTTGATTCCAGTGGTGTGATTTTTATATGGAAAACAATGTTTACCATATGGATGAAAGTTCATTTACACACAGGGGTTAAAGAGGAGATAATGTTATAAATGGATGGACACATTACTGGTGGTACAAGTACACGTAAACTTATGATACAACTAAGTTGTATGATGTTTGAGTGCTAACTGAAAATCTTTCCAATGGAACATCTGGTCGTACACACTTTTCTATCAATGAGATACAGGAGTCTGTCTGGGTCTCCATGTTGACCTGACCCTTCCGGTAGCTGACTTGTGTTGGTGCTTTGGCTTCATCACTCACCCCAGACTGGGACTGCAATAGTACTTTTGTAAAGGTCTGATCCACACTCACCACATGGTTGACCTCAGCTGTAATCGCAGCCAAGATCTGATAGGAAAAAAATATAAATAAAAAATGTTAATTTTTTTCCCCACTCTCTAAATTTGGGGGACACACAACAATTTCAAGGGACAAAGGAACACTGCATAAATTAAGTCCATTTAATTATAAATTCAACCTTAAAATAAATTTAGGGGGCGCTCTACAGATAATACATGCTTGTGAGAGAGTGACAGGTGTAAGATGAAGTATTTTGCATTTGCAACATGCACAATGGAGAGAATGTTGGCATACCTCTATGTTACTTTCATGTACTGTGGCTGAAATGTCTTTACATATTGTACTTGTGGACACTGGACATGATCTAAGCACACGGCAGACAAAATGGCCGCTCTAAAGTACTCGAAAAATCAGCCTGAATTAGTCAAAAGTGCACTATTTTCAGGAGTTATTAAAATAGGGAAACGAATTTTGCCAGAGCAGACAATACCAGCCTCTGAAAGTACTATGAATAAATTACAAAGATATCTAAAAAGTAAAAAAAGTTATCGGCTCTTTTTTTTTATTATTTACCTTTGAAGTCCAGGAAGTGAAAATGACTAAGCGGAGCTAGCAGTTTTTTGAGAGGTGCACATCTTAAGTAAGACCAAGCTGTATACTCTATAACCCAAATTTCACCCATCAATCATACACCAAAATAAAGGGAATTCAAAGTTCTTTTAACAATGCCTAAGATATACAAGGTCTTTTTTAAATAGCCAGAACAGCCAGTGAGGAAACCCTGGGTAATTCTTTTTCTTTAAATTTCTAACCCTATGCAAAGTACGAAACTGGAGAGCGCCACCTTAATCATTCCTGCCGTTGATGTGACGTTAACCTTGAAAATAAATTACACTAGCGGCCGTCAAAGACTTTATATTGAACTCCGTCGACTACCACAGACCCTAATGTTTTGATTGCAAGACACATTGTTTTAATATTGATATTTGTTGCTATCTTGCCGTTTGGTCATTGCAAGCACCATCATAGATGTGGACTGACCGTTTTTTTATCTACCAGATAAGCAGTAAAAAAAAAAAAGGATTATTACCTCAAGCTTTCTCCTCTTCTGTATAGCCCGGCTCCCCGACTATGTCGACTACGACTCTCCGGCGTGCTTCCCGTCTTCTGTCTTGTTGTCGGAGTAGAATAATCAAAAAGAGTCGGCACTGCATCAGGTTTCAAACGGGTCTTTTAAGAAACATTCAGGGTCGAAATGTCTCTGGCACAACCTGGTGTATTGAGTTGGCATAAAGCCTTTCTCTCTTTAATTTCATCGCCCATATCGATCTCCATTTAGGGTCCTTTGGAAATGTGAAAAAAACTAATCTTCTGTCCGGAACTGCTATTATTCACACAATTTAGAGCTGCGCATTGAACCATCTTGTTTCTGCTCGACACTTCGCTGCACAAACTGAATATGACTTTTGTACGTTAATCGTCTCAAATGACGTCACATCCTGTTGTATGGAAGGAGCTAACAAATTCGGGGCAGGTTCTTTCCATTTGATCGCGGCATACAGGACAGTATTTTTTTATGAAATGTTTGTGCAAATGCAATAGATACAAAGAAGAAAATAGTTGGGATAGATTAAATAAACAAATTACTACATATCCTGCTATTTACAATAAATTTGTGCAGGTCGGGGTTTTTGTCCCCTTTAAGGTTATGAATAACAGTTACTCACAGAATATAAGTTCTCTCCCTTTACTTTTCATTAGAAAATACGTGTGTGTGTATGTATGTATGTGTACGTATAATGGAAATCGTATAAAGAAAGCAGAAAACAAAATTGTATCACAAATGAAAACATGAATATATTCAATAAAAATTGTAAACTCAAGACAACTAGTGATTACATATATAATTTATTTCTATAAGTGTGTTAATACATATATCGTTTAATTGCTTATTAACGCATTGTATTATGGTGCGTATTAGAAATAGTATTACAGATAAGTTTTTGCTGAGAATTAAGAATACACTTTCTAAAGATAAAAAGTACTGTTATTTCGATTAGAAAGATAAGTGACACATTTTTGATAATAATTAATGATTAGTCGTCTATAAAAAGATAAAAAGGTATTGGTAATTTAATAGAAAGAATAATTGTCGTCCGCAAGAGGTTGGCAATTTCGCATCTTTGTAGGTGGTGTAATTTGCTCATATGCAGTTTCATCTAATGCTGGAGGTGTTATGGAGCGTTTCAAGCTAGGAGTAGGCAATGACTGCGCTATGTTGTTTGAAACTAGGAAATGAAAATTAGTTGTGTGTGTATTTGTCTGCGTATGTCTTTTTCTTTTATGTTAGTAGATAAATTTTAAAACTCACGTTTGACATTTTGTGATCATATACTCAGAGTATAATAATATAAATATAATTTTGATTGTTTTGTTTTTCCTTTACATTGAAATAAAAATTAGATATATTTGTGTGTTTGTATCTTCAATTTCTTTTTATTTAAGTTGGTTTGTTGCTGAGTCACATGTTCAATGTTTATGATTATATTCATAAGGTATAATTCTTTAAAAAGATTAAAAGGTATTATGCATATAAATTGGATTCTGATTTTTTCTATACCTAGGAAATCAAAAATAGGTGTGTGTGTGTGTGTGTGTGTGTGTGTGTGATTTTTAAAATTTGAGTAGATTAGTTTTTAAGTCACATTTTACTTTTGGTAATTTTTTTAAGGGATGTAATAATAATATGTTTATAACTTTGATCGTGATCTTTTTTCTTTAGATTGAAATCAAAATTAGGGATGTGCGTGTATTTGTCTGCGTGCGTCTTTTCCTTTTATATAAGTAGATAAATTTTAAAACAAGTTTGATATTTTGTGATCATATATTCAGAATATAATAATATACATATAATTTTGATTGTTTTTTTTTTCTTCCCCCTTTACATTGAAATAAAAATTAGATATATTTGTGTGTTTGTATCTTCAATTTCTTTTTATTTAAGTAGATTTGTTTCGGAGTCACATGTTCACTGTTTATGATTATATTCACAAGGTATAATTCTTTAAAAAGATTAAAAGGTATTATGCATATAACTTTGACCGTGATCTTTTTTCGTTAGATTGAAATCAAAATTAGGAAGGGGGTCATTTAATTTCTCTTCAGATTGAGGTTTTAAAATATTTTATAATGATACTGTTGACAAATGTTTGAATTATCATCACAGGAAACGAGATGACGATAAAACTTTTTTTTATAAAATTCGGAATATCAAGGGGACTTTTTATTTTCCACTAAAGAGTTGATGAGCTTCTCAAATTTTATAAAATCTTCAGTTTGCAACGGAAACTCAGAGAATGTACTAGACAATTCTCTCTCTTTGTATTTTTTTTATTATAGTGAATTTGTAAATTGTAATGAAATGTTGTTATATAATAGGTTTGTTTGTTTGTTTGTGGGTTGTCAAATTAGTTGCATGAACGTATGCCCAATGCCATTATTTATTTGCAATAGAATATGTTTCAGCCAAAAGCAAAATATTTTGGAAATATGAAAGATTCATACCTTTGTTATTCTATGTGTCTGATGAACGTTCACTTGTTTTACACGAGTTTCATCAACCAATAAGAGAGAAGAAAGAATGTAAGCCTCATGGGAAAAATCGAGATGTTTATTTAAACTTAATAGATCCTGTATTCTGTATAATCTGAGCGCATTTAAACTGACAAAAAAAAAATCCAATTTTGTTATAAGCAATAACATCGCCTTTAATAAAATCTGAAAAGTCGAAAATTTAAAATTTTCTCATTATCGCCTGACATAAAAAATGCCACTTCGAGGCCATGTTGTGCCTTTGCGATTTTAATTTTCTGGGAGACAAACGTTAGAATTTGATATCATCACTTTGAACATGATTTAATTTATCCCTGATACTTTATTAAAATTTACATGAATACGGACATTTAACAGTCATGATTCTGTTACGAAATACTTAACAAGCATAAATCGATGAAGTCTGCATTTAATTGTATGCCCCGTAAGTGGAAACAATATTTATCTGTTTGGAGCTGTATCAATTAAAGTGTATCACGAAACGAAATGTCAAACTTCCTATAGGACAATTTTTTCGTCATGAAACCGAACCATTAATATTCTTTAGCTGTTATTGTTTACCGTTTCCTGCATGCAAAATTGACACATAGAAGTCAGAAACTAATAAATCTAGCAAGCAAAATTGATACATAGAAGACCGAAATTATTAAATTAGCACGCGAAATTGATACATAGAAGGCGGAAACTAATAAATATATTTAGCTTCATCTTCTAGAACTATAAACGAAAATGGTAATTTGTATGTACAGAATTCATATTTACGTGAAAATTATGTGGATTAGACATGCGTGATTCACCTGTGGTATTTAATATTAGCATACTACACGAATGTGTTAAAAAATTTATGTCTTGAACATGGCAACTGGTTCTAAAACGATGAAAACAAAGTTTTTACCTCGGTTGAATAAAGGATCGCCTGAAAAATACCTAGATATGCAAACTACACTATACAACCATTTACTACAGATTTGTGCACAAGTGTCATGAAAAAGAAAGTCCTTGAATTTCATACGGTCCGGTAGATCGTAGTCTCTTTTTGTTTTCATCTATGTGTGCAACACTTAAGATTAGATTATATTTATATTTTGATTATATTAAACTTAGATTAGATTTAAATTAGATCAGATTAGATTAAGATTAGATTAGATTATATTAGAGTTGATAGATAGATAGATAGATAGATAGATAGATAGATAGATAGATAGATAGATAGATAGATAGATAGATAGATAGATAGACATACATACAGATAGATAGATAGATAGATAGATAGATAGATAGATAGATAGATAGATAGATAGATAGATAGATAGATAGATAGATAGAAGTAGTTATAGGGGAACACATGAAAAGATTGATGTCACTATGGAAGGATCGATGTACTACGAGGGAAAACAATTGCGACACTATAGTAGAATCTGGCTGGTCGATGTACCGTAGTTGAAATGGGAAACTAAGAATGGATGGGACACTATCGAGGCAAAGGGAAATTTTCACACGATAGGACTCTATGGGGGCAAAGGAAAATTTAACATGGATGGGCTTCTATTGAGGGAAGGGCAATTTAGCATAGATTGACAAACTCACAGATGGACGGACAAGCACATACAGACAAACAGACGGATAGTCGGACCGGCACACCTAATTACAGAGAGACATCTATCTATACAGACCAGGATCAAACTTTACAAGCCAACACCCACCTTTCAGACCAACACCCACCCTTTAAAGTCACTGTCGTTGGGGGGGGGGGGAGAGACTCCTAATGTCCATATAGAGAATGATGCAGTTTGCCGCATGTCACCCTCTATAGATCCAGATTCCAATTATATTTTTAGAAGTGATGTGATTTTAATATCATTATATATTGTTCTTTTTTTTTAGACATATTGAGCGGTCTACACAACTTTAGAAGAAGAACAAGAAGAAAAAAAAGAAGAAAAAAAATAAAAAATAAAAAAAAACCCCATGGAAACTATGATTCTTACTTTTAGAAAACGAAAACACATGTCAGTTTATGTAAGCCATTCACTAATATTAGAATAGGAACAATCGTGAAAATTAATTCTGTATATAGAACGACAGACTCCCAAATAAGCTTTATCTTATGCCAATTACTATTGTTAGCGTGGCGAAAAAAAACTTGGAAATTCCAATTCTATTTTTAGTCTGTTAGGCAGATCAGCTTATGACATCATCCAAATACACAATTTTTAGAACAAGGAAAATACCTGAAAATTCTGATACAGTACCATACCATGGCCCTGCTAAAGAGTAACGTAGTTTATTGGGGTGGAAATGTTATCGCTCCTTATACCAATAACGACACTACCTCCACTACTACACGTATTCAAGGGGGTTGTAATTTCTTATTTGTTTTCGTATTGGTGCATTAAGTATCGAAGTCATCATTTTGATGGATTTAACTGGAAAAATTTATATATATATTAAACTTCAAATATTTAGAACTCTCAATATATATATATATATATATATATATATATATATATATATATATATATATATATATATATATATATATATATATATATATATATATATGAATAGAGTTCTGCACTGCAACCGGTTGAATCATCAGGTGGGGATCCCATTTCCTAGAGCGTTTCGGGGCTGACCCACAACGCTCTCCATGGGTGCGCCGACTGAGTTGATTTCAGACTCAGCCCGGAACCGATTAGCTTTTCCATAGCTCCTCTCTCTTCCGCCAAATCCGATGTGAGGCTTCCTCGGCCTGTTTGCCAACCTTGGTGACTACATTCTTGCGGCTAGGCCCTGTAATTCCGATGATTCCAAAGGCACGCTAGAAAGTCTGTGATGCAAAGGCACGGCATCCTATTTCCAACGGTAGATTCCAGACCTTCCATCCATTCTGCTGGCACTCATCGATGAGTGTCTGACACTTGGCCAATTTCCTCTCATGGGCCTCCTCCATGCTAGTTTCCCATGGCACTGTCAGTTCCAACAAAATCACCTGCTTGGAACCTCCTGACGACAGTACAATATCAGGTCTGAAGCTGGTGTTACAGATGTCCCTTGGAAACTTCAGCTGTCCTTTTACATGTGCCTGCATTTCCCAATCTTGTGCTGTTGTCAAGATGCCTCTTGCTTCAGTCTTTTGCTTTGTGTCTCGCCGTTTCTCACAAAGCTGACTAAGTTGGGACCACTTTTCACTTGGTGTTTCTTTCTCCTGGCTATATCTATACTGGCAGCAATCTCCGCAAGCACTTGGTCATGCCGCCAACGGGAACGACCATCTGTCAGAGCTACATTGCAGGATGACAGCATGACAGCACGTGCTCTATATTTGCAAGTCTCGCACAAAGTTTACAGTTTGGGTCATCAGTTAGTCCCCATGTCTTCAAGTGTGTTGGTGTAGGAAGAACAACATACACTGAGTGTAAAAGGAAGCTGATTTTCTGGGCATCAACTCTCCATATGTCGCTCCAAGACAGTTTTCTGGACCTCGCAGCTTCCCAGGGTAGCCAGTCTCCCTGCTTCCTTATCCCGACATCTTTAACTTGCCCGTCTTCCTCTTCTGCAAGACGTACCACGGCACACTTCTCTTTGGTGCTTGCTGCTTGCCATGTAGGTCTTTTCAGACTTCCCAGCCCCCATCTTCCTGTTGCTACTGTACCTACCATGTCACTGTGTCTCAGTCTGGATTCTTCCTCTTCAACTGCGTTTGCTACTACCCACTTTCTACCTGTCCGGACCTCCACTGCTGCTTCTCTCACCTTCTCATCTGCACTGTCTTTCAACATCATCACCTGTCTGGCCTTGGTCATCTTGAACTCCTCTGTCACTGATGATAGTGGTAACTGAAGCTTGCTGCCTTTATTGTACAAGCCGATACTACTGAAGCTCCTTGGTACTCCCATCCATCGTCGCAGATATGTATTGAACATTCCCCTAAATGCTTCTACGACCGTCAGTGGGACTTGGTATACTAGAAGTGGCCAAAGGATTCTTGGTAGAATACCATGCTATTAAAACCAGTCCTTGTACTTCCCAGGTAACCCACTCTAGTCTATGGATTCCATCCAGTTTTTGGCTTGTTGCTTCATGTCTGCCATACTCTCAATGTCATTCAAGGAGTCCTTAAACCACTTGCCAAGGTTCTTAACTGGTTGCTCACTCAGTGTTGGTATCACTTCCTCTCCTATTTTGAACCTGTATTTATCTTGCACCTTCCATTTCTTCAGCATCAGACTTCTTGACTTGGATGACTTAAAGTTCATTCAGGCCCAGTTGTTAAGGTCTCCAAGATCTTCTAACATCTACATACCTTCTGGTACTGACTTGGATGTAATTGTCACATGATCCATGAAGGCCCTTGTAGGCGGCTGCCGAACGCCAGATGACATACTTCGTCATCGGCTCATCTTCAGTGCTGTCTTCACAAGGAGATTCAATGAAGCTGAAAATAGTACTACCGAAATGGTATATCCAATTATGATGCCAGCTTCTAATCTCTGCCATGCTGTTGTATAGTCTTACACAGTGAAGCGCGTTTTGAAGTTATCGAAGTAGTGTTGAAGCATGTCCCTGAACTTCTCTGGTACATGATACTTCTCTAGAGTCAGGTTTACCAACTTGTGTGGAATGCTGCCTATATGCGTTGGCGAGGTCTAACCACAACATTGTCAGATCGCCTTTGTTTTCCTTGGCATTTTGGGTGATCTTAGTTAGGACACTTGAGTGCTCAAGGCAAGCATGGACTCCTAGAACTCCACCTTTCTGAACTGAAGTATCGATGTAATTGTTCTCCAGCATGCATTTCGTCAGACGCCTGGCAAGGATGGCTAGGCATATCTTTCCTTCCACGTTTAGAAGGGATATTGTCCTGAATTGCTTGATTCCTGACGAATTCTCTTCTTTCGGAATAAAGCTGCCCTCTGCAAGCAGCCAACTCTCTGTCAAATTGCCTTTTCTCCATATGACCTTTATTATCTTCTTCTAGTCTTGGACAGTATTTGTAGACCTTGTAAGGAACATCATTTGGTCCAGAAGCTGATGCTGCCCTTGCATCTATTATAATGTCCTTCATTTCTTCCAGTCTTGGTTCTGAACTGTCAATTGGAACTGCTGGTTCTTCTGGGTTTATAAGTTTGGGCTGATCTTCGAGGTCTTTCTCTCTATCTAAATCACTGTGGGTTTTTCTCAAGTGTTCTTCTATCTCCTCCTCCGGACATTAAAGTTTCCCTGATGTTTTGTCTCCTAGCAGCTTTTTGACGAATCCAAACGGATTGGCAGTGAAGTGTGTCTTCTTCAGCATATGCTCTCTTTTGTTTTTTTCTGATGTTCTCTGCTCTTTTCAGTGTCTTCAACCTTTCAAGTTGGTTATCTCTGAGGTCACTCAGTCCCTTTTTCAATTCATCCACTGCATTGTGATACCTTTTTGTCCATCCCCGCAGCTCTGCTCTTATGTTTGAAATCTCCCGAAGTCTACGGTTTTCTTTTGGCAATGTATTTCTCTGCTTCTTTTCTTCTATCCCAAACCTATCTTTTCCCATGTTATAAATGTTGATGGTCATGGTTTCTACCTTTCAGTCAACACTTTCTGCCTATTTTACTTCAAAGAGTTGGCAAATGTCCTCATCAAAATGTCTCCACGCTTTTTTTGCTTGAACTCACAGGCCATTGCACTCTTAGTTTCTGCTACTAACACTCTCGTAGCACTTCCTTAAGTATCCAACTCCTGTCTCCCCCTTATATCCACCGAAGCATCTATATTCTCCACCCAGTTGCTGAACTCATTTTCATCCTCTAGCACTTGGAGGTGCTGGACCCTGTGGTGTGTATCCTGGTCCAACTCCTCCTCCGTCTCACCAAGTTGCCCTGTACGTTGTACTAGATTCAGAGGACGGCCCATCATTTTGGTATGGTGGATTTTAAACCCCCTCTCGTTTTTACATGTTTTGCCACAACTGCAGACTCTAGATGCGTCCGTATTCTGGTTCGATGTCCGCTAATCAGGCGTGGTTCTACCCGTGGTCTGGCCGTTTGGCCGATCATGCTCCCAAGCTCTCCAACGATCTTGGGGGTATCTCACAATATATCTATCCATAGCGAAGTTGTAGGTTTCTCCTTCACTGTAGTTGTACTCTGGCTTGCTAGGCCATCATACACCTGTTCACCGGATTTTCCGATTGTCAGCAGTGTCTCATTGATGTCACTATTCTGTTCACGGTTGCCAATTACTCTTTCCTAATAGTCACTGTGATCTCCAGATATGGCAATATATGAATACAGTTCTGCGCTGCAACCGGTTCTATCATCAGGTGGGGATCCCCTTTCCTAAAGTGTTTCGGCGCTGACCCACATATATTGTTTTAAGTCACTGTTTTATGTGTACAACTAAATCACTGTTTTACAGGTTTGTGTATTAAGATAACAAAATTAATTTATTTATGATCGGCATGATTTAAAACAACAATTTAACATAAGCTCTAATGAACTTTTTACTGACATAAAAGCAATAAAGACATTAAATAAAAAATGATTTGCAATACATACCAGTACAGCATAATACATAAATACAATGGGACAAATCACATAGCACATAACTTAAAATATAAGCAAGCAAAGTATTTTCAAGAGGCAGTAATTAAAAAATCCACAGGTTAGGACATGAAGGAAACAAAAAAATGTCGAGGTAATTAAAAAATCCACAGGTTAGGACATGAAGGAAACAAAAAAATGTCGAGGTAATTAAAAAATCCACAGGTTAGGACATGAAGAAAACAAAAAAATGTCGAGGTAATTAAAAAATCCACAGGTTAGGACATGAAGGAAACAAAAAAATGTCGAGGTAATTAAAAAATCCACAGGTTAGGACATGAAGGAAACAAAAAAATGTCGAGGTAATTAAAAAATCCACAGGTTAGGACATGAAGGAAACAAAAAAATGTCGAGGTAATTAAAAAATCCACAGGTTAGGACATGAAGGAAACAAAACAATGTCGAGGTAATTAAAAAATCCACAGGTTAGGACATGAAGGAAACAAAAAATTGTCGAGGTAATTAAAAAATCCACAGGTTAGGACATGAAGGAAACAAAAAAATGTCGAGGTAACTGAAAAAATCAGTTAATTAAATTAAATTAAAAGTAGAGCAACAGTTTGGGACTAAAAGCATGCCGAGATGCAAATTAAGACTTACTTAAAACTAAAAAAAGGAGGTAACAGTAAGGGACTTGATTGTTCATAAAAACAAAGACAGTAAAATAAAACGGTACACACAGATAATAGTTCTTGCCATCATGGCAGGAGAATTGGAGAGGCGGGGGGAGGGGTATTTGCACATATTTTTTTTACAGTCTTTACCGCTCCAGGATAAAATTAATGATCTAAATGAATTAAAATTTGATTCTTCTCTAAAGTGATTTGGTAACTCGTTCCATAGCATAGAATGACAGTTGCATATCTAAAAGACTTTTTGCCATATGTTGAGGTTTTAATTATAGGGACATTTAAAATATTTAAATATCTAAAGTTGTATTTATTGTGTTTAAACATATTAATTCTTCCAGTCTCTAGAGCCATTGACCTAAGTCTGCGCACCATCAGTGTTGTCATTTTTGCCTTAAGTAAGAGTTTATGGTAAATGCTTGTGTAATCGTCATGTAAAAATCTCAGAGCACGCTCTCGTATGTTTTAAAGTATATGATGTTCATATCACTGTAAAAGTGCAAGGATAAGGAACAGAAGTTAAAATTGGAAAGGATAAACGTATGTAATATTGTCAGTTTGTTGAGTCTTGTTAACTTTTGACCAATAAGTTTCAAGACAGTTAGTTGCCTTGAAGCGTTCCTACAAAGATTTTTTTTTTTACATGTGACTCGACTTATAGTTGATAGTCAATATCAATTCCTAGCAGTTTGACAATTTCTTCACAGTTTATGACAGCATTGCTTATGTTAAGTACTGGTCTCATACTGAATGTCTTTTTACCCACAGATACTGCTAGAAACTTTACAGGATTGGCTTGGCTTGCATTTTGTTCGCAGTGAACCAGTCAATCAAAACGCTGGACTCCGTTTCAAGTGTGTCAATCAGTGTCAAAGTCCCGTGAGGAAAATGACAGTGTTGTTATCAGCATAGTTATATAGAGAACCATATTTAATAAAATAAAAAATATCATTAATAAAAACATTAAATAGTAACGGTTTGAGGATTGACCCCTGTGGAACCCTTTTTTGAATTTCAGTCCAGCTAATCAAGACACCCATTTGACACATAGCTCAATAAGAGACGTGCTGAACCATCTGACATACCATAAGTCCTTCGCTTGCTAACGAGGATATCACGAGGGAGACAGTCACAAGCCTTAGATGAATCCACCAGAACTGCAGCTACATGTTTATTTTCGTCAAAAGCCTTCTTTCAGTCTTCAGGCAAACGTTGCAGCCATGACCTTTTCAAAAAGCACCCAAATATTTGTTTAATATGTTCTCGAAAAATGATGCTAACTGGGTCTCAATTGATTGGATACGATGGGTAGAATGCTAACTGGTCTGTAGTTACTTTTATCAAGCGGATTGTTTTGTTCTCTTTTGAAAATCGGAACTCCTAGAGCTTCCTTCAGACGATTTGGAAGAATGTTTGACTAGTGTTTTGTTAATTAGATATTCAACATGATCAACTAATATTGGTGCTCAGCTTTTAACAGTTTAACAGGAATTTGCCCCCCCCCCCCCCCCACGTAACATATGTCTGAACAGGTCAACTAGACCCAGGCGGCATTTTAACCCCAGACCCCACTCGCTGAAGTGAATAAAATAGGTAGCGAACGCAACACTAATAAGCAGTTGTCGAAAATAAGATTCGCGACACCCCTCATCTCTTTGCTATTGCGCGGGGGCGGCACATTCGAACGGGCCTAGGGGCGGCAAAAAAAAAAAAAAAAAAAAAAAAAAAACGTCGCTGCCCCCTCTCCGTAGTTTTTATTTTCGAATTCAAACTTCCTATCATTTTATACACTTCTTCATGATTAACCTGCTTAATTTCAACGACTATCTATGTTACTATTGGCCTTAATAGCCTTGATACTTTGACGAGTTAATGTGTAAAAAAGAACACTCTTGCTAATGTCTAATGCTACATTTTCATAAAAATTATTGAAGATTTTACATGTTTCTCCGGGATTGTTTACAATTTTTCAACTAGAATGATCTTAAGTACCAAAACATTTATTAGAAAAATAAGACTTGATACTTAACCAGAAGATCATAGATTTAGTACCCCATGTACATCGTTCTAGAAAGTATGTTCTCCGAGACTTATTCTTGAATTTGTTTACCAAATTTGTCTGCTTTCTATAGTATTTCCAGGCCATGCATGATCTGTACCGAGTGTATTTTGTAAAAATCATATGCTTAGCGTATAAAGCTCTCCTTAGTTCTCTGTTCATATACGGTAATGGTTTCCTACGTAGATATGTATGTTTTATTGGAACATGTTTGTCTATAACATTCAACAGAACTTTTTCAAAGTTATCGTAGTCAGAGTTGACAGATTTCTGAGTCGTTACTTGTAGTTGAGACAGCAAATGGAGCATTTTGTAAATTATTCACAGTCTCTTACATCAAAATCTTTGAAATTCATGTAGGATTTTATAAAATACTGCTACGTCTCTTAGCCGCGTAAAAACTATATTATGGACAAAGCAATTTTTTCTAATAAATTATGTTTCTCCGAGAATACGTATCCGATCACATTAACATTAGGAATAAAAACCTGCCACCTCCCGAGTCCAGACCTACTAAAAGACGAAAATTCGTCTTTTCTATTTATATCAGATAGACAAAGGGCACTAACCCTTCCCCAGTACCTCCCCTTGCCGCCACTAGGTGTCGTTTGTTTTTAAGCTGAGCGAAATACCAACGAGGATGCTCGCCCAGCGAGGTGGCTGGAAGGGTTTCTAAGTAATGTGATGGGATATATATTCTCTGAGAAACATAATTTACGAGACAAATTTCATTTCTCCTGCGAATATGTTCCCCGATCACATTAACATTAGGAGAATATGTAATAGAATAGAAGGAGGGAATGCTGAGCATCCTACCTATACATCGGATATCCTTCTATGGAGGAAAGATTGGATTTCCTCTGTGAACGATAACCCGATCTCTTACTTAAAGCAACACAGCCTATGGGGACGTGATCCGTGACCGCTATATCAGGTTAAGAAGATGAAATCCTAATACCGCCAAAAATTCACTGGCGAATCCAACGGAGCTAAGAGAATGTTGGCTTTAATTGGGCCTGGTGGTCGTCAGGACCCACCAGATTCAGATTTTGTATCGGGAAAGCGAAATCCCCGAGATTGAAACTTGAGAAGGTTGATTCTGCATGCCAGCCAACAGCTTCTATTATGTCTCGGATCGAAACGCTGCGTTCTAACGCGAGTCTCGCATAGATTGCTCTAATCTCATGAGCGGAAAGAGGCGACTCTGATCTGTTGAGGCTTCAGAGTACGCCAAGCGTATAACCCACTTAAGCCACGAAGATAAGGCTTGAGAGATGATCTCTTGCTTTCCCGCCTTCACGGGGAGAAAGAGTCGTTTGCGGTTGTCACGACTTGTCTCTGTGCGCTTCAAGTAGTGCTTGAAGGCGCGGACAAGATCTTGCATGGCCGCTGCTCTCGACTTATCTATAGACGAGAGGGAGCGTATGACCAATCTGATTGCCCACTGACGGTAACCGGTTATTGACTACAATGCCTGGTTGTGTCATGAGGATCACAGAACCGTCCGACCTGAACTGAAGATAGTTCAAGTCGACTGAAAGGGCATGTAACTCGCTCATGGTGCATGCCGAAGCTAAAGCTATCAGGAAACAGGTTGGCTTGTAGGTCTGATAGATATTTATCATAATCGATATTCCTTCTGCCATGATGCCTGAATGTGTCAGATATTATAGAGCGATAGCGTTTGATAGTAATTGGGGCCAACTTTTCTCCTCGAAAAGCCAGAGAAAAAAGTCGGCCAGTTGAGAGTTTGAGGCAAGCAAAGGGACGATGTTATTGAGTCGGCACCAGTCACTGAAAATATGCCATTTTCCCTCATAAGCCTTTAAAGTGGAGGGCCTTCTTGCTTGCGAGATTCTCTCCACGGTGGACGGTCTAAATTCGTTCTTTCGCTAGGCTGTCCTGCCTTTTCCTGGTAGGTCTATCGCTAGATCGAGTAGATCGTTGACCCAGGACGTGTCCCATCTTAAAGGGGCCATCAGAATTATCGTGCAATTCTGACCCTTATGTTCTGTTTTATTTTCCTTACTAAGACCGTGGAGGGGAGGGGGTAGTAGGCAAAGGCTTATAACCTCTTCCAACTGATTGACAGTGCGTCCACGGCCCAAGCTTGTGGGTCCAGAACCGGCGAGAGAAAGGTGGGCAATTTGTAGATTCACCTTGTCGCAAAAAAAAAAACGATCATCGGACGCCCCCAAAGTGCACAAATCCAATGAAAATGTGTCTGACTTGTACGTTGATCTGAAGTTGAGAGCACCAACGTAGAAACTGCCAAGTCGGGCGAACTGGTACCCGGTGTGCCCCGCCCCCCCCCCTTCCGTTTGAGATGGTAAGTTGCCACTATGGAGTTGTCCGACATAATCAGGACTGATTTCCCTCAGAGTCGGTCTTTCCTAAACTGAAAGGCGTTTATGACAGCCTTTTTTTCAAGAAGGTTGATGTGATGAGGGTTGTTCCCCTGCCCACCAATTGCCGCTGACCCTATCGAAGTCCGGCAACAAGTGGAATGGGGGTGGTAAGTCTGCGGCGGGAGACAGGAGGCTTGGGAGTGGAGAAACTTTCTTATCTCCCCTGTAAGGGTGCCTCTTAGACTGGTTGGGCTGTTGTCTCCTGGCATAAGGTCGAGATCTGAACGGCACTTGGGACGTGAAAGATCCCTTTCCCTTGGATCGCCTATCGTCCCTCCGTTGTGGCAGGGACGGCTGGGTTTTAAAAGAAGATGAGGGTGGGGCGGCTAGTTGGAGGGGTAGTTCTTGAGCCGAATGCCTCCGAACATATTCAATTTTGACCCCAAACAGCAACGGCGAGCCAAACGGAGTCATCCTTAAGGTCAGAGCGTGATGCGGCTTGAGCGACGTGGAGCGCAAACACGCGTTACGACGTATTAAGTCCAGATTGGCAGAGGCATTCAACGCATTCACCACTGAATGGTGAATTGCCCTGTTAATGACCCGAGCAATTCAGGCCGTCGACTCCCATGCGTGTTGGTTGGCCGATTTTTCCGCCAGTCGGAAAATTGCCAACGAGGCCAAATCCAACATCAAAGACGTTGCGACAAAGTTTCTAACCAGCTTCGATGTGGCGTGAAACACATTCTTATTCACTTTATAAAAAAGTGGGGCAGACATGTTAACTGCCGCTAAATTTTTATCCAACGCCCCGAGTTCAGTATGGTAGGCGGTAGAATGTGTTTTGTACCAGTGCAATGAAAACGTCGCTGGTACTTGGCTCTCAGAAAAGAAAGTCTTAGCATTCCCCGGGTCACAGATATGTGCAGACAGATTGTCATAAATCTCTTTGATTTTGGTTGACTTGAGAAGCAGTCAGAAGGATGGAAACTTCATCGTCGATGTCGACCGACGCTTTGACTTTATAGTCAAGTGTGGCAGTAGGGGGTGGAGGGCATTTCAAAGCCAGCAACACCTGATATATCTCCTCGACGGCAGCCTAGAAACTAAACTCCGTCCTCTCCATGGTCGGATCGGAGTAGGGGTGTTGCTCAAGAGTATCTTCACATTCACTGTGTGAAGTCTCCATTCATGGTCTGCTTCCATTTCGGGATAAACCATTCCCTGTGGCAACGATAACGCAATGTCATTGTCTCTACATAATTCATGGCCAATACTCTGAGGGTAAGCAGAAACATAGGAAAAGCCGGCTCCACCGGACGATTTTGTCGTACTGGGACGGATGACTGGTTATCCGGAAAAATGGTCGGCACGGTTGCCGGCTGTGCGGAAGCCAGTCTGGTCGGCTCAGATACTGGTCGTGCTGTGAGCATGGCTGGACAGACGGATTTTTCACTTAAGTCCCCGTCACGACATGCGTGTGTCTCCGTCGGCCTGGCTATACGGACAGATCTGTCACTAAGATCCCCGTTATTATAAACAGAAGAAGTCGTATGCTTGGCTAAACAGATGGATATGTCAATAATCCCCGTAGCTGAGGCCGGGCTGGGATGGCTGGGCTGGTTGGACGGCTTCGTACAATGATACTGTACTGAATACTGGATCCAATAAATATCCGATGCGCCCGGACTTACAGGCCATGCTCGGGCATGCTGGAGGACTTACGCCACTGGGCTGCCAAAATATGGGGGGGGGGGAACACTCCCCCATTGTATCAGAAATACCTGTAGAGACAAGAGAAGGAAAGAGAAATTGCGTCACCGTCTCCTGCACCAGTCGACGCATGTGTTGTTCGAAGGACGGCGTATCTAATTGTGACAACAAAATATCTGTATTTGGCTCCCCCAAATCTGCCGAGGTGATAGTGGCAGAAGGTTGCGTCCGTCTCACTTTAGGTCGGTTGTGGGGGGGGGGGGGACCCCAATAACGTCCCCCACAAGGCTAGCAGGGATTCTGTATTCGCATGGATACTTAAAACATCAGCGCTGGTCTTGCACGATTTTCCCCTCTTCTCTTTGCCTTTGGTCGACTTTAGAAGCACTCTAGACCAGATCTCCTCAGACCATACTGCAAAGCACGACTCATGTGTGTCTTTCCTGGTTGTAAACTTCTTGCATTTGTTGCAAACGATAAATAGAAACAAAATTTATAAATTAACACATCAGTGTGTTAATATTTACTAAACAACACCTGTTATTAACAGAACGAACGAACAATAGGCAGCATGCGCGAAGTCTTGAATCACAACATGCATCAGCGATAGCGTGTTGTACCATGCGGTCTAAAAAAAGGACAAAATCCGAGAAAGTGATAACATTCACAAAATATTTCACAAATTACAAAAAATAATAAGGTTTTTACATTGAACCAGTCCTTTGTCAAGCATTTTTTTCAAAATTATCTTAAGAGTTTTCTATTTATTGATGATGGTCTATATACACTATGGATTTGCCATTTAGTCTTATTTTGATTTAGATCATAGGTAATGTGCTCCAGACATACAGGCTCTAGTTCTTTCATCGACAGGCTGAGATATCTGAGAAAATGAAGGACATAATCCCACCACCATTGGCAATGTGATCCCATCTCACAAGTTTGTACCCATCAACATGAAAGCAACTGTTGCTGAAAGAAGAATCAAGTTTGCTTTTCGGTATGATGTGGACATCAACAATTTTATTGGCCAGAATTTCATCAATTTCTGTAAACTTATATCTTACGTTATTTATGTTAATATGGACAATGGTAAAGTTTTTTAATTGTTTCTTCTGGGTGTCTCTAAGAATCAAGAAAATATCTTCCATTGTTGGGTTTGCATCTCGAAGTATGGTATGCTGCATCAGTAGATGGCGAGTACTTATGTCGACATTGCAACCAACAAATAAGTCAAAGTCCTCCTCAATAACAGGAATCTGTAAAAACTGGAAGTCTATTAACACAGGTCGTCACTGTTTCTTTGTACTGTGACATACAATGCAAGTTAAAGTCATATGATTTTAACTTGTATATTACATCACCAAATTAAGTGTGATGTAGTCCACACTAAAAAAATATTCATCCCTACAACTTCCCCCAAATAACACTCCTGGTTGCTAATTGCTATATAAATATATATTCTATATTATTAGATAAAACATATCCTGTACCACATATTACGTTCATGGTGTAGGTAAATTTGCATATGTTGTACTGAACCTATAAAAAAACTTTCACCAAGGGAAAGAACTCATAATAGCATAATTGTACCTCCCAACACACTATGAGATTTATTTCCCTCAGCCATTTTTCTCACTACATTGTACATTATTTATGATGTGCAAAAAACAAAATCTGTTAATTTTGAAATTACCAGCAAATCTTACTGGTCTGGTACATTTTTAACTTTGATTTTTTATTGTTCTTGTATCTATATATGAGATGTAAAAACACAAAAGAATGAGTTTTCCAGGTATCAAAGGATGTTGGTGATGTTCAAACCAAAAAAGGAAACAGTCTACCTAATTTTGAGTTGAAAGAAATGTGATGTTATAAAATACCCATAAATTGCATACATATGTGTGTGTGCATGTGTGTATCTACTAAATGTTACATGGCACTACAAACAGTCTATGATTGGAATGATGATCATTTCTGTTGTGTGACATACTGTATCCAAAGCAGTAATTTACAAAATGTTCTGAAGGATTGTGGGCAGTGAGAATATGTAAGACTAACAGAATCCATGATATGCATTAGTGTGGATAGGAAAATCCCACCCAAGGGTAAGAATATGTTGACAGGAACGAGGCACTGACCTTCCACCTTATTTTTCATCTTTGGCTCAAGATGGTTGTGCCCATAGGGTGCATAAAAAAAGACTGTAAGATCATTATGGTTCATTTTTGACACTGAATTGAGTGCACCCCATGTTGGTTTACTGAATAGAGTCCACTCCTTGCCAAAGAACCACAAGACGATCTATTTCAATGGCTGACACAACTGTTTTAATGATTTTAATTAGCTTTGCCATAGACTGAGATTATGCAGTCGATGATCATAGATAGAAAATGTAAAGAAGATGAAATCTGCTGCAAAAACCATGCTGCATTTATTTCCCCAGCAGCATTCAGAAAAAATTGTACATTTAAAAATGTCCAAAACAAAATTCTACATGAGGATGCCGACCTGCCAACTGTAAAAAGGCCTTCTCAGTAGGCAGTAGATATTTTTGCGCAAGTCAGACCAATTTTCAGTAAGGTGTAACTAAACATAATGTACTGCTATTGTCGACCTGAAAAATATGCATTTGAAAAGTTTAGAAGTGGGAAGTGAGGTTTGATACAGTAAAGGCAACATTATGTTCAACGAGAGAAATGAGTATTCCTCACTTTGCTGAGTATGTACTTCCATATTAAAACAGTGGTCCCTAACTATTAAACCCTTCAGTATACTCTGCCTGTATTACAATGTAGGTATGGTCTTGGATCCCAATGATGTGGTTTAATTATTTATGATTGATTAATATCGCTAGATTATATTTCTTGACTTTTGAGAACAAATTATAATGTTGATTTCCATCATCAAAGTGCATCACTTTTATAACATCAATACTTACTGCGCAACTTGAAATGATTTACTCATTACATTATGACCTCATAGATATGAAATCACTTTTTACCTAGGGGTATCGTAGCACTATGAACTCTGGGAGAGGTTGGACGTAAGATGATGCATTTGTAACTTCTGTCTCTCATTAACTGATGAAAAAGAAAAATTCTTAAACAATTTTACTAATCACAATAATAGTCCTGTAAAAGAAAATGATAAAGTGAATAAAAAGTATACAAGGAATTTGGAAATGTTTAGCGATTTACAACCTATTGTAAATTGATCTCACAGGATTTCTTGAAGCGGAGAACTGATATGATCTCAATAACAGTATCATACTACAAATTTCACTCATTAACATATCCTTTTCAGTGTGAATTTGATAAGAGGAGTCTATGGTCTTCATCCTATGCAAATTTGATGACTTTGTAAACACTCATTTAGCCATCATTTTATGGACAATTAGTGACAGGGTACTTTTACCCATATTTTCTATGTAATGACACTTACATGGGGATACATATCAATTAAAGAGTAGCACAAGAAAATGAACACCAACCTATACATTTTTGAGTGATTTTGGATTGTCTGGACCCTTAGGAATGTAAAAATATAAATTTTTGTAGAAGTTAAAAACACCAACATTTTAGAAGCAATCATCCTTTAGTACTCTTTTTTATGTCTAGTGTGCATGATTATGGCACTGTCATTTTGGAAAACATTTCAGTATAAAGTGATCTTATGACATGGGTCGTTGTTATGGCTCCAATAAACAGCACTATATTGTGGGAGCGTAGTCCAAAGCAGAATTTGTATATTCATGTGACAATATGTACGCTTTTAATTAGGTCTTCACTTTCACACCTCTCTGTATGCATATATGTGTACAATCTTGGTAATATAAAAATTGGTTATGGAGTTGAAAGTCAAAATATAAAGCTGACCTGATATAAAAATGTTTTAATGTATTTTGTAGGGAGTAATAAGTAACATGTGATAGAATACAACACTCCGCACTTGTCAGATAATACTAGGCACGGTACTTCCCCTTATCAATGCTATATACCCGGCTGAAATTAATGTCAATCAATTTTAACAAGTTAAAATTAACATGCACGCTGTAATTACGAAAATCTATGAGGTTTAGAGTGTTCTATAGATGTATCTTCTGGTCAAATGAATATGAATCTAAGTTATGAATATCATCAACTTTTTCATATTTTAACTCCATGTATCCACCTTGTATCTGCATCAATATGAATATACACAAACGTTTTCTGGTTCTGTTGACATGTCCATATTGTCTGAGTACATCATCACTGAATATTCATAATGTTTTCACAGATCTATCTCAATTTATTTAAAATGAATATACCTAATTCCAGTATGAGTATATTTATGAGTGTTCAAAACTCTTTCTGTATCTCAATATTGAATATGCACACTTCCACACTGAATATTTGTAAGGTTTTCTGTACTCTCGCAATGCATCGAAAGTGAAAATTCCAACTTCCACAGCAAATATTTATCAGGTTTTGAGTGCTTTCTCAATGTATCCTCCTTTAACTGCGTGTTCCATTACACGGTCATATCTCTGTGACAGGCTCTGATAGTCTATAATGTTTCGAGGAACTGGAGGAAACTTCAAATCAATGGGTGGGTCAAACAACTTGGATAAAAAGTCCTGTAACTTTTCCACCTTTTGATCTGGAATTAGACAAAAAAATAAAGTAAACCATCATGGTAACTTTATATTTTGAAATAGAACCAAACTTCATTAACCTAAATTAAGTCTGTCATAAGGAAAATGAAATTAATTTAACAAAGATTGGAATTTGTTATAATATTCTTTTCTGACACAAGCACACACCTAAAACAAATGTGGTGCAAGAAACTCGTCAAAGAATTGCTTGATCACTGTAACATTTCATTGAAATTACAAATTCTTAAATATTAATTTTTTGACACATCTTGTAAAACACTATTAAAAGAATAATCATGATCTTACCCAAGAATAAAATTGTCATCACTTATTTCATCAGCTTTCAAGCTTCTAAATTGGTCTGGTTTTACTTAAATAAATAATTAACTTTTTTTCCACCCTGGGAATGTTACAAAAGTAAGGTCCTTTGTGATTAGCTGACATAAAATTTCAAGATCAAATAAAAAATTATATGATTTCCAGGCCAGAACTAAAAAAACTCACTTTCTAAATCCTGTCCTAGAAAAGCACACCACTTTCCACGAATATCCTCCACAATGGTTGTATCTTCTTCTAAACCCGACTGTAGGAGTATCGGTAGACATGGTAAAACCAGGTTGTTCATCATACTCAGTGAGCCCTTTACATCATGCTGGTTTTCAAACTGATATGCAGCTGTATTATTTAAATGCTGGAAAGCAAAAATATTGCTTTTATGAAAGATTTGCCATTCTAAGCTTCAAATGACATCTGGCAGGCATATCAATAAATGTGCTAAACATCAATTTAGAACATGTATTATAACATGTCTTTGAATGCAAGGTACCATATATACTCGCATATAAACCAGGTCCAAATGCAAACAACATAGACCCTGATCTGCCATCGCATAATGCGCTGGCAGATCAGGGTCTATGTTGTTTGTTTTACTGATTAGTCCTTACAAACTGCGCAGACCCAGATCTGCTGGCGCATTCTTGTGATGGCAGGTCTGGGTCTATGTTGTTTGTTTTACTGATTAGTCCTTACAAACTGCGTACACCCAGATCTGCTGGCCCATTATTGTGATGGCAGATCAGGGTCTATGTTGTTTGTTTTACTGATTAGTCCTTACAAACTGCGTAGACCCAGATCTGCTGGCGCATTATTGTGATGGCAGATCAGGGTCTATGTTGTTTGTTTTACTGATTAGTCCTTACAAACTGCGTAGACCCAGATCTGCTGGCGCATTATTGTGATGGCAGATCAGGATCTATGTTGTTTGTTTTACTGATCAGTCCTTACAAACTGCGCAGACCCAGATCTGCTGGCGCATTATTGTGATGGCAGATCTGGGTCTATGTTGTTTGTTTTACTGATTAGTCCTTACAAAATGCGTAGACCCAGATATGCTGGCGCATTATTGTGATGGCAGATCTGGGTCTATGCAGTTTGCATTTGGTATTGGCTTATAGGTGAGTATATATAGTACTTTTTGCCTGGTCAAAAAATAATAGTGTTCTGTAGAACATCAGTGGTTGCCAAACCCCAGGTCGCGAGGACCCTCGTGACTCTATACTGGTACTGCATTTTGGGTTGCAAAAGATGGTATCTAGGGTTGCGTTCAAAATAGTTTGGGAACCACTGACCTACATGCATGCTTTGACATAAGTCCCTGTATCTGACTTGCAAAAACTTTAACAATGTTGATGATACTGATGATGCCATCACTGCCAGAAAAGTGAAACCCATCTCGGATTATGGTAACAAATGCGAGACAAAAATCCGCAACAGAAAATTCCACAATAAACTACATTTTTATTGATTTCTTAACAAAACATTGATGAAATTGCAAGATCTGAGATAACAATCTTCTACTTGAGGCTCTGAGCAGGTTAATGGTGGTTTTAATGTTACACTTTTAATGGTGATGTGTCATTAAAACAACCAATTCTTCAAAGATGCTGCCAGGATTTTATCTAAAGGGGGGAGCTCCCCTCTTGTCACCAAAACAAGGGGGGAGTAGAACAAAAATGAGGGGGAGGAGGAAACAGCCATAGTTCAATATTTACCTAACACATAAATATCCGTCTTTCTTTCTTCCTGCTCTACTGAAATCTAAATCCTCAAAAGATGTCTCCTCTAGTTGTATAAGCATTATTCTGTTGATCATTTCTATGCTTAATTTGTTCCTTATCTGTGTATGAATATTGTTCTGTGCTGATAATCCCCTTTCACATAAGCATAGCTAGCTAAGCCAGCTGGAACAAGTTGGAAAACTGTTCTTTATGGTTGTTATGTACAATTCTCAACAGCTCATAGGTATTGTCTCTTGGATATCTCAGCTCCAAAATAATATTTTTCATTAACAAGAGCTCTGCCAAAGTTTCACTTTCTGCAATCAGTGCTTTGTTGACTACTATGCCAGATTTCTTATCTGCTTCACAATGTTGTATTAGGGTTTTAAGTCCATCAATGACATAGTCAGCTTTCATCAGACAGAGGTATTTTGATCAAAAATAAATATCCTTACTTTTTAATTTCTTTTTAGATTATCTTAAACCTAGGAGTATTATATAGTTTTGGAGGAAAAGATCCTTCAAGGCAGAATTGTACTTTAAAATTGCCTGTATTTTAATTAGGCTTGGTATTCTGCCTTTTCGACATTTAAGTTAGAAATACCGCTTAATAAGGGGTTGACCAGCATGCCTAATGTTTTTGTCCATCCTGCATGTACATTGGACTCGTGTTCAAGATCATTTTCGGGTTCAAAATTACTCGCTGATATTTCCAGTAACACTTTCCGGGCTACAATAATCTCATAAAATTCAAAACTTTAAAAATCATTGTCATCATCGCTATCATCAGCCAGTATTTGCCAAATTAAATCATCGTCTGAAGATGAACCATGTTGGGAGTCAGCCATTCTGGGTTTTCTAGGAGCCCTAACTTTAAACACGCATTTGTAAAACTTCTTTCATGAATGCAAGGTTCAACCTCGACAATGCTTGCTCCAGGGCCCAATGTGCCTACCAAATTTATTTAACAACCGTTCATGTCAAGCTGAAGTATTCAGATGTGTAAACAGTTGCCTACCCGAAAAAAAGATAGATGACGAGACAAGCTCTACGAGACCTCTACTGGCGGCGCGACTTATTCCGCGACAAGCACTTTAAGGGTTAACAGTTATATAAAAAATGTATACTGTGCAATGTACATTTTTATATGCGCTGCTTTAAACTAATTTGCATGAGTTCTTGCGCATCACTGCTTTCATAGTGCGCGAATTCGTACAAATTGTGCGCGATTTGCTTGCCCTGGCAGCATCTCTGATTCTTTTAACAGGGTTAGAAGTGAAATCAACTTTTAAAATTTGAGTTTTTTAAAAGTTTTTTTTCATGGTTTTCAATTGGTTTTGTTGTTGCAGTTTTACTCATTATTTTAAGCTTCTATGAGTATTGAGTATGAAGCTTCTATGAGTATTGAGTATGAAGCTTCTATGAGTATTGAGTATGAAGCTTCTATGAGTATTGAGTATGAAGCTTTTATGAGCATATTAGTATTTTCTTAGGACTAATCTAAGCATATTAGTATTTTCTTAGGACTAATCTCAAGTAAATTTTAACTCACCTTAGTTCAGGCACAAGGTCAAGTGGTTCTTAAATTTGGAGGAACCCCCCGAGATGGACAGTATGTTGTAATACTCAATGTCCTAATCATTTATGACAAAAGTGTATCATATTGGCAAATTAATTAATTTAATTTGCATACTATATTTAGTCACATTATGTTGTATTTCTAAGTTTGGAACAGACTTTAGCCACAGACAGCATATCCAGGCAGTTTTACTCGTTATCTGCTCACTTGGTCTTTGGTCTATTAAAATTTTTCATAGTCAATTTCCACATTCCAGCAAATGAGCTTTGCAAGTGGATTTAAATTGAAACTTGTTTTTCTTATATCATCTTTACTCAAGATTTACGCAAACACGCCCACACATGCATTCACACACCTATGAACCTTATTTTCTTCCTTTTACAGTTCAGGTGTCTTACCTTATTGCATTTTAAGCAATTTTAACATAGCAACACACAAGTCCAACACTTTAGCATTTGAGTGATTCTGATAATTGGCATGATTGGTACTTTTTACTGCATCAAGTGGCAGAAAATATGACAAAAGAATTAAAGGCAGAATGTATGTGTAGAGCTCATGCACTAGCAAAAGGGAAATTTTGTTTGTATCAACAAGTGTAACATGTACATCCACTAGATTCTAGAAATTAGAAACTTGATTAGGCTGTAATTCTTGCTAGTTCACACTCTGTACATGAGGTGTGTCTGACTGCAATTAATGGGTTATGGTTTGGTTAATGTATTATGGGTAACTGGTTAAGGAATTTACTAACTGTTTCAGCCCTAGTAAACATGGGTAAATACAATAATTTGGGATAGAGTACTAAATGTACTTCCTTTTGTGGTGGTGACATAAATTCTTGGATTGTATGAAGTGCATAAGTCTCACTATTTGCATGACTTGTATGTATTTATGACTGCCCTACATGTGACCGGCAAACATATGCAAAATATATATCTGCTAGCTCATTCAATTATCTGAAAGTGATTTCTATGATGTCAACTTCAAAACCTAGCAATTACATGCTGTGACCAAGAGGTAAAAGTGGTGCTTCTTTATTCAAAGCTGTTTAACCCCACATAATTGAAAACTATTCCTCTACAGATCACATTTATTGCCACACACCCACAAACAAGAATTCTGCTGAAAACTATACCTCACCTACTTCACCACTGCAGTACCCAACAACTCAATGCAGTAAATGGAGCATGAAAAGTCAGCCACAGTTACCTACTTTTGACATCAATGAATGACCTCCTCGAGATGAATACACCCATAAAGTTTCATGACCATATTTGCAGCAGTATGCAAGATACATGTACATACTTTCATACAATCGAAACATTATTAACAAGTACTGTGTTGCAGATGAAAAGTGATACCCACATCTTGCCTATTCTTTGAAGGTGAAACAACAAGCAGATAGATTGTACAAACCAAGAGACTCTGCTTCAGCCAGAAAGAAACAATTCTGTTTTTCCCAATCAAGCCACCATTCTCTATTCTCCTGATTAGGTCAAGATTGATAACATAGGCATGTAAAATGTAAGGAAGAGCTTCCTCAAACCTGAAAATAAATGAAAAGTAACTATCAATTATTAAACTGAAAATAATCAAACTTAAATTGTGTCAATGTATAAATTGTGCTTCTTCTCGTATGGCTTTTACATCATTAACTTTTTGTGTCAATATTAGCTGTTAGTTTTATGCATACACACATGTCGCAAAATAATTCAATAAGAAAACAACAAGTCAACACACGAGGATGAAGGTAATGAACATATAAAAATGTAATTGGGGAGCAGATGGGGCAACATCGAAAACGTAAATATGCTCTCAATGATAAAAGCATGCATGTGCAGTATAACAGAAATCAGTCATATCAAAGAACTGATACACTACTAATCAAAGTTCATTCTACTAAATTAAAGTTCACTCTACTAATCCAAGCTGAATTGATGGAAGCAAAAGATCCCTTCTTCTATCAACATTTGTAAGCCTATTAAAAGATAAACACCATAAAGGTCATATTGGAAAGAATTGTTGTGAAAACATTTTTTTGTGGATATAAATTTTCGTGGTTTTGCAAAAATGACATTTTCACTGGTATTTAAAAATTCATGGCTCTGGGAAAAGGTCCTATTTTTCCAAAGAGGATAATAATTTCTTGTGTCTTTAAATTCGTGGTTGTATGTAGTAACCATGAAATCCAATAAAACTGGTACCCCACAAAAAATGGTGAAATCACAGTAATTTAGATTTCATTGATTTTACATCAACTGTAAATGTTCTGACACTGTGTACTCTTATGGTGGACATAACCTGGGAACAGAGAGGAAACAAGATTCTGGATGGGTGACCGCTTACCCTAGCATGTCCTGCAAAAGTGTATTAAACCTAGAACCATTGAGATGCAAAGCAGTTGTGTTCTCAACATGATACCCAGGCCCTAACTACTGTACAGCTGAAGGATGCATTACACATGAAGGATACATTACACATACAAAATTAATTACAGTTCTTTGTTAACAAACTTAGCAAACCCATCAAAATCAATGAATGAATGATTGAATGTATATATGTGTGTGTGTGTGTGTTTAATGGGATATCAGCTTAATTATGGATATACAGTGGCTAGCAAAAGTCTGGCGGCAAAGATATTAAAGGTAAAAACCTTGCTCAAATCTTTAGGGAAGGTAAAACCCTTTGGATGAAAAGTAAATATGTACTATGAGATAACAGTTAAAGGTAATGATGTAAAAATTTGTACAAAAGGTATATAAAATAAAGGTAAATGAGGGTAAAATCATTAAAAATACATGCACAAATCTGTTAAAATATAAACCACATACTTTAAACAAGTATACAGCATGCAGCACATGATATGCTCAACAAAGTTTGTGAGTGAATTGGGTGGGGTAAGTACATATTGAGGCGTGTGTGTATTTTTGAGTGCTGATAACAAGATTCCACGGAATGCTATGTCTCACCTGCTCTGCTGTGGCATAATCCAAAAACTCTGAAATGTTGCTAGTGCATGAAAAATAGGGCATTGTGGCCTACTTTTGCCTATGGTGAGTAGTACCCTCCAAGATAAATACATCATGTTTTTATGACTGTACATGTAACAGAGTCAGAAAATCTGAGCTACATGCAAAAGCTCAGTGTAATAACTGGAGCACAAAAAGTACATCACTGTGACCTGGTTTTGCCATTGTGAATAGTACCCTCCAAGATGAACCGACCCATCAAGCTTCATGACTGTACATACAACAGTGTATGAAAAACAGAGCTAAATGTAAAACTTAACCTTTTCACTGGAGCATGAAATGCAGGTTACTGTGACCTGCTTTGATCTGTGCCTAACAGGGTGGAAGTAGATATACTCAACAAGAATGTGTTCCGCTGTCAGTAGGCACTTGCAAGGTATGCAGCCTAGAAAATGTTCACCCTTCAGGAGCTATAAGAAAGAGTCAAGCATGTGTGTCCTAGGCAATTAGTTTAATTTAGATGCTCTTTTTAGCCCCTTTCAATTTTGGGGCACTTGTAATAAATGCATTTTAAGGGGTTTGAAATTTGAAGGGGATTTGGATCTTGGCTCTGGGCATAAGAAGTCATCCCCTGATGTTATGTACTATGTGAATAAAGTGTAAGATTGATGCAGATTATTCAGAATGTATCAAAATGTTATCACATGAACAAAATGTATCAAATGTTATCGCATGAACACAATGTATCAAATGTAAGTATTTGATCCATTGTCATTAATGAGAGGAGATGGAACAGAGAGCGCGTGATTAGGTGACATGAAAACAAGTCAGTAAATGTGTGTGTGTGTGAGAGAGAGAGAGAGAGAGAGAGAGAGAGAGAGAGCGGAATGGAATTAAAATCAAAATCACAAATATGTTAAAAGAAGCAATACATTTTACATTTTTAATCACATTTAGTAATCCCATATAAAGTATGTAACAGGAATATAACATTCATGCAAGTTACATGAGAATATAACATTTCAGTTTGTAAAATGTAAAGTCAAATGTAAAGTCACCACAGCATCAGTCACAAGCAGATATTTTAGTACAGTATGGAACCATTTCAAAATTATTCACCATCCTTTAGCAACTTGCTGGAAATAACTTGTTAATTTTGGCGTTTTGGAAGTATATGATCACTCCCACAGTAGTTGCCTTAATTTACAGCATTATCACATGGTCTGAAAGTCATGTATCAACTTTGGGATCCGACTGCAGAATTTCTTTGATTGCACTGTTAATTCAGCGATGAAAAGAAATATCAATCAGATTAGCCTTTAACTGTTCTATAACATGCCATGAATAATAGTTAAACTTGTGCTTGGATTATTGTTTTGGGTAACTAATTAAAGACCAAATAGAACAGGTAACAACAAGCCTACTGCATCCACTGCTCGTCATCTGTACATGACATCAATTAGTGTTGATGCCTCGGGTCTTTGCATTAAGATTTTTTTGTTAGAGGTTTATCATCATCTTAATGGGACTAACCTTTGACATATTACCTCTTTTTGAATTGTAAGACTTCAAAGAATAAAATTATTACACTTTTACTTATGCCAAAAGAGTTTGGCAAATTTTTTTTCAGTGTCAATTTTATTCAAATTATCAATTTGCTACTCAAAAGTTATGCTCAAAATTTTCAGTTTTGGGAGTGCCTATGTGATACAAATTAACTACTTTCACTTTGAAGGGCACTGACTTTAGAGCTGTACCTAAATTAGAATACTTATGGTACATGTATAGTGACACAATACGAGTATCCCTTTGCCCCTTACAAAATGGTTATCCATATTAGTTCTTACATTTAAGACTGACTCCATGTTATATTGAGCGCTGTGATCCAGATTCCATTTATATAAGACAAACTGATAAAAGACAGAAGAGTTAAAAGAAATATTGCTGATAATAGCCCAGGTCCTGAAGCCATCAAATTGTCTGAGGACATAAACTCAACTCCACCTCAAGATCCTTTACTGCAAAACCACATTGATATAATACGTGCACATTCCTTAATAAGTGCAAACCATTCTCTTTTGTCACAACAAAAATATCCCTGCTTTAAGCACACTGGTCTTTATCAAGGTATGCCTCATTGGTGGGAATCAGCTGCTTGAACCTGCACTAAACATCATTATTTTCATGCAACTTACCGTATATACTCATGTATAATCAAGGTCCAAATGCAAACAACATAGACCCTGATCTGCCAACAAAATCACAAATCACAGGTGGGGTTGTCAGAAAAAATGCATATATATTTAAAATCACATCTAACCCCTTCTTAGCGGTCTGCAGAGATGCTGCCAGGGCACGCGAGTGCGCTAATCGCGCAAAGTTTGTACGAATTCACTATGTTGGAAAGCAGTGATGCATGAGAACTCCAGAAAATTAGTTTAAAGTCGCACATATTAAAAATGTACCCTGCGCAGTATACATGTTTTATTTAACTGTTAACCCTTAAAATGCTTGTCACGACATAAGTCCTGCTGCCGGTAGAGGTCTCGTAGCGCTTGTCGCGACATCGTTTTTCAGGTAGTCAAATGTTTACACAGCTGGATACTTCGGATTGACATGAATGGTTGTTAAACTAAATTTGATTTGTACATTGGGCCCTGGAACAGACATTCTGTCATTGTTTTAACCTTACAGTCATCAAGAAAGTTTTACAAATGCATGTTTGAAATAAGGGCCACCCAGAAAACCCAAAATGGCCGACAACCAACATGGTTCATCTTCAGATGATGTTTTAATTCGGCAAATACTGACTGATGACAGCGATGATGACAATGATTATGAAATTTTGATGTATATCAGTCTACTGGAGCCGCGAAAGTGTCCACTGGAAATACCAGTGAGTGTTTTTGAGCCCAAAAATTATGTTGAACACGAATTCGATGTACATGCTCGATTGCAGACAGCATACCAGTCAACGGTACCTGGACGTTTCGCCCCATGGACGTTTTGGCCCAGGACATTTCGCCCCGCTTCAGTGGACATTTCAGCCCATGGCAGTGGATATTTCGCCCCACCTGGTACCTGGGCGTTTCTAGGGACACTAGATACACTAAATTATTATAAGAAAGAGACACTAGATACACTAAATTATTATATCCAGGACATTTCACCCCACATCAATGGAAATTTCGGACATATATAGAAATTCATCACCATTACACCATTGTCCCCACTTTACTGGACGTTTCGGACCATTCAGATTTCATTTCATAATCCCCTCTCTCCCAAGATTTTTTAGAAATTCAGCAAGTGTTATTTGGGCCTTATTACAGCCAGGTCGCTTGTTTGATCTTCATAGTTAAAGAATCGACTCAATGTGGTATCAACGTATTTAAGTTGCAGCCAAGGTTTTGAGTAAGTCATGGAGGCTTTTGTGCAAAGGAAATAAAATATTAGCACATATGTTTTGAATATAAAAAAAAAATTTAATTGAATTTAAACAGTTATATTTATTAATGATGTCAGAACATACAATGTCATGGTCCGAAACGTCCAGTAAAGTGGGGCAAAAATGTCTTGGGCCTAAACATCCATGGGGCGAAATGTCCCTAATTCCCGGTCAACCCCCTATTCAGTGGTATTTTGAAATTAAATGGACAATAGAAGCCTAATTAAAATACAGACAATTTGAAAGTAGAGTGCAATTTTAATTTCTTTTTTCAAACAATTCAGCACTGAGGGATCATGTGCTACAAAACTATATTGAGTATAGCACTTTAAGGGTTAAGATAAATTGAATAAAATAAGAATCTAAAAAGAATTAAAATGTCAGGATATTTATTTGATCAAAACACCTCCGTCTGAACATGCAGACTATGGCATTGATTGACTCAAAACCCTAATACAGCATTATGGAACATATAAGAAATCTGGCATAGTAGGCAGCAAAGCACTGATTCAAGAAAGTGAAACTTTGGCAGAGTTCATGCTAGTGAAAAATCTTATTTTGGAACAGAGATATCCAAGAGACAATATCTATGAGATGTGGAAAATTGTACATAACAACCACAAAGAACAGTTTAACAGCTTGTTCAAGCTAGCTATGGGTATGCCCCTTGAGACAGCAGACTGTGAAAGAGGGTTCCCAGCACAGAACAAATATTCATACACAGATAAAGAACACATCAAGTTCAGAACCAATCAACAGATTAATGCTTATCCAACTAGAGGGGTCATCTTTTGAGGATTTTGATTTCAACACAGCCTTAACAGAGTGAAGCCGTAAGAAAGAGAGATGGCGATATTTAAGTGTTGGGTGAATATTGAACTATGGCCATTTCTACCCCCCCTTTTTTTTTTATTCCCCCTTTATTTTGGTGACAATGGGGGAGACCCCCCTCCCCCCTTTAGAAAAAATCCTGGCAGCATCTCTGCAGGGGAGAGAACTTGACCAGGTTATAGGATTTCATTGGTATTCGTTTTACTCAGACATTATCATACAGCGTGTTCGGTCAGCATTGGGAGTTGATGGGAGTTGATGAACTCCCTAGTTTTCTACAGAAACATGGAATCCAAGTGGAATACATCCAAAAATGTAGAGGTTTACCATCTTGGAATTCAGTCTCCCAGTTCCATTTCACATTGGTATACACATTCTCAGGTTGACAAACAATTAGCATAGTAATGGGATAAGCATGTGTGACAATTTGGATACGTATCAAAAACATGACAAAGAATATGGGTGGACAGAATCACCAGACCGACCAGAATGGAGATAATCACTGGACGGGCTTGGAATTTTATGAATGCCGGCACGTATTTACCATTTAAGGAAGCAGTGAATATGTTTACTTAACTATGGTCCATACCGCTGGGTATCGACCTGTAGCAACAACATTAAGCTAATTGACTGTTTCTGAAGTATATAATTATGACAAAGATGAGCATAAGTGTTTCTATTCTTTAATGTGCACAACATTGTTTCCTCATCTTGAAGAAGAATTATTAAAGGGAGGAAAATAAAGGGTGTGCAGTTAACTAAAAAAAAATAGTGAATTAGCTACTTAAAAAATGAATTCAATCAATTTTAACTGTCTGTTCCAGCGATTACCTCTGTTCTGGTCTGTTCTGTCCATTCTGGTGATTCTATCATCTGAAACAGTATAGCCGAAAAAAATCTTGCAAATTTAGAGATCAGAAAATCTATTGGCAGATTATAGTTATGCTTCTGCCTGACAGATTTGATTAATTTAATTTCTTGGTTTATTGATTCTAGTAGTTGCTCAATCCATATGCATCACCGAAAAACATTGAATAAGCTGTAATAAATAGGTCTAGTCAGAACAATAGACATTGCTAAAGAAAATTTAAATTTGTGAGCTGAAAACGTAAAATTTTCGGCGCTACTAACATATAAGTCTGTTTGCACAGTCTGATGAATAAATGTCAGAAAACATAATCGATGATATTCATAGGTTTAAAGACAATTACAGTGGTAAAAGTTGATACACTCATAATAACAGCTGTGGCAGAAATGATAAACCAGTACTTCTGCTGCTTGTGTTGCTATTGATTAGTTGGCTGATTTGGTGTTCTAGATCTGTCTAACACCTGAGGTCATATAGAGATGAGACCTCAAGTTGTTGGTAGATCATTATGAGTTTTACACCATTTTCAGCACAAGAAAATTCATATATGGCAGCCAGTTTTACTGCTGAAGAAGATACCAAGCATCAAAGACCACCAGGGTAGAACCACTGACCTTCCTCAAGTAACTGGCAACATTCTCACATACAAGGCCTGAATGGAAGCTCCTCAGACCTTGGGTAGAAGTTTCATATGAAAGACAGGAAGCGGGATATGGAACCCATGACTCATGGATTCAAAGTCCAGCATGTTACTACTAGGCCATCAGTGATGATGATGCTGCAACAGTGTTGCTTCTAGGACATGGGATTGTGGGAATACCGTGATTTATCACAAGCTGGCCCAAATTGAACGAACCTATGCACCAAAAGCCCCACAGTTCGATTGCCACTGGCACAGATTGTGTGATTGGATGCGGGCTATTGTTTTTTTAAACGAAAAGAAGAAAACGAGTTTGGATAAAATGGCGTACAAAAGCAGATATATTTCTGTTCTCATATCATGTAATGAAATCATTCAACAAGAACATTCCTTCCTTTCCCGTAATAATTATTAACAAAATATCAGCTCATCGGGGCCTTTCAGACATAAATTTTGTGATCATTTCAAACTTGAAACTATTTAAACCTTTCCCCAAACAAACTTATGCCCATATTACACTCCTATAGAATGAAAAATGTACAGAGTGCAGATGTCTTTCTTGCAGTCACATGCACGGTATGATTGGAACGGTGTAAAAGATATTTAATTCTTGTATGTTTTTTTTCCATGACAAGCTTGACAGACTATGATCTTGAGCAGAATTCTGTTCTCACGTTCTCCACTTCATTTTCAAGCCTAACATTAAAAGATACATTTCCTGTTATGTACTATTTGCTTAGAAGTTCATTACCTAGGTGAAAATCAAATGAGGAAATATTTTACAGTTGCACCATATTGTAAATGGTAGCCAGCAGCTTTGGCATGTGCTAAGTCAGGAGGAACACGCAAGTTCACACAGAAATATCAAAAAGAATTTTGCAGGATTATTAAAAACGAAGAAACAGTGAGGGAGAATCTCTTGTTGAAACGTAATCAAATGATTCGAACATAGCAGTGTAGCAAGTGCAAGCAACAATGCAAAACTTCGTGCACAACTTCCAATCAAACTGGCACGGGGAATGGTTGTGGTTAGAAAAGTCAGAGATGGGGATGTTGTGTAAACTGTGTGAAACACAGAAAAACAATCATTTTTACTGTAGGATGCACAAACTATAGGACCAGTACATTAGAGAGGCACATAAAATTCAGCTGATCATGTGGCAGCTGTATGGGCAGAAGCTGTGAAAAAGAATTTCGAACAGGTAATTAATGGCCTGACTAAATCTTGCTTCTTTTGCGCTTTCGTTCTGTAATGGTATTGTTGAAGTCAACACCAATTTGAGTCGTCTATAAAGTTCTTTCAAAAACTTGTATTCTTGTTTTCTATTTTTCTCGTTTTAATTATTTTAAAAATTCAATCATTTTTTCTTTATAACTTCTTTCTATTTGCCATTCTAACCTGTACACTTTATTATACCCATGCTTGACATACATGAACACCATCAAAAAAGAACACAATTGCAATTGGTAAATATTTGTTAAATCATGGATCAAGTATACAAGCAAAAAACACTGCTTTGATACAATAAGTCACACAATTACCTTGTGCTTGCCTCTTTTGAAGATGCTGCAATCACTTGAAATATGTTCTTCTGTGTGACCCATATTTCTCAAGGAAGAGGGTGAATTTGTCCCATTGAATTTAGAATTGACCCACTTTTGGAAAAGGGATGGGCGAGTTAGCCCTCTTTTTAAAAATCATAGAAGCAACACTGATGCTGCTGTTGACCAGAGACAGAGAACTGCAATGATGTTGATTTTAAGAGTACACTGGGGTCAAGAAAATTATTTTGAGATTTTCATCCATTTTTTAATCCAATTTGGGGTGGGTTGTGAATTTTTTTTTTTAAAACATTTTTTTTCTTCAGGACAGGGACAGCCATTGTATCAAATATTCTAACTACATCCAGTGAGGGGCAGTTGGGATGAAAATCGAAGAACTAATTTATTGTGGCCTGATGATGCTAGAAAACTGATCGGCATTGATGATGATGATAATCTGACTGATCAGTAGGGATGATGATGAAACAATGTTTGACATGCTATATTTCTTTTTTTTAAATTTTATATTAGTCATGCAACAAGGCATCAAAATAAGACATATAAATCATTAAAAATATATTTTTCTTACAAGAAATTATATAGCGTAAAAGTAGGCAGAAATAATGTGACATCACTTCCATTGGCATTAATTTTTTATTTTTTTTCTGACAAATCAAGTAATATCGATTTACAAATACATTTATTGAAAAAGCATAAAAAGAAATCAGAGCATCTGACAGTACATTTAAAGCAATACAAGATTTAACTATCATGCAAATCAAAAGCAGCATACCTATGAACAAAGAAATTTAAGCAAAACATAGTGATCACTGAAATAAGCACACATACATAGTCATAATAAATGACAGTTTAGTAAGGATGCACATTCATGATTTCTGCATTATAAGAGAAATCCCTATTGTACAATCTAGATTCATGGACATTAATTTAGTATGTATTAAATAAAAATATGCAGTGGATTATATAATATATAAGAATTCAGTATAGGTTACCTCGAGTCAGCTGTCATTTAAATCGTTTCTGTCCCCAACCCAAAATTAAAATTGCTTCTACCGCCCACTAACCCCTAGCCAGAAATGATGTAAAATAATACGCTTCTGTAGGGGGCAATGTTTTTCTATTAAAACACATCAGACGGTGGATCATAATATTTTAAAATTGCTTCTGTTGTGGGTTGGTTGAATTTGAAAGTGCCTTCCCCCCGGGGGGGTATATGTTTTACTGGAACAGACCCTTCCAGTAACGCTTCTAGTTTGAACATACATGTGATGGAGACATTATTTATGAAACTGTTGCTGTGTGCTTGTAATAATGAACTTTATCCTCACAAAATTTTACCCAATTAATAATTTCTTAAGCACATAATTGCAGGTATTACATTGAATATAGTGCTGGAGCCTTATACTATTTGTACATATAATTTTGGAAATGACTGAGCAAACAGTGTATGCCTAATTTGAAATTACTGAAAGTCAATATCTACTCCAAAATATTAAAAAATTTAAAGTAAAAATGTAATTTATGTTTTCAATACAATTTGCAACATTGAGGCCCGGTGATAATTTTGGGTGTCTAAATGACCAATATTTCATTTCAGATATACCATGCATTTTAAAAAATGGTGATTAAGACCAATCTTGGTGAGAGCAGAGTTTGGCAGAGATAAGAAAACAGAGTAAGGAATGTTGTTTAGGTGAAAGTATCATGCCAATAAAAATAGGTGAGTGAGAGCTGATTCAACAGAATGATAATGTGCTCGTCACATTTTCAAACAATGGGAAACATAATTTCCATTTAAATTTTAGAATACATTTATAGAAGAAAACTATGTTTTCTCATAAATTTCTTGAAAATATACTGCAGAGGCCTGAATAGTGCAACAGTAATGAGCTTGCTTTGCAACCATGAAGTCCAGGTTCAATCCCCATTCCTGCATATGTAAAGTTCATTGGTTCTGTATCTGAATTTGTTGGTTTCCTCCACTGCCCGGAGGGAAGGTGTTAGCTCAGTTGGTAGTGTTTGACTAATAATCCAAGGGTTGCAGGTTCAACATCTATCCAGGCCTCAGTGTGTCCTAGGGAAAGGCACTTACCATATATAATCACTTATGTTGGATCCAACTGCAAACTACACAGACCCAGATCTGCCGTTGCATAATGTGCTGGCAGATCTGGGTCTATGCAGTTTGTAAGGAGTAATCAGTACAACAAACAATGTAGACCCTGATCTGCCAGCGCAATATGCGATGGCAGATCAGGATCTATGTTGTTTGCAATTGGACTTCACTTATAAGCGAGTATATATGGTAGTTCCCATATTTGGCATGATATTGGCAATAAAGTGTTGTATGTGCCATTAAAAAAGACCCAATAACATTCATTTACTAGACCACCAAATTCCAGCATTTGTGCTGTTTGAGGAACAGAATATAGGTTGGATGAACCTGCGGTACAATCAATGCAAAATGAATAAAATACACTAATCTATGAGCAGACTTACTTTTCCTCCAGGTAATGTTCAACTCCTGTTACATACAGATAAGTAGTTTCAAGAAACTTCCGAAAAATGTCATGACACCCCTGAAAAAGAAAACAACCAGAGTGTAATCAACCATTACATAGGTCATCTCTACTTTCACTAGTCACCAGTAGCCACTGTAAACATTATCATGCTGAAAATAAATTCAGACTAAAGTGATCTTTGCCCCTATTTACCAAAGATTTTTCTAGGAATCTTTTATCTTTACATTGAATTTTTTATAATTTTAAAATGTGAAACTTGAACTTTTAAGTGGCACTATATGGCCAGTATTGTGCTGACATATTGTGAGACCACCTACCCACCTACATACCCACCCACATACCTACCTACCTACCCACATACCTACTTACCTATCTACCTACCTACTGTGACAGGGCATAAAAGACCTAAAAGAATAAAAAAAGAACATTCTTTTCTATCATAAAAAACTTTAGGTAACAAGTTGATAATACAAAGATTAATCTTTTTTTTTAAATTAATTTTTGAAACTCATTGTTCTCAAAATCTGCTTGAAAAACTCTAATTGTCCACCCTTAGAAGGCAAATATTACCACCTGAAACTTGCAGACTTTGAGTAACTTGGAGTGGCAGCCAGAAGTACATTGTTCATGCATCAATAATTACCTTGATTAAACACTGCAGGTGAGGCCTCACACGAAAAGCATGCAGTCTATTCACCTAATTCCTATACTCATTTAGGTGTACAATACACAGTTAACCTGGTGAGGGTAGCATACCACAATATACAATGTATAGTTATTAATATGGAAAGTCTACCATTTAATAAACATACTTATTCCTACTTCCAACTGCCTTGATCACAATGGGTCTTCTGATTAGGGTAGGATGTATATAGCTCTAGCATGGATGAATTAATGTGATAATAAACGGGAATATATTTAACTCATGTTGGTAAATCATGAAATGTAGGTCACAGTGACCTTCTTTGGTTTTAAGGGCATTGTAGAACAGATGCATCCAATTATCAAGTTTCATGACTGGAACATAAACAGCACCAAAGAAATGAACCTTTTACGTAAAATTTGAACAAATTCACCGAGCATGAAATATAGGTCACAGAAACTTCTTTTGGCAAAAAGGATGTAGAACTTATCAAGATGCATCCACTCACCAAGTTTCATGATTCTTGGTAATATAGTATGCATATAACATGCCAAAAACCCTTGAGGTAATGAGCTAAATGCAAAAATTGAACCAAAGTCAGTAAATGATGTGTCACAATGAGCCTCTTTTGCTGTAAGAGTTTGTTTTTGTTTTTGTTGACATTAACAGCACTTTTAACACATTACTGGCTATACCATGCCAAGGAAATGGGAGCTAAGTGCATTTCCCAAGGACACACCAAAGCAGTCACCTGGGCTGGCATCAAACCTGCAACCCTTGGATTATGAATCCGCCACTCTATCAATTGAGCTATCATGGCTCCCTGTTATAACAGTGTGGTAGTAACAGAGATGCATATCATCATCAGTTTCATGATTACAGCATGAACAATCCTGAGAAATCGACTTGAACACACAATTTAAGTCAGTGAAGCATAAAATATATGGTCGATATTGACCTACTACTGAAATGAGGGAGTAGTGCTCATAAAGATGAATTCCCAAGTTTCATGATTTTATATTGGATAGTATGCAAAGAGCATGTCAAAAATCTAAGTGGTCATGAGCTAAATGCAACAAAACTGAACCTAAGCCAGTAAAATGTGAAATATAGGTTCCAGTGACCTCTTTTGGTATGGGTGTGGTACTAAGATGTATAAAATCACCTAGTTTAAGGAGTACAGCAATAATAGTAAAAATGTCACAGTGACATACATTTAAGATGAGGGTATAGTACTTTGCAAGATGCACCCTCTAACCATGTTTTATGATTCCAGGTATAGCAGTATTATACAGTAGATAAAACACTGATGTGGTCATGAGCTAAATGCAAAAACATAAGCCAGTACAATGTTAAATATAGGTCACACTGACCTTTTGTTGTAACAGTGTGTCACTAATAGGGATGCATACAATCACTTAGTTTGATAATTCTGGCATAAACAGTGCTTGAGACGGAAATCAAGGTGGTGAAGCATGAAATATGGGTCACAGTGAACTACTTCTGTCATGAGGGTGTAGTACTCATCAAGATACATCCCCTCACCAAATTTCATGAATCTTAGTATATTTTTTTTACTGGGTGCTAAAAAAAACCTATTTGGTTTTGAGCTAAACCTCAAAAACTTAACCTAAGCCAGTAAAATGTGAAATGTTGTTTACAGTGATATTCTATTGTGATAAGAGTGTGGTACTAACAGAGATGGATACAATTGTCCAGTGTAATGATTCTGACAAACAGAGCTTGAGAAATAAGCGTAAAACACAATTTAACCAAAGTCAGAGAAGTATGAAGTATAGGTCACAGTGACCTACTCTTGTGATGAAAATGTAGTACTCATCAAAATGCATTCCTCACCAAGATTCATGAATCCAGGTATAACTATATAAACAAGGTGTTAAAATCTATTTGATCATGAGATAAATGCAAAAAAAATAACCTAAGGCAGTAAGATGTGAAATGTAAGTCAGTGCAGCATTCTTTTGTGGTATGGGTGTGGTACTAACAGAAATGCATACAATCATCCAGTTTGATTATTCTAGCATAAACAGAGGTTGTGAAATAAACTTAAAACACACAAATGTATGCAAGTTAGAGAAGTCTTAAGTATAGATCACAGTGACCTACTTCCATGATGAGGGTGTTGTACTCATCAAGATGGATCTCCTCACCAACTTTCATGAATCTAGGTATAACAGTATATATCTACGGAGTGCTAAAATCCTATTTGGTCATGAGCTAAATGCAAAAATTTAACCTAAGCCAGTAAAATGTGAAATGTGGGTCACAGTGACATATTTTTGTGGTAAGGGTATTGTACTAATAGAGATGCATACCATCATCTAGTTTGATGATTCTAGCATGAACAGAGCTTGAGAACTAGACTTAAAACAACACTAACCAAAGTCAGTGAAGTGTGAAATATAGGTCACAGTGACCTACTTTTGTGATGACAGTGTAGTACTCATCAAAATGCATTTCCTCATCAAGTTTTGCAATTCTAGGTATAACAGTATATAAACAGGACGTTAAAACCTATTTGGTCACGAGTTATATGCAAAAACTTAACCTAAGCCAGCAAAATTTGAAATGAAGGTCAGAGACATTCGTTTGTGGTAAGGGTATGGTACTAATAGAGATGCATGCCATGATCTAGTTTGATGATTCTAGCATGAACAGAGCTTGAGAAATAGACTTAAAACTCAAAATTTAACCAATGTCACTGAAGCATGAAATACAGATCACAGTGGCCTACATTTGTGATGAGAGTGTAGTACTACTCATCAAGATGCATCCCCTCACCAACTTTCATGAATTTAGGCATAACAGTATATATACAGGGTGCAAAAAAACTAGTTGGTCATGATCTAAATGCAAAAACTTAACCTAAGCCAGCAAAATGTGAAATATAGGTAACAGTGAGTTTCCTTTGTGTTAAGGGTGTGGTACTAAAAGAGACAGATACAATCATATATTTGGATGATTCTATCATAATCAGAGCTTGAAAAATAAACATAAACTACAAAATTTAATCAAAGTCAGTGAGGCATGAAATATAGGTCACAGTTGTCTATATTTGTGATGAGGATGTAGAACTCATCAAGATGCATCCCCTCGCCAGCTTTTATGATTCCAGGTATAACAGAATTTATATGGTGTACAAAAAAACCTGAGCTACAGACACAAACTTAACCAAGAATGTACAACTAATGTACAAGTTTGTACCAACTGAGATCCCTTCCCCTTGGGGTAGATGCTATGAAACAACTCAAAACTGTTGCCTATGACCCAGGAAGAAGGAATGGATGACATTCAATGAAGGTGTACATATGATATGCTTTTATCTGTTCCGACTCCGATACTGGGGGTAGTACAGATACTTACCTCTACTTTGTAGAGGTGAGCTATAAAGTATATTAAAAGATATAACATTTAGAATAAGAAATCCACTGTGAGGTTTAATTGGAAGTTAGTTATTAACACAAACATTAACAGAAGTCATTTCTCAAAAAAAGTCTAGATTAATTACCTATTTTCTTGATGACAGTAATATATTCACTGAACTATTGACCAAAGTATACAGTTGAAAATAAAAAGGCACAACAAAGCACAATTTAAATCAAATGTTGTTGTCTTGTCTATTTTGCTTTGCTTAATAAGCATGCTTGTAAATTCAAGGTTGCACTTCATGCTTTGTTCCATGCCAAGAGTCATCTAGAAATGAAAACTCTCATTGTCCTCTGCTCATGTGAAGACTCCAACTGAAAGTACCCTATGGTTCATTACTCTCATTTTTAAACTTATCATCAATATCCCATTTTTTGAACATTAAAAAAAGAATTTACTTTTCTTGTTGTCTGGATAATTTTGTGCAAATGAAAATTGTCATTTTTCCTGAAATTTTGTTCCGTCAAATTAATACCTCTATTGTGTACTGATGTGCCAGGCACGTTCAATGCCAGTCAGAAGTTAACTTGATAAACTAGGTTGCATTATATCCTTGCTTGCAAAAAAAAGAGTACTTACATGATAATCTTTGGGGTTTTCTTTTACAGATAAAGAGTACTGATTGCTATTTTTGTTTCTTCCTTTTGTTCATGTAAATATACCTCCACTGGAGATAAGTGTGCACAATATATAGTTGTGTTAGACACATGTTTCCAACTGACTTATCTTTTTCAGAAGCATGACAACCGCCCTTTTCATGCATGAACCACCGAGTCAAAATAATGGCTACAGTAAATAGAACCAATGGGCCCCAGTCCTGAAAATGTGATGGCCTCTACATAGAATAGAAAGTATAGTTTTGATTCATAATGCAGTATGTATAAATAGTAAAATTATCTTGGCCTTCTGTGCCTACTAGAGTATGACTATAAATTTTTAGATAAGATGGCGGATTGGCAAGAATACGTTGATCCCTCAGAGAAATAAAACATTTTAGATTTGTTTACCTGCTTGTCTTTGGATCTTTCAGCCGGTAGAAAAATGAAAAAAGTTGGGAGAGCCGCAGGAACTGGGGCGATAGTTAGGGTAATAAAAGAGGTTTCAAAGTCGGATGGTCATCAATCACCTGTTTTTGGGTAAAACATTAGTTTATGTTCCAGCTTGAATTTTTTTTCAGCTTATAATATGAACTTGGTTTGAATTTTTTATTTTTTGTACTATTGAAAATTATTAAAAAAATTTGAAAATATGGTGTCCGGAAAATTGGAGAGTTCGGTTATTTAGATTAATGCTTGTACTGTATGGTCCAACACTGTCAATTTATATACTACTTATGCTACACTTTGTTTTCATGGTAAAATACAAGATATGAAATGCAGACAATTATATTAGTATGACATGGCACCTCTACACAACTTGGTTGATATACATGTGTATCAAAGTTTGTTTGAAATACCTTGAATGGTTTGAGAGTTATGCTCCAGAAACTAAAATGTTTCATGACAGACAGACAGACCAGACCAGACAGACAGATGGACATAGTTATAGCTATATCCCACTGGGGGAATAATGAAAAGAATAACAAAAAGACCTAACAGAAACCATACAAATGTTATATCCCACTGTATTACATACTGGGGGAATAATGAAAAGAATAACAAAAGACCTAACAGAAACCATACAAATGTTAGAGTGTGAAAAAAAAATGTACTGTTAACTTACATGAAGCCTAATGGCATGAGAGAGAAAATCTTTAAAAATACCTGATATTCCCGATCACCCTCCTCCCCTAAATTCTTCTGTATTTCTGTAATACGCTCTTTGACTACTACTCTAAATTTCTTGGCTCTGAAAATAAATTATGGTAATTTACTGCATCTACTAATCATATAATTTTTTAATCTAATTATTTTATGTTCGATATTTATTCCTACTCTAATAATAAAAAGTTGTGCTATAAACTACAGCCTTCACAGTAGCAAAGACCCAAGTACCTGTCAATCTTTGTACAGCCAACAAAGAACACTCCAAAACTGCCTCCCAGCCCCTTTGCAATACAACTAAAAAAAAAAGACCTTTTTCAAGTGGAATAGTGTAACCTGTTTATGAGTGTTCCGTTGCTGGATCATAGATATTAGAGATTCAGATTAATTTATCTGCAAATAGGCCAACTGACCCTTGTGCATTTTACAAAATAAAATGGTGACACGACAAAGCAACACAGGAATATTAATGTATATACGTATGTATGTGAAATGTGGTCAAGAAAAAATAAATATATACACAAAATTACATGTGTTTTGTTCTGAGTTGGCAGAAAGAACGATTTTATTATGGCGTAGGAATATGTCGAGGCCATCAGGCTGAGATGTATTCATTGGCCATATCAAACGAGTTGTTTCTCATGACTTGGAACAAAAAATGAATGCAGTTTTGAATTTATTACATACCGGTACCTCCTCATTTATGCTTTCATTATATTTTTAACTTTACTGTATGAATGAAATTCAAAATGAATTGAGATCTATAAAAGTCTGATTCACTGCGTTTTAAAATATCAATGTGCAGACATCAAAGAAGACACCTAAGAAGTTCCAATCTGGGTGTGTGATATGGAAATACAGACTAAACAGCTGTATTGAACACCAGATGAAGCATGTAAGATTAAATGAGTATGTAATAATATATTGCAACCTTTTTCTAAATGTTAACTGACAAAGCATGGATGAAGTTATTAACATTTGTGTGTTCTCTGATGTATACAAAGTTATTAACTTCATCATGCTTGGTCTGACAAAAAAATATGGTTTGATAAAATTTTGTCTTTATTCATTATACCCCCTTCATACTGGAGTCAGCTTGTTTGTCCATTCATCATACTTTTGTTTACTTAATATTTCCTAAACTATTTGAGATATCTTCATAAAACCTGACATGCTTTTGTATAATGACTGGACACTGTGTCCTGCAAACAAATGGAGTCTATCTGACCAGCATTTTAAGACTTATCCCCATTTTAATTATAACCTGCACCTGTCCATCCATCACTCTTGTTCAGTTAATATTTCCAATACAATCTGAGATATTTTCATGAAATTATGTATGCATTTGTATCATGACACGAGTTTGTGTTCCAAATAAGATTTGGCTTTATCAGATTAGTACTTTTAGAGTTACCTTCCCAGTTTCTGAAAATCAGAAAATTGTATTAACAGTTCATATCTTGTGGGGATATTATGTAAGCACTTGCTTACTGACAAATCTAGTCATAATAAGGAGATTCAAGAATAAAATGAAATTCATCCTCAATATTACCACACACAGGACACAGTCATTCATTAATAGGTGTATGGACTCTCACCCATGTTGCTGATTTCAGTCAAATTGTGTGCTTAAGTTCTAAATCATGTAAGTGCATATTTGAATTTCTCTACTTGTACTTTTACAAGTTTGTGTTTTAATTTGTACATTTACATTCTGATATAATCAGGGACTAAAAAATTCTGAAATATAGCACCAATTCTGAGAAAAACAATCTTTCAGCTTTTGTTCAAACAATAAAAAAAAATTCTGACCACAATTTTGCCCCAGGAATTCCCACAAATATCGAAATCTAAACTCGCACAGTAAATGTTTAACAAGATCAGCTAAATTAGGTTTATGTACCGTATATACTCGATTATAAGTCGACTCGATTTTAAGTCGACTCGACTATAAGTCGACTACCACTTTTTAGGGCTGCAAAAAGTGAATTTCTCTTTGACCCTCCTATAAGTCGGGGTGTATTTTGCAAGTCAGATCCGTCTGAAGGGGTGACTTCTTAGTGAGTCAGAAATGCACTTTGGAAATATAAACAAGCCAAACTGGATAGATAGATAAGAAAAATAAAGACAAAACCAGTGTAAAATACATTTATATTATTGAGTGAAATATGTCACAAATAAATTGACAACTTACAATTTGTCCATCTTTGTGTAATAAAGTCCATTGAAATCCATAATGGTTGACAGTTTAAATCCATTTATGTGATTAAATCCACGAATTCAATTATAGGTCACATGCCGGTATAAAAATAGAAGTTCAGAATGATCTGATTCACAATATCCCGTAATATGTTAATTCCACACGTCGTACAAATAAACAATGAAAGTTAAGTCCACTTTTCTTATGATTCACGGTATCCTATAAATGCCACTATCTAATATCATCCGATACAAAGTCCAAAAATTAATCATCATTGTCTGATAAAGTTCTGAATCCTACATCGTCGTTGTCTAGTCATCGTAAATCTCATCCAACTCTGATTCCTTGGCTTTACTGTCATATGTGGATGCTTATGCAGAGACTGAGCTTTGGCTCTGTAAGTAACACTTTGATCATAAAGTCATAAATCTATTAAACGATGCAACTGAACACATGTCAATTGTGCAGCAAGATCACAGGGACTTCAAATAACCACCCTCTGTTACTTGGCACTTAACAAGTACCAAACTCGCGGCTTGATCAAAGGGTTGTCACGTGGGAAAACAAGAGTGTGGTGCCTTTACAAGCTAATGGATTAAGGTCAAAGTATATGCACAGGAAGTTGTAGAACTCTGCTTGGCACTTAACAATTATTAGATTCGCTGCTTGATCAAAAGGATTGTCAATTTGAAAACAAAGTGAGTGCCTTTACAAGCCAAATGCTTGTCAACCCACGTGCACTGGCAGATAACTTGGGAAATATCACTTGGGAATTAAATCTGACTTGTGGAAAAGGAAAATGCAAATTAAATCAAAACTTTTATTGCATCAAGCACAGTCTTTATACAGCAAAACACAAATATTAATACAAATTGTTCAGACTTGGACGAAAATGGAAGCAATATACTTACTAGTAAACACCTACGGTAAGAATTGATGGACACTTCACTTTGCAGTAGGTAGGATTTAATTTGCCGGTAATATTTTCAAATTATTAAAATCCAAATAACTGTAGATACAAGTATTGTGTAATGAATACCGTCATGAAACGGATAAACACAGTGCATACCATATATGCATTACTGCATAGGAATAGTGGCATGAAAACATAAAAATATATGAATTGCAGTATTTTTATGTACTGCAAACATCTAGAGTTTCCAACATTACCCCAAGATTTATACCTTTTTTAATGTCGCGCTTATAAGACGACCCCTACTCTGCTGGAGTCGAATTTTAAGTAAAAAACTTCAACTTATAAGCGAGTATATATGGTAGGTATATTATTAAATCATTTAATAGTATATTTTATTTTATTCTAGGCCGTGAATTACTGGATTTTCCAAGTGAAATAATTGTGATATTTCACTGGAGTGAAAAAATATCATATTTTTTCACTGGCCATCAATAGACATTGATAACATTATGATTAAGAAATTTCAAGTTTTTTTTAGATGCTTGCGCGGTGTAAAGGTAAATATGGCTGCATTGCATCCAGACAAACCGGGTTCAAATCCAGCAATGGGCAAATATTTTTTTCTCTTCATTTTGTTTTTAGCTGCTGTTTTACTCTGAATTGGGAAGGAGCATTATGTTACTACTGATGTTTTCTGTGCGAATATACTCAAAACAGAGCAGGACATAATGGTAAACCGCTGACATTATCCCACGGGATACAGTAAGAAATCTCCTACTTCAGTTTATTATACAAATTGCTAGACAATACGTTTAAGCGTAAAATAAAAAGAAAATTTGCCTACTCCAAGTGAATATTGGATATATTTCTTCTCGTGGGTGAAAAACTTAAGCATTTTCACTCATGACTTTACCACTTGTGAAAATACCAAGTTTTTCACCGAGACGATGAAATATATCCATTTTTCACTCATTTCAAGCAAATATATATATATATATATATATATATATATATATAAATATATATATATATATATATATAATTATAAAAAAATGATCTTATTATACCTTTCCTCTTTCAAATTACATATTTTTAGTCTAAAGGAAATTATTTTACATACTCTATCTGATCGGAGAGGAAAACATCTCAATTTGCACATATAAAGTTATTGTGTACTTACTCTCATTCACAACACATTTTGTACATAATTTTAATTAATTCTTTCAATCAGTTCCATGGTGAAAGCTCCAAACTTCGAACCACATGATAAAATTGATGCAACTAGTCTACCAAAAAGTTAAATAATGCATTTGATATCAATTATTTGCATATTTACACAAAAATGTCCTCAACTAAAAGAATGCCTTTAATCCCTCAGTAAATGCTCCACTTACTGCCAGTACAAACCTAAATATTTAACACGACTTACAATTTTTAGTTGCCGATTTACAGAAAAACAATTTTGATTATGTGAAACTCTACCTCCTGCCCTAAACATTAGGACCTTTGTCTTAGAAACATTTACATTTATTTTCCATTTAAAACAATATTCATGTAGAGTGTTTACACCCCAATGAAAGATCACCACAGGACTCTGCTATTAAAACTATACCAGCCTACACAAGATACAGCTGCATGAATTTAAAACTAATTCCAACAACTTTATTCATTATAATAGCACTTTCTAAATCATTGTGCAAGAAAATGGGTCAGATAGAAGCAGTGACAAGCAATCTCCTGAAGAACCCCACTTGTGCAAGAAAATGCATCAGACAGCATTTTTTAATTTGATTGAATTTTACATACTTCTGCATAAAGACATAATAACAGTCAAAATTTTACCAGAAATACATATTTATAGGCTTCAACCATATATACATATATTCTCATCTGCCAATTCTCTGAACCGTTCTAGTGTTCACTAACGAGTTCAGTCAATCAAGGTTTAACTAATAATATATTTCGCCGTATACTCACCTGTCATCCTGGTCGAGTACCTGTATATGGATGAACTGTTCCAGCATGATTCTCATCATGGTGTCTTTAGAACCAACACCACACTGAGACAGGTACATCACGATGTGCTGGAGTCTCGGGTCATGGGCCACTGACTCTTCGCACAGTTTGGTGGACTGAATCCTCTTCCACTCATTTTCAATAACCTGTAGACATGAATATCATCATCAACCACAATAATGATGTTTTGTTGAGATTCACATGTTTGTCTTGATGATAAAGTAAAAACCAATTAATGTGGAGTTTTGATTTCTGCCATTTTGTATAGAAAAAGGAAATTTGTTAGTAAATGATGTTTCTCTGAAAAATACTTACCCGATCACACTAATATCAGGAAATTACTCTCTGCTACTTCTGAATCCAGCCCTCCCTGAGAGACAAAAAAAAAAAAAAATATATAGACAAAGGGAAGTAACTCTTACAGATGAACTCCCCTTGTTCAGACTAGGTGGCCACCCATATCCTGGATGTTTACTAGTTTCGGCTTGAGCAAAACCTGTAACAGGATGCTTGCATTTGTGGGGAAGGCTGGGAGGGATTGACAGTAATGTAATTGGGTAAGTACTTCTGTAAAAACAAAATTTACGAAAAAGTTTCCTTTCTCCGTCAAATACATTACCCGAATGCATTAACATTAGGAAAATAGGTTGGAGGAGGAGGAAATGCTTGAGCATCCAACCCCTAACCACATCACCCTGTGGGAGCACAATAACTGGTCTACTGAAAGGATGAACTTCTCCTAACATGAAGTTAGCACAACAGAAGATTATGTGTTTATACATGTACGAGGGTGATCCCTGTGGAATCCAGCACCTGGCTATAACCTTACATTTAAAAGTATCCCAGGTGAATCCAACTAAAGTTGCAAGGTCATGCCCATTGCTGAGGTTGTGCTGTTATGAACGGGGTGTGGTAACTGTCTGGGCACCTACTAGTGGCCCGACAAGATTCAGCTTTCTCCTTTGCCATGTGACACAAATAAAAGCTGGGCAAAGGAGACTTAGCATGTCAGCCAACTGACTCCACTATGTCTCAAATTGAGACATTATGTTCGAAGGCCAGACTCATGGAAATCACTCGTATTTCATAAGCTGAAATCTTCATGAGTCATACCAGATCCTGTGAGAGTTCAGAGTATGCTGATCTAATAACCCTCTTTAGCCAAGCAGCCAGCACTTATGGGATTATGTCTTGCTTTCCTGCCGTAACCAGTAGGAAGAGCCTTTGATGGCTGATGTGGACATTCTCTGTGTGCCTCAGATAGCAGTTGATGGCGTGTACTGGGTCCTGCAGCTTCACCTCTCTTGACGGGTTAATTGAGGAGAGCGGATAGTTATTTGTTGGTTGCTTATCGATGGTAACCTGTTTTAGAAACGAAACCAGTTTGCTTCATTAGTACAACTTAGTCCTTGGAATGGAACTGCATGTAGTTCGTATCAATGGACAGCACATGCAGCTCACTCACCCTGCACGCTGAAGCTAGTGCTATCAGGAAGCAAGTCTTGTATGATAACTGCTTTACTGAGTGAAAGACACGGACTTGAACTTAGGTAAGTTGAGTCATGTCAAGACCCAGGAGAGGTTCCATTGTGGGAACAAGGTGAGCCAGCTGACATAAATATGTTGAAATTGGACAACAAGTTGTAAAAGGTCATTGTTGCTGCCAATATCATCTCCTCCATGATGTCTGAATGTCTCTGTGATCACAAAACGGTATCCCTTAACTGTAATAGGGGCTAGTTTCTTGTCTTCAAAAAGAAAATGAAAGAAGTTAGCCAGTTGGGGGATGGAGGCTGAGAGTGGTGTGACATTGTTAACGTTACACCAGTCGTTGAAACAGCGTGCCACTTCTCCTCATGTGCCTTCAAAGTGGAGGGCTGTCTAGCTGTCACAATCCTTTCCATGACTGAAGCACAGAACTCCTTTTTGCACAGGGTATCCCTGACAAGAGCAATGCATGAAGGAGTTTCTCTGGACACGGATGGAACAATGGCAACCTCAGCTGCTTCACCAGCGTGAGAGTCACTACAATTTTCCTGGGTATGTCCATCCCTAGACCGAGCAGATTGTTGATCCAGTTAGGGGCATACAGCCACCTAGATTTCACCTGGCCATGAAAAGGTTGCCACTGTTGCTGAGAATTAATCCTTCAGTCTTTCTGTCGATGATCATTCCTTCTCAGGTATGTTTGGTGGAGGAAGAACCCAGGAATATCCTGGGAAGAACCACTGACCTATGGGAAGCTACTGGCAAGCTTTCTCACATACCCATGTTGGCCGAGCCGAGACTCGAATCCATGCGGACAGAGGTGAGATGTCAGTGATCTGTAAAGGTGAGTGCCTTAGACCACTCGGCCACCCAGGGCCCCTTGTCTAGGCTAGGTACATCTGAAAGATAAACATTGTTATGTGATTTGTACCAGTGATTTATGACCGCCAAAACAGTACATTGATTGTCTGGACAGCTGGACAGGTTGGTCGGCAACGGGGACATTATACATCAAATGATATATAACTTGCGGGCCAGTCCGGCCAGCTAAGTCAGAAGGTAATCCTGCACTCCCAGCTTCAACGTTCCTAAGTCCATGCACTTCAATGTTCCTAAGTCCACGCACAGGTGAGGATAGGGACTTATGCTCAGTGGACTGCAAAACTGTTTAAAAATGAAATGGTCTTAGTTTCGTTTAACTTGCTCATCTATATTCTAGATGACAGAGCTTGCTGTAGTATGTGTATATTACACAATTCTAATATAGCTCGAGTGGAATTGCTGGGCATAACTTCTATTGGATCTGAAGTGACCATTGCTGTAGGTGCTATTTTAGGTATCTCTGTCATGGATTGGGGTGGCATCTCAATGTCCCCCATAAAACTGGTCTACAATTCTGAATTCGGGTGAATGCTTAATACTTCGTGTTTGGAAGATCTAGACAGTGCCTTTTTTCACGGCCCTTCAACTGCCTTTTGAAGATGATGGACCAAGCTTCTTCGGCTAACATTGCAGGCAAAGCATGTCGCGTGGTTGTCCTCCATGACTTTAAAGCATCTGCACTTCTTGCACTTGACTGACATCTCTGTAATGAAAGAGAGAAGAAAAACAGACAAGTGCATACAACAAATATACAAATTGTTCAAAATAGGCAACCTCGCATTATCGAGATGACCTAAGAAGTGTGTAATAAACTGAAAATTAACAGCATAATACAATTACACCGGTGAAAACTTTAGTGTTACCGATCATATGACATAGACAATAACGAGCAGTAAAAAATGTTATCAATACGATAGGTTGTTGGATGGTCAAAATTGATTATAAATTGCAATGGATTCTTCGGAGGCACTGTTCACAGTTGCAAGCAAAAGTTTAAAACTAGTAAACATCTAGGATATGGGTGGCCGATTAGTAGGAACTTGCGGAGTCAACATGTAAGAGTATCATCCCTTTGTCTATATGATATACAGATGGAAAAATGTTTTTTCATCTTCCAGGGAGGGTTGGATTTGGATGTAGCAGAGAGTAATTTCCGAATATTAATGTGATTGGATAATGTATTTGATGGAAAAACAGTAGTGTTTGCATTAGCCACTTTTAGAATGGCATGGTGCCATGCCCTTTTTCTTGCGCACCATGATACCCCTTTTAAGTACCATGCCTTTTTTGGGGTCTTTTCCCACAGTGCCATGCTGCCATTCTGCCATCTTTTAGTACCCGCTCTTCTGCCTCAAAGGGTCACCAAAGCCTGTTCATTAAACTGCACCATCAGGTAAATATATAATGTGAAGTTTATTTACTGATTAATCCCATATGGTGCTCTGATAAGTGCCCAAGGCAATGCCACTAATGCGAGATAGTTACGCACTGAATCTGAGCCTGTCAGAAAAATGTTTTGTTTTAGCAAATAATTTATGACAGTTTTGTATAGTTGTCAATTCATACTTTAATGGTATTTCATGTAGATAAGTATTCTAAATTAGAGCTAAAATCGAATGGAAAATCTCTACTGCCATTTTAGTAGTATTACTACATTCTCAAATGGACACAATCCAAGGATACACCAAATAGTACTGACTGGTTATAGCATTCTTTTAAAAGGCACATTTATTGACCTAGTATAGAAACATATCCTGCCCTTTAATAAATTAAATGACACTTCATCAGTGAAATTTTAAAAATATATGAAAGAAGAAAAAGAAGACGAAGAAGAAAAAGAAGACAAAGAAAAAGAAGAAGAAAAAGAAATAAGGCTAATTACAATTATATTCACTGTAACTAATGACTATTATTACCGAGATTTTTATTTTGTGCTTTTTACTAATCATACATTGATTTCCTTTAAAGGAATTACTGATACATGTATCTTTTGCAAAGGAAAGAAGAAGAAAATCAGAAGTCAATTACTGAGAAAGACTGTATAAAGGTTTTCACTCCTGCAACTTTTGTGGGTGGACTGCATATAAAAATGTGGGGGTGGGTGTACAACTAATTAAAATGATGTAATACTTACTTGTTGCTATTCCGTTGCTTACCTTTCTGGGACAAAAATTACCCTTGTCCATATATGAAAAATTAAATCTTCCCATTAGATGGAAATTTTTAGAAGTCTAGAAAGAACACAGGCCCAGTCTATACCCCACATCATAGGCCCATGCATAGTAGCTGTCCTCTTTCTTGGGACACAGACTACTTGTGGGACATCAGAGCAAGGTGGGAGGAGGGAATCTGGCAATAGCAACAGAAGGGAATCTGGCAATAGCAACAGTTAAGTATTACATACCCCCCCCCAAAAAAAACTACATTTTAATATCAGTAATACAATATCTGTTGCTACTGCATTGCTGAATTCGCCAGTGCGAAACTGCATTGCTGAATTCGCCAGTGCGGAGGGAGGCAGATGGCCTCAAAACACCCGATATAAAAAAGGATGTACTCATGCTTATGGTATTATGGTCCACTACTGTAAGTTGGTCAACTTAGGCCACTTTTTGCGCCACAACTATTTTCCCAAAGAAAATTTGCTCTGCTGTGCCAAAGACCAAAAGGAGAAAGTAGTGTGACAACTAAAACATTGCTTTCATAACATCCTCCAATGCCGAACGAGTTTGATAGGCCCATGAGGTAGCAATAGCTCAAACCACATGGGCTTTAATCTTCATGAATGAAAGGTTCCTCTCAGTAAGGGATGGCAAGGCCTCTTGATTGTGAGGAAATCAACAAAGAAATCAAAGAAATAGTGGATGCCAGAATATCAGCACAGCCTTTTAGAGGGAGGAAAAGACATTTCCTACCCTTCCTTCTCCCTTTCGAAGTGACCAAATAGAACCATAAAGCCCTAACTGGGCATAAGAGTTGATCATCCACAGCATAGATATGACTGAGATTGGGGATCTCTGCAGAAAGTGGAGCTATTGAAGGAAGCAAGTTTTTGGCTTAAAAAACCCCAGCTGACAAAGGAGAGAAACAAACTCATAATTGCCATTGAACCATAAACAACCTTTTTCTATAGACAGGGAATTGCTCCTTCATCTCACAGATGCTAGGAAACCAGGAAAAGTTTTAAGGGTAAGGTTCCCTAAAGAAGCTTCACCCTTCAGTTTATGGTGGGTTTTGACAAAGACTGCAACACATATGAGAGATTCCATCTGGGCATTAGTGAGTGAGACACCAGTCTCTGTGGCTCAAAATACCTGATAAGACTGGAAATATAAGGATCTGAACCAATGGCCAGGACTTTTGAGAACTTGAGAATGTTGGAAAGGGTTGCCATGTAGAAACTAAGCACTCTCCCTCTCGAACAGGAATAGAAGAAAGTCTGCCAATGCTCTCAAAGAGGGACAACTAGGATTAATGCATTTCCTACTACAACAATTGCACAAGATTCTCCATACATCTTGAATGTCACCTGAGGTATGGTAGCATGAACGTATTGTCGTTGGAGACTATTACACAGTGACTCCTTACTTGGTTGACACACCCTGTTGGGGTAAAAATACCACCTTAATTTCCAAATTGTTTATGTGTAGGGTAGTTTATTCCAGGGACAACAAACCCTTAAGAACTAGCCCTTCCAGCTCCAAGTGAGCATCCCACCCTGAATCTGTTGTGTCAGTGAACAGATAGGAGTGCGGTTCAGGGGCATGTATCGGGACTCCAGTCAAAACTGGTCCTGATTGGCCCACCAACTCAAGTGGTGGTGAAATTCTGATCCTAGTGAAATCTGAGTTGTCAGGAGATCCCTGTGGTTTCCAGTTCACCAGAAGGAGAAGTTGGAGGAGGCACAATTGTAGTCTTCCCAGGGGAACAAAGTCCACCACAGAGTTCAAGGTCCCCAGTTGGGATAGATATAAGTGAGCCAACAATGAAGTCATGGCTTTCAGTGCCTCCAAAAGGGCAAGGATTCTGTCTGTTCTGCCCAGAGGGACACAGGCTAGCTCTGATTTCTCAAGGCTAGATAAGAGTCCCATCTGAGTCACTATGGACCAGCAGTGGGACAGATTGTGTCTGAGGGGACTCTAAGAGGCCATTATGGAGCAACCAGTCGTCGAAATATTGGAGGATAGCGGTCCGAGTGACCTCAGATGGGCAGCAACTACTCCCATTACTGTGGTAAAGACTCTGGGTGCACAAGCTAGGCTGAATGCAGTGCATGCAATTTAAAAACCTGCCGGTTCAGGCAAAACCAGAGCTACAAACCTGTAAGGAGAAAAATTGGGATGTGAAGGTATGCATCCTGAACGTCGATGGAGACTGCCTAGTCGCCTGGCCTTATGGCATTCCTGACTGAAACTGTAGTCTCCATCTTGAATGATTCCTCCTGAAGAAACTTGTTTAAGGCGGAAAGATCGTTAATCAGAGGAAGCTTTCTGCCTCTTTTCAATGCCAGGAAAATCCGGGTGCATAAGTACTACAGAAAGGTGTGCACCTCTTCCCTTAACCACACTAGATTTGACTGGTGGAAATGCATGGGGGTCCTTGCCAGAGATGGATGTTCCCGGAACTGAAGAGCGGTATCATTCCTTTATTATAGAGATGACCAACGAATCATCTGTTATGCTTGACCAGACCTCTGAAAAGAAGGCTAGCTGAGCACCCAAGGGAATTCCTGGAAGAGGGATGCATGGCAGGAGAGTGACTGAGACCCTTGGACTGCAACCTCCTCCTTTGGAAAGCGAGAGGGGACTGAAAACTTGAGCCTTTCTGGTGACATTTTCTAGCTACAGATGGGTGAGAGGGAGGCTCAAACTGGGGTTGATTCCTGGACTGTGGCTGTATCCCTTTAAAGAACTTCGCTCACTTAATGCCCTGGGGGCAATCAGGATGAACACACTTTCTGGCCAGTTTCAATGGGCCAGGAGTGGATGTGAGACTGGTGCTGTTCATCCCTCAGGTCCTGAGATGCCACAAGGAAGCAGCCCTAAGAAGGTTCTTACTGTGATCCAGTAAGACTTTATAAGTGTACAGGGCAATATCCCTGCAGAGGTGGAGCAGCTCTGCTGACATTGCCGTGCATATCAATAAGGCATGCCTAGAGGTCTTGGCAACCGCATCCAGCTAGCTCTGTAGCATGACTGGAGACAGAGATTCCTCCTTCAGCTGCCGAGAAAATATCAGCATGCGAGGCTATGTGGACTAGCAACCTAGCCTTAAGTTCCAATGCCTCCAGTGCCTTAACTGGAAGGCAAGCCCAGGTCTCAGTAGTTATTCCAACTTGCGATGCCCTAGCTTCCAAGGGGTAGGCTTGAGGGACCAGGCAGGAGAGTGTACTCCGTAGCTAGCTGCAGAGACCAGAGGTCTCAGCATAAAGGGGGTAACAGACCACCCCTTATGCTGTTAGCACTCTCCTGGCCCTTACAAAACCTTGGACAGAGCTCATTCACCATAGCCGAATGGGGAGCAAAAGGAGAACTGGGCTTGAAGCAGCCCCTGTGAGTCTCTCAAAACAGGATAATTTTCTTGTCCTCTGAGCCCGAGAGCTTGGGACACAAATCCTAGGGAAAAAGGCGGTTCATTTACCTTTTTGAATGACCAGATCTCTTCATCCTCTGCCGCCTGAGTTGACAGGTAAGAGGAGGCAGAGGACCTGAAGGAGGTGCCTTCTCAACCTGTTCTTTGGAGAACTCACTCGAGTCCACTAAGGCAGACAGGACATCCTCGTCCTGCTCTCGCACCTGGGAGGCAGGACTTTGCAACCCCATGTCCTTCTGTTGGGAAGATGTGGGAGTAGGGGTATCCTTCTTCTGTAACTCCTCATGCTGAGCACTGGGACTGCCCCTAGTAGCAGGCTTGGCAGGAACAACGAGAACATATCTTGACCTTCCTCAAGCATCTGGGGGCAGAAACCAGTCCCCCCACCTTCCTCTTTGTCTCCACAAAAACAGGTGATGTTGGTCTGCAACTCACAATATTAGTACTGCTATGAGGCCAAAGCCCATGTGTACATGGCAACAAATGGGAAGGACAGTTCATTTCCCTGAAACTGATGCCCCCACATCCCACTTGGATTAAGAGGGATCATAGGGAAGGGGAGCGGGATGTCACCCCCTTTCCTAGTCTGGCGTGTGTATGCAGACTCCCGATCTCTAATGGGGTTGATCGGTAGCCAAGGGAGAGGGGGGTCTCAACCCAATTCTTGTTCCTGAACCAAAAGGGTTCTAATGACCAGTGACCGGTACTCGAAGATTGCTGCCTGGTGCCTGAAGTCCCATGATCAGAGCCCAGATACTGGTCCAATCTGATGGAGGAGTCCTCCACAGAACTTATGGAGCCAGATTGCTGCTCTCCCCTTCCAGGGAAGCTCAATCATCTTGTCGTCATCACCATGCTAATGACTTGGAGAGGGTGCTGCTCCTCCCCACCTGGGGGGTGGGGTGGGGCGACTCACTCTCCAACTTAGTTTTTTTCCCTGGACTGAACCTTCACTGGCACGGACAGAGTCGGATCGACTGTCAGGGATCCCAAGGGCCTTATATTTCTCTGAAGGAACAATCCCATATCCTCCTGGGATCAAGGAGTTATCTTCTTTATTTGAGTCCCAAACCTCGTCTGACCACAAACAACAGAGCGGACAACAGTTCGTACATCTGCAGCTAGTGCAAGACGAGCAGGTGGGTTATGTATCCCAAGCGGCTCTCCTATGCTTGCATTTGCCCACACTCTGTGAAATTTACTGCTGCAAAAAAAAACATTTTTGAAAAGAAACAATAATAAAAAATGTTGATAAAAGTGATGAATGGTGTGAGACCTCCATCAAACACAATTTAACACCAGCAATACAATACCTGTCAATATAGTATTGATGATAATGAGTGGTGTGTGACCACCAAAACTCATTATTCATGATAATGATGGCATGAGATCCCCTAAGTGAGTCTAATAGTCATAGTAATATTAATCAACATACCAACAAACCAGATATTTTTCAAAATATATACGAAAAATGGAGGTCACAAAAAATTCTGGATATGAATGGGAAGACAATTACCTACCCAAGAAGTCCAGAAACATCCAGAAAAATTGAATCAATGATATAAATTGGAGTAGTTAAGACCTACCCTATCGCCAAAGGGGGAGGGTAACATAAAGGACACTGGTGATAAAACAGAACAAGAATGCCTAAAAACTCTACCAGACAGCTATGCTACTATTAAATATACAATGGACTGAGGGTGTAAACACTCTAAGAATATGGAATCCGTATTTAAATGCCATGAACTATGTCTTTGACCTGACAAAGGCAAATTTTCCACTAGAGCATGATTGAATTCAACCAAACAAAGATGTCGCCCAAGAACGAGGATGGCTACTGTGCATGGGTCTGTGACATGGGGTACAGACTGGGTATGTGTTCATTCTAGTTCTGGACTTCTAGAACTTTCCATCTAAAGGGAGGATGGAATTTTTCTTACACGGATGAGGGTACTTTCTGTCCCAGAAAGGTAAACAATGGCGACAGATAATGTATTACTGATATTAAACATAGGATTTTCAGAACAATATAAGTCAACTTCCTGATGCAGATTAATTTTTTTTTACAACCACAACAACAATGACAACAACATAATAATGATAATATTAATAATAATAATAACAATAACAATAACAACAACAACAATTCATTATAGAATTAGGTGCCCTTTTAGAGGATAATTACAACACCCTTTTTATGCATGTGCCATAAGGCAGAGCATATTATGTTATGCTGCCCATTCATTCATCTGTTATCAATTTCGTTTCTGCACAATAACTCGAATTGTCCACTATCTATAGTTAACAAACTTTGTGGATGGCTTGCACCTGGGGTAAGGAAGATCCTTACTGGTTTAAGGGTCAAAGGTCATGGTCACTGTGACTGAAAAAAGAAAAAAAAAAAAAAAAGTTTTTTGTACATTACTTTGAGTTCTCCACCATCTACATTTACCACATTTTGTGGATGGTTTGCACTTGGGGTAAGGAGGAACACTATTGATTTCAGGGTCAAAATGTCAAAGGTCAAGGTCACTGACTGAAAGAAGAAAAATGGTTTCCACACAATAACTGGAGTTCTCCACCATCTAGTTATCAAACTTTGTGGATGGCTTGCATTTTGGGTACAGAACAATCCTATCAGTTTTGAGTCAAGAGATCAAAGATCAAGGACACTGTAACTGAAAGAAGACAAATATTTTCAGCACAACAATATGAGTTCTCCATAATATACTGTTACCAAACGTTGTGGATTACTTGCACTTAAGGCAAGGAAAAATCCTATTGATTTTGGGGTCAGTAAGTCAAAGGTCAACGTCAGTGCAACTTAAAAAAAGAAAAATGGTTTCTACATAACATTAGTTCTGGATCACATACCTATACCAAACTATGTGGATGGCTTGCACTCGTATTGATTTTGGGTTAAAAGGGCAAAGGTCAAGGTCACTGTGACTGAAAGAAGCAAAATGGTTTCTGCACAATACCATTATTTCTTGATCACACACCTATACCAAACCTTGTGGATGGCTTGCACTTAGTGTAAGGAAGCTTACTGATTTTGAGGCCAAAAGGTTTAAGTCCAAGGTCACTGTAACTATGACTGTAAGAAGAAAAATGGTTTCCATGAAATAACATTAGTTCTACATAAAAGGCCTGGATCAAACTTTGTCAATGGATTACACTTTGCATAAGGAAGAAACCTATTGATTTGGGGGTCAAAATGTCATGGGATAAGGTAACTGTAACTGAAAGAATAAAAGTGGTTTTTGCACACAAATTTCAGTTATTCACAGTACTCAGATTCTGGAAGAAAAACTAAATAGGCAACCCAAATCAATAGTTCCAACACATCCATCAATCTTACTTACAGCACCGCTTTATCTACGTACCTATGACCAATAACAGGGTCACCGGCTGTTGCTTGGCATGAGTGATTGCATAGTATTACATAACACTGGTAAACATTTGGGAGCTAAAACTGGCCATGTCCCACAAAGCAGACTAAAATGTGGAGACTATTTAATAACTTCAAGTTTGAGTAACTCCCAAAAAATACTCATTAAATTTAGCACAATTTTTCTGAGTTATTATTACAAGCAATAAGTCTGAAAAAAGTTCAATTTTTTGGCAATTTGTAGAGTTTTATAACCAAATGAGGTTGTGTGCAGTTAGGGCAAGTGGTACAACTCTCAATTAACAAATTGCTTTAAACAATAATGGCAGAAATTTGTTCTCAGAAACTGTTGTTCAGATACAGAGGAGGTGGAAGTCGTTCTGAAAAGTTTTGTGCAAGAAACTCAAGCTCAAAATACTAATATCAAATTTGCCAGAGTTTCTTGCTCAAAATGTTTCTAGAATACAAAGCTTGATGTTTTTTGCTTGTGTACTGTATTTAACAGAGAAGTACTAATAATCAAACCATGGGGTTCCCATTCAAGAGAAAAATGGACCATTCTGGACAATAGTAGTGAATTTAGAGACAAGATTAACATGACTAGTGCTCAAGAAAAAAATTTCTCACACACAGGCAAGGACAAGAAGCTTTTGAAGAAGCACATGCCCCATGTAAAAAATCTACTTGCCTTGAAAAGTTTTTGGGATTATCTAAAAAAATCAACATGCCCCTTAGGCATGTAGCTTTCAGAGGAACAAGAGGCCAATGTCATATTTAAACAGGCCCTGGGCATAGGGCTATCCTGTTTTTTGGAGTACTGATGACTAACTAAAACATATTTATATCCACATTTTTTGTGGATATACTGCGATAGGTCATATCAATTTGTCCATCTGCTAGTGTGTCCATACATCTATTCAGCCTGTCACCATTTTTCTTGTACCCATAACCCATTCTACACTGATTGAGGGAAAGGAATTACATCTGATATGTTTTAGGAGGCTGAATAGATAACAACAAAGGTTTCTGACCCTAGATGCTGCCCCCAGGGAAGGAGGGGCTAGGGGTCAAAGGTCACATTTTAATAGGAAATATGGGCTCTTCCTTGTAACCTAAACTCCATCCAATAGTACACCGATTGAGGAAGAGTGATCATATTTGGTATAATTTTTAGCAAATGACAACAGGTTTGAAATCCTGCATGCAGTTAGGTGAGAGGAGTTGGGAGATGGGTGTGGTGTGGAAGATAGCAAAATATTTTTAAAAAATGTGTGAGAAGGTTTCTATTTCTAGTTTCAATTTAGTATTGGTTTGTGGAGATATTCAGCTTTAAGAACATACCATCTTCAGTCCAGCCTCAACCCCCTTTTTCTTGTAGACATCAGAGTCAAAGACCTCTGACAGTGCCTTGATACTCTCACTGAAAGACAGCTGGGAGTGAATTTCCCCCATTGATACCACCCTATGTGAAGTTTGCATGGTTTGTGTAGCTGCATTGCTTGTGCATGATGCCCCTGAAATAAACACAAACAAAAGGTGAAATCAGTTTTAGGCATGTCTTTTATTTTTTGCTTTTTAAATTTTTTAAGTAATATATGTTTCTTGAATAATACTTACCCAATCATAATATGATCGGAATGGTGTTGGAAGCTCTATGCTTATGGTGAAGCACATGGCAAGTAATAAAGCAAATGCTAGAAAGAATTACAGAAATGATCTTAATGAAGATAATAAATAATCCTTTACTTGAAATAAGATGCAATAAGGTTAAGTAAAAATGGAGAGTAAGTACTATTAACTATTAGAATTGAGAATTAAGATGATGCCATATTGACCATCATATGAAGAAATTGACAACTGAGATGCAAAATATTTCTCTATGTAGAGGATAGTGAGAAATTCAGTGAGAAAACAGATGGAGTATACTTCCCTGATGATGAGAAAGCTGCTTAGACTGCTCAAACTTGAGAAAGAACATACAATTATAAAGTATTTGCTAGGCCTCAGAACTACTGTGCTGACTTGATGTGAGCAGAAGTAGTAAGAGTGGAATTTGACAGAATTAGGCATAATCAATCTATCCAAGGAGAGACCACTTTTGTCTGACTTCAGTCTCAGTAAGCAGACGATATTTTAGTTCTTGTAAGGCTAAAACAAGTCAAAGATTGTTGTTAACATATTTTTGTGTGTGGGGGGGGGAATGGAATTGCGAGGTATTGCAAAGACCCCTACTGACTGAGAAAGGAATGTATGCATCTAACATGGAAAGACTAAAAGCATGCACATATAATGCATGCTACCAAAAGAGGCTGAAAGAATTGTGCACAGGATATAGAAAAAATACATGTAATTTCTTAAGGAATTTGATTTCGGAGACATTGAGCATGTTTTAAGTCTCTGAATTACTATTAGGTCATTAATGTCATCACCATCATTATTGTTGTTTTTGTCTTTTTTTATCATCATTATCATCAAAATCTGCAGTTCCATGCAATGGATGTTCCTTGCATACTGTAGTCAGCATTAGTACAATTGATGCTAGGAGTCTTACCTGCTGCTGTAGCAGCTGCAGGTGGTCTGTGTTCAGGTATCACAGTTACGTCAGCATCCCCTCCCCCTGAGGCCTTCCTTGCCATCTCCTGATCCCACTTTTCTATCTCATCTGCAAAGAGCTTGTTGTCCTGGGTAACGACCTCCTTGAGGTCATCTGGAAGGTTGTCAAGGTCTGATGGAGGTCCACACTCTTCAACTCCTTCTTCTGCAGTATAAGTAATTGGCTGTACACATTTTGTAATCAAGGGATTAAAGCTCCAAACAAAAGTCCCTCCACTGGATCACAACAGATAGTCTGCTATACAGTCTGCCATATGCCATTGCACTATATCATCAAAGGTTTTGAGAATACTGATGGTTTGGAGGCTTCAGGTAATACTACATTAAAGGGGATAAATTTGTATAAACATAACTTGCAGGATACTGATACTCGAGTTACTTTTCTATTATCATAAGAAAATACCAAGATCCATATAAATATCTGCAATCTGATTTACAAATATTTGATGATTAAAAAATGCCAATATTTCTCTAAACATCTGCAATCTGATTTACAAAATATTTTATGATTAAAAAATACCAATATTTATTCCTCTAAACATCTGCAATCTGATTTATAAACGTTTCTTCTCTTTATCTCTAAACAAAGATTTGATAAACAAATTCGTAAAATAATTAGAGAGAAATATTTAAGAAATTGACTTTGATGAGCATTTATTATTTAAATGATTCTATATAGTAGGAGTACCACACAAAAGCTGTCAAACCATATAAAGGGATGTAACCAATCCAAGTCTAATCATTTCCACTTAGGATTAAAATCTGAGTTATGTCCCTGCATAGTCTGACAGGCCTTTAAGGACAAGAAGCCTGAAGAGCTAAATATAGAAAGTGCCTATTATTAGCAACCACAAACTAATCTTAGTAATAGAAGAGTAGAAAATATGCTAAAGGCTTCAGAAGCATTGAAATCTCTCTAAGCTGAAATGGTCCACATGTACTGTGCTATTCACATGGCCTATAGCCACATGAACTGTGCTGTTCACATGGCCTATAGCCAGATGTACTGTGCTATTCACATGGCTTATAGCCTGATGTACTGCACTATTCACATGGCCCATAGCCAGATGTACTGTACAGTAAAGCCCCACTATAGCACGCTTCGTTACAGCACGAATTTGGATATAACACGATCGTGGCATGGCTCCCGAAATTTCATATATTTTTTCGTACATGAAAAAATAAATATTGTTTTCAAAGTACGAAAAATAATGTGCAAAAAATTAAGTATCATTTTGAGGTAGAGATCATGTATGAATTTGGATATAACACGATCGTGGCGTGGCTCCCAAAATTTTACAATAATTTCAAAAATTTCTTGAAGTACTGCAAAAGTGTTAATCTTATTATTTTTTAATCATGAACAATAAAGCCAGTAAGTCTTCTTTGTGTTTTTATTCAATGCATTCTGTGTATAAAAATGTTGTTCAAGAGAAAGAAGATTCTCATCAGAATTTATAAATCAATTAATTTAAGTAATTGCTAATCATCAAAGTCAATCTCGCTGATAAAGGTTATTCAAATTATGGGGCAATGATTTATAAAAATGTTTTTTTAAAAAAAATTAAAAAAACAACACGCCAACACGCGCATGTGGCTTTGCGGTGTTATCAGACAATCGTCACGCAATCAATTGACCAGTGAATAATATCATGCATTCCCTATACAAATGACCATGTTGTTCCTTAACAATTATTCTTGCTGTATGTAGTCGTTCAAAGAAATAGGTGTCAGAGTGTTAATTAGTGGGTATTTACAACGGATAATGGGATACAGAAACGTAAAGCTATTACTGTTAAAGAGAAGCTTGAAGCCCTGGACAGGATTAAGTCTGGAGTTAAACAAATGCAATTAGCTTCAGATTTAGGTCTTCACAAGTCAAGCAAACAATGTGGTGGAGTGAAAAAGTTTCTTACCCGAATTTATAAATCAATTAATTTACCTACCTTTTTAAGGGAAGACAATAGACTATCAATGCCTGCTCAATCAATCGTCACACACATCCACTGAAACAAGTTTATGGTCCGAATTGTCAGGAGCAGTTTTGGTAATTGCCACACAAATGAAACCCTTCCTCCCTCCCACCCCCTTAACCCTTTTAATTTTCTAGCTTCAGATCATTCACATGTACACAGAAAACTGTCCTGCCAGTAACTGGAACAGAACCATTTAAGCTGTAGGGGTGGCACGATTGGCTAATATAATAAAACATTATACTCCCTGCTTTCGCTCTTCAGTGAAGCAAAGTCATAGTTATAAACAAAAGTTTAAATGAATATTGGGTTTATTTTTTCCTCTGTACGTTAAATAATGATGACTGTTTTTATAGAACTCACTGTGTAACCCATACAATCGAATGGTTTACTCCTAATCTGGGTTCAGGCAGTTTCTCATCGCAAGTACATTATGAGGTCAATACAGTACATATTACCTCCTGTATGAATTTTCAGGTCAAGTAAAATGTACTTTTCAAGCCTAATGCAGGTTTCCTTTTAGAAACTCCCAATGTCTGAATCATGCAGTTTATTGTCGGTCAGAAATCAGACCCTTTGGACATGTCCAGCAAATATGAATGTTGCAGGAAGAAGAAAAAAAACTTTGTCATAAGTTTGCGTGAATGTATTTGCAAAAAATTTAATATTACGATTTGATTGGATCTATCAAACATTTTTTAAAATATAAATTACGCTTCTCTGTGCACATTTTTGATGGAATTACTATTATGGATACAACCAGTTTCGACTGGTGAGTACATGTAATCTTTACTACTTACGCTCAAGTTGCCAATTTTGTATTCATAAAATAAATATTAAATATGTAATGACCATTTTAAGTAGTTCTTGTTTAATATGGAACAAGTTTATAACTGCGTCAATGAAGTCCGTAGTATTGCCCCGCCACCCTGATTTAAGATGATAACTGTACCAATGAAGACGTAGTTTTGCGCCCGCTATTATATCCCCCCCCCCCTTTTTTTTTTTATGCAGGCATCATTTTCTTCAGGTAAATGATATGGTTGGTTATAACACGGTTCAGGACATAGCACGATCTCGTTTTGTGGACCCCGACCATCGTGCCATAGCGGGGATTTACTGTACTATTCACCTTGTTTACAGCGAGATGTACTGTACTATTCACATTACCTATAGCCAGTACTGTGCTAGTCACATGGCACCTTTATAATGGAGTCTCTAAATATCAATATTTATATTCAGAGAATATCTGGAGAAAACCTCTCTGCATGAACTCTTCTAACACTGAATTACAGGAGCAAATGCTGAATGATACTTGTCTTAAGACTCCACCTGCTATAAAACTGCATGAATGAATGGCTAACATGACACAACAACGTGTTCTAGACCATATACACAACCCCTATTTGACTGTTCAAGATGTCTCCTATCCTAATCACATGTATAACTGTTGAAGAGACTCACTCGAATGAAGTCAAAAATATGTTGTATTTATCTACTAATTTACACTGCACTACATTGTGTAAGATGTAGCTAATGTAGTCTGGCCTTAGCTTCAATGTGTTGAAAGATGTTTGACTCAGACAGATTCAAGACCCACCGGCAGTTATTCCTTTAGGGATAAAGTCTAATATACAAAGTAACCCACAAAGTGACCAGACAGACCGCAATCTGTACCTGTGATATTACACAAACATATATGACTGAACTACATTCGATAACACCTTACATCAGCAACAAATGTAACATGGTTAATCCACTTTGAGTTAACTGTATACACATCGGCAATCAATGTAACTTACCCATTGTAGAAAGTCTCTTCTTGTCCACATACATCAAGCAATATGCACTAGCGTTGTGATACCCTCCAACACTCTCCTTCTCTAATTCTACCCATGAAGCCTCACTAACTGTGATATCATTAAATTTAAGCCACTTCTTTCGGTCAGTGTCGTACATGTATGCCCAGTAGTGACCAGATGCAGCCTGGCCCTCATGTACTAATACAGCATGCAGCTGGTATGGAAACTGTAAGCAAATATGGACAACATCAATTAAAGTGATCACTTTCAAATGAGGCTACCCCTTCTGGAATGGCAAGAAATTTCAAGGTATTTTGTGTCTTGTCTGTTGCCTTTGGAAATATGTAGGTTTTTTTGTGTTTAGGGGGAGAGGGTAAGAACTAATTTTAATGATGTAATACTAACCTGTCGCTATTGTGTTACTTACCCTCGTCCATATAACAAAAATTCCATCATCCCATTAGATGGAAAGTTCTAGAAGTCCAGAACTAGAAAGAACACAGACCCAGTCTGTACCCCACATCACAGGCCCATGCGCAGTAGTTGTCCTCTTTCTAGGGACACAGACTACTTCTTGGACATCAGAGCAGGATGGGAGGAGGGAATCTCGCAATAGCAAAAGGTAAGTATTCAATCATTAAAATCAGTTTTATCCACCACCAAAACTACATTTTAATATCAGTAATACATACCTGTCACTATTGCATTGATAAATTTGCCAGTGTGGTGGGAAACTGATGGCCTTAAAAACTGGTATAAAGAAGGATATACTCACCCTTACAGTAGGAATGTCCACTATTGTAAGTTGTTATCAGCTTGTGCCACTTATGTGCTCCAACTTTTGGCTCCAAAGAAAAAAATGACATTGCTCTGGTGTGCCAAAGACCGAAGATAGAAGGAGAAGTAGTGTGTGACTGCCAAAATCACGGCTTTCATAACATCCTCCAATTATGAATAAGTTATATAGGCCGATGAGGTAGCAACAGCTTTAATCTACATGAATGCAAAGTCTCTCTCTGTAAAGACTGATAAGCCCTCTTGATTGTGAGGACAATCCACCTAGAAATATGCCAAAATATCAGTACAGCCCTTAAGAGGGAGGAAAAGATGCTTTCTACCCTTTTAAAGTGGCCAAATAGCATGGTAAAACTCTAACTCGGCATAAGAGTTGATCTTGGTCATCCCCAGCACAGATACTACTGAGACTGGGGGTCTCAATAGGGAGTGGAGCTACTGAAGGAAGCTGATCTTTTGCTGAAAAAACCTGGTTGACAAAGGATAGAAAAAGACTCATAATTGCCACTGAACCATAAACAACTTTTTTTTTATAGACAGGGCTTGAAGCTCGCTCCTTCATCTTGCAGATGCCAAGGAGAGCAAGAAAACAGTTTTAACGGTAAAGTTCTCTAAAGAAGCTTCACCCAGCACTTCACATGGGGGTTTTGACAAAGACTACAACATGCACAAGAGATCTGGGCATTAGTAAGTGCAGCTCAAAATACCTGATAAGATCGGAAATATGAGGATCTGAACCAATGGCCGGGCTTTTTGAGAACTTAAGCATGTTGGAAAGGGCTGCCCTATAGCCCTTAATAGTATAAACCAAGTATTCTCTTTCTTCGAACAGGAAGAGAAGAAATTCAGCCACTGTGCTCAAAGAGTGATGGCTAGGATTAATGCATTTCCAACTGCACCAATTGCAAGAGATTCTCCACTTTGCATCAAAGAAGTTGGATGTGGACCATCTCCTGGCCTGAATGATGCAACCAGCAACCTTACTCAAAAAATTGTCCTGGCAGATAGGTTGCTTGATATGAGCCAAGCGTGAAGGTGGAGAATCTGTGGGCTGTTATGCAGAAGAGAACCCAGTACTGTAAGAGGAGGTCCCTTCTCTGAGGCAATGTCCTAGGCTGGTCTACCAACCAGATGAGATCGCTGAACCACGATTGTTGAGGCCACCGAGGGATTATCAAAATGAGCTGAGCAGTGGAGATCCCGACTTTGTGGAGCACTTGTGGAATCATCCTAAATGGTGGGAAGGCATAAGCAGATGATCCCACTTCAGACTGGAGGCATCCACTACTCAGGCCCTCTTGTCTGGGACTGAGGAAACATAAAAGGGGAGTTTGTTGTTTAGCCTTGTCATGAACAAGTTCACCAAGGGTCTCCCCAACAGCGTGAACAGGGACTCTGCTACAGATTGGTGCAGAGACCATTTCTTGAGGACTGGTTTGCCTCTCCTGGATCGACTGTCTGCCAGAATATTCTTATTGCCAGGAATATGATGAACTCAGAGGGTAATCCCTTCTGAGGTTGCCCAGTGAAGGTGGTTCCAAATCTGCACACAAAGAGAAGGGACATGTGTGAATCCTTGTTGCCTGAGGTACGCTACCACCGACGGATTGTTGGAGGAGATCATCACACAGCGATTCCAACTTGGTTGATGAATCTCTGTAGGGTTAAAAATACCACCCTCATTTCCAAATTGTTTAAGTGTATGGTAGTTTCTTCCCATGAATCATGAAGAACTAGCCCTTTCGGCTCTGATTGAGTACCCAACCCTGAATCTGATGTGTCTGAACAGATAGAAGTGGGATTCTGAGGCATGCATGGGGACCCCGGTCAAAAGCCTATCCCAACTGGCCCACCAACTCAAGTGGTGGTGAAATTCTAATGCAAGAAAAATCTGAGCTGTCAGGGGATCCCTGTGCAGTTTCTAGTTAGCCAAAGGTGAAACTGGAGGGGGCGCAAGTGCAGTCTTCCCGGTGAATCAAGTCTGCAGAAGAGCTTATGGTCCCCAGTAGGGATAGATATAAGTGAGCCGACAACAAAATCTTGGCTTGCAGCACCTCCAAAAGGGCAAGGATTTTGTGTCTGTTCTGTCCGGTGGGACACAGACTAATCCCCTGTTAGTGAGGAAATTCATTCCCATATACACAAAATCCTGATGTGGAACTAGCTCTGATTTCTCTAGGTTTGGTACGAGTCCCAGCCAGGTCACTATGGACCAGCAGTGGGACATATAGTGTCTGAGGGCCATTGTGGATAAACCAGTATTTGAAATACTGGAGGATAGGGGTCCCCAGTAATCTCTGGTGGGCAGCAACTACTCCCATTACTCTGGTAAAGGGTCTGGGTGCAGAGGGTTGGTTGAATGGCAGAGCAGGAAATTAGAAAACCTGCAGGTCCAGGCAAAACCAGAGCTACTTCCTGTGAGAAAAAATTGGGATGTGAAGCTACACATACTGAAGGTCAATGGACACTGCCCAGTCGCTGGTCTTATGGCATTCCTAACTGAAGCTGTAGTCTCCATCTTGAATGGTTCCTCCTGAAGAAAATTGTTTAAGGCGGAAAGATCGATAATCAGAGGAAACTTTCCATCTTGGGATTGCTTCCTGGACTGTGGCTGCATCCCTTTAAAGAACTTTGATGAAGGCCCTGGGGCAATTGGGATGCACAAGCTGTCTGGATGGTTTTGACAGGCCAGGAGAGAATGCGAGGGACCAGTGTTTTTGGTCCCTCAGGTCATGAGATGTCACAGTGGGAATGAGACCTTCAAAGAGAGTCTCTGCCTCCAAGGTAGTGGCCTTAAGAGGCTTGATCTGCTTGTCGCCATCACTGGGCTAACTGCCTGGAAAGGGCGCTTCTCCTCCCTCATGGGGGGTGGGGTGGGGCAACTTGCTCTTTGGCCTCAAAGGGCTGTGGGCTTGGAGAGGATGCTGCTCCTCCCTCATAGGAGGGTGTGACTCACTCTCTACCTCAGTATTTCTTCCCCTGGGAGGGACCATAGACCAAACCCTCACCAACACTGATGAAGTCAGATAGTCTGTCAGAGGTCCAAGAGCCTTATATTTCTCTGAAGCGAACAATCCCACATCCTCCTGAGATCAAAGAGTGCTCTTCACCACTGAAGTGCTAATCTTCTTCTGGGACCCTAAAGGCCCAGAGAAGGATCCCATATTCTCTTGGGATTGAGGAGTTATTTCTTCTAAGGGACTCTGAGAAGGATCCCATGTGTTCCTGAAATGAAGAGAAATAAAGACCTTTCTTCCTCCCCTTATACGATTGTCTGACCACAAACAACAGAATGGACAACTGCAGCTAGTGCAAGAAATACAGGTGGGGTGTGTATCCCAAGAGGTTTTTGTATGCCAGCATTTGCCCACACTCTGCGACGTTTATTGCACATAAAGAAAATTTCTGAAAACAAGAAACAATAATAAAAAATGTTGATAAAAGTGATGAATGATGTGAGAACTCCATCCAATGCAATTTAACACCAGAAATACATTACCACATTACCTGTCAAATTTATAGTATTGATGATAATGAGTGGTGTGAGACCCCCTATGAGTCTAATAGTCAGAGTAATATTTGTCAATGTACCAACAAACCGAATATTTTTCGAAATATATGTATATGAAAAATGGAGGTCACAAAAAAATCCGGATATGAATGTGAAGACAATTACCTACCTAACAAGTCTGGAAATTTCCAGAAAAATTGAATCAATTATATAAATTGAAGCAGTTATGGCCTACCAAATAGCAGAAGGGGAAGGTTAACATAAAGGGCACTGCTGACAAAAGAAAACAAGGAGTGCCTCAAAACTCTACCCAAGAGCTATACTACGATTAAATATACAATGGACTGAGGGTGTAAACACTCCAATAATACAGAACCCATATTTAAATGCCATGAACTATGTCTTTGACATGAAAAAGGCAAATTTTCCGCTAGAGTGATTTAATTCAATCGAACAAAGATATCATCCAAGAGGATGGCTACTGTGCATGGGTCTGTGATGTGGGGTACAGTCCGAGTCTGGGTTCTTTCTAGTTTTGGACTTGTAGAACTTTCCATTTAATGGGAGGATGGAATTTGTCTTATGTGGATGAGGGTAATTTCTGTACTGGAAATGTAAGCAAGGCAATAGTGGCAGTTATTGTATTACTGATATTAGTGCAGATATGTTTTCATTTTCTATGACCATGCATGTGAGTCAGAAGGAGGGTCACTGTGGATTGATATATAAGGGCAGAGCTTCCTAACTTTACATTCCAAATAAGATAGCTATATATACCAAAGTTTAAATCTATGACCAAACTGAAAACTTTAACCAAAAACTTTAATGATTGTTGATGCCTATGCAGTCACTAATGCCACTGGAAGAATGAGTGATCCACATCCATGACTTGCCTATGCTTACACAAAAATGTTGCCACAAAAGAGAGGGGTGGCCTCATCAATAGGTGATAATATGTAGAACTATGGTGCAGTATGAGATGACCCTTTATCAGGGGTGGTTTCTCTTGAGAGCAGCCTCCCAAGAATGACTGCATATTGTTAATGGGGTTGTTTGTTTATTTAAAACTAGACACAAGCATTTTCTAGTTTTCTCTTTGTTAAACAGCAAATACATATACATATATATTAACTAGTGTGATCAAATCTATTTGAAATTCTCTATTATTAAACATGTATAAAAAAGTAAGACCTAATTTTAGCCAAATATAGTTTTGAAAGTGAGGTTTTCCATTTGCAGTGTCTTTTTTTCAAAATGTACACTGCCAAGACAATTCTGGATGTGCAACGTTTAGAAAGCCAATCACCAACATTGCATTAGAGATCCTAAAATGGCTTAATCTGCTGGACATGACTGACAAATAAGCTGAAATGACAATCTGCTAACTTGTCATGTCAGACATTTGACATAATGTGCCTATAATTATCCATGAAATTATGTGGTCATTTTGTTTTCCCAATTGTTTAAACACTCTATAGGCACTAAGCACAAGGCAAAAGAGGTGTGAAAGCTTATCTCCTGGACTTATAAAAACCTTATAACTGAATTATTACACCAGAGTCTATACAATAGAGATCATAACAGTCATTCACACCATGTGCTTTTTAACTATATAGTGTGATGGTGTGTCTGTACTTGTAAGAACTTTAGAATACAATATGTGAAGCCTAGGCTCTAAATAAAAAAGAAAGATACTAGCAACAACAATTAACTTTTATTATCATCCCCAAGAGTTGTTTGGGGACCTGAGCAAATAAAACTTAACCAATGAACCTGACCAAAATGCCAGTTAATTCAGTGTTATGTATTTTAAGGTAGTAAACCTGCTGAGTGGCATTAAATACTGTTGTTGGGTGAAATTCCAAAGTATATTTTTCTGAAGAAACAAATTCATTTTTATAAATAAATAATCTGAGAGAAAACTAGTGAAGCATGTATGGATAACACTAAAACTGAAGCAAGATAAAAAAATCCAGAACCAACAAGAACACATTTTCCAGTACATTTCATAATTAAGTATGAAAATGTTGGGTTTTTTTTGTTATAGCTTGTACCTCTGACAAATTAAATTTCACAAATATATGGCACCATGCTTAATATTTGGGAAAGAATGTCTGGAAAGAGCCATTATAATTTTAGGATCCGTGTTACATATGTATAAGATTTAGAGGCATGTCAGCACATTCTTGGCTATATAGTGCCAATTAAAACTGAAGTTATAAAAATGAAAAGGTAAAAATTGCAAGAAACTTTCGGAAGATAAACCATTCCATATAAATGTAAAAGGATCTTTTCATGTACAGAGAGTCTGATATAAGGACCCAATCATGTACCTGGAATTTTTGAAAAAACACCTACTGATGTACCGCCAGGCTCAGAAAATGTAATATAATCCAAAATCATAGTAGTCTGTCAGTAATACAATCTAAAACAATGTCAGCCTAGTCATTTAAGAAAAAAATATGCACTAATAACTCAACATGGGTTACCAGTAGAAGATTTAATTGCAACATTTCTAGGACATAAAGGTTTTTTACTTAACTTCAAATTGTTAGAACTGCACCCATTTCAAGAATTGTACCTTTTTCATGTTATCATCACTGTACATTTTACTGATGGCATCCTCCAAGGCTCCAATATTCTCCTGCAATTCTGCAATTCAACATGTCATTCCATTAATACAATGACTCCAATTAAGCACAGCAAACTTTTCCTTTCTAGGTATTATTGTTATGCTTGTCAGTAGCTTGGCCATTTGGCCATAAAATGCTGAATGTATTGCCTGTCTTTCCACATACAGATTAGACTGTGACCTAATTTAAATTTTTTACTAACTCTGTCACATTTATACAATGAAACTCTATGCCAGTAAAGTCTGTACTCAGAGGCTCTGTAACAACTGCTAATTTCAAATTAAATTTATAATACTAACTGAATAATTGCTATCTTCTGTAAGCCTTGGCAAACAAAAGACTGAATCAAAACTTATTCAACAGTTTTGTGTAAATTTCATTTGAAACTGGCACAATAATAATACTCTATTTATCACAAGATGAAAATCATGAATTTTAGTCAATAAAACATCAAACCAGAGAAGTGAAATAACTTCGTGCATTTTGGATGATGCAGACATTATGTCTGTCCCTTATATAATAATAATGAGGACTTTGTATAGCGCCTAATCTTTAGAATCTCTAAGCGCTTTACAACATTCCATAACACCTAAAAAACATATATAATGATATGATTACGAAAAACAAACACCATGAAATTAGAAAACATGCTGAAAATAGTTAAGGTAAGGAAACATTATTAAGTCTTTAGGTCTATTCTTGCAGTCGAAATAGGTGAGTTTTAAGAGCACTCTTGAATGAGATCACTGTGTCAGTGGGCAATTCGTTCCATGTTGCTGGGCCCTGGTATGCAAAAAAACCTTGTCTGTATGATATCATTTTGATAGTGGGAATAATGAGAATACGAGTGTCGGAAGAGGAGCGTAAGTATCTTGCTGGTGTGTACACATGGGTGAGGTGAGATAGGTATGTTGGACTGGAGCCAGTCAATGAAACATAGCATAGAGAACAAATTTTGTGTTTGATTCTGGATCGAATGGGTTGCCAGTGTAGGGTACAGAGCAGGGGGAGGTGTGCTCTGTTCGTGGTACTCTAAGAATGATCCGAGCAGCTGTGTTTTGAACTTTTTGAAGTTTCTGGAGTAGATACTGAGACGAACCAGATAGAATTGAGTTACAATAGTCCAGTCTTGAAAGTACTAAGGAACACACAAGTGTTTTAGTGGCATCAACTGAAAGATAATTGCGAATGGAGCTGATGCGTCTCAGCTCAAGATATGCAGCCTTGCATATGTTCATGACATGTTGGTGCAATGAGAGAGTACTGTCTAGAGTAACACCTAGGTTTCGCACTGACTGTGTGAATTTAATGTTGGTGTTGCCGATATTTATTGTTTGAGGTAAAGGATGTGAATGAGAAAGTCTTTGTGTTGTAATATGATGCTATAAAATAATTTGTGAGGTTATGATTTAATATTGAAATATATGAGATGGATTTATGAAAAGTCATTACAAAATCATCATAAAATGATAAATTATAAATCATAAAATGATTAATGCTGGTACTGAACAAGGCATAGTCCATGCACACTTGAATTGCAGTGTAATGCAAGGGCAAGTTCTTTTTCTGTCAGTTTACAAGTTTTTGTATTGGACAACAAACAAGAGGCCCAAATGGACCTGATACTGTTCACTTGGGTAGTCGACATACATCAGCTTCTAAATGTAAAAATTCACACATGTACTGAAACTGCCAAGCGAATGAAAAGCTTGGTGCATAGTTGCCAACTGTCTGTTAATGTTGGTGTCATTTATCTTCTTTCCTAGACCATATAGAATCACTTTCTTGGTACAAAAAGGACCAGTCACTTATAGAAGGAGCATTGTCCTCTAGATCTCTCCCTGCCATTTGGGAATTAGACCCCGATTCTTAACTCGGAAACTGTTCATAGCCCTACTCTTAAAGCATATACACTTTACAAGGGGAATTGATCTGTGCAGTCGGCATGGATTTCTGGTCTGTCCTTAACCTCCTGGAGCCTAGTCCCTAGAGTCATCATTTGGAAACAATTGGGATCCCCACCCAAGGGAGCTATGGTGGTTCTGTGGTTAAGGCATTGGATTTGTGACCTGAAGGTATGAGTTCAGTTCGCACCATCTGATCATCCTGGATGAACCACCAAATTTCTCAGGATTTTTTTTTTTAAGTCATGGGTTTCTTTTCTGTTGCTAATGAAATTTGGAAGCATTTCAGGAAGAAAGCATATTAGGTTATTTTTTAAAGTTTTTATTCAAAGCTAAAAAATATAAAATATACATTAAAAATAATTTGTGAGTAATGGCACTGAATATATGAAATGCCTTATAAATGATGCACAATACATGTGATACCTTAAACGACATATGTCTCAGGCACTTTAATATGGCAATAATAGTAAGGGTCAACTCTATTCATCCAATCATATCAAAGTTGCTTCAAAATATTCAACAATTTTAAATGAGGTCATATTTAGAAATAATTCTCTGACAAAAATGTTATAAACCTGAACAAGGTTTTAACAAGATATAAGCTGTATGATCAAAAGTGTTTCAGACATATGGCCTCTACAGTGTTTATAACCTCAACCCATCAGATGTGACATCACCTCATTATTATGTGTGGATGTCACTCATAATCGAACTCATCTGAGAAAACTTGATGATACAAGCTTGCATAGCAGGTATGATCAAAATTTGTTCATAAGACTTGTCTCTGGAGTGCTCACAAGATCTGCCAATCAGATGCAAGAGCATCTCATTAATATGCATGGCTATAGCTCATAATCAAACTCATCTGAGATCTTGATTATAGAAGCTTACAGTACAGATATTTGGCTTCTAAAGTATTCACAAGCTCAGCCAATCAGATGCAAGATCACCTCATTCACACTGTGAATGTCACTCATAAATGAACTCATCTTGATGATATAAGTTTACATATAAAATCTCAAATTAGCAACGACATATAAAATTCAACATAAATAATATTTAGTCATGAGCGGCAAGGTCAAGGTTTTTGACTGAATTCATGGGCACGAGATTCAGTTCCAATATATGCTACTGGACAAAATACCCTAATTTTGTAAAATGGTGACTAAAAAACTTCCATGTAAAAGTACACCGCCAGTTGATCATGCCTGTAATGTACAAACAAAATTATTTAATTGCCAGTTGATGATGCATGTAATGTATAAACAAAAGAATTTAATTGCCAGTTGATGATGCATGTAATGTATAAACAAAAGAATTAAATTGCCAGTTGATGATGCATGTAATGCACGAACAAAAAAAAGTAAATTAAATTAAAAACTTCAACAAAACTGATTATGTCAAAAGTAAATTTTTTTAAATAAAACAGTTTTCTGTGCATCTTTGTGAACAAATGAATAACATAATTTTTTTAAAATCAAACTGTCCTACACTTTAGTGTTGAAAACAAAAATTATATCCAAATGCAACACTTTACCATCAGGTACAAAATCTGCTTTCATCCTTATCTTCTAAGACTTGCTGAAGATTACGGAAATTTCTAATCAATACTGTAATTTCCTATTACAGTAGAACCTGTCTTGAAATACCACCCCTTCTGCCCCGAAATAATGGTCTCTCAATACAGGTGGTCTCTCATGACAGGTGATAACACTATATAATCAATAAATCTGTGCAATGAGAACCTGATCTTTCAATACAGATTTTACTGTACTTAACCAATCAATCAAATATTCCTTCTCTTGAAAAAAGACAATTATTAAAATACAGATAAATGTATTTACAGTATATGTATGTAGATATATATTGACAAAAACTTTGCTGGCAGACTCCTTTGTAAGGGTTAGAAGGTATGTATAGGGTTTAACAGCACACTGCCACAATTCTAGCTATATAGTGCCGATTAAATTTTTTTTAAAATGTAAAGGTAAAACTTGCTGAAAACTCTTCCATATAAACGTAAACATGTAGTCATACAAGATAAAAATAAAATAAAAGATAAAAGTAAAAATATAAAATTCTTTAAATATAGGGTCAAAGTTTACTATATAAAGTGCCTTCTTTTAAAGATTTTCTCAAGCGGTACATCATCAAAAAGCCTCTTAATTGAGTTCACATAAAAAACCTCGGTCTCACAGAGTGGATGTCAATACACCCAATATTTTCTACTGTCAGTGAACAATGACGAGGTATGATCTCTGGTCAAAGTTCACCTTTCAGGAGGAATGCTAGGGTCAGTTATGTTTTACCTTTAGGTAAGTGGCACAATACCACCTCATCTCTACAATGAAATCTATTTGAAGGATGCAATTCTCCAATGATGGGTCTGATGTTCCACATATTTTAGTATATAGAACATGCTGATATTTATAATATTTAAAGTCACTATATGGAATCTTCCATTCAGAAATGAGTGACTGCATGGCAGTTTTGGCTGCTCTCTCATTACCCTTCATACCTATTAACTAGGCAGCCAACAGTGCAGAATACTTTTTCCAGATTTTACGAACAAAACATGTTTCTCCAAGATAAAGGAAATTACAGGGTTGTCAAATTGAAGGTTTTGAAAGGCTTGCAGTGTGGATAGGAAATCTGAAAAGATGATGAAATCAGATTTGTATTAGTTTCTAAGTAGTTCAAAGATTTGAGTATGGCTGTAATTTATGTGGTAAAAAAGGAGGCTTTATCCAGTAACTGGCTTGAGATGGTGCCATAGTGTTGCAACAGCAGCTGCAACCTTGTCTCCATCTCTCGAACAGTCTGTATACAGGGACATATGGCAATGATAGGAAGCTCTGATTTTACTAAATCTACTCTGAAAAGCAAAAGGTCTGGGAAAGGATTTATTGTATTGGCAAATATCAAGTATTACTGGGTGTGGTGGGGGAATATTAGAAGGCTAGTAAAGTTGTCTTCGGAATTCAGAGGGTGAGTGTAGCTCTTTCCCTAGTATAGGAACTATTCATGACATCACTATCAAAAGTGCTCATTAGGAATTTATTAAGAGCATGTATGTACAAGTGGATCATGGACTCATCATGGATAAGAGTCATGAAAACAAGAAATTGATGCATTGAGAAATAAAACTTGCCTTCTAACTGTCAACACATATATCAATTATCTTTTGGTTCAAGTTAACTGTTAATCATTTGGACAGCTTTTGTTACTGCATCAAGAAGAATATGGCCATTCTTAATTTAATCTTGCTTAATACAGAAGATAAAAACAATCATACATGTAGTACTTTTGTGTAATTACCTCTAACATCATTCTCTACTTCTGTCCGCCACCGATGAAGGCAGTTGTGAAGCACCTTTAATTCACTCTCTGAAACCTCCCGTGGGGAGGGTGAGCTGACAACAGCTGTGGTCCGGTGGGGTCGTACAGGGGATCTCAATACAGATGGCATTGGCACTAGCACAGGTGCATCAGCTGGTGGTGATTTTACGGGGGAATCTGTCACCATGCTGTAAGAAAATATAAAGTGTTGGGTAATGTGAGTGTTATATTAGCATATTAATTAACAAATACATGCTTTGATTCTATAAAAGAAGACAATTATTATCAGAGTAAGGTTTATTATCAAAGACTGAATTTATATTGTGTTGTTCATTTCAACCTTTGCTGATGAGGTATGCCACAGAGCATAGTCAAAAGAAAGGGTAAGAAATATAGCTATTACAATTAATTTTTCAAGCTAACAGTAAGAATTTTGTCAAATATGGAAACATGATTCATGGTATATAAGTGTTTGATGTGCATCCATGACTAAGCCAATCAGAAAAAAGAGACACAAGTGGGCTTCACATTGCTCACCTGGATAACTGACATAAGCTTGTGAATGCAACTTCACACATGTATGAAAATATGGAGTACAAGGAAAAGATTGGATCACTTAGTTGCCATATTATCTACTAGGCCTTAAAAAAAAACATAATATGAATGTTTCTGGTTTCATGCTAAAAAAAAAAACTGGGTTGGTCAGTTGGAATAAGATTTGATTTTCACTCCTTTTCCTTTCCATTCCCTGAAAGTGAAGCATGGTTGCATGACCTAATTTTATTCTTTTGAGAAAAAACCTTGTCAGTATTACAATGGTCCCCCTCTTATAAGACCACCCCTTCTGCAGCAGGAAAGTGGCCTTATAAGAGGGGTGGCCTTTCTAAAAGGGGATAACACAGATGTGAGGAATAATTATATATAAAGAAGAAAGGCATAATTAATTTTTAAATATTTAATATTTCCTTTAAAAGTCACATGCATGCTATGGGATCAATATGATAAAACTTTAATGTGAGTTCAAGTCTTGGTTTGACCAATGTGGGTATGTGAGAAAGCTTGCCAGTAGCTTCCTTTGTGTCTGTGGTTCTTTCCAGGTTCTTCTCCCACCAAATATACTGGCCACCATGTATAGCCTATCATGTACTGAAAAATGGCACTAAATTCCACAAAACCAAACTTTGATATTTAATTTATCTTGACTTTTTTTATTTTCTTAACTTGTATACAGTGGTAACAATGAAATTAAATTGAAAATAAAATAATGAAAATATTCGAGAGATTTTCATCTTTAAACCCCATTATGTGTCTGCTAGATAGGGGTAAATTTGACATTTTTTGTAGTAATATGCTGGCTGCATTAGTGGGCTGGCCAACCTAGAGGGGTACTTTTGAACACTGACTTGTCAGTGCCAAGGGATTCTGCTCATAAAAAAACCCGGTGACCTCTGGTCAAGGAGGCAAGAGAAGGGCCACTTTACTCAATAACACAATGTTATATGATAGTTAGATAAACATTCTCTATATAATTAACTTGCATTTTAAATAAATTGCCCAGGGCTCAGGGCATACCTGCCAACCCCTACAGAGGTAACAGAGTACCCAAAGTGGCAAAAAAGCTAAATCTGAGCATACAAAGTGTAATCTATATATTACATGCCATAATTACAATAAACTATATGAAAAATGTACATTTAATTTTGCTACTAACCTGGATCTGAAGCTGGTTAAAGTTCTTGTCACAAATGGGCAAAATCCATGTGAATTAGTACCAGAATACAAACCACAAAGATATTGACAAATTATATATACACAACACTCACTATAACTAGTCTACATGTCTAACTTTCGCTGAGTGATTGTAAAGTCAACTCCACAAATTCTGCAATGATCATTACCATGTGCTCAACCTGAGTGCTGTATTACCCCTCTCATGTTCTTCTTTCTAAATTTGTAAAGCATTATGGCTTTGTCTTTTTACTAATCCGACATGTTTTAAAGTTTAAAAAGATCCCTTTGATCAGGGGCAAATATCAGTTCAGTATGTGCATTTGTCTTTTTATGCTCAGAAAGTACAGACCCTGAAACAGGTAATTTTACAAAATCTGCATTTCATTTGCATTTCATGTATCGCCTCATTGTTTTTCATTATGGTCTCAGAAATTAATTCAGATTTTGCATTTGTCACTTTCATCCATCATTCCCTTTCAGTTTAGCTCATTTGGCTTTCATTTTAGCTCATTTGGAATGAAATGAAATGCATTTACCTAAGTTGGGTTTTCTGTTTTTGAGTGTTACTGTATCGGGAAAGAACTACAGCTTTCAAATATTGTCTTATCTAAAGTGTGCCTTAATAAAATAGCAAATGCATGAAATCCAAAAGATAGCACAAATTTATGATAAATCAAAATATAACTGCAACTGCATTAAGTGCAACATGAGTAATTTGAACTGCACATCATATGCCTTCCCCGTGTTTAATAGTTTTCTATGTAGACATTAGTAGGGTATGGTTGACTTTGGGGTTTACTGACCAATGGGTCTAACTGACCTTGACCTTTGGTCTACGTATGCAGTCTTGCTCTATACTTAATGTCCAGAAGCCATAACTTTCTGATTAGACTTGCCATTATTGTAGCCTCTGATATATATTTAGAACCCAAAATCAAAAGGTTTCTTTATTATCATAAGTGCAAGCCATCCACAAAGTTTGGTCAAATAACTTACTCTTGAACAAAAATTGTTCTGCAAAACTCTCTGAGCCACAATGACCCTGACCTTTGACCCCCACAATTAAAAGGCAATATCCATATCCCAAGTGCAAGCCCTTCACAAACTTTGGTCAATATACATGGTATAGAACTAAAGTTATTATGAAAAAAAAAACCAGCTTTATTTTTTGGTCACAATGACCTTGACCTTGGACCATTAGACCCCAAAATCAAAAGGCATCTTCCTTTCCCCAAGTTCACGCCTTCCACAAAGTTTGGTTCAGGTCTGTGATATAGAGTTAACATTATTGTGTGGAAACCATTTTTTCTTTTTTCAGTCACAGTGACCTTGACCATTGACCTTTTGACATCCAAGACAATAGGCTTCTTCTTTACCCCAAGTGCAAGCCATCCCCCAAGTTTGGTACAGGTATGTGATGTAGAACTAATGTTATTGTGTGGAAACCATAGTTATTCAGTCACAGTAACCTTCACCTTTGACCACAAAATCGATAGGATTCTTCCTTACCCCAAGTGCAAGCCATCCACAAAGTTTTCTAACTATAGATGGAGGAAACTTATAGTTATTGTGCAGAAACAATTTTTATTCTTCCAGTACCAATGACCTTGACCTTTGACATTTTTACCCCACAATCGATAGACTTCCATCTTACCTGAAGTACAAGCCATACACAAAGTTTTGCAACTGTATATGGTGGCGAATACAACTTATTGTGACCATTTTTTGTCCTTACCCCAAGTGCAAGTCATCCACAAAGTTTGGTAACTATTAAGTTGGACAGTAAGAGTTATTGTGTGGAAACCATTTTTAGTGACCTTGACCTTTGACCCCAAAATTAAGACTTTTTCCTTGCCCTAAGTACAAGCCATCCACAATGTTTGATAACTGTAAATGGTGGAAAACTTGAGTTACTGTATGCAAACAAAAATTGGTAACAGATGGATAGATGGACAAACAGATGAGCAGATAGACAACATTATAACATAACATGCTCTGCTTGACCTGCTGGACAATATGAGTTATTGTGCATAAACCATATTTCTTGTCACAGTCACATTTACTTTAACCTTTGATCCCAAATCAATAGAATTTGTCCTTACCCCAAGAGAAAGCTATTCATAAAGTTTGGTAACTATAGATTGTGGACAACTAAAGGTATTGTGCAGAAACAAAATTGGTAACAGATGGATAGGCAGATGGTTTGATGGACTTCACAACATAACACTCTCAACCTTATGGCGGGCATATAAAAATACAGTTGTAGAGCATTTTTCAACAAACTGTATTTCCTATTTCGTTTTGTTCAAATAAAGATTGTACAGATACAACCACCAGTAATGTCATAATATCAATGGCAGTTCTTGTTTTATGTCTGCCTAAACAAGAACAATGTCACAACTTGTAAGGGTGAAAAACTGTCAGTGTAAAGAATCTGATCCTTGATGATTTAAGAGGACTTTCAATAATTGAAAATTTATAGGTTTAAATTAAATGATTTTCAAATCCATTCATGAAATGTATTTGTGTTTTATTCTGTATTTGTTTATTATTTACAGCTTTGCATTTTCTTCATAATGCATTCATCATTTTGTTGACATTCATTCAGCATTTCATTCAGGTTCATTCTGCATTCCGTTTGCATTTATTCTGCATTCCATTTTTCATTTCATTTATAAAATTATCCATCTCAGGATCTGTATGTAAATAGTCATTGGGTGGAGATCTGAAGTTTCCAAGTTATGACCAATGTCAGTTACATGTATAATTTGTCTTTTCATGCCCAGTAAATGTATATATCGTTATAGGATGGGATCTTAATAGTTTCCATATTATGACCCAGGGGCTAAGTTCCTAGGTGGGGAAGGGGGGGGAGGGAAGGGATGGATTGCATCTATTCATGCCCAGTACGCATAGATATGGTTATAAATTGATGATCTCAATTGTTTTCAGGTTATTACAGAGGGGATAAGACCCTTTGGGTCAGGATAGACCTAGGGATCAATGTCCAAGTCTGATATGTATTGACACTTAGGTCACTGATCACACATGCCAATTTTCAGACATGTCAGACATGCAACTTATGTAAAGTCACCCCTATCACCCCCAGCCCCACACCCAGGGCCATAATCTGAATTCCAAAATTGTTAGTACAATCTACACCTACAGGACCATTTTTCATGTGTCCAGCTTTAATGGTGTAGGAGTAGTTCAAAGAATTCCATATGTATGTACATATGCTTAATATACAAACCAACGGGTTGTATATCAATGGTCCCACACTTCTTTAAAAGTGCAGGAATAACAAATATGCATGATGGCCTCATTATTTCATAAGCATAACTATCTTAAAAAATCAGCAAATTTTCAACTTATACTTGTGTAAATTTTCAAAGATATTTTACCTTGAATGGGGTCTGGGAGATTCCATCTCTACATCTTGGGATATTGTCAGCTGGCAAGCAGACGTGTCAGGTTTACTCTTAGCAAACTCAAGAGCATACAGCAGGACATCTTGCAAAGGGAACCTCTTCTTGCCTGACCCATAGTTTATAAATCTGAAAATACCAAAGTTTGACATGTGTAAACATTTCATTAATGAAACTGTCAAAGAAGTCTGATCCAAATGAAACAAGAAAGCCACAACCAGCATGTTAAGCCAACATTCCAATTATAATATATTACCAAAACCTTAACAACAGTGTTGATGCCACTGTTGCAGCTGCTTGAAAAGTGACCACTATGTCTTGCTTTTCCACTAACCTAGTCTCCATAATAAATTTCCTAGAGAATATATGAAAGTAATATTGTTTTAGGAGTTATCATTCATCCCATACAAAGCTCAGATACTCTATGAGAAAAGGTGAGTTAATAGGCAATGTAGCTGTGTCAAAAAAGTTTAATTAAATATTGATGGTTCCGTGAAAAACATACAAAATGCATGTACCTGGACAGTGTCAACATAAGTTAAGTACCATTCAGTTCTGATATCATAAAGATACAGATAAAAGGTCTTAAGTCAGACAGATAGAATTTAAAGAAGAGCCCGTCAATGGGACTGACTCTACTGGAAAAGAATTTCCAGGAATACAAAACAAGACTGTTTCTTCTTTTTAACTGCAAAGTGTTGAAACCATCTCTGATATTCTTGAGCCATAACAAGATTTTCAAATTGGCTGCATGGTGGCCATATTGGATGTAAGATTGGAACTATTTTCATTTTGGACCAACAAGACATCATAAGACTTTTGGTTGAAACCCAATGCTGATATGACCATCCATTTAGGAGCAGCAATAACAAGATTTTCAAGATGGTCATCATGTCAACCTCATTGTATGTGTGTATGTATGTACTTTTAACGGCACCTCAGCACAATAATGGGTATATGGTGCCAATTAAAAGCAAAGTTCTAACACGAGTCCCTGTGGGGACTGATGCTCTACTGACCGAAAAGAATTTCCAGGAATTAAAGATAAACCATTTCTTCCTTTTAATTCCTGAGTGTTGAAAGTAACTCTGATATTCTTCAGAGATTAAAAGATTTTCAAATTTGCTGCTGTGGTGGCCATATTGGATATCATATTGGCACCATTTTCATTTCAGACCAAGAAGACGTCATCAGAAATCTTTTGGTGAAAACCACCAGGACTGAGCAAATCCCATAGCCCAACATCCCAGACTATTAATTTTCAAAGTTGGGCAAGTAACATTTTCGAAGTCGCTCGTCCGGAACAAGTCCTTTTTTCCTATTTTAAAAAAAGTCAGGCAAGTGCTTTTTTTCATGCCATAATCACTTTATCTACCTTTATCTGGCCATTCATGCCACTGGTCATACTGAATGCTTGATTCTACCCCTCTCCATGTATTTATTTACATCCTGCATCATACCTACCAGTGGTCATTGATAATGTGTGCGCATGAATGCATATTGGGCTAAGCAACCAAATTATTGGCCAATCAAAACATGTGAAACAAAACAAAGCTGGTATGATTAATTAGCAGTGTTTTAAATGGCTTCATTGTATTGTGTTTACTCAAACCAGATCCTCATAAACGACTCACCCTTTCATTTTAATCCTGCGAGTCAATCCAATTAAATTACTGAAAGACACTTTACCAACATTAGTGTCATTTCCCTTTATAAACTGATTAAAGGGCAGTGATGATTATTTAATTTTTAATTGATTATACAGAGGATTAACTTCTACGTCTGATATTGAGTTTGAAGTGAAACAAGTACGCTAATTAAGGAGCTGTCTCTATATCTAAAGGACAAAATATATGTTTTGATCACTTTAGAAGTAGTCAAGCAAGGTGACATTTATTATGCAGATAAAATAAGTTTACTAAATTATTTTCTCAAGGAAGTTGATTTGAAGAAGGAAAATTCACATTAAAGTGGAGGTATAAAATGTAAGGCTGCCACTATGTCTGAGGTAACTATTTCTCCAACAAAAAATGTCCAATATGACACTACTAAAGGACTGAAAAATTTTCAGCCGCATTGGATTGATAGTTATACCTGGCTTGAATTCATTGACAATATCCCAAACTGGCACAGGTTGGAAAATCAACCAGTGTATTTGTCAATGGAACTGATAAATTTAGGATTGAACCAATCAAGTCTCATGACAATTCTGGATGTCACAAGGCTTGTGCAGCACAGTATATGCATGCCAATAGCCAGCATGTGCAGAAATTCCCTGAAGTCAGAGTTGCTGATACTACACTAGGAAAGGCCCTTTCAAAAACAAATGAGACTGAAATGAAAAAATTGAGAGCCCCTTTTGACACAGCCTACAGTCGAGCCCATTATGGAAAACCATTTTCTGATATGGAAATGCTGTGTGCACTCCAGGAGAAGAACACTGTTGAACTTACAGAAAGTCTGAATTCCAGTAAATTCCTTTCCATTCTTGGTGATGGAAGTACTGATGTTACCATATCAGAGCAAGAAATAGTGCATATAAGATACCTGGACAAGGGAAAACTGAAAACCTCTGATGTAACAAAATGTATAGTATCAACCTATGTTTTTGAAATATTAAATTCTTGTAAGAAATAAATATGCTGTATATTATTTTGTTTGTTCTTTCTATGGATTAAAGTGCATACATCTCAGCCAACCTTGACAAGTCATTTACATTTTGGGACAAGTGAAAAGGCAGGAGGGACAAGTGAATTTTCCAAAACCACTTGACAAGTGGATGAAACAAAAATTGGCTCAGCCCTGACCCCATATCAATATTACAATCCATTCAGTGGGAGTAGTGACAACAAGATTTTCAAGACGGCTGTTGTGGCAGCCATATTGGATGCATGATTACCACCATTTTAATTTGGAACCAACTAGACATCATAAGAAGTCTTTTAGAGAGATCTGACCATCCATTCAGGAGAAGTAGCAATACAAAGATTTTCAACATGCCTACTGTGGCAGCCGTGTTGGATGTCTGAGCAGCACCATTTTCATTTAGAACCAACTAGACCATGGGATGAGTGTATGTGTAAAGTTTCATGGCAATCCTCCAAGTAGTTTAGGAGGAATAGTTATAACAAACTTGTGCTAATGGACAGACATATGGATGATTGAGAACAGACCATCCCATAAACTCTCCTGGTCTATGACCAGTAGAGCTAAAATTGTAACCAGAGTGTACCCAATGATTATATATCTCACCCCCACTTTCACTGTCTCAGTAGCCATTGCCAACATTATCATGCAGAAAATAAATTTAGACTAAAGTGATCTTGGCACCTTTTCCAACTAAAGACTTTTTAAAAATGTTTTATCTTTACAATTGAACTTTTAATCATTTTAAAATTTGAAATCTTAACTTTTAATTGGCACTATATAGCCAGTATTGTGCTGACATGTTGTGAAATCACCTATTTATCTACCTACCCACCCACCTACCTATCTACCAACCTACCCACCTACAACCTACTTACCTACTGTGACAGGGCTTAAGGTTTATGTGCCCTTCTTGGTCATTACACTATATATGTTGGCCATATGACTTCCAATGAACACAGCAGAAACCCGACATTGTAATTAATTCTAACTGATAAGAGTAACTAGCTTACTGTATTGTAATTACAAATAGTTACAAATGTTTAATCAACTGCCACTAGAACAAGCAATTTATTTTCTTTAAGTTTTCAAACTTCATAAAAAATTAATGAAGTAAAAAAGATCCAGATTTTGTTTTTGAATTAACCCCCCGAAACATGTAGTTCTAAAGTTAAGGTTACTCATCGTAATATCAGTGACCACTATGGTTTGAATAGATCAATACCATGGTATGTAGACATGTGTGTGTGCTCTCATGTACATTTATAGGGGTTGTGTCAACATTGTTTTAAAATGTTTTTGACTCTGTAATTTTCTGGCGATGTTTCAGAAACTAAACAAAATTAAATTGCTTGTTTAAGTGTCAGTTGATTAATTATTTTTACCAATTTGTAATTACAATACTGTAGTTTAGGTCCGCCTATCAGTTAAAATTAATTACAATGAATAGTTTCTACTGTGCTCATTGGAAGTCATATGGCCAAAATACATGGTATAATGACCAAGAGGGGTACATAAAACTTGAAAGACAAAAACTAATAAAAAAGAACATTCTTTTCTATCATATCAAAGTATGGGTAATAAGCTGATAAAAAAAAATTGATTAATGTTGTTTCTGTATTGACTTTGTGAAATTGGCGTTCTTAAAATTTGCTTGAAAAGCTATTATAGTTGTCCACCTCTAGAAACCAGATTTTACTGGCTGAAAGTCACTGGCTTTGAGTAACCTTAGAGTGACAGCCAGCAGTACATAGTTCTTGCTTCAAAAATTATCCCGACAGGTAAGGCCTCACATGACAAGTATGCAGCTGCTGACCTAATTCCTGTACTCATTCACATGTACAATACACAGTTAACCTGCTTAGGGTAACCTATCACAATATACAATGCATAGTCATTAATATAGAAAGTTTACCACTGAATAAACATATTTATTCCTACTTCCAACTGCAATGGTCAGAAGGACCTTCTGAGTAGGCTAGGATGTATATAGGTCTAGCATGGATGAATCAATCTGATCATAAACACAAATGCTTAACCTATGTTAGCAAAGGATAAAATGTAGGTAACAGTGACCTTTGGTTTTTTAGTTTAGTAGTAACAGAGATGCATCGAATTATCAAGTTTCATAATTGGAACAAATAGCACCCATAAAAAGAACTTTTAATACAAATTTTGAAGATAGACACTTAGCATAAAATATAGGTCACAGAGACCTCTTTTAGCAAAAAGTATGTAAAACTTATCAAGATGCATCCACTCCCCAAGTTTCACAATTCTAGGTAAGATAGTATGCATATAACATGCCAAATAACTCAAGTGGTAATAAGCTAAATGCAAAAATTTAACCAAAGCCAGTAAAAGATAAAATATAGGTCACACTGAGCCTCTTTTGTTGTAAGGGTATGGTAGTAATAGAATGCATATCATCATCAATTTCAAAATTCTAGCATGAACAGTACATGAGAAATGAACATAAAACACAAAATTTAACCCAGGTCGGTGAAGCATAACATACTGAAATGAGGGAATAGTGCTCACCAGATGCATCCCCCAAGTTTCATGATTCTATATGGGATAGCATGCACCGAGCAAGCTAAAAATGTATGTGGTCATGAGCTAAATGCAACAACTTAACCTAAGCCAGTAAAATGAGAAATATAGGTAACAGTGACTGTTTTTGGTATGGATATAGTACTAAGACCGACATATACAGTCACCTAGTTTAATGATTAAAACATGAACAGAAAACATGTCAAATTGAACCAAAGTCAGTGAAATGTGAAATATGGGTCATAGTGACCTACTTTTAATGTAAGGATGTAGTACTTCTCAAGATGCATTCTCTTGCTTAGTTTCATGTTTGGTTTTGGGGGTTTAATGCCATTTTTCAGCACATGATAGGCTATACATGGCAGCCAGTATATTAGGTGGAGGAATAACCTGGGAAGCCCTGGGAAGAACCACTGATCCACAGAAAACTACTGACAAGCTTTCTCACATACTCATGTTGGCTGAGCCAAGACTTGAACCCATGCGGAGAGAGGTGAAATGTCAGTGATCTGTAAAGATGACTGCCTTAGACCACTTGGCCACCCCCCACAAGTTTCATAATTCCAGGTATAGCAGTAGATAAAATACCAATTTGGTCATGAGCTAAATGTAAAAACTTAACTTAAGCAGAGATGCTGCCTGGATTTTATCTAAAGGGGGGAGCTCCCCCCTTGTCACCAAAACAAGGAGGGAGTAGAAAAACAAAAAAGAAGGGGGGGGGGGGGGGGGAAATGGGCATAGTTCAATATTTACCTAATACTAAAAATGTCCATCTCTTTCTCTTCCTGCTCCACTCTGTTAGAGCTCTACTGAAATCAAAACCCTCAAAAGATGTCTCGTCTAGTTGTATAAACATAAATCTGTTGATTGTTTCTGAGGTCAATCTGTTCCATATCTGTGCATGAATATTATTCTGCTCTGAGAAGCCCTTTTTACAGTCTGCTGTCTGAAGGGGGATACACACAGCTAGCTTAAGAAGCTTGAATAGGTTGCAAAATTATTCTTTATGGTTGTTATGTACCATTTTCCACAGCTCATTTGTATCATCTCTTGAATACCTCTGCTCCAAAATAAGATTTTTCACTAACATGAGCTCTGCCAAAGTTTTACTTTCCTGAATCAGTGCTTTGCTGACTACTATCATGCCAGATTTCTTATATGTTTCACAATGCTGTATTAGGGTATTAAGTCCATCAATGCTATAGTCAGATTTTTCAGACAGAGGTATTTTGATACAATAAATATCCTTACTTTTTAATTTCTTTTTAGATTCTTATTTATTCAATTTATCTTAACCCTTAGAGTGCTATGCAGTTTTGTAGCACAAGATCCGTCAGGGCTGAATTGTTTCAGAAAAGAAATGAAAACTGCACTCTACTTTTAAATTGCCTGTATTTAAACTAGGGTTGGTATTCATCCTTTTCTGAATATAATTCGAAATACTGCTGGGGGATGACTGGCATGCCATCTGTTTTCGTCCATCCAGAATGTACATCAGACTCGTATTCAACATCCTTTTCGGGTTCAAAATCACTCACTGGTATTTCCAGTAACACTTTCCCAGCTCAAATAATCTTATATACTTCAAAAATCATTGATATCATCACTATCATCAGCCAGTATTGCCTTACTAAATCGTCATCTGAAGATGTACCATGTTGGGAGTCTGTCATTTTGGGTTTTCTAGGTAGACCGTATTTTAAACAAATATTTGTAAAACTTCCTTGATGTATGCAATGTTACAACTATGACAAAATGCTTGTTCCAGGGCCCATTGTTCCAATCAAATTTAGTTTAAGAACCACTCCTGTCAAACCAAAGTATCAAGATGTGTAAAAAGTTGCCTACCTGAAAAAAGACGTATGTCGTGACATGCACTATGAGACCTCTACTGGTGGGGCAACTTATGTTGCAAAAAGCACTTTAAGGGTTAACAGTTAAATAATAATTGTATACTGTGCAGAGTACATTACATTTTTATATGCATGACTTTAAACTAATTGTGGAAGTTCTTGTGCATCACTGCTCTCCAAGTGCGTGAATTCGGACAAATCTTTGGTGATGCATGCATTCATGAACCCTGGCAGCATCTCTGCATAAGTCAGTCAAATGTTAAATGTAGGTCATAATGATTTTATTTTGTTTTGAGAGTGTGTTACTAATAGGAATGCATATGATCACCTAGTTGGATGATTTTGGCATGAACAGTGCTTGAGACTGAACCTGAGATGGTACAGCATGAAATATGAGTCACAGTGACCTACATTTGTGATGAGCATGTAGTACTTGTTAAAATAAATCCTGTCACCAAATTTTATAAATCTTGGTATAACTGTATGTATACAGGGTGCTAAAAAAAACGCCCTCAAAATTAAACCAAAGGATTAGGGTGTAGTCCTCATAAAGATGCATTCCCTCACCAGTTTTAATTAATCTAGGTATAATAGTATATATACAGGGTGCAAAAACCTATTAGGTCATGAGCTAAACACAAAAACTTAGCCTAAGCCAATAAAGTGTGAAATGTAGGTCACAGTGACATTCTTTTGTGGTAAGGATATGGTAGTAACTGAGATGCATAGTCATCTAGTTTGATGATTCTAGCATAAACAGAGTTTGAGAAATAAACTTAAAACACAATTTAACCAAAGTCAATTAAAAATAAAATATCACAGTGACCAACTTTTGTGACTAGGGAGTAGTACTCATCAAACTGCATCCCCCCACCAACTTTCATAAATCTAGATATAACAGTATATATACAGGGTGCAATAAACCTACTTGGTAATAAGCTAAATGCAAAAACTTAACCTAAGCCAGTAAAATGTTAAATGTAAATCACAATGACCATCCTTTGTGGTAAGGGTATTGTACTAACAGAGATACAATCATCTAGTTTGATGATTCTGTCATGAACAGAGCTTTAGAAATAAACTTAAACAAAATTTAACCAAAGTCAGTAGAAGCATAAAATATAGGTCACAGTAAGCTACATTTGTGATAAGGTTGAAGTACTTATCAAGATACATTCCCTCACCAAGTTTCCTGATTCCAGGCATAACAGGATTTATACAGTGTGTAAAAAAAACCTGAGCTAAATGCAAAAACTTAACGAAGCATGTACAACTAATGGAAAAGTACATATTTAACCCCCTCAGCCCATCTCCTGTAGTGGTAGGTGCTATGAAACTCCAAACTGTTGCCTAGGACCTAGGAAAGATCGAATACTTGACATTCAGTGAGGGTGTACATATGTATATGCCTTTATCTGTGCAAACAAGATGCTGACACCGGGGGTAGTACAATAGCTTACCTCTACTTCATAGAAGTGAGCTAAAAATTATGTACTCTACAAAAAGATAAACACTTTCAAACAAATGTAAACATTAAGTACAACAGGATAAAATATAAAAGGTAAAGATGTTACAATTGTGTAAAAGGTATATAAAATAAAAGATAAAACTAAACAGGTAATATCCTTAAAACATATGGTCAAAATCTGTTACATATACCACATTCCCTTTAAGATCGGTACCATTTTCATTTTGGGCCTACTAGAAATCATTAGAAGACTTAAGGTGAAAACCCTATGTCTATATAGCTGATAATGTTTAAACTGTTCAATTTCATACACAATAAAAAAAATTGAAAGCTAACCTGAAGCTTTCGTCCTTGTACTAAGGACTTCATCTGCAGAATGATTTATTCTCTACTGATTGTTAACATCACCCGAGGGAATAGTGAGCAATGTTAACAAATTGTCCCAGATATGCGGTAGATTGTAATGGCCCGCGGCCCTGTTTAGCGTTGGTTTTTTAGCACGGATGTATGTAGACTCTTTAAACACCCCCTCCCCTCCCTCCCCCCCCCCCCCCCCGCTCAAACCATGATTGTTCTCGATCTAAGATATTTACTGAGTTCCAAGATACCGTATGGCCAGGGTAAACTGTGTGGATGTGTCGTGATACCTCAGACGAACTTGAACTTGGTCTTCTATGTTCGTTGAATCTCACTTTCAATGTCCTTTCTGTTTCCCCAATATAGTTGTGATGGCACTGACTGTCACCTTGTCCTTCACACTTTATGTGATAGATAGGTCCACAAATATCTTTCTTATTAGACTTATCCTTTGGGTGAACTAGCATCTGGGACAATTTGTTAACATTGCTCACTATTCCCTCGGGAGATGTTAACAATCAGTAAAGAATAAATCATTCTGCTGATGAAGTCCTTAGTACAAGGACGAAAGCTTCAGGTTAGCTTTCAATTTATTTTTTATTGTGTATGAAATTGAACAGTTTAAACATTATCAGCTATGAATAATACTTCACAGTTAAGCTTTCACCAAAGTATACCAATGTCTATATGACCATCCATTCAGAAGAAATAGCGATAGCAAGATTTTCAAGCTGGCCACAATGGCAGCCATATTCAATTTGTATGTCAGACTGGCATAATTTTCATTTAGGACCAACTATATGAAGCATTCTGGTGAAAAAAAAACCAAAACATCTTATATCAATACTACTTTCTGTTCAGAAGGAGTAGCAAGAAGAAGATTTTCAGGATGTCTGCTATGGTGGCCATACTGGATGCCATATTGGAACCATTTCCATTAGGACCAAACAGACATAATAGGAATTCTTTTAGTGAAAGCCTCATGTTGATATGACATCCATTTGGGAGCAAAAATTACCAGGTTTTTAAGATGGCTGCCATGGTGGACACACTGGATGTCCTAACAGCACCATTTTCATTTAGCATCCACTTGACCTTGGGATGAAACTGTGACAAATTTCATGGCAAGGTAATTTAAGAGAAGTAGTGATAACAAACTTGTGCTCATGAATGCTTTTGTCGGTTTTTACAGCTCTTTTAATACATTACTGGTTGAAAGACAACAGACCATCCCATAAGCTCTTCTGGCTTATGACCAGTAGAGCTCAAAATCAGAGCAGTCAGAATTCCTTCACAAACAACATGTATGCAAAATGAAGAAACTCTGAAATAAGTATCTAGAACTTACTTATCAAGTCTTGCTTGCAAATCTAATAATTCTTCTTTTAATTTCTTTGCTTCCTCTCTTCTCTGCTTAGTTGCCATTTTGTTCATTTCCATATACCTGAAACAAAGAAGACAAACCGAAAATGACCATATATGTTCAAGCAATGAGTACCATCTTTTTCATCTGCAGGCATGTACATAGATTATTTTCCTTATGTTTCTTAATATCTTACACTGCATAAAATATACAGTACATATTATACATATATACTGAATATTTTATTATACATTCATCTACTAATTACATAATTATAATATTGGTAATAATGTCTTAAATAATAAAACAATTCTCGATTCTTATATTAAAAATATTAATTATTCTGGTGAAATACAGATATATAAACATAATATCATTTTGAAGTTTGTATTTTATCGTTTTTGCACCCTTTGGCATTATATCAACCAAACATGACGAGAATGATATGTATGTATGTCTTAGTGTTTAATGGCACATCAGTACAATAATGGCTATATGGTGCCGATTAAAAGTAAAGTTCTAAGTATGTAAATAAAAAGAATTACATTAAGAACTTTAGGAGGATAAACCCTTCTAAATAAATGTATACATGAAGAAATACAAAATAAAAGATAAAAGTAACGATGTTAAAGTTCCATAAAATGTATATAAAATAAAAGATAAAAGTAACGATGTTAAAGTTCCATAAAATGTATATAAAATAAAAGATAAAAGTAACGATGTTAAAGTTCCATAAAATGTATATAAAATATAAGATAAAAGTAACGATGTTAAAGTTCCATAAAATGTATATAAAATATAAGATAAAGGTAACGATGTTAAAGTTCCATAAAATGTATATAAAATATAAGATAAAGGTAAAAGATATAAAATCCTTAAAATATGGGTCAAAATTAGTTTTATAAGCTGCATTCCCTCAAAAAGATTGTATCTGGCAGTACATCATCATAAAGTTCCTCAAATGAGTTCACATAATATAAATAATTATAAAAAAAAACTTCTATCTCACAGGGTTGATTAAAAAGACTGGATGCACACCTACACATGCTGACAAATCAGATCACACCAGTTCATTGGCTTTAATAGAAAACATAACATGATAATTAAAGTAAAAGATGTAAATTCAGGAATTTTGTTATTGGCAAAGTTACCTATCCATATAAATAACTTCAGGAAATTCTATTTTGTTGTGGATTTTTTCAGGTCTTCCGATTTGTTGGTTAAACTGGAACCTTGAAAGTTCAAAGGTCAATACAGGTGGAAGTCGTGTAAACCATAACTGAAAGGTAGACATACAGCATGAATTATGATACATATCATTAAACAATTTCTTTTTAAACTGAAATTTACTCATAGTTAGTACAATAAAATAATTTTCCTTTTAAAATTCTGCTTACATAAATCTCATGCTTCTCAATGCAAGGAAATATATTAAAAAACCATTCTATGCTATAAAGCAGGGTTGGAGGTTTTCAGACATGTAAGCCATTTATACATTTTATCTGCACATAAATGTGATACATGAGTAGTGACAATTCTGGTACCATCTATCGGAGGTTCTGCTTATAATCAGAAGTGTTTGTTGCCTTTATAAACATTGATCATCTCATTTTTCACCCCATTGGATTTATACTGTCGGCATTTCAGATTGGACGGTTTCAGATGAAACTGGACATGATGTCAGGTAACATCAGACCCTTGTAGTATTTTTAAAAAAATTGAGAACATAAATGACAGGGAAATAATTTGATAATCTGCAGAGTTAGTTACATTTATGTACTTATTAAGCTGTGATGTACATTTTTTGTTGTTGTATGGGAATCGAAACCATGTACTTGAATATGCATCACTGTTATGTTTCCTCTCAGACCTCTATACATCATTTAAAGTTAAATGAAGACAGAGTTTCACAAGAAACACTCATTTGCTTTCAGAATTAATGAAGCATTGTACAACATCGCCAACGTTTGATTCCTCAAAGTAAAAACCTAAATTGCATTGTGTGCTCCTGAAAGCTTTGCCTTCTAATTCCAAGTTAATGTCCAAGAAGAGAAAAATTTGTGAATTTCTTGTAGTATGAATTCAGACACCTAAGTGCTTGTTTTAACATGTGCCATTACATAATGCCAAATCAACACATCACTTTCTCTGACAGTTGACCTGTGTGTATAATGTCATTAGAGGGGTATACAAATTAAATATTTCTATATGGTTGGTTAAATATTTACTCATTGCATATAAACACATGTATAATAACATACACGCCTATCTATAGATATAAAAAATGCACAAAACTTAGTCATTTCATTCATCAATTTATAATTTCTAATCTGATTATCGGGTTAGAAATTATAAATTGATGAATGAAATGACTAAGTTTTGTGCATTTTTTACGTCCTTGATGCTTCTAGTTTTTAAAATCGGTAGGGGGATACAAGCTGCCGGAAGGGTAGGCGAATACTATAGTTATAAAAAAACAGTAGAGATAGCACAGGCATTTTCACCCAGTCTAAAGCAGACGATGCATAGATGGAATGAGGAAGTCGACATATATAGACACTTTAACATGGCAATACTAGCAGCAGTCAAATTCTATATTACCACACATATCAAACTCGCTTTCAAATATTTATGAATTTCAAATGTGCCAAAAGTTTTTAAAATAATTCTCAACAAACAAATTTATAAACTTAGACATGGTTTTTACAGGAAATACATTCTTACTGGAGAAAATTAGAAAAAAACAATTACATGCAAACAAATATCCATAATTGTGTAATGAAATTCTGATCCTTAATTACAAAACTGCACATACTTTATACTAACATGCTCTAGTACATTTTCTATAACAATATTTCTATTTTATACTTTTTCTTCAGTTAGAAATTAAGATTTTATTCATTTTAATCCCTCAGGTATATTATTTTGCTAATTTCAGTAAATTGCTTCACTGAAATTTACACATCTATTATTCTAAAATTGATTTTTATTATCTGGTTTGCATAATTTTCTTGCAAGGGTAAGAACTTCATGTAACCTAAACCTGTGGTTCTCAATAGTCAATAATCATGGATTACTTCCCTGGCTTTCCATTAGAAAGAAAACAAGTAATTTAAAGGTAAAAGCCTGATTACACTGAATATGATCTGAGAACTATTTTGAACTGTGCTGAATTTCATTAATATGTACAGAGCTTGCACTTAATAAAAACTCACTGGACATCTTGATGACTTAAGTCTGTAGTTTTCTCAAAACTGGATAAAATATAGAGACTTCAAAGTGGTAACAATCTGAGTCAATCAGATGCAAGATCATCTCATTAATACACATAAATCTCGCTCAATATTGAACTTATGCAAGATCTTGCTCATATAAGCCTATATTCCAAGTTTGATCAAAATCTGATCAGAAATATGATCTAAAAAGTGGTAACAAGCCTAGCCAATCAGATGCAAGTTCATCTCATTAATATGCATGGATCTTGCCCATTAATGAACTCACCCAAGAGCTTGATGATATAAGTCCATATTCCAAGTTTGATTAAACCAGACAAATGGATTCCAAAATGGTAACAAGATCAGCCAATAAGCAAATGCAAGATCACCTCTTTAATATGTGTGTATCTTGCTCATTATTGAACTTGTCTGAGATCTTGTTGATATAAGCATATAATCCAAGTCTGATAAAAATTGGATGAAAAATATGGACTCCAGAGCAGTAACTAGCTCAACCAATTGATTTCGGACACTGGACAGAGCGCCATACCATAAGCTCAACTGGTTGTAAGGCCAAGTGAGCTAAAAACTGAGATTACTCTCACAAGTTCAACAAATCTTGCTACAGAAATGTCAACACACGTTTCATATTAATTTTGTTAAGTCTAAGTTAGTCATTTTCAAAGAATGAATAGTTAGAAGAAATAAAAATTCATGTTATTTGCAATACTGTATTTTCTTGTGTATAAACTGTACTCAACAACAAACAGCACGATCCTAGACTACTGTCATATAATTTGCTGGCAAATCATGGTCTCTGCTTTTCACTTAAAATGATTATAAGAATGAAAAGCTCAAACCCTGAACTGTCAGCACCTATTATTGGCTGATCTGGGTTGGTACTGTTAGTGGTTTGTTGTATGTTACAGATGGGTAAATATGATTGTGATAGTCCAGCAAAATCTAAGCGATTTACAGTAAATTTTTACCTCTTGACCAGATTTCTGCGTTGAATCACAGCTTGCTGTCTCAATTTCCCCTGGTGCAGTGGTTGCCTCCAAGCTTTCATGGATATCCCGGAAGCCATTTACTTGCAGAGGAAACTGACCAAAATTTTCTTCATTTGTAAAACCTTTCCCTGTGATCAAAGAATTAATCCTTCTTCAATGCTCAGATAAACCTGTCAAGGTCTTGGTTCGAATAATTTAGATATGTTATCTTCTTCAACTTCTAGTTTTAATATAAAATACAGCACCCCTGAAATAATTGTATGAATGATCCAAAAGTTTTCTCCTTGTTCATGTTTTTCCCCTGCATTTTCAGGCCCTACACAGTATAACTTTTCTCTCTTCTTAATTTTCATCTAAACATATGATAAACATCATGGCATTTAGGTAGTCAGTAGGTACTACGGCTGCAACATTTACCACTATTTCAAAATGTGTACACAGTTTACAATAACCAAAACAATGCCTTTCAATCAAAATGATTAGTAACTAAACCATTTCATCTCCCTATCCATTAGTTTTACTGAACAACTGACAGCTATTATAATGTGCATGCCATACCTTGCTCAACTTGCGATTGTTTTATTTATTTTACATCTTTTACCTCTTACTATGACAAGATTCAGTTTGTAAGACATGCTTATATTGAATATATCAGACAGTTTCAGCAAAACATCCCAATGATTTTTCATAATATTGTTTCCTATTGTTACATATACAGTAGGAACCCCGGGTGGCCAAGTGGTCTAAGGCGCTTGCCTTTACAGATCACTGACATCTCACCTCTGTCAGCGTGGGTTTGAGTCTCGGGCTTGGCCAACGTGGGTATGTGAGAAAGCGTGCCAGTCGGTGATTCTTCCGGGGTTTTTTCGGGTTCTTCCTCCACCAAATATACTGGCCACCATGCATAGCCTATCATGTGCTGAAAAATGGCGTTAAAGCCATAACAACAAACCATATACAGTAAAACCCATCTTGAAAGACCACTGCTATGAGAGACCACCTGTCTCTTGAGACCAGTTTCTCATTGCATGGATTTATTGATTATATACTGTTATGACCTGTCATGAGACCACATGTGTTGAGACGATTATTTTTTGGCAAAAGGGGTGGTCTTTCAAAACATATGGTACTGTATGGAGATAATGTTAAAATTGATAATGGAACAGCATGAACTGCCTGGACATGTGCATGTGATGCTTTTGTGCAATCTTCACTGACTGAGAAACAATACAAATTTGAAATGGTGTATTTTAAAATAAAATCTTACTAATCAAAGGTTCTGTTAACAAACATGTTGTTTAATGGTAAATACTGTAGTTTAAAGAAATTCCCATCAAGATTATTAGTAAATCAACTTGATGTCCAATGTTGTGTACTATGTACTATAACCAGTTCTCATCAACTTGTGCTTTTTTCCTAGCTATGCCACATTCGATGTGAAAATCATAGATAAATGCTTTAAGAAAAGAATTAAAATAAAGATCCTACTAAAAAGTCCTCTTAAGCAGAGATGTGGAAATATATCATTTAATTGAACAGGTAATTCCTGTATGAATGACAGCTACATGCATGCTTGTTTATATAATTTAATTGAACAGGTAATTCCTGTATGAATGACAGCTACATGCATGCTTGTTTATATAATTTAATTGAACAGGTAATTCCTGTATGAATGACAGCTACATGCATGCTTGTTTATATAATTTAATTGAACAGGTAATTCCTGTATGAATGACAGCTACATGCATGCTTGTTTACATGTTTACTGATTTCATACACATTTACAGGCAGTAAAATAAACTAAGCTGTTTACACATGTAAACACTGAAGCCCTAATGGATACATCTAAATGTAAAGTGTATGTCAATGTGGACATGAAGGTGCATCTACTCATCTTAAATTCAATATTAATTGTTGCTTAAATTTAAGACTAACATAGTTTAACCAAAGTATATTTAACCCTGATTGTTGAATGCTCTGTACTTTAACTGTTATCAAAAAACTTCCAGAAAAAAATTATTGATGGCTACAGACTTTTACAATGGTGACCAGGTGTTAAACTAGGTCAAGAAAAGAGGACATCAGGTATAATCACAACAAATAACAGGGTAGTACAAATCTTTTTCAACACAAGCAGCTTTCATTATGACATCATTGCATACAACATTCAATCCGGTTTGTACTGGATCACACCTTTCGTTTGACCTCGTAGAAAAATATTCATTTACTTTAACATTGATTTTACCACATGTATTTCTTGGGGTGTGTATATAATGACCTTCCAAGGAATATTAATGTATGAGGACTGAAAATAAAGTGAATAATCGCCATATAAAGGTATGTGTAATCAAATTCTAAAAAATGATACCCATTATTGAAATAGTCAGTACTGAATGCATACATGACCTGTATGATTTGTACTTTAAAAAGAAACTTTCTACACACACAATACTTCTTCCAAGTTTCTTGTTTTCAACATATCATGTACGGGAAAATGCCAATTATTAAGGAAACAATCATTCAGATTTTCAATCATCCAGACATGATGATATAATGTCCAATAGTTCATTCAGATATACAGGATGTCCATAGTTGTACAATTTATTCTTTATTTCATGACTAGAAAGCCCCTTTTCCACCAGCCCAGTGCAATTTAAAAGTTGTGGTACCTCAACTCCTGTATAAAGTCTTGAGCAAAAATTTTTAAATTTAAAGGAATCAATATTGCAGGCAAGGAGAAAATTTTAGAATTTATCAGAGTCTATTTTAAAACTAAAATAGGTGGAATTCCCCCTTCCATTTGAAATAAATTGGGGTATTTTTTAAATATGGGATGGAGGACTTACTTAATAGGTAGGGTTTGCAAGTATTATGAGCAACTTTTGTGCAGTCAATTGAATTTCTGGCATGTTTAAGAAAATAATTGTGAATCCTGCAATCGCATGTCCTCGAATCAACCCTTGATTTTTCCATCTATATCTTTGTCAAAGGTCCAGAAAACCAATCCTCCAAGCAAGATTCAAGTTTCCAAACTGAATAATCAACGTTCTACTGTGTATCATATGCCAAAAACAGTCTAAATGGCAAGTTCAATACTTCTTTGCCAAACTGAATAATCAACATTCTACTGTGTATCACATGCCAAAAACAATCTAAATGGCAAGTTCAATACTTCTTTGCCAAAACTAATCATTTTACACTCATATATATTGTTTGTCATACTGATGTTTGTTAAAAGTGATCTGTGCCTCTTGTACAGTAATTACTGGAGGGGTGGGGGATAATTTTAGCTAAATTAGCAGGAAATACTAACAGCACCACATTATTAAAGGATATTAACATCAACATTTGACACAGTCAGAGTATCACAATTAATAATTTCCATTATAACCATGTAAAGTGAGAAGAAAAAAAATACAAAAATTTTGCACTGCAAGTAAAAGCAATAGTAAACATGAGTATTTTGTTGTTCAAATAAAAGTAGAGTTATGCTGTAATTATGGTTAAATTTGTGACAGTGAGAAACAACTGTAAAACTTCATAAACTGAATATGTATGTATGTATGTATGTATGTATGTATGTATGTATGTATGTATGTATGTATGTAGGTATGTATGAATGTAGGTATGTATGTAGGTATGTATTAGTATTTAATGGTAAGTCAGAACAATAATGGATATATGGTGCCAATTAAAAGTAAAGTTTTAAACATGCAAATATAAAAAATAACACAATTTTATTAAGATAGACCCTTTCAAATAAATGGAAACATGAAGTACTACAAGATAAAAAAATAATAGATAATGATGTTAAAATTCTGTAAAATGTATATAAAAAAATAATAAAGGTAAAGAATATAAAATCATGAAAATACAAGGTCAAAATTGTTATACAAACCACATTCCCATAAAGTTCCTTAACTGAGTTTACATCAAAAAACTTCTGCCTCACTGGGTGGAAGTCAATACCCCTGACAAGACTTTTCCACTGTCAGTGGACACTGGCTAGGTATGCACTCTGGTCAATGATGACCCTTCAGGAGAAATGCACGTGTCAGGCATGCATGTCCTATATGCATTCAGCACAATACCACCTCATCTCTGATTTGTTCAATATAAGGGATGCCACTCTCCACTGATGGGTTTTGATGTAAAAATTGTGAGAAGGCAAAAAGTGCACAGATATAAATATATACCTTCAATGAATCCTTCAGCTCTGTACTGTCCATAGAAGAGTTCAGCCATTGGATTATCACAGCTCTTGCATGACTCTGGTCCTCCTGTGGCAGAAGAGTCATCCAGTTTTACAGATTCAGTTGTACTCCTGAAAATCATCCCAGTCATCATTGCAATATGTTTGAGTTGCATTCTATATATCATCCAAGTCATCAGTGCAATATATTCGAGTTACATTATATATACTAAGCAAACAAGTATTTTTAGACGCTGGTTAATAATTACATTTTTACAACCTATTAAACTGAAAAGCATTTTATCTTGTATTTGAGACATTAAAGCAGTACAAAATTAAGGAAATTCTGCCCTCTTTTTGAAATATTAAGATGCCAATATATGGGTGGAATTCTATCGACAGGTAAATTGTAGGTAGACTAGATTACTAGTTATGCGTTTTTCACAAAATCTGTTGAGATGTACACAACCTGTAACCCAGGTAAAAGATAATCCTGCAACCAAGGTACAAGATAAACCTTTAACCCAAGCTTTAAATTGTTATGAAAGAAAACGTAATGAAACAAACACTAAACAAAAAATCATGATTACACGTCAGAAGAAATAGTTTCAAAAGGGTTCTGTGGAACCCTATCTTTTCTATAGTGAACTGTAAGCAGAAATAAATGGTCAGATGAAGAAAAAAAAACGTCTGTTAAGATATCAACAGTGTGATCATATTAGATATTATTAGGAAACTGGCCAAACTAGACCGGATGCTGGGGATTACATACATAGAAACTGCTATTTTTAGCACAATGTACTCATCCACTTGTGCAATGTGATCATGTGACTCAAATGCTTTTATCTCAGTCAACATTAGTACTGGAAAGGGCTGTGCACAGTTGCATAATTATCATGTGCTTGACAGCGCTAGACACTGGATTAGGTATGTCTGTGAAGTCAGCTAAGGATGAATGGGAATAGAATCGATGTGTATTTGTGTGTATATATGGTTTTATATTTCATGAGGGTTCCTCTATCGAAGAGTCTAGTTTTGTTCATAGCCTCCTTGATGTAGCTATTACTGTATCCTCTCCTTCTAAGGTGCCCCTTGAGTTCTCCGAGTATTTTTTCAAAGGTAGCCGGATTAGAGCATATGCATTTGTTCCAAACACACATACCGCAAGGAAGATTTTTTATTATGTGCTGATGGTGGCTGCTGGTTGGGATCAGATACTGATGAGAGTCATTTGGTTTAGAATACAGGTCAGTTTCTATGTTCCCCTCCAGGAGAATAGATTGAGTATCCAAAAAGATGTTGGACCTGTTTGATGACTCTGTCATAAATTTAATTGTAGGATGGAAGTTACTGGCAAATTCAAGAAATATTTTGAAATTGTCGCCTGTTTCGATCCATTATGATTTTATGTTGTCAATAAATCTGCGCCAGCTTAGGGGTCTATAGGGTGCCTCGTTGAGGAGCTTTTGCTGGAGTCTTCCCATAAATATATTGGCATATGAAGGTGCCATTTTAGTGCCCATTGCAGTTCCATTAATTTGTAGAAAGTGTTGGTTGTTGAATTCAAAATTGTTAAACTTAAGAATATGTGTCAAGAGTTTGATCAAGTAGTATGTAGGTGGGGAAGGATCAGGTTGACCGTCCCATGCTTCCTTGCAGGCTGTGATACCTTCCTGATGTGGGATGTTGGTGTATAAGGAACACACGTCCATAGTTACGAGGAGAGTGTTATGTTATCTGGAAGGTTAGTTTTCAGTGTTTTGTTGAGATGGTCCATTGTATCTTGGACATATGAAGGCAGTTTTTCCATCAAAGGACAAAGGTGATAATCAACGAATTCAGACATTTTTTATTATATATATATAAAGGAATCCTGAAATTATAATGGCTCTTGCCAGACATTTTATCCCAAAAATTGAATTGGCCACCATTTATTTGTGAAATTTAATATAAAAATATTCAAAGGAGATATAACAACTTGTGACAAAAAAAAAAACATTGACATACCTAAATTATTAAATGTACTAAAAATTTGTCATTTTTGGTTCCGGATTTGTTGATGCTCTAATGTTAATATCATCCTTCCAGGATTCACTGGTTTTCTCTTAAACTAATTACTTATAAAAATCGTGTTTTCTTTAAAACAACTTTACAATAGAATTTCACCCAACAACTGCATTTTATGCCACTCTATTGTTTTTATAAATGAATTATTAACTGAGAACAAGCTGACTTACTACCTCAAAAATACATAACACCTAACTGACAGGCATTTCTGATTAAGTTGAATGGTGAAGTTTTATTTGATCAGATCCTCAAAAAGGTCTAGGAGGAGGATAATAGAAATTAATTGTTGTTGCTTTTTTCCATATTTGGACCTAGGCTTCACATATTTTGCTTTAAAGGTATGATGTGCTGACACACTGTGACACAATATAGCTAAAAAACATGTGGTGTGAGGGACTGATTTTGTCTTCAGGACAGACCATTGGCACAATCATTCAATTATAGGGTTTTTGATAAGTCTAGCAAATAAGCTTTCACACATCTGTCTCGTCTTTTGTGGCTATGCAGTGTTTAAATTATTGTGAAAACATAATGAACACACAAGCTTAGTTAACGACACCTTTACTGCTTTACTGATTGTGTGACAAAGAAACAGTAAGTAAATTTAACCTAAAGACCTCTCAATAAAGTGTAGTCTGTGACACCTGTATTGATTGTCCGACAATGAAACATTCTGAACCTTTGAATTTTACTTTGCTAAGGTGTTTATTTGACAGTTTAATGGATAAACAAATTGAAGACAATTTGATATAAACTATATCTGAGATATCCTATGACCAATGTCCAGTTGTTCAGAGTATGTACTGTCAGGATCTCTGATATATATATATAGATATATATATATATATACACACACACACAAATACAATACATGATACTTTGATACTTCAACTGCACGGAATATATTCACATATACATACACACATGATACTTTGAGATACTTTGATACTTTGATTGCACTGAATATATCCACACTTGTCCAATACTGCTGAGAACTTGACATGGGAAACAAAAGCAACAATTAGACCTATTTTTTTAATAAAATTTGTCCCGCTAGATTTGCTTCCTGACAAAATCTGAAAATGCCAGACATGTCCAGTAATTTTAATCAGTTTTGGAACCCGTGTACAACATGATATAACAGGCAAAAACTTTATCATGAATCTTGAAAACAAATGTTAACATTAACTAACCTAACTGAAAGTGATACCTTGTCTCACTATTTGCTAGCAAAATAAAGACATAAAGCAGGTAGTGATAATTCCCTACCCCAACTAGCCCAGACGCTTAAAATCATATTGGGCAAGTCAAATTTCATGTAAGCAGTCCAAATTTCTACGCAGAAACAAGAGTCCTTTATAGTGATTGATGCTCTACTGGCCAAAAAGAATTTCCAGGAATTCAAGATAAGACCATTTCTTCCTTTCAACTGCTGAGCATTGAAAGTATCTCTGATATTCTTCATGGATTACAAGATTTTCAAATTAGCTGCTGTTGCGGCCATAACTGATGTCAGATTGTCGCCATTTTCATTTAGGACCAAGTAGACTTTATTAGAAGTCGTTTGGTAAAAACCCTCTCAATATGACAATCCATTCTGGGGGAGTATTGACAACCAGATTTTCAAGACAGCCATCATGGCAGACATATTGGATGTATGACTGGCATGAGTTTCCTTTAGGACCAACTAGGTATCATGAGAAGTCTACTGATGAAACCCCAAGTATATATGGTCATCCATTTGGGAGGAGTAGAGATAACAATATTTTCAAGATGACCACCATGGTGGCCATACTAAGGGTCAGTTTGTACCATTTTCATTTAGGACCAACCAGACACTGTAAGAACTCTTCTGATAAAAACCATCCATTGAGGAAGAGTAGTGATAACAAGATTTTCAAGATGGCCACTGTTGTGGTCAAACTGGATATACAATTGGCACCATTTTCATTTAGGACCAACAAGACATTAAAAGTCTTCTGGTGAAACCCCAAGTCAATATGACTTTTCGTTCTGGAGGAGCAGCAATAACAAGATTTTCAGGATGACTGCTGTGGTGGCCATATTAGACATCAGACAGATGCCTTTTTCATTTACGACCAACTAGGCATCGTAAGAAATCTTTGAGTGAAAACCCCATGCTGATATGATCATCCTTTCTGGAGAAGTTACAATAACAAGGTTTTCAAGATGGCCACTGTGGTGGCCATATTTGGATGTCATCTAGGCACCATTTTCATTTAGGGCCAAATAGACATCAAAAGGAGTCCTCTGGTGAAAACCCCATGTCAATATGACTTTCCGTTCAGAAGAAGTAACAATAAAATTTTCAACATGGCTGCTGTGGAAGTCACACTGGATGTCCATGCAGAACCATTTTCATTTAGGACATCAAAAGAAGTCTTTTAGTGAAAACCCCTTGTTGATATGACCATTCATTCAGGTGGAATAGTGATAACGTGATTTTCAAGATATTGGATGTCCGAGCAGCACCATTTTCATTTAGGACCAACTAGACCATGGGATGAATGTGTGTGTAAAGTTTCATGGCAATCCTCCAAGTAGTTTAGAAGGAGTATTGATAACAAACTTGTGCTAATGGACGGACAGACGATGGATGACATGATGGGACAAGAGACTATCCCATAAGCTCTTCTGGTCTATGACCAGTGGAGCCAAAAGAAAGAGCAAGAATTTAAATTTGGAGACCATTTTTCCCTCATCTGTGCCAGGCTCATAGGTCAAAATTGGACTAGTTGCCAACTGTTTAAATGAAAATATTTAGTGCAAACATTATCAATAAATCATCTATCAGGCATAATTTCAACATACCCTGGTTGGGGTGAACTTGGCCTAGACGCCGCCTTGAAAGCATCTTCCAACCACTCAAGCAACTTGTGCTGAAACTCACTCACATCCTAGAAAGAAAAAAAAAAAACAAAGAAAAATTAACTTTGTGTTTATTTACTCTCTTTGTATCATTTTGATATTTGCGGGTATTTCAATTAATAAACAATAATTATTTGGTAAAAAGCACCAAATATACCCCTGAGATGAGCTGTTTATCAAAGGACATAATATCATTGCCATGTGGGCCACAACCAGGGACATGATACAAGAGCAAAAATACCACAGGAAGTAAGGGAAGTATATGTTATTGTTATATTGTCCAGAAAAGTTGTAAATTGGATGCAAACAAGCTATAACCAAATAAGATTTGTGTTTGTAAAATGCATATGCCCAACTGCCAAAAAGTCCAAAAGAATTCAAAACTTTATAAAAACTGGAAATATTTCTATATTCGCATAAAAATCTAATCAGGACATATGCAAACTAACATACATGCCAAATTTCACTTGTCTATCTTGGGTGGTTTTTGATTAATCATGCTAACATATTTTTTGTACAAAAAAACGTAAGTCCATAATGTTCACAAAAGTATAAGGGTTATTTTGCACTAAAGGGTAATTTTGTACCCTTTCCCAATCTGAAGATGTTTTATAATAGAATGGTACAATCTGTTTAGTTACTGTCAGTCAAAATAGAAAGATTATACCCTAAACTTATAAGAAAGCAATATTATTAACAGAATGCTGCTGTTCAATTATTAAGTTTAATTAACAGAACTGTGTAGTTTTTCATACCAACATTTTACAAAAAGACCCCCACTTATACAGAATGCATAAACAGAGTAATAGTTATTCTTTGCTTCCTATTTTTATCAGAAATGGAACTGACTCAAGAGATAAAAGTCTAGAATAAAATGAAAATACATTTATGTATTGTTTATTTGATTTCAAAATGAGACATATAGATGTTATGGTGTCAGTCAAAAAGAGGTTTAGTGTTTAAGTGGTTAATTCATTTAATTATTGCACATTTTGACATACTGTATATACTCATGTATAAGCTAATACCAACTGCAAACTGCATATACCCATATCTGCTGTCACATAATGCGCAGACAGATCTGGGTCTATGTGGTTTGTAAGGACTAATCAGTAGAACAAACAACATAGACCCTGATCTGCCGGCGCATTATGCGATGACAGATCAGGGTCTATGTTGTTTGCATTTGGACCTGGATTATACATGAGTATAGACGGTAACTTCTTCCTGGACCACTCTATATTTGGGTTATCTTCAATAAATTGGGCTTGAAAACATGCAATAAATACAATAGATTAAAGTGTATAGCATTTTGTTGGATCGATAATCTGTTATTCAAACCAGTAATGTCCAGAATTCAGTCCCTCATGTGCAAGTTATAAATAAACTCCTGCTTGCCATGTGTACTATGTCATGCATTGCAAAATACATCTACAAAAGAATTGCAGTGGAGAAGAAAAATGACCAATCTCAAGGCTAGGAACTGTGTTGGTTGAAAAAATTCCTTGTAAAGCCCACGGTGTGTGAAGGATTGGCAATAAATGTAAATGGTACATATAAATTGGTTTGAAATGTTTATTCTAATCAACAATGATAATGGTTAAAATGTTGTATTTACTTGTTATGAAGGTTTGTAAATCTTGAATACGTATCATGGATGTCACAACTGACAGCTTTCTCCATGTTGGTTATCATTAATTGACATGATAGCTATCGTAACGATTAAGTCCAATTAAAATCAGCTGTTTTTTATTTTTCAAAAGAAAAAGCCAGTTTAATATTAAACATAATCTATTTTTTATGACAACAATTTAATTCCATGCGATTGTTTAAATATATGAAATTCATGGACTGAGGAGAAATTTTGATGTGTTGTGATGGATATTTTTGTTGGACACAGGGCCAGTGTTTGAGATCTTCTAGTCTGACACATTAATTCACTCCTGCATCTTTTTCTGAACAACTCCTTTTGTGCCTGTATACATGAAGTTGATGAGAATACTCTCAGGCAGATATATGCACAAAATAGAAATATGTCCAACAGTAATTTCCAACTCACTATATCAATCTGTTTTATGTATCGGTTGTGTATGTATTCTATACATCCAAATTTACACATTCTTCTTTGACTACCAAGCACAAAAAAAGATTTTCTTTACTTAAAAAAATTTTTTTAATAGAAAAAACACTCTAAATTAAAAAAAGTAAGTAGTTCATGAGCAAACTGAAAATAAACTTGATTGTTATATACAACAGTTATATTGATTAGTGTCAACATTTCAGATATATCAAACTCTTTTTCTTTTTTTAATGACTTTTTTTTATTGACATTTAAATTAAATTAAATGGACCAGAATTTAAAAATCATCATTTTATGTTTGTTTTTCATATTACGATTGAAATTTGTCCAGATGTCAAACAATATGTCAGCAAAAACATATATTTATTTCAATACATCATATGTTACATCTGCAATAACTTTTGTTTTATTTTCAGGGTTCACGGCTTTTCCAATATTTTAAAATACCAGAAATATGTTTTGTGTGAGATGCACTGCAAATACTAAAATGTTAAAATTGTGTTTAGCTTTAAATGTATTTATTTAGATAAAAGTAGTCTTTAATTTCAGTTAACAGAACAAGCTTTGGCCTAAATTTGTAATTCTTATAAGAATGTGATTATTTGGGTTCCTAATAGCTTTAACACAATCCTAAAAATATAAATAAGTTTCTTTTACATTTCAATTAAATGTTTGGTTTTTTTTTTAAAAACTATTACAATTAAATTCTGTCAATGTCTCTTCCGCAACACAACCACTACTTATAAAAAGAGATTAAATCAACCCTATTAAGTCCGGAAACTATCTTCCCATGAGTACAATAATAAAGCATGCAGTACTACTTTACCAATTCTTAGTAAAGTAAGTAAATATTACAATTTATTTTTTTCACATATTGTCCAACATCTGCAACACTTTAGCTCAGAAAGAAACATAAAAAACCAATAAACATTGCTGCAATGACCTCAAAATCTAATAAGGTCATTTAAATATTTTAAAAAAATATGCCCACAAAATTTCTTTGTTCTACCTCAAGTGGTTTTTACTTAACTTTGCTACAAAGATTTTTTTCTAACAAAACCAATGGCCCCATCCAAGTACATAATCCAAGAACAGGAGTGGTACAAGGTGACAGGTAAGAATATGATGTAATATTCAAAATCCGCAATGAAATGCATAAGGATTTATTTAAAAATAATTAATAATAATAATAATAATAATAATAATAATAATAATAATAATAATGTTAATAATAATAATATTGTCCTACTTCTTGACCTCATAGTCCCACCCAGGGTGTAACTCCACAGCATGTGGCATAGGGAGAAAAGGAAGTATGGGATCAAATAATTTTTAGTGAATCAATAGAAAGGCCATTTAAATATCTGAAAAAAATTAACCAAAAGGCATCCTACTTTTTTGACCCTATCGTCCCCCTTCAGGAATGCATCCTTTGGGACAACAAAGTATAGGGGGAAAGTGGAATTTGGGATCATATATTGTTCCAAATGTTTAGTTAACTGTATAAAAAGTTAATTTTTAAAAAACCCATTAAAGATGTAATCGAAACTTGAACCAAAAGGTATCTTACATACTGACCCTATGATCCCAACAAGGACTTTGACCCGGGGTTTATACTTGTTAAATCCATAAGAGTGTGATGATGTTATATTCCAAACATGAAGTAAATTGGTTATGGACATATAGTTGAAGAAAAGAAACTTCATCCCAAATGTATTCCCATTTTAATTCTGGATCCCATGGCCTGCATCCAGAGACAGGAGTGGTATTGAAGAAAGGGGAGTATGCGATGATATTATATTTTAAATATGAAGTGTTTTGGATACAGGGTTATGGAAATATAAGTGATGAAAAAATCTTTAACCAAAATGTGTCCCCCAATATAATTTTTGATCTCATGACCACACAATGGAGGAACTCATGTGCTATAGTGATTTTGCGAGAAGGGCAGTGATTTATCCTGAATTTTCATAAAGAAATTTTAAGTTTCAATGCAAAAGTCTATGTTGCATTTAAAATTATATACAGTATGTAGGAGATATGTTATATATCATCCCGACACCAGAATGAAATTCTTGTTGTATTTCTATGAAATAAATCCATTGACAGTAACATATTATTACCATCAATGTCGTATGCCTATCCATGACATCACAAAGTTGGTTTGCTTACACTCACTATACTTAATAGAGTTGAAACTCTAGATTACAGTACTTCCATGCTGAAGATAACAATCTATTTAATTTCTGATGCTGAAGCTAAAATATGAACCTATGCTTTAAAATTTCATCCTAAATAAGGCATAATTTATCTGTTTTCAAGTGACAGTTCCAGCCATCAAAGCATCATCTTTTAACTTTCACTCCAGTTGGAAATTGTCACAAACTTAATTCTCACTGGAACAATATGGCATTGAACACACAGTAGGTACACTAGATTTTCACAAGTTTGAAGTAAAAAATTTCTATGAGGAAGATTTGTCCAAACTAATTTACATTTTCCATATTTATGAAGTTAATATCTATCAAAAAATAAAGAGTGAAAATTTTGATGGACTTTCCCTTTAAAGGAGGGCAGTTATAATCTGAGAACAGTATCTATGAATAGACCCCATATAGTATGTTTCAACAAATGTGTGTGTGATAAATAACTTCTAATGAAAAAAGATACAACTTAGTTGTTTATCTTGATTACAGCACAGTGGCAGCAATTATGCTACATAGTATGTATTATAACTACATGTAACTGGAGAGACATTACCAGCAAATACCAAAAACTGCATGTCTACCATTGTACAACCTCACTGAGTGCAGTTGGTAACACACTTTTAATAACTAGATAATCAATGAAAGAGTCTTATTGCTCAATTGCAAGAAATCACTTAGTAATGGTTGATTATGGCAGTTGATCTCCAAGTCAAACACTTAGATGATCAGACTGCTTTGTGAATAATAATGAATGCTGCAGGTTTCATTATGCGCACTGCAAAATGACTATGCACAATTTTCATGTGCTCAGTTATTTTTAAGGTGGGGAGGGGGGTGCATTCAGCAGTAATTGGTACAATCATGTGTTCTGGAGAAAACACTGGTAGTGGTGTATGTGATGATATTATATTCCAAACATGAAGTAAACTGATCAAGGGATTATAGAAATTTAAGTGATGAAAAAAATCCTAACCAACATGTATCCCCATTAAAGGTCTTGACCTCATGACCTTGGCAGTGGTACTGAGAAAAGGGGTGTATGTGATGATCTTATATTCCTAATATGATGTGAACTGAGTAAGGGTGATGGAAACAGAAGTGTTTAACAAAACTTAACCAAAAACTTGAACCTAAATGTGTCATTATAATTCTTGATTCCATGATCATATAAAGGGCAGAACCCAGAGGCAGAAGTGGTATTGAGAAGGAGGTGAATGTGATGATGCTATATTCCAAACATTATAAGAATTGGAAAGGGTTTATGGAAATATAAGGGATGAAAAAAACCATTAAACAACATGTGTCCCCCATTATAATTCTTGAACAAACAGCCCCACCCAGGGGCAGAACCCAGGTGTAGGAGTGGTACTGACAAAGGGGAGTAAGTGATGTTATTATATAACAAATATGAAGTGAAACAGGTAAGAGGTTACTGAGCTACATGTGCTGGAAGAAAACACCAAAACTGTCCACACACACACCCAGATACAAACCTAAACACACACAACCCAAATGCTTGATGACTCAATCTCGAGCGCATAACAATTCAGGAAATCATCTAAAACTTGCTCTGAAATCACTCATGTAATCCACTTCTTTTGCTGCTTTTCGCACACATGGACTTGATAATAGATGATGGAGAGTTTCATGTGAAACAACTTAATCGGTGTCCTTAAGTGCAGATAGTACCTGGCCTTGCCCAGTAGTCTGGGGACAACACTACATGTTCCAATAAATATGTGACACATTTACCATTTTTTAATAGAAAAAGAGAAGATGCTGCAATCAGTTACCTGTTGGCTGTCAGAGGTTCCAGTCACGGTTATTGAGGATGACGAAAATGCTTCTTTCAAGATGTCTACAGCTCGGGAGGGATCAACATACTTCTTTTGGGATCCCACCATCAATGCAAACAAGTGTCGCAGTTCTTGCATGAAGCGCAGATTTCTTCTTTCCTAAAAGAATTACACAACTTAAAGTATGAGGATTTCATTTGTGAAGAGAACTATCATGCATGTTACATGACCGTGGAGAACTAAAAGTTTTTTTAGTACCATAATTAATCTAAATAATCAGACCCTGTTTTTTTTGGGACACATGTTCAAACTTTGCAATAATTTCAAATGTATGAAAAATATCAACACCCCAATCAAGTGTTTTTAAAGCAGATAAAAATACAAGTTGGAGTAAAAGTTATGAAATGTTTTACCTTATCTCAGAGACTGATGATTGAGTAGTCAACCGTCAAGCTATGAAACCACTTTGATTATCCTAATTATCATGTGAATTAAGTGAAGTGTTGTTAGTAGGCAGCAATAAAAACAGCTGACATGCTCCACATCTCGTGATCAATCAATTCCCTAAATAAAGTGAGTTGTGAGCTTGTTAAATGTGATGATAAAGGTAAAACTATCTTTCATCTCAAGACTGTGTGAATTAACAACTGAATCATTTTGGTAACTGTAAAATGGTCATCAGCGCTACATCGAGCCATCATGTGATTGCAGGCTTCTTTTATTTTTACTGCTGGGGAGCATAGAAAGCAGTCATGCACATCTGGTGCGACAAAATTTTGAGTACCATAAATCGAAACCATTAAAAAGTGATTCCCTTTTCCAGTCAACTAAACTGGGTTTACATTTTTTTTTGATAAAGTGGGCAGGAGGCGGTCACCCAGCCAGCCAAGCTGGTATATGTGCAAATCATGATTTCCAGCAGTTCAGCCTACAACTGGATACTTGTAGTAAGTCAAGAGCAGTCCTCCCATTTTTAGAGATGGGACTTCTGGGCTTCATGTAACAAGTTGCCAATGTAACCATTGGTGATATTTTCCTGATTTTGGCAACAAATTTGGCAATCATTTTTGATCCTGTTTATGATGGGATGCTTTTTTGGGGGACAACAGAGTAGTGCATAAGAGCAATTTGGGTGAAACAGTTGAGCTGTCCATACAATTTTGCTATAACATGCCATGAAAGCAAAGTTAACTTTGCCTCCACGATTCAGTACCTACCCCTCTCCAACCCATTGATGTTCTGTCCACAAGAGTGAATACTGTGTAGTTTTTAGTTACAAAACATACTTTAAAAAAAAAGAAACATGCATTAAAATCAATTTTTGGTGCTAATTTAGTAGCCTCTGGTTCCCTCAAATATGCAATGAATTATGATTTTACTGCAAAACACATAAATGTTATATTCTTGAAAGTGAAATCCCAAGATTTTTCAACCCTAAAACCAATTACTGTGATTTCACTACTTTTCATGGGTACAATTTTATTTTATTTTCGTGGTTGCCCTTTACCATTAATTTAAAGACCAATTTAAAACGAGCCACAAGCGACTGATGAAGAAAGCCCTTCCACCCCCTCCTCCTTTTCTTACTCATACATTCCTAGCAATCACAAAAGCTCAGTTATTTGTTAATTCATGTTGATTATGGCCATAAAATATAACCTTTTACATATTATTATTTTATTCTAACTCTTTTGGGGAAAAAAAATTATAGAAGTATCTGGTAACTGTGGTTCCACTCACTGCATAAACCAATGTGTTGTGAGATCAGTAAAATTGAGTGAAAAGAAAAAAGTGTCAAGTATTTAAGTACCAGTATTATTGAAAACGAAAGAACAAATAATGAAATGATCTGCAATAAGATTTACTGTTTATTTACATAATTCCATCATCAGGTGAGGCTGCTGTTGAAAATATTTGTATAAAATAACTTCACTTCCTTTATTCACTGCAAATCTCTGTAATTTAAGATTTCATCACAGTTGTGATCCATCTGCATAATCCACATAATGCACAGATAAATACAAACATGTATACTTCTAAATACAGGTAGCAAACTTTCCTGTTAAAATTTATATCCTCTTGAAAATTCATCTCATTTTATCCATACATTTTTAATCCAAAGCAATAACAAGATTGTAAAATACTAGAACTATTGTATGAAGCACAAATACTAATTAAACACTATGTACATACACTAATTACAGCAGTTATGACAAAAATAGGAATGAAATTTTCAGTATGACATTTACCTCAGCATTTCCCTGGAGGTTTTTTGGCGGTCTGTAATTTAATACCAGTTGCTTGAATCGCCGCAGGTGAAAAAGACTCTGTGAAGAAATTTTTTAAAAAGTCAAATTTTATGTATGTGCAGGCAGATTAATATACATGGTGAGAAAACACATAATAAACTGTTCATGAAACACATGAATCTGAGAAGCAGACATGCCGATAAAAATTGTGCTTACAAAAGACAAAATAAATGGCTTGTGAAAGCTGCTTTTTCTTGATTTACATGTTTAACTGCTTTTTCAAAGTGAGTAACACTGATGAAAGGAAAGCTTTTGGTAAATAAACTTATCCGAGAATACTTACCTCCAAATCCAGCTTTCCTGAAAAAATTAAACAATATGTCTCTACGTCATTTAGACAAAGGGAAGCAGCTCTTACAAATTACCTCCCCCAACCACTGTTTGGTGGCCACCCATATACCAGATATTTACCAGTTTAAACTTAAGCAAATCCATCAAGAGGATGCTGAGGGTTTAATAGTAATGTGATTAAGCAAATATTATTGGAGAAATATAATTTAAAAAAAATTCCTTTCTCTGTTGAATATGTTACCTGATCACATTAACATTAGGAGAATATGTAAGAGGAGGAAAAAATGCAAGAGCATCCAACTTTTTTTGTATCATCACCCTTCAATGGGTACTATGCAATGGGCCTGCAGAAACGGATGAACATTTCTCCTAATATGAATGTAGCACAACCAGAAGAGTATGGTAAATTTCTTTGAATGCCACCTTGAAGCTAAATTCTGTTTGTTCAATTATGAGGTCGTCCCCTTCTTCAACTGCAGGATTATCTTCATCCTGTATGCCTTCCATGTTTGGATTCAACATGCCACATGGAACAAACAGCACTGTATCATCCCCATGAGTGGTGTGGAACATGCCAATTGGATAGGCCAACAAAGCCAGCCTCATTGTATTGAAAAAAACAGAAGGGGGCACAGGCAGCTGGTGCTGAGCTGGAGCAAAAAGGCAGGTCCAGGAAGGCCGGTATAGTATGAAAGGTCGGCAAGTTGTGTTGCTCCAGAACGGCAGGCTGGATGGCCAGATTGTTAGACCAGGTTTTCGAAAAAATTTAAGTGGCCAACACAGACAGAACATTCAACCAGATATGGTTGGACAGTCTGACATCATTGATCTCTGTTCAACATACCCATAGATGGGCCAGCCGGCTGGATGGACTGCTCTGTAGCTGGGATGGCACAGAATGGTTGGTGCATGTCAAGCAAATAATAATGACTGGCAAAGCGAGACTGTAACCACATGTGTTCAGTCTTTCAATCATTATGACCATGCATGGGCATGCAGGGGGACTTATGCCCACTGGGCTGCCAAATGAGGGTGATATCTTCCCTCATATTCTCCAACTTGCCTGTAAATAGATGGGGCAACAGCCGCAAAGCAAAATCCCCAGAAGCTAACATTTCACATGGTGCTTGTTGGATAAAGCAACACATCTGAGATTCAGAGAGAGTTGGCAGGTACCGATGTAGCAGTGTCTGTGCTGTTGTTGGTGACAGCAGCCCTTGGTGTTGTACAGAAAATCTTCATTGTAGGTGGAGGGTTGCCATATGATGGTTCCCCAAGATGCTAACCATGGAATCCGAATGAGGATAAAGACTCAATATGTCCATGTCTGAATACCTGGACCACACCCCCTCAGACACCATATTGCAGACACTGCATGGATTTGATGATGAACATTGTGTGCATGCCAGGCATGTCTTGTGGGTGCCTTCAGTGACTTTGAAGCACTTATACTTCTTGCATTTCTTTCTCATTTTTCCCTGAAACCAGACAGAGACCAAAATGCAATAACATACACAAACTACGTGAAACTCACAAAGAGAAAACACCAAGAAAACAAATGAATGAATGAAACAGTGTTTACCATTCAATGTAATAAATACACAGGTGAATACAGTCGACATGCACAACTTAACAGTCAAAGAACAAATCCACAATGACCAGATAAATATGAATAAATTCAACAACAAAAAAGTACACAATAACATAAACACACAGAGTAACAGCATTAAAACTATCTGAATCACAAAAATGTTTTGTCAGATGGCTTGAAAAACTCGATTAATTTCAACAGATGCAGGAAGTATACTGAACAATAGCTGCCAGTCTCGAGTGAAACTTAAACTGGTAAACATTCTCTATATGGGAGTGTGGACATGGGGAGGTAATTTGCAAGAGCTACTTATCTTTGACTATATAATACATAGATGGAAAGACTAAAGGCTGGATTCAAGAGGAAGTAGAGTGTATTTCCTAATGATTGCTATGTCAAACTTCCGCCAAGGAAATATGGTTCTTTAAATAGATTACCAGATCAAAATATGTTAGAAGAACATGTAAGATGTGGAGGGAATGACATCCATTTAACCCAGACCTAGCCATGGCTCTGGTCTCTTAAGATATGCAAAGCAGCCTCAAGTCTTGTGTGAGATATGGGCCATGGTTAGCACACTTCAATGAAAGGAAGCAGTCTTGGGGAAAAATTTTTGCAACAATAAATCTAGTGTAAGAAGAGAAACCTGCATCATTATGAAGCTGCTAAGTGATGTGGGAAGGCAGCCTGTTGCACTTCTGATATAGGTCCCTCTAGGTCCAAATTAGCTCTTTGGGAGAAAAAGGTCTCTGAAGTAAATGCTGGAAAATGTCATATCAGAACTCCATCACATGGTTTGATTGATGTTGGTCAGAGAGCAATTTATATCCAATGCTATGTTAGTGATGATTGTCCTAACCTTTAGAGGTAATTCCTTGTAAGCTAAACTAATAACAACATTTCCAGGACAAAAGAGCCTGAGCAGAAATATGGTCCCTTTCTTCTTTGAGCTTTAAGAACAAGAGAAATCTCCCTCTTCTAATCGACTCCATATGCTTCAGATCCATATCAATGTCCTAAGAGGGTCCTGAAGATGCTCTTAGGAAGAAGGTCCAAAAAAGACAGTGGTTCCTGACCTGGGGCCCTCATAAGAAACCAAACCATCATGGAAAAGCTGGATAGTTCAGGTAAACCAATAAGGTAAACCTGCCATCCCCTAGAGAAAGGTACAAGTGTAATCAAAGTGCGCAAAATGCATAATCTGAGCATAAGAAGTGTAATCTACATATTATATGTCATAATTACAATAAAACCGCAGTAAACATGTACATTGATTTTCCTTACTAAACTGGATCTACAGTTGGTTAAAGATGGGCAAAATGCAAGTGAATTAGTACCAGAATTATGGAATGATAGCCCTTGACTGCGATCAAGGTTAAGTTCTTCTAGAAAAGCCATAGGAGCGAGTTAGGGAGTTAGCTATTTGTGGTACTGAGGATTTTAAGAAAGAGATGTTTCTTTAGTAGTACCACATAAGTCAAAAGAAAAGATAGAAATGTTATATGTTTGTGCAGATGCAGTATAGATGGATTTCTAAATTTTAAAAAATTTCTAAAGTCATGACTTGACCAAGTACCCACAAAGTCTTTTGAAATAATATGTAAGAAATATCTATATAAAAAAAACCCATTTAATTGCTTGGCAAAAATGAATAAAATAGTGTCAGATGCTATTGCGGCTATCAAATCAACTTGAATTGATAGCTGTTGAAACATCTTCATGATTATGTAGCAACCCAAAAATTCTGAACATCTTATACAACAAGACACTCTGTAATTTTGGTTGCCATGGAATCAAGTATATTACTATGTTCAGCTGGATTCTGCTAGATCGTGTAGGAGGAAAACATATGATGGACAAATAGATGAACAGATAGTAGGGCAAAGATTCATGGCTGGTAACAGAGGATATCACAAGACTGCTGCTGCTTATTAGAATTGTGTGGGAATGAATTATGCAATTTTTTTGTCAAATAAAAATAAACAAAAAGACTGTGTATACATTTAAACTGTTACCTGTATGACAGCACTAAACCAGCAAGTGTTCCCTACATTTTTCAGGCCAACAGGCCACCCATCCTGCCGCTTTCTTTCATGTGGGTTGAGGGGGTCCACAAACCAGATGTCGCCCCGCTTCCTCTTGGTTCCTGCTTTACTTTCTATCAGGCTCTGCTCCAGAACTCTAAATATGAAAAGACACATATTGTCAAAAGAGATTACAAGGGCTCTGTGGGACATGATGTCTTTCCTACAGCACATTTCTACATAACACAAACACAAAACTGTAATATAGGACCTTAATGTTGTTGATGCCATTGCTGCCAAAAATGTGTTACCAATGTCTTGCCATGCTTTTGTAGATGAGACAATCAAAAGATAACTAAAGGACATGGATATGGGCTGCATTAAATCAGATCAACATTTTGCACTGTTAGGCAAATGAAAACTTTAACCGAACCTTAAGAAACTATTCATGACACTGGAAAAGTTACCACTCTCAATCATCCCACTAAAGCAGGCTCAACCAAAAAAATGAAGAATTGCTACATTGGTCCTCAGATATAAGACAATTTTATGGCAAGTTCATAATATTACTAAATTTACTTCTTGATATCTACTGAATTCAAAATGCAAATTCCATTGCTGAATGTTAAGTAATAAACTAACAAAGCTATTAGTGATGGATGCATCACATAAAGCACCGTGCACAACAGTTTGCTCCATAGTGCCTTAAACAGAGGAGCTTGTGCTTAGAAAAGCAAATGATGATGTGCAGTGCTTGAAATTCAACTCCTTCAAGAACTCATCAAAACAGCCACATCTCAAGTCAAAGATATGGAGTTGAGGACACATAAAAGGCACATCTAGGCCTATGAAATAATGTTCACAATAAAATCAAATTAGAATACAAAGACTGGTTCTTAAGATATGCTGATCACAAGACACATCCCATGTAAAGATATGTAATTGACTGACAAGGGCTATAACTCGGTTCAAAATGGTTTAGATGAAATGAACTCATAAAAGGCACATTGAGGTCTAAGAGAGAATGTTCCTAGCAAATTCCATCAGAATATAAAGAATGGTTCTTGAGCAAACAACATTAAAAGTCTCCATGTTCAGACAAGAATTTACTTCACAAGGGGGGTAACTCTGTCCAAAATGGAGTAGACAAGACAAAACCCATAAAAGGTAACCTTGTCTCATAATGTTCATATCAAATTGCATCTGAACATATTGAGCAGTTCTTGAGCTAGAACAGTTACAAGCAACATATCATGTGAAAATATTAAGCTAATTGTCAGGATCCATAACTCTATCTAGAGATGATGAGACAAAATCCATAAAAGGTGCATCTAGGTCTATGAAACGATGTTCATACCAAATTGCAACAGAATATTGTGAATGATTCTTGAGCTGTACCAGTTACAAGCAACATTCCATGTGTAGATTTGATGTTATTTACCAATGGACATAACTCTATCCAAAATGGAGCTGATGAGACAAAACCTATGAAAGGCAGATCTAAGTCTATGAAACAATCTACATATCACATTGCATCTCATTAGATTAAATGGTTCTTGAATAATGCCAGTTACAAGCAAAATCCCATGTGTAGATATGAAGTTAATTGTAAAGGGCCATAACTCTATTTGAAATGGAGTTGATGAGACAAAACCCATAAAAGACATATGTAGGTCTATGAGGCAATGTACACAACAAATTGAATTGGAATATGTTGAACTGTTCCTGAACTGTACTGGTTAAAAGGCTTTGCTATAGTGGGAAATTCAAAACTCATGGAAAAAGGGCACAAAACTACTCCATAACTGAACCTGCAAAGATGAAACCTTTAAAAGGCACATCTACTTGTAACAGGGCATCCACCAACCAAATCACATTCAATTATGTACAAGAGTTGCAGTGCTCTGGTGGTTACAAGAAGTGTGAATGGATGGATAGATATACAGAAAAGGTGATTACTATAGGGTTCCCACATCTCGATGAAGGGCCCAAATTAGAAAATCTAAATTTTAGGAAGAAAATTTGAGATGCTAACATACTGCAAGCAGATTAACAGGTATTATATATTTCATTGACTAAATCATTTCATCAATCATGATTCAATCGAACACAAAAACAACAAAGAAACAAAAAAAAGTAATTAATGATATATTTATATTGATAAGAATTAACTCGTATAGTCATTAATACATAAAAATCAATTAATGGATCAATATAAAATACAGTACACTTGGGACTCTATATAATGCTGTCATTGGAAGCCACAATGGCAATACATGACTTATCCAAGACCTTGAAAACTACGTTCAATAAGTAAAGCTGTTAACTCCATATATGTCTGTGCCCCCCTGCCCCCCATTACCTAGGTATGGATGTAATTGATGATCAGCTATAGAATAAAGATTCACTACAAAGAAGTTAAGTTTTGGACACAAGTTCCATCCATTTTGACAGATATACCGTAGATACTCATGTATAAACAGAATAATTTAGGAAAAAATAAAAACCTGGAAGAAGGGAGGTCAGTTTATCCGCAGGCCAAGGTCTATTATAGCAGTACTAACACCATATAAGCCATTAACCAGGTCACCTCAGTACGTGAGGACCTGGGGGTTCAGGTTATAAGGGTATATATATATTCATTCGTCTTGGACTTATGTGTCAGCTTATGCGCAGGTCATGCACTTTTTAATGTTTTTACCTATTCAGTTTGGGGAGTCGGCTTATACGCATACAGGCATATAAGCGAGCATATATGGTATATAAAACTTATCAAAACTTGCAGAAAGTAAATTGTGTGTTATCTTTTTTTTTTTTTAACCATATGGAATGTTTAAGTACATAAATGCACCTCCATGTATAAGGTTCTTATTGTTTACTTGATAAACAAGCTTATTTCCTTTCATCTTCTGTTGTGTTTTTTTTTTGGGCAAGGTTCTTGAAGAGCACTAATATTGCAAACCATATATACTCACATTTAATCCAGATCCAACTGCAATAAACACAGACCCTCATCTGCTGTCGCATAACGTGCAAGCAGATCAGGGCTTATGTTGTTTGTTCTACTGATTGGTCATTAATAGTGGACTTGTAATTTTAGTCAAAGCCTTTCGGGTAAATCACGGTATTTGGCCTTTTTGCAGATTTTACACGTTATATCAGCATAGAAGCCACAGTTGTGGCCTAAAATACAATCTTAATGTCCAGAAACATATGGGGGTGCATGCTGTAGGTGTTTCCCAAGTTTCAGTTCTTTTCAAAAATTACATTTTTTTCCATCACCTGTGAATACACCCTCAAAATGTCCATTTTTTTACCGTTATGCTGTTGCACTGAAAAATATTTCATTTTTCAACAAAGAATATTAGTATTTCCTTATATTAGTAGAACAGAGTGTTTTCAGTATTCTTACAGATAATTTCATCACAAAAATTTTAATGTATTTGTCAAAAGTAAAGGTAGAAAATTCGTGGATATATCATTAAAAATGTGGAACCTGTACTTCGTTATGCTTTTTTATATTCTTGTTATCCTCTTCTAGTTATGTCTGTAATTATTAGGAAAGATTTCATATTATTTTACTGAATTTCATATATAAAAGTTAAACTAAAGTTATAAATGCTGCAGAAACCAAAGAAATGTCAGATTGAAGTCTTAATTTTTTTTTACAGAGTATCCACTGAAATAAAACCTGGTGCGGAAAAATTTGTAGAGTCTACACGTGAATTGACCTATGTAACCACTCACAGTTTTCCTATTTTGAAGACACTCACAACAGTTTTATTAATTTTGGTTATAAATACTGTGGGTATGGTTTCAAAAATATACAAGTCATGGATATATTTTTCATTACAAATTTCCTGATGGACAAAACGTGGTTACGGACACTACAAAAAACTGTAGTGTCCGTAACCTGAAAATATATGTAATAGTTCTGGAGCCATTTTTCAAAACTTTAACCATATCAAACTAAAACTTTCCATATCATTAGTATTGCATCATCTTTGGCTGAAAATATTCCATGTTACAGGATGATGCAATAATTTCCTTATGCAATATTGCATCATTAATTGTTTGTCTGCAAAAAAAGAAAAATAAGTCCTTTGTATTTGCATCCAATTAGTACATTCCAGCAGCCTTGGCTTCAACCGAGTCACTTAGAAGCATGGAGGGATTCCTCAACATCATTACCGACAAGAAATTATACATCAAAGTTGAAATAATGGCAAGTATGAAAGTGAAATACTGTACCAATATTTTCTGTAGAGTCCGTAACCTATATTAGGCAAATGAGATATCAATGTTTTATGTCATTATTATGCTCGATTGCAGCACTTTTTTGTGTTAAACTCTTCTTTTATCATACATATCTTAAATACTTAAGTCAATACTTTTTGCTAAAATTAAATTTTGTTTGATTATTGAATTAAAAATAGCAAAATTTAATGAAAAGTTAGAATAAAAGTAATTATGTCCTATTTTTCCCCATTTAGTACACTTTCAATCTTTCCTTCAGACTAATATATGACTGTTTTCAATATATGCACAAACTAACAGACACGAAAGGGTTTCAAATATGTGTACATATCGATGATGTTAATATGATACAAAAAGGTTATGGACACTACGCATTGTAAACATGTATGTTTTAAATGTTCATACTATAATACACATATGTATTAAATGCATACTGACATAAAAGCCCTACCTAAGCAAGATTTCTTTTCTGCAAAAGGGTTTTGATGAGTAAAATGTTTTAATTCCTACAAATCCTGAGAAGTCTATTAAAAAGCTTGACCTGGTTGGTATTATATTAATAAGTAGACACAAATATTAGAAAATGAAAGTGCAAGTAATAACCTCTTGGTTACACATGACACAGGTTAATGATATTAATAACTGGTAATGCAGAAGCACTATGTTAAGGCACAACTTCAGTTTGATAATGTTACAGATTTCTAATTCAGGTTTTTTTTTTTCCTTAACAGCATCCAATATGGATTTAAGATCATCCAAACTATCCGGAAACCATGATGCTGATGGACATATCAAGAGGGAAAAAACAGAAACAGATGATGTAATGAAAAGAAGAAAAAATGCCATGAAAGTGAAAGCCTGGAGGGCAAAACAAAACTTAGACAAATCCAGAGATGAAGAATTGAAGGAAAGGGACAAAGAAAGAAAGAAAAGAGAAAGGCAAGAAGAAAAAGAAACAGCCAAGTCCTGTCCAGAGAAGCTACAATTACTTAAACAGAGAAAATGCAATGAAATGCAACGGTACAGAGAAAAGGTAAAAAACAAGAAAACATTATTGCAGGGCAACAATAAGTCTGCAGACAGAACAAACAATACCCCAGAAGAACAGCTGAAAACTAAGAGACAGACATCACTTCTGAAAGAGAAAACAGCTGTTCAAAGAACCCAAATATGGAGATTGAGAGTCCAACTGAAAGGAAGTGAGCAGGGTTCGTCAAACAACTCAGAACAAGATCTTGCCAGTCCGTCACAGCAAGATGGGAATATCTTTTCTTCCAGATATTCCAAGTACAGAAGTCTGAGGAAAGTGAAATCAGCTCTTCCAAAAACTCCAAAGAGAAAAGCTGAAGTATTAAAACATTTGATTAACTCTCCATCTACCTCAAAGATTCTCACACAACAGAATGTTATTGCAAGTCCAGAATGCAGAAGAAAAATTGAAGTAGCAGACACAATACTTAAAAGAATTCAGGAAAGTCTAACTGAAGTGAAAGAGCCAACAGCAAAAGAGAGCGACAATAGGAATGCATATAACATCATTCGTGGAGCTGTAATTAAGAGGGGCCGCTCTGGGACAAACACAGTGCTAAAGAAACACCTCAGTTTGTTTGTATATATTCATTAAACACTTAATTTCATAAGTTTAGCATTATACTCACAGCTTGTCGTTATAATTTGATATGAAAGGTTCATAATTTCAGTATTGCAAGACTGTTAATGGGCTCTAGTTAATAACAAATTTACCTATCTTCCAAGATTTCATTATCTTTTTCAATTTCTATTTAATGATAAAGGAATGAAAGAGATTATTTAAGCAGAACATGTCAAAATAAGTTTATTCATTTTGTGAATTATGTAGTGTCCGTAACTGTTTGGACCTTTGTCTGGCACATTATTTTAATTATTTTCATATGCAGTTCTGGAACTAGAACATGTGGTTGATTATTGCCTATAGGTTCAAACAACAATATCAAAGCAATATTTTCCATTTCCCTTGACCTTGTTAGTATATTCTGATAAAGTTATGCTCCGTTAAAATAGTGTTTCAGCAGGTGTTGAAGAGAGAGTAAAGTTTGATTCGCCTATTACCTATCAAGTCACATAAAAGTTATTATTTTTGTTTGTTTATGATTTCAAGTTTGTTATATTACAAAAAATTTAATGTTCAAGTGAAAACCATGACTGACTTTGCTTGTTATATTCACCCTGTAGTGTCCGTAACCAGAATCTACTCTACCTCCAGCAAACAAGAAAAAAATAAACTTGCCATTTTCTCTTCAACAAACCATTAAATTTTCAGAGGTTCAAAGTGTTGAACTTCCAAAATAAAGTTGTTTCAACAGAATTCTGTGAAGTTGAAATTTGACCCCCATGTGCAACACATCTAGGCCAAATACCATGATATACCCGTTTATCTATACTTGCTAGTTTTGATCAATGAATACTGTTGTCAACTGCTTGGTCACAGTTCATTACCATGTGTGAGATTGTTCACTAAACCATTAACTAACCAGCAAGCAAAAGATGTGAAGCCATTTAATTTTGTAGAAATCTAGCACATTCAACCTATTTATGAAAAATTATATTTAAGACAAGATGACTGTGTAATTCAGGTTATTATTTCCATGATGACTGTGTTATTCAGGCTATTACACCCATGTGTTATTCAAGCTATTATATCCATGATGACTGTGTTATTCAGACTATTATACCCATGATGAATGTTATTCAGGCTATTACCCCATGTGTTATTCAGGCTATTATACCCATGATGACTGTGTTATTCTGGTTATTATACCCATGGTGTCTGTGTTATTCAGACTATTATACTCATGATGACTGTTTAAATCGGGCTATTACACTCATGTGTTATTCAGGCTATTATACCCAAGTGTTATTCAGGCTATTACACCCATGTTATTCAGGCTATTACACCCATATTATTCAGGTTATTATACCCATGTTATTCAGGCTATTATACCCATGTTATTCAGGCTATTATACCCATGTTATTCAGGCTATTATACCCAAGTGTTATTCAGGCTATTACACCCATATTATTCAGGCTATTACACCCATATTATTCAGGCTATTATACCCATGTTATTCAGGCTATTACACCCATGTTATTCAGGCTATTATACCCATGATGACTGTGTTATTCAGACTATTATACCCATGATGACTGTTTAAATCGGGCTATTACACCCATGTGTTATTCAGGCTATTATACCCATGATAACTTTTTAAATCAGGCTATTACACCCATATATTATTTAGGCTATTATATACATAAATTTTCCACACAGATCATGTATAATAACACCTAATAACATCACAAATATCATGTAAGGCAAATGGGTAATGAGAGAGGGATCCAATTGTATTTCAAAGTCATTTCACAACATCATTCTACAAATTTATAAAATAAAATATTTTTGTCATGTGATAAACATAATCTTACATTTGTGCTCATTTCAAATGAAATTGATAAAACTCATCAAATAATTTGAATCCTTTGCTCACCAATGCTTGCAATGCAAAAAATATAAATCATTCAACTTATTTCATGTTTTATTTGAAACGAGCACTAGTGTAAGATCCTCTAATATGAATTACCGTATATACTTGTGTATAATCCGGGTCCAAATGCAAACAACATAGATCCTGATCTGCCGGCACATAATGCGCAGGCAGATCATGGTCTATGTTGTTTGTTCTATTGATTAGTCCTTACAAACTGCATAGACCCATATCTGCCAGTGCATTATGCAGCGGCAGATTTGGGTCTATGCAATGTGTAGTTGGTAAGGGGTTATACACGAGTATATACGATAATGATGGGCTAAATGATGTAACCAATGGTATGTCAAAGTCTTTGCCTTTTGTGTCACCTATAGTACATCAAATACACATGAGAAAATTCTGCAATATGCAATGCTGCATTTGTAAATCAAAGATGACTTTCTGTGCTACCTGCTAATATCCTGCTCTTCCTTCGAGATCTGCCCACCAAGGATGCCTTGTGTGTCCTGCAGACTGGCAGCTATTGCCTTTTGAATGTCATCATTTTCACTGTCATTTGTCAGATCAATTGCACCTAAAAATAAAGTTTTAAAAAATCTAAAATACCAGACAAATAAGAGACCCAAGTGTTCATGAGACCACTCATCTGATTAGCATTGCCCTAATTTCCAAAGGCCAATTAATCTGGGTTAGTATGATGGATGCTTCCTGTTAAATTTTGTAATATTCTGTTGGTTTTAGTAATGTAGCCACATTTGATGGTAGATCCACCTCTGTTCATCTGTGGAAACTTCAAAGCATTGATGCCAGAATGCTCTGTCATATTTTGTCATATTTTATTAAATAACTTCAGTTAAAATGTTCTTTTCTGGTTCGTCTGTATTTAATAATGGTGGCCATTTATACAGATCTGTATCATCCGTATAGAACTGATTCCAAGATGCATTTGGCTAAATTTAGTAAAATGTTGTGCAGCTGTTTTTAAGAAATTGTTCTAAAGGTTTTCATATTTTTGGTAATAGTGGTCATATTTACTGGCAGATCAGCATCATTTGTACAAAAATTTAGTCAAATCTGGTACCATTCCATTTACTTAATTTTTCAAGATTTGCTAACGGCAGTCACATTTAACAGAAAATCAACATCATTTGTTAAGATTTGAAAGGTCTTGATGCCAGAATGTTCCCTGTACAATTTGATTCAAAATGCAGGGTTGCAGCTAGGATTTGGTAAAACTGGGCAGTGCCCCCCACCTCCTTAAAGTTTAAAAAGGGGTGCCATTCTGAGAAAAAAAGGATTGAGGGAAATCTGGTCATAGTTGGGCTTCTCAAGAGGGCATAAAAAGGAAATAAAAATGAAAGCAGAACAAGAGTGAGTGTTATAAGATATCCCTGTCTTTAACTGGTGTTACAATAAAGAAAATGCAAATCCATATTCTCTTTCTTAAGCTCATGTTTTAAAATTTTGTATTTTTTTAAAAACTTGTCCGTAAAAAGCTGTAACCAGGTTGAATATCCACCATACAGTCAATCACTCTTATGTTCATCATACAGTACTGATGAAATCAAGAATCTCCAACAACACATCCAGTACAGACTTGTGCTTTGAAAGTATAACAAAGAATTGTGGGTCAAAATACACCTGAACATCATGTATCATGTGCCAGCATTACTCTCATTAGTGTCTACATCGATCATTGAAATTCATAAACAGGACAAAAAATGGCACAGATTAAGATCCACTGGCACATGATATGATGGTAGTCAGATACTAGTACTGCCATAACAATCAGTGCTGTGGAGCTCCGTTATGATGTCATCAACGTGAAACTGAAGGCCACATGTTTAAGAATATCTGATACATAGTTGGTAGCCCATAATGACACTGTTGCACAGCTTAGAGTCTAATTGCTTTACTCATATTATATTTATTCTGATGCCTTTTTCCATATCGAGTAAATCCAGGCACAAACTCTGTTGACCACCATTTCAGTTCTTTAAAGAGTGATGGTACAGAAGGAATGCTAAAGTTGGTATATAAGGGGTGTACATTCTTTACCGAATAAATATGACTGTCTTAACAAACATGTGTCCTAGATGCAACCCTGAAACTGGCATTGTGGTTTTTTAGAAATGAAAATAACCACTGTTGATGGGTGGACAACAAAGAAGGGCTATACCATAAACTCACTTGGCAATATGGCCAGATGAGCTAAAAACAATATAAAAGCTTACAATCTACACTTCCCAGCAACTGACACAGTCCCTGACAATCTCTTCTGTCATTTTAACATTCACTGGTTACATGTAGGGTGAATAACATCTTCCTTACAAAAACACTAGGCAACAATTATTGCTCAAATTATTGCTGATTTTCTCCAGAATGATATATTGCCTTGGTGCTATCCCAAAGTCTGAACAATATCTTCAAAGGTGTAATATCAAACAACAAAGTAAGAGACTGACAATCTACTGTTCAAAGAGAATTTCCAGGAATTCAAGATTTGACCATTTCTTCTTTTAAGTGCTGAGAGTTGAAACCATCTCTGATATTCTTGAGCAACAAGATTTTCAAATTAGCCACTGTGGCAGTCATATTGGATGTAAGATTGGCACCATTTTTATTTAGGACAAACTGGACACTATTAGAAGACTTTTGGTGAAAACCACATGTTGATATGACCATCCATTCTAGAGAAATATTGAAAAGATTTTCAATATGTTCATTGCGACAGCCATACTTGAGGTCAGGTCAGCACAATTTTCATTCAGGACAAATTACATATTATACTTAGTATTATTGTGAAAACCCTATCTTGATATGACTTTCCATTTAGGAGGAGTAGCAATAACAAGATTTTCAAGATGGATGCCATGTGACCATACTGGATGTCAGATCAGCACCATTTTCATTTGGTACAATCGTAAGAAGTCTTTTGGTGAAAACCGAATATTGTCATGACTTTCCATCAATAAGATTTTCAAGATGGCCACAGTGGCAGCCATATTGAATATCAGATCGGCACAATTTTTATATTAAACCAATTAAACATCAAAAGAATTCTTCTTGTGAAAACTCCATGCTGATATGTCTTTCCAGTCAGGAGGAGTAGCAATAACAGGATTTTCAAGCTGACTGCTGTGGTGGCCATATTGGATGTCTGTTCAGCATCAATTCATTAAGGACCAACTAGACATCATAAGATGTCTTTTGGTGAAAACCCCATGTAGATATGACCATTCATTCAGGTGGATTTATGACAAGATCTTTGAGATTGCTGCTGTTGTGGCCATAATGGATGTCCAGGTGGCACCATTTTCATCTAGGACCAACTAGACATGATAAGAAGTCCTAACCCATACCGATATGATGATCTGTTCAGGAGGAATAGCAATAACAAGATGGCAGCCATATGGGATTTATGATTGGCACCATTTTCATTTAGGACCAACTAGATATCACAAGAAGTCTTCTGGAGAAAACTCCATGTTGATATGACTTTCCATTTAAGAGGAATAGCCATAACAAGAATTTCAAGATGGCTGCCATGCTGGCCATATTGGATGTCAGATCAGCACCATTTTCATTTGGGACATACTGGACATCATAAGAAATCTTTTGGTGAAATTTATATATCAATATGACTTTCTGTTCAGGATAACCAGCAAATAGAAGATTTTCAAGATGGCTGCCATGGTGGCCATATTGGAAGTCAGATCAGCACCATTCTGATTTTGGATCAACTAGACATGATAAGTATTGTGTTGAAAACCCCACTTTCTAAATGACCATCCATCCATAATTAGTAGCAATAACAAGATTTTCAAGATGGCCACCTTGTTGGCCATATTGGATGTAAGAACAGCACCATTTTCATTTAGAACTAACTAGAGTCCATAAGAAGTCTTACGATGAAAACCCAATGTTGATATGACTATCTGTTCAGGAGAAGCTGATGTAACAAAAGATTGTCAAGATGGCCACTCTGGTGGCCATATTGGATGTCCAGGCAGCAAAATGTTTGTTTAGGACCAACTAGACCTTGGATCGAATGTGTGTTTAAAAATGTCAAGGCAATCCTCCAAGTAGTTTAAGAGGAGTAGCAACAAGCTAGCTAGTGCTAATGGGTGGATGACCAACAAAAGGACATCCCATAAACTCTTCTGGTCTAAAAAATGATGAATTTTGTGCAGTATATGGTCACACACCATGATAAATAACAGAAACAAGAGTACCATGAATGGTACATTATATGCCCACTACATGTTTAATAGTCCTCTATGCAGACACTAATAAGGTATGGTTGATTATGGAGATATTATTGACCAAATGGTTTCATTGACTAGGACCTTTGATTAAGGTATGCGGTCTTGAACTAAACTTAATGTGCAGAAGCTATTATTTTCTTCTTAAACTCTCCATGACTATGATCTCTGTTTGTCAAGGAACTCACTCTAGAACAAAAGTAATTCTGCAGAACAATTTTTTAGCCTCAATGACCTTGACATCAGACCCCAAATCAATACCTAAGTGCAAGCCCTCCACAAACTTTGGTCATGGTACATGGTCTACAAACTCTGCTGAATTTAAATGGCTGAGAACTTAAATTTTTGTGCATAAACCATTTTTCATTTTTCTGTCAGAGTGACCTTGATCTTTGGTCCCAAAATAAACAGGCTTCTTTCCTTCCCCAAGTGCAAACCATCCACAAAGTTTAGTCCAGGTCTCTGTTGTAGAACTAATGTCATTGTGCTGCTTCCTTACCACAAGTCCAAGCCATGTACAAAGTTTGGTCAGGAATGTAATGTAGAACTATCTTATTGTGCATAAACCATATATTATTCTTTCAGTCCCAGTGACCTTAAACTTTAACCTTTTGATCAAAACAGTGACAGGGTTCTTCATTACTCCAAGGGCAGGCTATTCCCAAATTTATGTTCCACACAAGATTACTGTATCCTGATCACTTTAATCCATCCTATAAATGAAAGCATCAAGGAATAAAAAATATACACCAATCTTAGTTTGTTCATGCTATAAAAACAATATCTGGATTAGTCAGATGCTAAACTCGCCAAGATCAAAAGACAGTTGGCTTATGTGAGAAGCCTGTGATCTGTGATGAACAGAAATTCAAAAGAAGCCATATATGGCTATTCATTGTGACCAATGAACCGAAACTTCACCTGCCTTCACAGACATGTTTTGAATATTGAATGACCCCTGACCCTAATGATAAAGAATGTAACTTGTATCTCTTCTAAAAGATGAACATTTTTTCTTCAGAGATAGCTTCACTTCACAGGCAAATAGATGAAGATATCTTACAATACCTGTCACACTGGTACAAAAGGTGACTTCCATTCTGCTGCGATAACACAACTACTTTTCCCACTATCCAGCAAACGAATTGCTTCAATCCTATCCTGTAAGGATAAAACCGCCTTGCTTATGAAGCAGATATGTTGACACCTTTGAGTTTGACTGACAGTGTGACTGGAGTACGGTAAGTACAATCGAGATATGAAACGCATAAACATCAATTCACATGATATGCCTTTTTGATATGCTCCAGTGACTGCTTAAGGCAGGTGACCATTAAATAAGGGCATTTATATAGAAAATTTGCTGAGGGAAAATTAGAGTGTCTGTTGTGACCAGGTGACCGCTGAACACAGGTGACCATTAGGACAGGTTTGCCTGTATTTCTTATATGAAACAAGTTAGAAAATATGCCAAGATGACACAATTGCATTATAATACACAGTATTTTCATAATTCTTTCAACTGTCATTTTTCTTTTTTTATCACTCTATTGATGACCACAATGACTGCAAGTGTAGAATTAATCCTTTCAATTTCCTAACTTTCCACTGAACTACTTTTCATTTCATAACTATCGCAAATTCCCTACACAATAATCTCTCTGTTAGTGAGTTCTTTGTTCTACTAATAAGTCACTTCTCCTCACATATCAGGGGCAGGTAATACCTGCTCAAACTTTGTGAGGATCATACTTTTAAATGCAATTATTTATAAATGATGTAATAGAAATCATGGTTCAAACAGCCACAGAGTTATTTTTCAAGGAGTAATTTTTCTTACCAGAACTGAATTTTCTCCATCATTTACTCTGTATAACACTGCATAAATATTATACGTACATCAGTAATAACTGAAGTTTTGTATTATAGGATTTGGGGGAAAAATTCAAGTTTCTCAGCAAATTAAAGTACTTTTTTTAAGGTTAAAACCAACTTTTTTCAAAGTTCATGCAGTTTGCAAGGCAACTTCTCAAATTCAAGGATTTTTCAAGATTATAAAAACCATAGAAATTGATAATAATAATGAGTATGGAGGTTTTATGATATGGGGGAGTTAAAAAAAGTTTAAACAGAAACCTCCATATTTGATCTTTAAGCTGCTAAATAAATGTATGACCACAAAAAAGAATTTCTTAAGGTGGTTAGATTGTCACATTCATTTCCATGTTTCTAGCACCAGGTTATAGAAATAAGAAGTAAATAAAATCTTCAACTGAAAACCAATTATAAACAGTCTTAAATCCACAAAATGAGGCTCTTCCATAGAATCTTCAATCCTTTTTTGTTTGTGACTGGTTGAAAAGCAACAACTGAATGTATATTAGGCACACAGATCAGCTGGTAAATAAAACTCATCTTTTATTTTATGCTAGTCCATAAATTACTGGATTTCCAAGAGAAATATTTTTGATAATTCACTGGAGTGGAATACCATAAATATTTTTTCACTGTCCCGTCAATAGACATCGATAACACTATGGCAAATAAATCTGAGCTAATTTTAGATGCCCACTTGGTCTAGTGGTAAGTATGGCTGCTTTGTATGCAAACATATTAAGTTCAAACCCCACAATGTGCATATACTTTATTTTCTTCATTTCTTTTTTTATGTGCTGTTTTATCTTGAATTAGGATGGAGAATTATGTTACTACTGATATTTTCTTTGTGAATATACACAAAACACAGCAGAACATAAACATTAAACCTCTAACATTATCGCATGGGACACATGAAGAAATTTTCTACTTCAATCTGTTATACATATTGTTATCCAATACATTTGAGCATAAAATAAAAAGAAAATTTGCTTGCTCAGAGCAAATAATGGATATATTTTGTCTCGTGGTGAAAAGCACAAGCATTTTCACTTGAGGGTTTGCCATGTGAAAATACTCGATGAAATATATCCGTTATTCACTCATTTCAATCAAATATCCTCTGTTTCTTTCCAAGGGATAAGAAACTTTTTTTAATACATATACACACATCACAAAAAAAATCTACCTTTAGCCATTTTGCTTTTATCCACTGGACTCCCTGCTACAGCATCAACATTATCTGTGTCCTGGACTGGTAATGTTATTGCCATCTGGGACAAAGGAAACATCATCTATAAAAGTCAGCACATGATTCACTTTATCAACATTTTTTTAGCATCAGATTATAATTAAATCCTTCAAACAATATTAAATTTTTAATAAATATTAGTACATCTCAACATATAATGAACTGAAAATAGATGACAACCCAGCTCAGCACTTAAGTCCATGTATTAATTTGGAGGATTAACTGACTGAAAATATTTAAATACAATGAACACATTCAAATTTTCATATTTCATACACATAGAAGAAGTTGTCACTAACAGTCATTGTTAAAGCTGCCCATCACCAAAAAGCTGGTACACTGGAACTGGGTGTATTATGACAGTGTGCAAAGTCATAGGCGATAACTCAATCAAATACAACAGTCAAAATCTTTCTTCAAATGGACATCATCTACAATTCTGTGAACATTCAGCTTCATAGCAACACATATAATATGACTGAAATCAAATGAGAATACTAGTTTTCACCAACTATTAGGATATTCTAAGCCAAAATGGAGCTCGTATAATATGTAAAATATGGTAAAAATCTGTCAATCATGAAACAAATCGGAGAACTTTGTTCAGATACAGCTTTTCAGGAAATTTCACTGAAATCAAACAACAAAAACTAGAGAACAGTGAACAATTTGCTCACATAAATAAATCCCTGCCTCTACTGCACCCAACCCCTATACCATGATGGCAATAAATCTAGAGTGAAAAAAAAGTGCACAATTTGTCAACTTGCATATCTTCTTCTGATGACCATAATATGTAACAAGTTTCACAGCAATTCACTTAAAACCGCAAGAGCAGTTGCATTCACAAATTTCTGTCTAACACTGCATCCAGCTGAAATTCAAAAATGGCAATATCTCAGACAAAAATCATGGGAACACAAAGATTTGTCAATATTGGCATCTTCCGATGATGAGTATACTATATACAAAGTATCACAGCAATCCATACAAAAAAATCGCAAGACCTGTGATAACGAGTTTGTCATAGACTGTATTAAGCTACAAAACAAAAATGAGCAAATAACTCTAACAACAAGCGAATTAAGTGAAGTTTTGTCCCTCATCTACCATGGCGAGGTCACAAAGGTTCACAATGAAATCTGACTAATATGACTTTTGAGACGGCACTGTCCAGTTATTGGGCAGACATGGAAAATAACCAATTTTCATTGCCTCATCTTGAAGAGCATTAGAGGAAAAGTGCAGAAAAGGAGTTTCAAACAATGCTTATAAAATCTTGACGGTGATACATGAGATGCAATCAAAGAAGAAGCATACTAATACCATGCTTTAACCATGTACCTTTAATCATATAAAGCAGAACCCAAGAAACCTGAAAATATTGGCCTGTGGCCTTGACCTTAAGAATAAGACATCAAAACATGCATTGTAACACATCCTGTAGTAATTATATATTAGTACACCAAGCAGAATCCAATTATCTTAAACAATTTTTACATTAAAAAGCGGAAGAAAAAAATGTGACTGAAACCTAAAATATTGATCAGTGACCTAGACCATGAGGATAGGCACTCCAATGTGGTATGTAGTGCTGGGACAATACATGTACAAGGCGATATGACATGTATCACAATATGATACATATCACAATACAGTAGGACCCCGCTATAGCACGATGGTCGGGGTCCACAAAACGGGATCGTGCTATGTCCCGAACCGTGCTATAACCAACCTAGACAAAACCAAGTCATTTAGCTTAAGAAAATGATGCATGCACCAAAAAAATAGGGGGGGGGGGGGCGTAAATTGTGGGCTCAAAACAACGTACTTCATTGGCACAGTTACCATCTTAAATCTTAAATCAATGCATAATAAACGATAAATACACATGCAGTGAAAACAGAGATTGCACATATAATATTTTACTTTATTCAGAGAGCCATGCATTGGTACATTTATATGTCTACAGTGGTCCCCCTCTTATAAGGCCACCCCTTCTGCAGCAAGAAAGTGGCCTTATAAGACGGGTGGCCTTTCTAGAGGGGGATCACACAGTTGTGAGTAATAACTACATATAAAGTATAAAAGATGCAAGTAATTTTTATATATTTAATATTTGCATTTAAAAATCACAGGAATATTATCTGGTTAAGGACTAAATATGATAAAACTAATCAATGTTATTTTTTAAACATATGAATAATCATGAATCGTGGTGCAAAACCACATTGTCGGTAAATTCGGGGCACAAATATTTGGTTGCAAATATCCCTGTACGTCCGTTGATTCCGTCTTCCCACTCAAGTTGAATGTATATTGACGATGTTTATTTGAATCTTTTTGACATAAAATTTCTCAGTAGTTATCAAAAGACTCTCCCTCTTTTCGTTTTAATTTAATTGCTTTCATTTTTGTTCTAAACTGAGAACGTCTGACGATATTTTGCGACAACTTATTCCTTCGCGGGCAATCACGCGTGAGGCAGTGTTTACAACGGAAGTGAGTCTGTCACGTGATCGTTTTTTTCTTCTTCTCCAGTCTGGTACCCGGTTATGTACATTTCATAATCTATTAGAGTGAACCCAGAAAGGCTAACATACCATTTTACTATCTGGCGACTGGATGTCACGCTGACTTGAGCTGAACAATGCTGTGCTTCTCAGCGGTTAGCTTTTGTCATCTTGATAATTATCGGTGGTAATAATAGCCAGTAATTATCAAAGTGACAAAAGCTAACATCTAAGGAACAAATGGCAGTAAGGATAATCGGATTACTTACCTCTTTGTAAGCATTAAAGTTACTTTATTGGCATATTGGAACCAAATGTCAATGTGTTGAATTGAGAAATTAAAAAATATTATCGAGATTTTACTCTGTAAACAACCATTATGTGGCCGCTTGCGAGGGGTAAATTTGACCGTTTTTGCACTAAAATGCTGGCCGCTGGTCGCGTTAGAGGGGTGGCCGTCCTTGAGGGGTACTTTTGAGCACAAACTCGTCGGTGCCAAGGGATTGTGGCCGTATAAAGCGGGTGGCCGCTGGTCAGGGGGGCCGTTCAAGAGGGGGACCACTGTATTGTATAGCATGAATAGTAAAAGGATCAACACGTGTACTCACCAGCCGATCTCATGGCATGCATAGGAGTGAGTCCATAATAATTCCATCGAAAATATGCACACAGAAGTATAATATCATTGTCTGATAAAGTTCTGAAATCCTACATCGTCGTCTAGTCATTGTAAATCGTCGTCGTCTAGTCATCGTAAATCACGTCCGATTCCTCAGCTGTACTGTCATATGCGGGTGCTTACGCAGAGACTGAACTTGGGCTCTTGCAAGTAATACTTTGATCATAAAGTCAGAAATCTGTTAAAGGATGCAACTGGACACGTGTCGATTGTGCGACAAGATCAGAGGGAGTTCAAATAACCACCCTCTGTTACTTGGCACTGAACAAGTATCAAACCTGCGGCAAGATCAAAGGGTTGTCACGTGGGAAAACAAAGAGTGTGGTGCCTTTACAAGCTAAGGGATTAAGGTCAAAGTATATGCACAGGAAGTTGTAGAGCTCTACTTGAAAACAAAGTGAGTGCTTTTACAAGTCAGAGGCTTATTGGCCCACGTGCACTGGCAGATAACTTGGGAAATATCACTTGGGAATTAAATCTGACTTGTGGAAACACCGGACTTAATCCTGTCCATGGCTTCAAGCTTCTCTTTAACACAAAAAGCTTAACGTTTCCGTGTACTGTTATCCATTGTAAATAACTACTAATAAAAGCTCTGACACCTATTTGTTTGAACGACTACAGCAAGAATAATTGTTAATCAACAATGGGGTCATTTTTATAGGGAATGGACAATATTATTCACTGATCAACTGATTGCTTGGCGATTGTCTAACGACACCACCAAGCAAGGTGTGCGTGTTAGCGGCTTTCGTTTTTTTTTTAATGTTTTATAAATCATTGCCGCGTGGTTTGAACAACTTTTAGCTTTGAGATTGACTTTGCTGATTGTCAATGACTTAAATTAATTGATTTATAAATTCAGGTGTGAATCTTTTATCAACCACCGCATTGTTTGGTGCTTGGCTGTGTATGCAGTTGAATGAGCAAATATATGTCGGCTATTGTTTGAGCAACAATTGTACACAGAATGTATTGAAGACAAACACAAAGAAGACTTAATGACTTTATTGTTCATGTATCAGTAATAATAAGATTAACACTTGTTAGCTTTAAAATGAGCTGACATCTTTCACAAATAAACAAAGATCAAAGTGCAGTGATTGACTACTAACACATTTGAAATGAACATTCACAAATAGAAATGTTCAGCATCTTTATTCATTTAATGAAGATGCAATCATAAGACACTTTTTCTTCAAGAATACAATACAGCTTGCCAAATTATTAAATCAAACTCTTGTTTATTTTGGCACAAAACTTTGCAGTAGTTCAAGAAATTGGCGAAATTATTGTAAAATTTCGGTAGCCATGCCACGATCGTATTATATCCAAATTCATACACGATCTCTTCCGCAAAATGATAATATAATTTTACACATTATTTTTCATACTTTGAAGAAAATTTTTGTTTTTCATGTATGAAAAAATAGATTACATTTTGGGAGCCATGCCACGATAGTGTTATATCCGAATTCGTGCTATAACGAAGCGTGCTATAGCGGGGTCCTACTGTATTATTTCATATATTTCAAAGCAAGTGTTTAGTCATGCAAGCACTTGTACTCTTCATGGTATTGTTTGTAAATCTGTGCCATTACACTAAAATGAATTTCTTTTAAATGTTGTAAAAATGAATGGAAAAGAATAAATACATAAAGTTTTATGCTATGCTTTATTATAAGAAAGAAAATAAAGTAATTTCAATAAAAAAACTTCTCCAATGTCATTGACAACTAACTAGAGGTTTAGATTCATGAACAGAATATCCCAATAGCAATGTGAAATATCTGTTAGCAAAAATTTAAGAAACATCAATGCTGATGTCAGAACGATTTCCCTAGTGAAATCTAGTAGAATTCAAATGCTGATAACTGACTGAAATATCAAATACATAACTATTAGCTTCAAAATATCAAATTTAACTAGCAATAAATAAGTGGAAAAAAAAGAACTACAAGTGTTTAATGCAGAGTAAGAACGTGATTATCAGCTTAATATTTGAGGAGTTCAGACCACTTACACAAGTCACAAGTACATACTCCTGAACTCACAAGTAGCACTTAGAAAAGTGCACTGAACAAAACACTGTGTGATCAACTATTGACAGTGGCCTCGTCAGAAGCAATGAAAATTCCTGTCTGGTTTTTTATTGGCTGAGCGTGTTGTAAGTTAGCTGGATATTTATTTTACCTTCCAAATATTTCAGCAGTATTAGGTTGACCAGATCCCAACAGTTTTCTAGCGTGTTCAGATTTTTCAGATTTAATTTCACTTTGAATTTTTGCTTTTGAATCAGAAATAGTAGGATGATGTCGAGTAAGATGGGTTCACATATCTGTTATGTTCCCAGCATGGTTCAGGAAAGCATAGAGACTTTGCATATTGTTTTTCGTTTTTACTATATATCAGACTCCCATTCTGAACATATACTGAGTATCCAAAATGGTCCCACAGCAAAGATGTTGATCCGGAAAATATGGACAATCTCTCCTTCATCACCCATTTTTACTCATGTGCGAATTAATGCTTTTGCAAGGTATTTACTGATTGGTCAATATACACCCGTAAAAGATAAATTCTCCAATCATTTTACATCTTATATTACGCTTTTGAGTAATCTTCACAATGGAGGATAACTTGGGGATTAGACAAAATTTCCTACCAAACACCTGGTTGTTTTTATGGAAATCGATACTAGTTTGTTTGTGTCAATATGTGAATCAGCGGAATTTAAATCGTGATACATCAATGCAGCAATGAATTGTCCCTGCACTAGTGGTATGTGATGCACATTTTCATCTTTTCATCTCAAATGACTCTAAAATTATGGAGTGGAAATTAAAGTGCGATAGAAAAATGCAACATATAACACCATGACACTGATCATTAAGATAAGACCCCCCAATGTGGTGCACAACACACCTGCTAATGATGACATATATGTATACTAGGTTGCATCCCTTAATTTCAAAGAAGTCTAAAGTTATACAGTGGAAACAAAAGTGTGATGGGAAACATAAAATACTGAGCCATTACATGGACCTTAAAGACAGGACCCCATTCCACCCCAATGATGTGGAACATGACACATTTTAGTGATGATGATGTACAAGTATACCAATTTTCATCCTTTAATCTCAAAGAGCTTTAATGTAACACAGTGGTAGGGAAAGTCTGATGGAAAAAGAAAAATACTGAGCAGTGATCCTGGCATTGAAGGTAGCATCACCAATGTGGTATGCAACTCACCGATAAGTGATAGTTTGTAAGTATACCAATTATCATCAATCTCAAACTGCTTACAAGATAGAGTGGAAGGGAAACTGTAATGAAAACATACAATATTGAACTGTGACCCTGACCATGAAGATTGGTCAACCAATGTGGTATGCTATGCACCTTCTAGTGAGGAAATATAAGTATACCAAGTTCAATCCCTGGTAGGGAAATTGTGATGAAAACATAAAATATTGATTCATATCCTTGCCCAAGGACATGCCACAGTAGCCAATCAAGGCTGATCCAAGTGCAATCAACTCTGGGAGACCATAGACATGATCTCTTATTAAATAATAATTGTGAAAAAATGCTTATGCAATTTTAACAATCACAATAATAGTCATGTGAAGGAAAATGATAAAGTCAATAAAAAGTACACAAGATTTAGGGAAATCTTGAGCGATTCATGACCTGCCATAAATTGGGCACATGGGCTTGTTGTTGTGGAAAACCAATGTGATCTCATTAGCTGTGACATACTAAATAAATTCACTCAAAAAACAAACTCTTTCTTTGTGTATTTCATAAGAGAAGTGTATAATCTTCAACATGTGCAAATCTTAGGAATTTTTAAATACTTATTTAGCTATCATATTATCATCAGTTAGTGACATGGTACATTTTCCCATATGTTCCTATGCAACAACCCTTACTTGGGGACAGATATTTAACTAAGAGTAGCAGAAGAAAAGCAGGTTTTGAAAAATCCACTCAACCACTCGCATTTACCAGTGGTGGCTGAGGAAGTGCATCACTTTTCCAAGATGCTTGTCTGATTGGACAAGTGGCATTTTAAACAGGTTCAGTATTATGTACAGTGTACAATGAGTAAAACTGATATAGGACAAGTAAAAGTTCCAAGTCACTTGTGCTGCAGGACAAGCAGCCAATGGAATACTTTCAAGGTCTGAAAATGTACACCAACCTAAAAATATTTTAGAAGATTTTAAATTGCCTGTACCCATAGCACTGTAAAAATAAAAAAAATTCAAAAAGTTAAATACTCCAACATTCCACAAGCGATTATCATTCATTTTATGCTCAGGCAACACAGGAATAGTTTGTTCAGTGAAAAATGCCTACACAGCACACTAATGGGCCCATAAAATGTTGTCCTTTATGGACAGGTGTCCTTCATATTTAGGTTGGTATCAATGTAGTACTCCTTGTCTACAGGTGTAAATATTAAGTTATGATCTACAGTAATCACTGCAAGTCTTGGGACACGAAAAAATAATTATTTTTTTCTGTGGCCAAAGACTTATATGCATTTAAAAAATATAGCATTTGCAGTGTCCCAACACTTATAGAGACAAAAAATGTCTGACGAAATTGGCAAGATCGCCATGTCACACAGCAGCGACCAGCTTATGTTCAATTACTACGTCAATTAACTGTTATAAACTACTATGGTTGTTTTTTTATTTGTTATTATTTTGCATGTATATATTTTCCGATTTCTCCAACATGAAATAAAATAAAGGTCAAATAAAGGTAAATAAAGGCTTCACAATTCACGGGCCGCTTAGGGTTTACCGCGAGACCTGTAATATAGTGTGCAGTTCTTACACAGTGCAAATCCTGTGTAGCGTCACTTATATCCTTGTTTAATCCCAAAAATATTAGATGCAGACTTTGCTTTATTCATAGCTTTTACCAACTCGCATTTTTTAAGATCACATTTTAGCTAGACGTCCACTTGCTACTATTTTATTTAGATTGATCCACGCGCTCAAGAGTTACTGTTTTTCAGTGATATAAGCGATCATACAAAGTGATGTAATCTATATAAAAAGACATACGTTTAATTATATAAGGCAAACCCACATTTATTCACGTAACCGTCATATATACATTAAAGAATGACCATAATATAGGTTAAAATTGTGAATATAGATCGACTTTAGAAGATCATCATCGATCCATTTTAGTTTTGTGTTTTAGCTTAATACAAAATTGTAATTTTCCACACATTATTCATTCCACTTTTAATTTTGGCCAGCTGGTTGTTTCAGTGTTTCCTTTTGTTTATATTTGGCAGATGTCTTTTGTTTTCCAACAGCAATCCAGGCCAGTTAATTGTTTAAACCCTGAAACTGGCTTTAGTAAAGAGGAAATTTTGTCCGGCAGCAATGCCAGTACCTGTTTGTTCTACAATATTAATCCAAACCAATTAACTGTTTTAAGATCTAAAGTGGATTGAAAACGGGACAAGAAGCCGTGCATAATAGCGGTACTAAATTAATTGGCCCCCAAAATTGATATTAGATTGACCAATCATTGTGTATCAATTAAGGTATGAACACTGGATCGGTTGAGTAGAAATATGTAAAATTTAAGAGACTTTTGCTGATTGGTGAATTGAATTTCTCACGAGATGTGTGATGCTTACCAGAAATTTTTTTTTTTTTAATTTATTAACAAAGAAGTCAACCAAGCATATGATCTAGGAATAAAGATATAAAATCGTCTACATCACAAGTCATCATAAAACATTTCACTATGGATAAGTTTGTAGTACGTTTTAGTTCACATACACACACAATCATCTTTATCCCGTCATATCTCTCTCTCTCTCATACGCAGGAATAATACACTTCATCAACGTCAAATTATTTTTCTTGAATTTTATTATTTTCTAAATTCTTTATCGTGTACTGTATTAGTAGCCATCACTGTAGTTGTTCGATGTGTGATTTATCTTTTGCTCCATAATATTAGTACGATTACCGTAGCCGAGTATACAGGTACTTAAGGTCGTTTACATCAAAGCAAACTTCCGCCGAGTTTAAACGGTATTAGTTATTTTCAAAGCATTATTTCTGAAACTTCTTTATCATATTTTAGAGATATTATAGAAGTTTAGTGCAGTGGTGCCTATGATTCGAAACCAAGGGATGTACTTCAAACAGAGCAAGTTAAAATCTTCAATGTACATGCGGTGACGCCATGATGTAAACAAGCTCACTAAATGCGAGCGTTGAATCAAAACGCTATTTTCGTTGTTGTCATACTAGTACCATATTTTAATGAGTTAGGTATTTACATTTTCAAGGCAAAACAAACTAATTACTGGTGATTTTCGACAATTTTAATGCAGTAATGAATAAATTGACAATAGTAAACTAGAGCACAAAAGGGAGACGTTATATGGGTACAACATCCTGCTATGCCCTAATACTTGATCCTTGTCATTGTTCGATAAAATTATACATATTGAATTAGGTAGAAATAATAAGAAAACAGGAACATTAAATATATTTATTGACTTTTCAAACAAATTATGTTAATTTATAACATTTCCATGTAATAATTCATAATGATAGTCCCTTTAACAACAACGAAGTCTTTTTTCTTTTTTTTTAAATGTCATTGCGTTCGATAAAATACATCAATCAATTAGTAGGAAAACAAATATGTAAGGTGTCCCAAGACTTATAGTACATGAAAAAATTGCTATAATTTCGTGTCCCAACTTTTATAGGTCATAAAAAAATTACTTTTAAAAATAATTAAGGGTGTCCCAAGACTTGCCGTGATTACAGTACTACATTTCCTGAAGATTACATTATGCATGATAAAATAGAATCTCAGTCTGAAGGCAAAACTTTGAGAAGCTATGGGAAAATAGGATCATCATACCTTTCTTTTGTCATTTGCTCTTTTGTGAATGGACTCGTCTGATACAAGCATGTTCACTACCTCAGCAATTTCGAAGTTGCCGCTGTTGTTCCTGCATGCATTTATAGCTTCATTGATAATATGATCATCAAGAATTCCTGTGATCTCCTTAATTTGATTAACTTGGTCAGACACCTTAGAGTTGACACTATCATGAGCTCTTGGCTGAAATTTAAGAAAAGTTTGTATATAAATGAACTACATGAACTAATCCAGGCTATAAGAAAATGAATCTAAATTCAGTAGCACTTTACAAAGAAACTGTAAGCTCTAATACTTTCCTTTTTCTTTGTTGTGAGTCATTAATAATTTCTCTCGTTTATCCAATATTTTTATTGTTCTGTGTAGTCTGATAAATCAGCCCCCAAACCTGTATTTTCATTTAGGACAAACTAAACATCATTGGAAGACTTCAATATTATCATTGTGGCAGCCATATTTAAGATCAGAACCATTTTCATTCAGGATCAACCAGATATCATAATCAATCTTCTGATGAAAACCCAATGTTGGTATGACTTTCTATTTAGAAAAAGTACCAATAACAAGATTTTCAAAATGGCTGCCATGATGGCCATGCTAGATGTCAGATTGGTACCATTTTCATTCTGGATCAACTAAACATCAAAAGAAGTCTTTTGGTGAAAATACAATATTGGATATCAGATCAGCACAATTTTAAGACTAACTACACACCATAAGAAGTCTTCCAGTGACATTCCCATGCTGACATGACTTTCCGTTCAGAAGGATTAGCAATAACAAGAATTTCATGATGGCTACTGTAGTGACCATATTGTATGTCAGGTTGGCACCATTTTCATTTAGGACCAACTAGACATCATAAGAAGTCTTTTAGTGAAATCCCCATGTCAATATAACCAGCCATTCAGATGGAATAGTGATAACAAGATTCTCAAGATGGCTACTGTAATGGCCATATGGGATGTCCAGGTAGCATAATTGTCATTTAGGACCAGCTAGACAACATAAGAAGTCTTGTTGAAAACCCCACTGCTGATATGACTTTTGGCCAGGAGGAGTAGCAATAACAAGATTCTGAAGATGGCTGCCATAGCAGCCATATTGGACATCACATAGGTATTATTCCCAATTAAGATCAACCAGATATAATAAAAGTCTTTTAGTGATAAGCCCATGTTGATATGACCATCCATTCAGGTGGAGTAGCAATAACTGGATTTTAAAAATGGCTGCCTTGCGGATATATTGAATGTCACATGGGCACCATTTTTATTTATGACCAATTAGACATCATAAGAAGTCTTTTAGTGAAAACTCAATGCTGATAAGACCATCTATTCAGGAGAAGTAGCGATAACAAGATTTTCAAGATGGCTGCCTTGGTGGCTAATTTGGATGTCTGAGCAGCACCTTTTCATTTAGGACCAACTAGACCTTGGGATGAATGTGTGTGTAAAGTTTAATGTCAATCCTCCAAGTAGTTTAGGAAGAGTAGTGATAACAAACTTGTGCTAATGGACAGAGGGACATTGAACGAAGGGGCCATACCATAAGCTCTTCTGGTCTATGATTAGTGGAGCTATAAAATGATATCCTGGTTCAGCCCCCCCCCCCCTTCTGAGAAAATGAAGAGACCAGAGAAGCTCATTCATGGTGCATATTTTGTAATCCAACATTCTGAATTTTTTCATCATCATTATAATAATAAAGGTATCCTCTTATTGGCAAAGATGTTAGAGTATATTAGTGTAATATACCTGGATATTTAATATTTTGAAAAAATGAGAGGTAAAATATTAATTCTGAATTTGTATAAAAATCTGCACCATGATTTTTTGCAAACACATTACAAAATTTGGATGCAAATTACATTTATAGCATTTACATTTATATACTTTCAAAGGGACTGACACTCAACTGGCCAAAAAGAATTTAAACGAATCCAAAATAACCATTTCATCTTTTTAACTGCTGAGTGTTGAAACCATCTCTGATATTCATGAGTGATAAAAAGATTTCTGAATGAAGCAGCCATATTGCATGTGAGGTCATTACCATCTGCATTTAAGACCAGGGCTGAGCAAATTTTTTTTTTCATCCACTAGACCAGGACAAATGCTTTCAGAAAATTCACTTGTCCCACCTTACTTTTCACTTGTCCCAAAATGGTAATCACTTGCCGAGATTTGATGAGATGTATGTACTTAATTCAAAGAAAAAACAAACGAAATAATATCCAACATAATTATTTCTTAAAAGAATTTAATTTTTCAAAACATTGGTTGTTATACATTTGGCCTCTTCATGTTCATGCATATAGGTTTTAGCTGATGGATTTGAAAACATGTCCATGTATATGTCTGCCACCTGCACCAGCACTAAGCCAGCAGTTGATAGCTGTGTCTGGGTTAAAGTCCTCAATATATTGTGCTGCACAGGCCTTGCGGGGTCCAGACATGTCATGAGACTTGATTGGTTCAATCCTGAATTTGTCAGTTCCACTGACAAATACACTGGGTGAATTTCCAACCTGTGCCAGTTTTGGATATTGTTTGCAATAACTGCAAAACATCTTTCCTTCCGAGTCAATACATTCAAGCCAGGGATAACAATCAACCCAATGCGCCTGAAAATTTCTCTGTCTTTTAGTAGTGTCATATTTGACATTTTTTGCCACCACAGATTCTTGCTTATGTCTCTTTGGAGAAATAGCTAACGAACACTCAATAGCAGTCTTACATTTTATCCCTCCACTTTCACAAAAATTTTCCTTCTCTGAATCGCCTTTATTACCTTCCTTGCAAAAATAATTTAGCAAACTCATTTTATCCACAGAGTAACTATCAGCTTGCTTGACAACTACTTCTAAAGTGATCATAACATACATTTTCTCTTTTAAATATGAACAGAGACAGCTCATTAATTAGCGTAATTGTTTCGCTTCAAACGCAATATCACACGTGGAAGTTAATCATCTGTATAATCAATTAAAAATTAAAGAATCATTACCGTCATTTAATCAGTTCATAAAGGAAACCAACACTGATGTCGGTAAAGTACCTTTCATTAATTTAATTACACTGACTCGCTGGATTAAAATCATAGTGAACTGCTCATGAGGATCTGGCTTGAGTAAACACAATGCAACAAAGCCGCTTAAAACACTGCTAATTGATCATACTGGCTTTCTTTTGTTTGACATGTTTTGATTTGCCGATAATTTGGTCGCTTAGCCCAATATGCAGTCAAGCGGTAACAGAATGTGCGCATATGCGACAATTATCACTGACCACATTTATGTGCTATTAAGGATGTAAATGTATACATGAAGAGGGGTAGAATCAAGTATTCAGTATGCCCGGAGGGCATGATTGACCAAATAAAGGTAGATATAGTGATTAAAGCATGAAAATAAGGACTTGCACGACTTTTTTAAAAAGTACTTGTCCCGGACTAGCGACTTAGAAAATTTTACTTGCCCGACTTTGAAAATGAATAGTCCGGGACATCGGGCTATGGGATTTGCTCAACCCTGAAGACCAAAAAATTTAAATATTACAGTTCACTCTGGAGGAGTAGTGATAACAAGATTTGTAAGATGACTATCATGCTAGTCAGATTGGATTTAAGATTGGCACCATTTTCATTCAGGACCAACTAGATATCATAGGAAGTCTTCTGGTGAAAACCATATGTCGATATGGCCATCCATTCACAGGGGTAGAAAAATGCAAATAAAAACATGGATATGGATGTCCCTGGGCAGCCTGCTTTAAAAAATCTAGTTGCCTAGCAGATTTTTCTCGTTGCCTGGTAAATTACTGCAGCTGCTACCAAGATTGTTGTAATATATATATATAATCAGTCCTACTTGCACACAACATTGTAGCTCACCATCAGTCCTGCTAATGGAAAGTGCCATACATGTTTAAACACTTATTTGATCTATTTGAGATCAGCAAAATACAAAATAATCAACAATTTCCTTTTTCTGTCAGTGTCTTGCTGTCCATCAGCTTTGCAGCCACCCCTGACCAGAAACTTACCCATATTCTATGTTTATCCGAGTTTACATCATTATTGGTTCAGGTTATCGTTAATCCGATACTATTAATCCTTTGTCTAAATAGTCAGGGAACTGTAAGTTTTCCACATGGGATATTTGTTTAGCCATTACCCCACAAGTCAATATGGTATGAAACAACTATTGTGATTGGTTTAATTATTTAACTTGCCAGATTCCTTCAGGTAAAGTTAGCCAACAGAAGCAACTGTCACATGCTCTATACAGTGAGTGCCAATTTCTTCAACAGACCAATGAGAAAACGTAATACTAGATTATATGCCAAAGATGAAAGAAACCTCTACCAGATGTTTGTGTGTTCACAAAAGACAAATATGTACGAGTCTTGTTTCTTGAAGGGTTCACCCTGAGGGCTGGTAGCATGGAGTGTGATCACTTAATTAGATAGGAGTACCTGAAACATGTGAATTAGTGTCCTCTTACCAATAACAATCACCCAACACTCAACTACAGAATTATATGGAGATAATTTGGGTACCCTGCTCTTGGTGCCCAGAGGGACAATGTAAGGATCAAATGTTTGTGCCTGAAAAATATGTAAAATTAAAATATAATTTTTAAAATGATAAATATTTATTAATATTTTATATCTGCCTTACCAGGTTGTCACACTGGTAAATAAGGTTGCTCAGCATTACATTTTAGTTGTCCTGGGCTCCCGGGCAATGGCTTTTTCTACCCCTGCATTCAGTAAGAGTAGCGATAAGTTTTTCAAGATGGCTGCCTTATAGGAGGTCTGATTGGCACCGGTTTCATTTAGAACCAACTAGACATACAGTCCTACCCACTTATATCGACAAGCCGCCTATGTCAACAAAAAAGCAAAGTCCCGGTCCCTTGGTCTACTATTACTACCAAATTTGTCATGCTTATGTCGACGTCGAGATACAAAATAAACGTACATGTCGACAGAAGCCCTTGGTCCCAGCTTGAACAAATCCTTTGTTTTCTAATCATTTATGTCGACAAGCTGCCAGTTCCGACCCATACTTTATTCAACAATTAGTTGATCTTGCCGCCGGGTCATTTATGTCAACAAGCGGCCAGTTCCGACCTGTACTTTGTTTAACTATTAGTTGATCTTGCCGCCAGGCTTTAATGTCTTCTGTGAAAACTCCATGTTGATATGACTTTCTGTTTACAAGATGTAGCTATAACAAGATTTTCAAGATTGCAGCCATGGTGGCCATATTGGCACCATTTTCATTTAGGACCAACCAGATATTGTAAGTCTTTTGGTGAAAATCCCATGTTGATATGATCATTAACCTAGCAGGAGAAGGAATAAGATGTTCAAGATGACTGCCATGGTGGGCATATTTGATGCCAGATTGGCACCATTTTCATTTAGGATGAACTAGACATGATAAGAAGTCATGATGTCTAATAGTTTGTATGCGGTTACTAGAAACACCGAAATACACTGAAAAGACGAAATACACCGAAATACACATGTATTTACATGTTCTCTCTGTATATATCGGTGTACACACAGGAATTATGATTTGTTTTTGTTTGAATAATAATATAAAGCAAAATAAAATATGATTTATGTGATTTTTTGATACGAATTAATTACTTCTTTCCTATTTATAGCACAATTCATGTAATTATGTCACTCGGTCGTACTTGATTCGACAGACCTGATACATGGCGAATCGTAGTAATACATACACTTTTAATGATATAGTTTTTGACAAATAAATAACATTTAATTTAATTTTTGTTTAAAAGGTTTCAAAATATTTGGAAATAGTGAAACATGTACTTATATATACTGCTTTTGATGATATGACAGTTGATTGTAAGGGTGTTAAGAAAGTCTTCTTCTTGGAAATATGTGAACGGGGAATAGTCATACATGTTTGAATAATAATAAAAAGCAAAATAATTTAAATTTATATTAATTATTTATTCTTTACTTGATTTGACATATATATGATAAACGGCGAATTGAAATACATACACAAAGTGAAAGTGAAATGTAACAAAGTACCAAAAGTGTATACGATAGTATATATGCAAGAGTGAGATTAATATTGTGATCGTAACAAGCCACAATATATGATGATAGACAAAGACAACTCAGGAAAGCATTTTTGTAAAAAACGTATTATTCATTATTTGGCAGAATTGAATATTTACATTTAATTACACACATAATGTATCAGGTTTCAATGAATGAATAATTTCAGCACGCAGATGAATTAATTAATCCAATAGTATTCAAGATTATGTTCCTCTTGAAAATCGAACAACAAGTCATGTTGCACAAGACAAGGTAAAATAAACCTAACCGAAAACAATAAAATATAGCACATTATGACGCAATCTCTGCTTCATGTTTAGATTTTTTTAGCTGTAATTGACACAGTTCGTACATTAATTTTTCGTTTCCTTTGTCCAGGTTTTCGTCCATTAGTCCTTGGTGCAACAACAGTTGTCTGATCGTCCATAGAAATCATGTATTTTGTGTCTATGTCGATGTGGCGTCTGAACAAGTTTGTGAGTTGTTGCTCTCTCATTTTTATCCAGTCTGTTTTTCTGGACTCAAATTGTTTATGACTGTCGGCAAGCCGGAATTCTCCAGTGCATACTAGAGCACTCCTTAGATTTCTGAATTGTCCGGTTACTAATTCATGTGTTAGTTGTACAAATTCCGTCAGCGTTTTCGTCTTCCAGTCAACTGTCTGTTTTAGAACGTGGTTCATGGACTCACAATTATTATTTTTCCACATGCGGTCTATTTGATAGATTCTTAATGGATTATTGACTTTTAGTTTGATATTTGTCTTTAGTTTTTTCCGAAAGTAATTAAGAAATTTTCCTGAAATTCCAGCACAATGATTTTCTAACACTTCACATTTATCGTCAAAGCAAATACTGTCATTGGCGTCAACTAGTCCGTCTTTCCCAAAAATTTCTTTCAAGATATTGTTGCGGTCAGTCACGGTAACTGCGTCGTCTGTCAATATATGTCTAACGTTCTCTTGTAAATGGCGTGTGCACAGAACGTGTGTTGCTTTGGGCAGAACTGCCGTAATACCTTTGACTAGAGCCTTCTCATCATCACTTCCAATTACAAGGCTCTTAAGATTCAAATCAATAAGTTTTACTTTCAGATGATGGAAATAATGACTGTAAGTTTTGAAATCACTATTGTCGTGAATGAAGAGCGGTCCAAGAAGATTGGTGGTTCGCCTGTTCTGACTCGTTTTACCGTAAGTTGCTTGTAACATGTTACCGTCACATGCATTTTACACAGCATAAAAGTTTTGTCAATGCCAAGGACAGCTCCCCGGAGCAACAAAGATTCTTAATGTCTGTTATCTGTTCGTCTGTGTACAAAATGACACAAGGGGGTTTAGCACTGGTCTGGATAACTGATCTTACAAAAGGGTTATTTTCAGTTACCAAATTTTCAAAATGTCGCATTTGGTCAGCAATATTGTTGGAGTGTCCGGGAGCTTTTCTGTACTTTGATTTTTGATATTCTTGTTTGTCATAAATTTGTTGAAGTCCTGTCGGTTGGGAAAGTTCACCATATTTTGAAGTAAGTTTATTTAATATTTGATGCGGTTTCATTTTTCCAGTCATTTCTGTAATGTCGTCTAAAACAAGGTCAGGAGTCCGCAAATATTCTGTCGTCTGTCGCAAGTTTCCATGCGGCGTTAAACCAGGAAATTTCCCTACATATTCAACCAGTGACAAATTACTTGCCAGACCCCCCTCCCCTAGCCATGTGACCCTCTTTTTGTACATATTGTCCTTTTTTAACTGAGTATAGTACCTGTGGATCACGACAACTTGATCTTTGCCAGGTTGCGGATCAAAAGGTCGATACTCAGTTTTCCGCTGGACTTGTCTTTTTAAGGAATACTTCCCATTTAAAAAAAAAATCATGGTCAGATTACCGTTGTCAGACAGCAAATAGTAGGATTTAGGGGATGCACCAGCAGATGTATCCCATATACCATTGTCGTCTGAAAAAGAACTTTTGCCATTATTCGACCTCTTTTCGAGGTTTTTCGCATTATTCACAATGAAATATACATTTTCTTTCAAACCACGTGGAATGCATTCTACACTCAATTCTGATTTTAACAAAAATTCAACTGCTTTTCCCCGTGTCAAGAAAATGACCCTGGTCTAATTTGCCTTTTGCTGGATGTTTGTATGTGTCATTTCCGTCTTTTACCTCGTTGTGTATGTCAGTTACGTCATCGATTATATCAGTATGTGACTCGTTACTAACGTGTTTTGCCGAATACAATCACTGTGGACCCATTGTCGGCAATTTGTGCATTGCAAAGCGTCAGTTTTACATTCACTGGAACAAATAACACATGGATATTGATCCATCCTTGTTGCGTATGTTTGTGTATGTGATAATATCAGTATTGTATAACGCTTTTATATCAAAACATTTACTTCTCAGTTATGAAATGTGTGCATAATCAAAGTCTGGCGGATTTATTTAAGTGCACAATTAACGAATAATGACAACGTTGAGCAAAAGGGTGCCTTTTCTTTAATGTGCACGACATTTGGCTTTAACTCGAGTTAAGAAATGGGTTCAAAGGGATGACAATAAAGTGTGTGCAGTTAATTCAAAAATGAATTAAGCGACTTCAAAGATGAATTAAGCCGACTTTCACTGTCCGTTCTGAAGTGAGCAACTTAGAAAAAAAAATTGTTTTCTTAACTTGAATAAGAAATGAGATCAAAGGGAGAACAATAAATGTGTGTGCAGTGCAGTCAATTAGAACATTAATTAAGCGACTTGAAACAATATGAATTAAGCGGACTTACACAGTCCGTTCTGGAGATTACCTCAGTTCCGGAAACATCAGTCGTTTATCATACCACCTCCGTTCCAGAACGATCAACCTTTCCGATAAAGTACGACCAATTGACGAGTGCTATAACTAGGAAAAAGTAAATAAGTCATATCAAAATCGATCAAATCATATTTTATTTTGCTTTATATTACTCTTCAAACAAAAACAAAAAATAATTTGTGTGTGTAAACCGATATATACAAAGAGAACATGTAAATACATGTGTATTTCGGTGTGTATTTTGGTTTTTCAGTGTATTTCGGTGTTTCCAGTAACCCGTTTGTATGTGTTTGCAATGCAAGAAATTCACACACAAGACCAATAATTCTTCTACTGGTCTGGGCAACATAACCTGAAAGTTCTTTTTTCCTTTGAATGTGTTGCAAGTTATGCCACTTGTTTGATTGCAATGATAAATGAACGGTCCCCTCTTTGCTAAGTTACAATGACTTCATCAACAGTGAAATGTTATTTTCGTGAGATATCAAACAGGATTCATTTGTCTAAAGACTCCAATGCTGAACAAATTATACAATGCAGTAGTAATTTTAACATTCAGTGCCATAAAGAAAGGTCGTCCTGGCTAATGTATGGATGCATTCATTTCGAAATCCATTCAGCGTTTCCTGTACTTGTTTTATGTACGTCTTTTGAAAATGGTTATACAAAGGATGAAATATGTGATCAGCGTTTCCTTTTAAAAAAGATCATTTGTCTATATATCGGTAATTCATATCGTGGTAGATTTCATGTATGCATACCTGTGTTTTTCTAGATAAAGTTGCTTCTTCTACTGTCATGTTGCTGCAGCGTCAAGCTGAAATTCTCTTCTGGACATTGCTGTTATTCCATATACTAAAAAATGGCGACGATGAAAAACGATTTAAAAGTGTTGTTATATAGTCTATGCATGCAAAAGTAATATGTCCTGAAGAAGAGTATAAGTACAAAGCTCCAAAATGCGCTGCTTTCTTTCTAAAAAGGTGGTTCCTTATGATAAATTGAGATCAAAATGGATCTGCGGAGGACACCATGTTGACAACTGTGCTCCCTGGGATTTCCCTTTCTAAAAATTTGTAAGGATTTGTTTGATTAGTTAGTACTATAAATAGAGATGTAAAGGATTCCCAGCTGCAGAGGATTTCTTAGGTTTCAAGTACATTGATATGGCAATAATTATAATAATTATATTTTATATCTGGTGATTTCGACAGAAAAGCGATGTATTTATTTAACTTCAGTTCTAGAATACTTTTTTTTGTCATTAACGGTCTTTGAGAGTAAAGCTTTGTTAACCAATCAAAATGATTGATACAAATGTAACCTTTGTAGGAGCAGTTCATGGCTGTCTGCAACTTCCGGCTGGTGTGATGCTGATGATGTGTTGATGAAAAGACTTCTTTTGTCAATATAATTACATAACCATTATTTTTCGATTTCATCAAAAGACAACATAAATTTACAAAAGTTGGACGAAATGTCATTCCTAGTGGATTCTTGCATAATGTTCTTTTCGCAGGTAAATCAAAGTGACAAACCATTACATGACTGCAAATACACTCGAATTTTGATTCTCCCCCAACTAAGAGAGGCAGTCTTCTATTTTGCAATTTGTTACGTGCTTCAGATGCTTGTTCCAATACACTGTTCTTGTGCCTAGGTGTTCTTGGGTGAGACATGAGAACAAGGTTTTTGTGACGAGAATGGTGTTCATGTCTAGCTCTTCTTGCCCTAATGTCAAGAACCTTGCTCGATAACCGTCAATAACTTTGTTCTTGGATTAACAGCTCACACTAGGTATCCTTGGGCAAGACACGATAACAAGATTCTTGATACAAGCATTGATCCACAATGTTTTTTGTTTAGAGATCAGCTCGAGTTGTTAGGGTGAGCACACTCAATAATAAGCGAGAACACGTGAGAAAGTGTTTGGGCAAAATCCCAGAACAGGTTGCCCAAAGACAGCCACCACCTCTGAAGAGGGAGTAGACAAGAACAAATATGGCAGATCATGTTGAGTGTTGAGCTGCCATGATTTTTGTTCTGAGAACAACTCTAGTTGCTATGGCAAGCACACTTGGGAATATCTGAGAACGCGTTCTAGGCATTTGGGCAAGAATCTCAAAGTCACCCAGAGATGGAATTAGACTCTGATTGGGAGCATTTAGAACTCCCTATACAGAAAACCATTATCTTGAGGCAAATGAACCATCACATATTTTACATCAACGAAATTGGCTCTTCAGCATATTACCAGACTATTCCGTATCTATCTAATCCTGCACATGATGTCTTTATGCCCAAATACCAAACATTGTATGCCCAGAAACCAAATTTTGGCATATGAATTCATCCTCATCTGGAAGCAACAAAAATCAGCCTTGCCAATACTGCAAAATTCTATGTTCCTGAAACACCACCTTGGTCATCAACCCCCCCCCCCCAACCCACAATAATACTTAATCTTGACCATTTCAAAAAGTCCTGAATCATTCCTCTCATTTTGTTAGAGTAAATTCAGTGAAATAAGAACCTCTTATCTTGGCCATATGTGCCCTTATGCAGGTGGATCGAAAGATGGAGAAAAGGTTGCAGCTTATTTTGCAGCATCTCATAGCACCATCTTGACCAAGTTACAGTAATACTCAGATCTTTGAGTTATATCAAAAACTAAAAAAATCAAATTTTATGATCATTTTACATCCCTTTCCACATTGAAAATCCTGCAAAACCTTAAATTTGACAACCTATTAATATCCCGAGTCTTATAAAAACATGCTCTGTTCATAGAATCTGGAAAAGTATTTTGTACTGTCGCATTGGAATTAAGGGTAATGAAAGGGCAGATAAAACAGCCCAAGCTGCCCAGCATTCACCCATTTTTGACATTTACCGACTTTAAATATTATATAAAGATGCATGTTCTACTTGTCAAAGTACGTGGAATGTAAACTCCACAAATGTTATACAGCTCTCCCTCATTATAATGCAGTAGTTGGGGTCCATAACTGCCAACTATGTTATGTACCAAAAACCATGTTGTGGCAAGAACTGTGGTGTGTACCAAATCATGATATATTGAGAACAATGTTATATACTGAGCTGTGGTATAGCAGGAATGATCAGAATTTTTAAAATAATTGTCTTTTGAAAAGGAAATAAAGATATAACACTAAGCTTCACATTGTTTTCTTTTAGCCCATGTTGTTATACATTGGTATGATTTTGGCCATGGGGTCCATAGTAGTACTGCATTATATCTGGAAGTGCATTCTAATGAAGCATGTTATAACAAGGGCAATCTGTACAGTGAAACCTGTTTTGAGAGACAACCCCTTCTGCCAACAAGTAACCTACAAAGACAGGTAGTCTTAACATATAATACTGTTGATCTGTACATGAAAAATGTGGTCTTTCATGACAGGGGTCTTTGCAAATACTGGTCTTTCAAGACAGATTTTACTGTACAAGTTGACATATTTTACAAATTGCCAATGAAGGTATAAGTTGCTGCGAAAAAGTGCAAAAAGTCATCAGACATTCTCAGTTTGGAATGAAAAGTGAAAGCAATTTAAGTAAGCAAAAGAGGGAGAGTTCTTTGGTCACTACTGACAAATTTGAGGTCAGAAAGATTCAAAATTTATAAACATCATTCTACATTCAACTGCAGTGAGTGGGAAAAAAGAATTGACAGACGTACAGGGATAGAACATCCAGCCAGATGTTTGTGCCCAGATTTTACTGTCAAGGTGGTTTTACACCATGATTGATGATTATTCGTAATTTAAACAAAAAAAACATTGATATTAGTTTTATCACAGTAAGTCCATAACCTGATAATATTCCTGTGATTTTTAAAAGAAAATATCAAATATATAAAAATTAGTTAGGCCGTTCATACTTTATATGTTATTACTCACATCTGTGAGATCCCCCTCTAGAAAGGCAACCCATCTTATAAGGCCACTTTCCTGCTGCAGAAGGGGTGGCCTTAGAAGAGGGGGATCACCATATATACTTGGCAAAATATTGGAATGAAAACTCCACAAACAAGCTTCTGAACATGAAACCCATCATTAGAGAGTGGTATCCCTCACATAGGATAAATGCATATTGTTGCCACCTCCAGGTGGCTTAGTGGTTAGCACACTGACCTCTGGTGCCAGAGGTCCCAGGTTTGAATTTCATTTGGGGCAAGAAGTTGTGTTTCCAAATATCTCTATTCACGTTATTGGCAGTCTGATGCTAAACATTGTGCTGTCTGTCAGATGCGGACATTAAATGGTGGTCCCATGTGGAGGGAGGGTCACACCCTGTGCACAAAAAAGATCTCACCCACAGGCTTACCAATGTTTCAAATAGTGTGTGTGTGTGGGGGGGGGGGAGACTAAAAAAATGGGTTTTGTGGCCCCAAGGTGGGTAATTGCACATGACCCAAGTAAGCAGTGTTGTACAATTGAGAATAAGTTATCTAATCATACAAGCCTATGGAAAATGACTGGAAATTCAACTCTGAATAAAGAAAATACAATAAAAAATGGAAAAAACTGGTATTGTACACTTCCAAACAAAACAAGCTGGTAAACTTAGCTTTTTCATATATCATCACATTCTCTCTCTCTCTTTCTCTCTCACACACACACATACATGATCACAACCACACAGACATTAAATAAAACCAAAAATTTCTTATGGAACATGGATGCACCACCATATTGCCAGAAATGACCTCAACACAAAACTTGACCATGATGTGACAGGCAGATGGATATGAGTAACAATATATGCCACTACAAATTTCTTAGTGAGGCATATACATTTCTGTCATTAAAATCCAATATCAAACAAAATCTGAATTCATTTAGCATCTGATTTCCATCATTTTTGATTTTGTCATCAATTACTCCTAATTGTCATCATTTGATGGACGCCAGGGCCTGAAAATTACAGTAGTATGAGATCCAGGAGTGATCTTTTTTGGCTGCAGGCCTGTCATATATTACCAGCACTAGCCCGTCATACTTTTAATATTTCTTAATTGTTCCTATAAATTGAATACAATGTGCTGTTTAATCCTGGAAACCTCTGAAAAGAGTTGTACATGTGCACTGATGCAATCAATCATTCCATAGTGAGAGACAGGTGTTATGGGTTCAGCTCTACAGTTTCGTATTTTAAACAAAGTTTTTTTTTTTTAAAGAAAATTATTTTTCCATTTTCCTCACTGGTAATCATGGTTATTTTTTTTAAAAAAAAGACTATATCTTGGGTATTGTTAATACAACTTTTAATTCCCTTTTTCTGGTATATGATTGATGGGTGTAATTTGGGTTAGTGAGTATAAAGCTTTAGCCTTACTTCAGATAAGCATCTCTCAAAAGACTGCTAGCTCCTCTTGGTCATCTTCACTTCCTGGACTTCAGTGGTAAATTGGCCAAAAAGTAGTCAATAACTCTATAATTTTTTAAAATATTGTAAAATTAATTTGTTGCACTTTCAGAAGCTATTGTCTACTTTGTGGAAAAAAATATAGTTTTCTATATTATAATAACCGCTCAAGTTTGTATAATTCAGACTAGTTCAAATTCATGTCTTGAACACATGGGAGCAGCCATTTTGATCAGCAGTCTGTTTTAGACAGTGCGTTGTTTTCCTCATAGCATATATAAAAAAATCTCCATCACTGTACGTGTCCTTAACAAAGAGACATGCCAACATTCTCTCCATTGTGCTTGTTGCAAATGCACACAGCTTCACTTTATACCTGTCCCTCTTTAAGAAGTGCCTTACTAACTGTAGAGTTAAACTATAACATTATAAGAAATCTGTAAACTTAACAACAATATGCAGAGCACTGGTCTCAGCTTCATCTTTGTCAGTCAAATGTTGTCCTCCCTCAAAATCAGCTAAATGCAAGTATCTACACTATGGGCTTACCGACAATTCAATACGAGCTTGTTTAAGTAATGATTTAAATCAAGCAAAGGGAATTCATCTGCAACAACTATTATTAATTTTGTTAATTTGTCCTGTCTTTTGTTTTATGTTCTATGCACTGTAGTTGCTGTACCAATGCTTGCCTTACGCAGACTTGGGCAGTCCAGAATCTTACTAGTCCTGGACTAGTAAGTCAGAAACAAAACTTTCAGGCCCTGATAGTGGAGTACAGCTTTAACTTGTAAATGCAGATTTTGTTGCTCTCAATAGTTCCTTGGAAGGTTTGAAGGTGATATAAGTTTCATTAGGTACCATTGTTCAATCTTATTCAATTATTCTGAGCATTGAAAATGATCTTTCTGCATGTGCATCACTGTGATGAAGTATTAAACATACAGTGCTAGTTATCATGCTAAATTTTTTAATTTGTGTTGTTCAATAATAAGTGTGTTTTTAACTTTTGCATTAAAAAAAAAGGAATCATACTTCGGTATTGCTACAAACCTTACCATTTCAACCACCGAAAAAATTAGGCTATGCTTTTTCATGAGTACATGCATGGAGTAAAATCTGACTTTAAAGAAATGCTACCACTGATCACAAACTAGCCAATATCTTGAACAAAGATGACTTCAGCAGTTTCATGCAAAACAATGAAGTGTAATAACTATTGTTTCTTCAACATGCATCTCTAATATACTAAGCTTCCCATGAATCAGGTCATTCCACTTATGTACTTTACCTATAAAGATTAGCCTAACCTGCTGTCAGTGAACTAGCAGCACAAATCAATCATTTGGCTAATCTGTGGAATGGTGGCTCTTTTCTCTTGCTGCCTTGACCTTTCAATTGCCTGTATGACAGTTACCTGTATAAACTGCCTAGGAGTAAAACTATTCCACGAGAAATCAATCATTTGTGTAATCTGTGGAATGATGACCCTTTTTCTCTTACTGCCTTGACCTTTCAATTGCCTGTATAAACTGCCCAGGAGTAAAACTGTTTCATGAGAAATCAATCATTTGTGTAATCTGTGGAATGGTGGTCCATTTTCTCTTACTGTCTTGACCTTTCACTTGCTGTATGACAGTTATCTGTATAAACTACTCAGGGGTGATGCTATTTGATGGATAATAATAATAAAGTGTGAAGAAATGTAAATTACGACTGTTTACTGTTTACACAGGCCACTGATTACAGGTATATATTGCAGTGTCAAAAAGTGGCTCTCTCTCTTTCTTTTTATACACCTGCCATAAGATGGAGCATATTATGATGTCCATCTGTCCATCTGTTACTCATTTACTCATTTTGTTTCCACACAATGACTCAGGTTGTCCACCATCAACAGTTTTCAAACGATCATTTTCAGAGACAAAAGGTCAGAAGTTAAGGTCACTGTGATTGAAAGAAGAAAATGGTTTCCATACAATAACTAGAGTTTGCCACCATATACAATTACCAAACTCTGTGAACGGCAATTTCTGAATCAGAAGGAGGGCAAGGTCACTGTGACTGAAAGAAGAAAAATAGTTCCTGGACAACAACATTACTTCTACCTCACAGACCTGAAACTGGCTTTGTGGATGGCTTGCACTTCGGATAAGGAACAAGTCTATTGATTTTGGGGTTAATGGTTAAGGTCAATAATTCAAAGAAAAAAGTGGTTTGTGCATAAAATTTTCTGTTCTAAAGGATGTACCTTCACTAAACTTTGTGGATGACTTGCATGTTTCTTAGAAAGAAGCCTATTGATTTTGGGGTCAAAAGCTCAGGTTGAGGTCACTCTGACTGAAAGAAATAAGTTTTTTGCATAATAATTAAGTTATAGACCATGTACCTTGAACAATGTTTGTAAAGGGCTTGCATTCGAAGGTAGACCTGAGACTCCCATATCACTTACCTCTTAATTATTCGGTATGATGATTTACACAATATCCGATAATTTTGGCTTGCTGCAATCAATGGTTTTTGTGACTTGAGTCTGTGTGATGTCACTGGATAATCCTACATTGTGAATCATCATTGTTACTCAGCATGGAAAGTGGGTGTGCCGTTGGTGGATGTAGCAGTATGAGTATATCCTTGCCTTCTCAACATTATGAAAAATATAATATCATGAAGTAGAGATTTTGTTATCAGCTAAACATCAAATGAAAATGCAGTGTATCAAATTATTAAATTCTTTTGCAAGAGAAAGAGAGATGATGATGTAAGACTGTGCTCACGGCTGCTGAAGAGATGGAAATCTGCACTCAAATTTTTACAAAACATGCAGTTTTTTCCTCCAAAAAAACTATCTAAACAATACCATATATTGGATAATGAAATTTCATATGCAGCCGCTATTTTAAAAAAAAATGAGTATTCAAATTCTCTTAGTAAAACATGGTTCTCTTCATAAACATGTCTTGGTAAAACAACGCTCTCTTCACAAGCATGTCTGTCTGAAACAGATGCATGGATATTAAAGTCCCTTTGTTCTCGAAGATGTTCTTTACTGCATGTATATTATATTTACACAGATATTTACAAAATAAACCATAGATTCAAGTCTCACAACATGGAGAGAAATAGTAGTAGTTTGTGAGTGGTCGCTGAAAATGCGCTCAAGGATACAGAGTTACAGCTAAATGTGAATGTCATTATTTTAAATTGACCTTGATTGGGAAAAGATGTGAAATTAAACTGCAAGAATAATAGAGACTCTGAAGGATTGAACAAATAGCGAAAGAGAGGGATTAAGGTAGGGGTCTAAACCTGTGGGTGTGTGCAGTCTCAACATCATGAAAATAGAACATCAAAAACTATCGATTTTATTACATGTATCAGTTAAAAGTCAGCTAAAAGTACAATTTACCAAATGCTCACATTCCTGAGAGAGAGAGAGCTGTATGAAAAATTGCCAAAGACATATGACTACAGCAACAGCTGAATTCAAGGCAGGGTTGGACTGGTGGTCTAGCCCACCTCTCCCGGAAATCACCGACAATTTCAGATATTGTGGGTGCCCCAGACCCTGGACTGAGAGAGAGAGAGGGACTAAGAGATTAGTCTTGGAATCATGACAATTTTCCTACTTTGTTATTCATTTCAGCAATAAATTTAATTCAGTTTCTATGGACAATTATCAATCAGTTATCAAAATTCTGTTAATTGCTGGGCTATGATAAGGCCTGTTAAATATGATGCTTTAAGTCAGATGGCATCATGTAATATAAATTACACCTTTCTGAAATCATCAATTATCAATTGTCCAGTTTTATCAAACTTTTGCTGTTTATTAATTGTTGGGCTACAATCGGGGCTGTTAATTACTGGACTCCATGTCAGATTGCTTTGTGTAATATAAATGACACCTAAATACACATGTATCGAATATACAGGACTCTTTAGAAATTATTTGTGTATTGTCTAAGTATATAAAAACATAAAGATGATTGATTCTTTATTTGGTAACTGGCTATCACTATTGCACAAAAGGTTTGCAAGTCTTTTTTTGTGAAGAAAATGATTGAGAAACGTATATTGTCCTTTTTGTGGCAATTCTAGCAAGGTTATGACACACAAGGCAATGCTAAACATAACCGTAAGCAAAATATTTTAATGAAAACAAAAATAGTTGTCAGAGGTACTCAGACATATTTAATGGAAATATATACATCATTTAAACGATGTTGCAAAATGAAAAGCAAATTGGTACTATCCTTGACTGTGTGTATTGGGGTGTTTACAAAAAGTCGCTTGGCTGTTTCCTTTGAGGTCACATTTTAGTGGTTATTTAATAGCCATATCTCCTGATCCAGTGAATGAATGTGCATCAAGTCTTTGCAGTGCACATGAAATGTCAACAAATTAAGATTACCATTTGTAGCAATTGGGTCTACCTTTAAAATTTGAAAGAGGTCTATCGATTTTGAGCTGGAAAGGTCAAAGGTCATTGTCATTCATGTTCTATTGTATACAAAGTGGGTGACCTTTTACTTGCATTGGCTGTGACTTTCTGCACAGATACATTCTATTCTTACAGATGGCACACATACTGTTTATATGTACATCTGTATCATCAACTCACAAAAGATGCTAATGGAGGTGTAATGACACAAAGCACCTTTCCCCTCATCAGAACTTCAACACCTCATGCACCAAAGCCAAGTGTCTTAACCACTAGTCCACAACCTCCTCAATGTTTTCTATAATTTATCAGTGCCCTTCCACCAGCCATTCAAAATGCATATTGAAAACATGGGGGATCACAGCATTAAAGCTATTTCTGTTGTTGTTGTTATTATTATTATTATTATCATTATTATTATTATTATTATTATTATTATTATTATTATTCCATGCTTTACTGGGGGGGGGGGGGATATTGTGATACCCTCTGTGTCTGTCCATTTGACCATCCATCCCTCTGTCCATAACTGTTTTTCCTAAACAACAGGGTGGACATTCAACAAACTTGGTATGTAGGTTGCTGATGTTGTGACCATTTGCAACTGGAGGGGGGTATGATTTTTGTGCCCTTCCCCTGGGATCCCTGAGAGGGGCTTAAAGGGTCAGATATACAAAAATTGCAATTACAATTACATTTTTTACATTACGTTTTTACCAAACTTTTTGTGTATGCATTCATAGGAGTTGGACACATGTGTAACAGATTTTGGGCTACAACCCCTGGGTCACAGTTAGGAGAGAGGGAAGGGAGAACACGTAATCAAAAGCATGAGCATTTACCATTGTGAGCCATGGTGTAGCACTAGTTGATGTCATTATTATTATTACCAGCATTATTATTATTATCATAAGTTTCTAGAAGACAACATTTAAAATTTTTATTTTTGAAATGGGTAAAACATCATTAATGATACAATAGAAAAGATTTTAAATCAGGTGTAATTTGCTATAAATTTTGTATGAGACCTTTCTGTTTATACCTTTCTTTTAGGTCCTTTTCTTTGGCAGTGGATGGGTTTTCTTTTTGAAGCAACTATTCCGAGATTATGAGGTAACAAAATTCATTATTTAGATGAGCTAAGGAGTGTATCACCCAGAATTAATAATACAGTACTTTCATGAAAGGTTTTTATTCATTTTTCTATATCAAAGTGATACAGTACTCATTATAATGCTGTCCATGGAAGCCACAGAATATAGTGTTACATTGAGACCACCTTATAATGAAGTACTCATTATATTACTGTTCATTTTTTTCTCTCCTTTACTGCATATGATTTTGCCATGCACATTACCGAATCGATTTTTGTATGTTAAATTATCTGTCATACTTTCCCACACCAGAAAAAAGGAAAAAAAGGACAGTCATAAATAGCACAGTGTATGTATTTATCATTATAATGTATCTGCATAGAATTATAAAAGAGTACAGTGTAATTGCCTTTTGAAGTCATCCATATCTAAGCACTGTGATAAAGGTGCTGTGCATGATGTGGAGGAATTGAAAACAAATACAGTCTCAGCATGTGGCTGTCTAAGTATGGTGGCTAAAAGAACATAATTTTTTTAGTAGAGATTTGCTCCTGGTATCTCATATATGGATTGTTGTTGTTTTGCAATACCCGAATCAGTGCCAGAAAATGAACATACCTGTTACGTTGAGCTTAACATCTGGGCATTACCCAGCCCTGAATTGCCAGATGACGACAGGAAGCATGGTTGACTCTGCCAGATAGGTATCAGATCTTTATTAAACATTAACACGTTACATAATTAAGAACTTGCAGACCCATAGGTTGCCCATACAAACTGACTTTTTATCATAGTAATCAGACTCATTATAAACCATAGCCATCAAAATTGAGTTGCCTGAAAGAACTGTGACTGATAAACTTGGTTGCTCTCAAGCTAAAGTTGTCCCAGGCTGTCGGGCAATGGATTTTTCAATGCCTAATGATACAGTACTCCTTCATTATAACACTGCCCATGGGCACCATAGAGTATACTGCCTTAACAGTAAGGCCACCTTATAATAAAGTACATTATAGTGCTGTCCATTAGATCAACAGAGTATACTGCTTTCATTGAGATTGCCTTATAATGAAGTACATTATACAGAGCTCATTATAACACGATGGGATCCACAGAGTATACCACCATACAGTGAAACCACCTTATAATGAAGTACATGATAATAGTACTCACTATAATGCTGTCCATAGGAGCCACAGTATATGCCTCTATGCCTCACATTGACACTGCCTTATAATGAAGTGCATTATACAGTATGCATTGTAACACTGTCCATGGGAGCCACAGAGTATACTAAATTACATTGAGACTGCGTTATAATGAAGTGCATTATACAGTATGCATTGTAACACTGTCCATGGGAGCCACAGAGTATACTAAATTACATTGAGACTGCGTTATAATGAAATGCATTATACAGTATGCATTGTAACACTGTCCATGGGAGCCACAGAGTATACTAAATTACATTGAGACTGCGTTATAATGAAGTGCATTATACAGTATGCATTGTAACACTGTCCATGGGAGCCACAGAGTATACTAAATTACATTGAGCCTGCGTTATAATGAAATGCATTATACAGTATGCATTGTAACACTGTCCATGGGAGCCACAGAGTATACTAAATTACATCGAGACAGCCTTATAATGAAGTACATTATACAGTACGCATAACCTTGTCCATGGGAGCAACAGAGTATACCAACTTACAGTAAGACCACCTTATAATGACGTACATGATAACAGTACTCATTATAATGCTGTCTATGGGAACCACAGAGTATATACCTTACACCGAGACTGCCTTATAATGAAGTACATGATACAATACTCATTATAACACTGTCCATGGGAACCATTGAGTATACTGCCTTATAGTGAGACCATCTTATAATGAAATACATGATACATTAAGTTTTACTACCATTTAATGAAATGGAATCCATGACCATACTCACCTTATAACAGGAACCATGTTGTAATAAAGGGGCTTATAGTGAGGGAGTTCTGTACATATAAACAAGCATGAGAAAATGTATCTTTCAGCTGTAAAACATAGGTATAACTATGTGATATGTAGATATCACTTTGATGGTGACTTTAGTGTATCGTTGTTGTGGCTGTAAGATCAATGTCAAAGTTCTAACTTTAGCTCAATTTATTTGAAATTGCTGCATGTTCCATCATTAAACTTTCTCAGTACATTCATTTTAGGGACTGATGTGCAAAACTTTAAAAAGTCACAGAGACCTTTTCTTGTTATATTGACTACTTAGGTTTTGGATTATGAAGTAGCACAGCTATCAAGACATTAATTTGTGACATTCTTCTGCACACACAAAATTTTATTTAGTTATAACAGTAGTAATAATAATAATAGTCAGTGTAAAGCATATTAGAATCATCTTTTTCAGGAGCGCTGTTAACAGCCTTATTGTAGTGGCAAACTTATTTTAGTATCTTTTGGCAGCGACTTACAATAAACTAATTTAAGTCCAGCACCTTAATTTATGCCAAGTGCAAAGACTAACTATTTTTCAATTGCAACTACAGTAGAAGTACATTTATCAGATTCCAAATATCTGAATCACGTTCTGATCCACAATGAACCCATATCTTTTGATTCTGTAACATGAAGGTTGGTAACACCCCATATTCAAATGCCTGTAAATCTGAACTAAGGTGTATCCCTCTGGCAGTTCCAGTGCTTTAGCTAGATAGAATGGTGGAGTGCTGCCCCATATGTCCTCCTCTTTACCCTCAGTAAGGGAGCTGCAGTGGCTCAATGGTTAAGGCATTGCACTAGTGACCAAAAAGGTGCAGGTTTGGTTCCCACCGCTGGGTAAACCCGGATTGGTTACCATGGTGTGGCCTTTGAGCAAGGCATTTGTCTGTACTTGCTTCAGCATCATATAATCTTAAAAATATTGCTGTGCCATAAAACATCCAAACCAAACCAAATACTTGGCCTTGGGTGTCCTCCCCACCCACTCTCCAATCCTCCTGTACCCTCCCTTCTGCCTTACCTTGTGTGTGTGTATATATATATATATATATATATATATATATATATATATATATATATATATATATATATATATATGTGTGTGTGTACTTTTGTTACCTTTTTCTTCCCAAAAGGATAACATTCTAACATTTCTTCTTCTTTGGCAGTTTGTCATTTGGTTGCAAAAAAATGCCCCTTTGCTCAAGAAAGTGCTTAAGTATTTGAAAAAATTATTTTGTCATAGAAGGTGCCCCTATTCCCCTTGCCATCTAAAAAATTCCTTGCTGGAGCACTGAGTTAAGATAAACACACTACAGTATTGAGATTGTATAACAAAACAAGCACACTTGCAGCTGGTGGTGTGATGATTAATCAAATAAATTAAAAATTGGTCAGAAAATCCCAAAAATCAATTGTTCAGTTATGATTGTCAATTATTAATTATAAACTGGTAAAGTTTTCTTCTCTTTAAAAAAATTGTTTTTTATACCTTAAATTTTAACATTATCAGTGTATTGCAACCCAGCATGTTTCTTAGAATTCAGGGACACAAAGCAACATTTGTAAATATGTGATATGACATTTTGCATGAAAAATATAGGAAATATCTCCAACTGATTAAAATGAATGTTTGATTGGTTCTGGTGAATCAATCATAGATCTGTTAATTCCCAACAGTAGCCACAGTTGCTCAGCAGATAGTGTGCTGGACTTGTGACCGAAAGGGTGCAGGTTCAAATCCTACCATTAGTTCAGCCTGGGTCAGCTGTTGCGGTGTGTCCTTGGGCAAGACAATTTAATCCAATTGACTCCGTACTAAATTTGTGTTACTGTGCCATTAAACACCAAACCAAAACTAATTATATTCCCAACACTACTTTAGTATATGTAGCAACTTACTGAGTTTAATTCTATCTATATGCTTACAAAGTTGTATCTAGATAGGGTATTGTCCCCAGATAAAGGTCAGGGTAGATTAATGCAACTGTCTTTATTGAAGGCACACTATTATCATATAGATATAATCACATAGGAAAAATAGAACTGATGTGAAAATCATCCTACAGCAGTGTGAAGTGAACTGTTTTAAAAGCAAAGTAAAATAGGATGTATCATGTGCCAATAATGTGTGAGTTTGCAGGCCTTATTAATACTTAAACCTGAATTTGAGATTGGTGATTAAGTTGTTAAGCATGTACCACATACACTTGCGTAAAAGTCTGGTCCAACTGGAAACAACATAGACCCTAATCTGTGTTGTTCTACTGATTACTCCTAACAAACTTAACAGACCAAGATGTGCCTGTGTATTATGTGATGGCAGATCTGGGTCTATGCAGTTTGCAGTTGGATCCGATTTGTTTGCAAGTATGTATGGTATTTGAGTTTGAGTGTGCACTCAACCTAAGGAACTTTATTAATACAGTGCAAATTATTTTGTTTTCTCTAAGATGTATGATTGCGTGAATCCCAGCTAAATTTAAATCCTCTTAAAATTGAGCATAGACACGAAAGTCATGCCTAGTCTGTTTTGCCATTAGCATAATGAAACCTTTAACATTAATTATTATTAACAAAGATGTATTTGATCATGCAAGTATTTGACTTTTCGATCAACTGCCAAAATCAAGTACTTAACTTCTAGATCAACTGCCATAATCAAGTACTTGACTTCTAGATCAGCTGCCATAATCAAGTACTTGACTTCTAGATCAGCTGCCATAATCAAGTACTTCTAGATCAACTGTCATAATCAAGTACTTGACTTCTAGATCAATTGCCATAATCAAGTACTTGACTTCTAGATCAACTGCCATAATCAAGTACTTGACTTCTAGATCAGCTGCCATAATCAAGTACTTGACTTCTAGATCAGCTGCCATAATCAAATACTTCTAGATCAACTGTCATAATCAAGTACTTGACTTCTAGATCAACTGCCATAATCAAGTACTTGACTTCTAGATCAGCTGCCATAATCAAGTACTTCTAGATCAACTGCCATAATCAAGTACTTGACTTCTAGATCAATTGCCATAATCAAGTACTTGACTTCTAGATCAACTGCCATAATCAAGTACTTGACTTCTAGATCAACTGCCATAATCAAGTACTTGACTTCTAGATCAACTGCCATAATCAAGTACTTGACTTCTAGATCAATAGCCATAATCAAGTACTTGACTTCTAGATCAATTGCTATAATCAAGTACTTGACTTCTAGATCAACTGCCATAGTCAAGTACTTGACTTCTAGATCAACTGCCATAATCAAGTACTTGACTTCTAGATCAACTGCCATAATCAAGTACTTGACTTCTAGATCAACTGCCATAATCAAGTGCTTGACTTCTAGATCAACTGCCATAATCAAGTACTTGACTTCTAGATCAATTGCCATAATCAAGTACTTCTAGATCAACTGCCATAATCAAGTACTTGACTTCTAGATCAATTGCCATAATCTAGTACTTCTAGATCAATTGCCATAATCAAGTACTTCTAGATCAACTGCCATAATCAAGTACTTGACTTCTAGATCAATTGTCATAATCAAGTACATGACTTATAGATCAACTGCCATAATCAAGTACATGTACTTCTAGATCAGCTGTCATAATCAAGTACTTGACTTTTAGATCAATTGCCATAATCAAGTACTTCTAGATCAATTGTCATAATCAAGTACTTGACTTCTAGATAAACTGCCATAATCAAGTACTTGACTTCTAGATCAACTGCCATAATCAAGTACTTGACTTTTAGATCAACTGCCACAATCACGTACTAGACTTCTAGATCAATATCCATAATCAAGTACTTCTAGATCAACTGCCATAATCAAGTACTTCAAGGAAAACAAACTTTAATTTTTTTATTATGTCTTGAATGAATGTACCAAGTGAATATAAATATATACCAAAATTTGATTCAGATCTAGTGTGCCATTTTAAAGATATGGCTGATAAATTCCAAACATTTATGCGTGTAGTCTGGGCTAAGATAGTTGCCATGATTGATATATTTGTGATGTCACAGAGTCTAATCCAGTCTGTCATAGGTACATGGGTGTACCTATTCACTGTTGCAGTAAAGTTTTGGAATTGTTGAAAAAAAAATCATGAAGAACACTGATGTTAAACTATATAGTAAATACTGACAATGAATTCAGATCATGGAGATACATGAGGAACATTTTATATAACTGTCAAATTTGTGTAACCAACTCCGGGAACCTACCACTTTTCACTACTTAATTACTTCTGATTCATTACATAAACTCAAAATGTTATTGAGATCCTGCTGAAACATGTACTGTTAATATGAAATCAAATTACTGTATATACTCACATAAAAGCCTGGTCCAAATGCAAACAACATAGACCCTGATCTGCCGTCGCATAATGTGCCTGCAGATCAGGGTCTGTGTTGTTTGTTCTAGTGATTAGTCCTTACAAACTGCATAGACCCAGATCTGCCTGCCCATTATGCGATGGCAGATCTGGGTCTATGCAGTTTGCAGTTGGTATCTGCTTATATGCGAATATATACAGTATATAAAAATTATCTCCAAACTAAATAAATAAAAACTAACAACTTGTCACATAACAGGAATGGACTTGGCAACGTCACAGGATGGACTGTTACTGTTTTCACTGGTGATGAGCTTAATACCAATATGGTGATATCCAATGCATCTGAATAGTCATTGATTGCAGAAAAGAAAGTTATTAGCTATCTTTACAAAAGTGCTAAAATATAAATCTTTGGTAAACATCCAATTTTCTATGCATTTTACATTGAATAAAACCAGTTTGTCACAAGCAGTTCATTTTCCTTTAAGGTGATTTCTTGCAATTGAGCAATTAGACTCTTTCATTGGTTATCTAATTATTAAAAGTGTGTTACCAGCTGCATGTGGTGAGGTTGTACAATGGTAGACATGCAGTTTTTTGTATTTGCTGGTAATGTCTCTGCAGTTATATGCAGTTATAATGCATATGATGTAGTACCATTGTCGTAACACAAAATCACGGACTCTGTGCTGATAATGAAGATAACTCTGTCTTTATTCATTACAAGTTATTTATCATCACACATTCAGTTAAAACTTACTATAAGGGGTCTATACACAAATACTGTTCTCATGTAAAAACTGCCCCCCTTAAAAATTGACCCCCTTTCCTCCCTTATAAAATGCAAGAATGGGAATTTCCCATCTGTGTGAAAATCCTGGAGAAATTACTGTGTTATGTCATATGTGTCATTGACTCGTATTAAAACTAAAACTTTTAACAACCATAGAAGTGTCACAAATGTAGCAGACAATTTGCAAAATATTTTACATGTGTTAACAGCAAAAGAAAGATATATGCTGTGTATAAGCAGGTTTAGAAAATTTCTAATGAATATACTGAATTCACAACAATTTAATGATACTGCTATGATTTATAATATATGCTTGAATTTACCAATCTCTTTTAGGTTCATCATTCTGTTGTCCTTCTGGTGTTCTCTGTGACATTTTCAGTGTCCTGCAACCTGTTTGAACTCATCATTTTTGAAATCCTGGGAATCATGGACACCAGGTTAAAATGTGTTTATTTTTATATTTATTTATTTTTCTTGCAATTTCAAAGTTCTGTATTCCCCATGCTGAAAATAGTGGTATACTAAAAACATGGCAACATAACTAGGGATAGAACTCATTTTTTACCCTTTATAGGGGGAGCAAGATGACTTTGTCCATTTATCTTCCCGTAACAGTTGAGGTTTAGCTCACCAGCCTGAATATTACTTGCATGAAAGGGAGCTATATGGGCATTAAGGTTGCCATGTTGAGGTCATTATTGATTTTAAATTGATTGATTTTTTTTTTTAAGTAATATTGGTACTCGCCAAAAATAGGAAACAAATATTCATTTGCTGCGGTTATAGAACCTGAATATTCATTTGACTCGAGCTCTGTCCTTCCATCTAACACTACCGGTACTCAGTATTTATAGGTTATTGACTGATTATGTGGAGAAATACTGGGCCTGAGGTCATGTGACAATGAATACTTAAGTATGCAAGTTGGAATACAAGATCTAAAGTGATTTAATTACTGCCACTTACTTGTGATATTTTGCTGCCATCCATGCTGTCTTTATTCAGTTTTGTGGGAGTTTGAACTAAACTAAAATAATACACAAAACTGGTAAAAAAATGTATCGTCAAATAGTTTGCAGTTTAATCTTAAAGTTGAAGTGTTAATTTTGAGCAGTACAAGTTTATTAAAAAAAACTGATTTTTGACACTAAAAGTGCATGAGATTTAGAAACTGTCATCAAATTAGCCTCTTTCTTTTTTTTCATAAATTTTCATCCATGTCTACATTATTTCTCCTTTTACAGCTCAAGATATTTCCACTGGAAGCTGGGTCTTTTTGCCATCCTGTTTGTGTTGATTGTGGTCCTGCCATTTTACATTGCTTACTTCATCATTGGGAATCTCAGATTTGGTATAAATTTTTAATTTGTACTTGACTGTAGTTTATTTTCCTCGATAGAACTTCAAATATTAATACATTTTAAGATACAAAAAAATGTACACAATTTTTTAAGTAGCATATTTTAAGATATAGCAGACTTTTAGAACTTTTAAGAATATAACGCTTTAAGATGCATGAAATTTACTGTTTCGTAAATATGCCCTGCTACTTAGAACACCTCATGGGCTTTAGACTGAAATATATATATATGGATACACTTCAGTGGAAATGGACGAGAACTCTGTCAAAAGTACAATAGATGAAATAGTATGCTGCTGCAAGCATCATGATTACTTCATGAAATTATTATCACAGTATTACTGTATACACTCATGTATAGTCCCGGTCCAAATGCAAACAACCTTGATCTGCTGTCGCATAATGCACCAGTAGATCAGGGTCTGTTTTGTTTGTTCTACTGATTAGTCCTTATAAACTGCATAGACCCAGATCTGCCAGCACATTATGTGATGGCAGATCTGGGTCTATGCAGTTTGCAGTTGGTATTTGCTTATACGCAAGTATATACGGTAAGTAAATAAAAGTTATCTAACAACCTAATTACATGAATTGATAAGTCTCTTCAGAACACTGAGATAATGTGTGATATTACATGAGGTAATTTAGTACAAAATGTAGATGATTTCTGAGGTCTTCTCTGATGATTGGTGGAAAGTCTCGAGCATGTTTTGATTACCTACTACTGTGAATTCATTTATTTCGACAGGTATCAAATTTTATGGGCTTGCAGCATATGATATTTTCATCAGCATTGAAGTTAATGCAGTGGCTGTGCCTCTAATTGGGAATGAAGTCCTATTGTAATGGATTGTAATTAAGTCCTATTGTCTTCTGAAATGGATTGTTGTTCATTGGGTCTTAAAAGTCATACACCTCTCCCTCAATAACTTGTGCACAAAGCAGAAATGCTGCCAGGGTGTGCAAATCGCGTAAAATTTGTACGAATTCGCACGCTTGGAAAGTAGTGATGCGCGAGAACTCCCGCAAATTAGTTTAAAGTCGCGCATATATAAATGTATTCTGATCAGTATACAATTTTTATTTAACTGTTAACCCATAAAGTGTTTGTCGGGGCATAAGTCACGCCACCTGTAGAAGTCTTGTTGTGCTTGTCTCGTTATCGGTCTTTTTCCTGGTAGGCAACTGTTTATACATTGTTCAGCTCGATGTGAATGGCTGTTAAACTAAATTTGATTGGCATATTGGGCCCTGGAACAAGCATTGTCGAGTTTTAACCTTGCATTCATTAAGGAAATTTTACAAATGATTGTTTAAAGTAAGGGCCCCTAGAAAATCCAAAATGGCTGACTCGCAACATGGTTCATCGTCAGATGACGATTTTGTTCAGCAAATAGTGACCGATGATAGCGATGATGACAATGATTTTTAAAGTTTTCAAGTATATGAGATTATTGGAGCCCGGAAAGTGTTACTGGAAATACCAATGAGTAATTTTGAACCAGAAAATGATGTTGAATACTAGTCTGATGTACATGCAGGATGGACAAAAACAGACGGTATGCCGGTCAACCCTATTAAGCGGTCCTTTTAAATTCAATGTCAAAAAGGCAGAATACTAAGCTTAATTAAAGTACAAACAATTTAAAAGTAGAGTGCAATTTTTCATTTCTTTTCTCAAACATATCTGCCTTGAGGGATCTTGTGGTACAAAACTAGATAGCACTCTGAGGGTTAAGATAAATTGTATAAATAAAAATCTAAAAAGAAACTAAAAAGTAAGGATATTTATTTTTAATCAGAATAACTCTGTCTGAACAAGCCGACTATGGCATTGATGACTTAAAATCCTAATACAAAATTGTGGAACAGATCGGAAATTTCTCATACATGTGGTAGTCAGCAAAGCACTAATTCAGGAAAGTGAAACTTTGGCAGAGCTCTTGTTAGTGAAAAATATTATTTTGGAGCAGAGATATCCAAGAGACAATACCTCTGAGCTGCTGAAAATTGTACATAACCATAAAGAACATTTTTCCAACTTGTTCAAGCTGGCTTAGTTAGCTATGCATATGTGAAAGAGGGTTATCAGCACAGAACAATATTCATAAACAGATAAGGCACAAATTAAGCTCAGAAATGATCAGCAGATTAATGCTTATACAACTAGAGAAGCCATCTTTTGAGAATTTAGATTTCAATAGAGCACGAAGAAAGAAAGAGATGGATAATTATGTGTTAGGTAAATACTGAACTATGGCCATTTCCTCCTCCCCCTCATTTTTTTCTACTCCCCCCTTATTTTGGTGACACGGGGGGAGCTCCCCCCTTTAGATAAAATCCTGGCAGCATCTCTGACAATGGGGTCCAAAAGCATAGACTGTAGTATAAGTGAGGATGCGAGTTACCGAGGGACCTCTGAAAAATTAAGAAGGAGGTGCCATCTTGGCTGGACATCGACAGCGAGAAGAATGGTGGTGGGGTGGCTGTGTAATGGTTAAAAACTTGTTTTAATAATCGTGTTGGGAATAATTGTCAACCTCTAAAAGATCGTTAAAAACATTATTCCACAAAATATTGCACCACACATCAGGTGTACCTGTGAAAAAATTGTGTATTACATTGCTGCTTATTTGCAGAGTGTTGTTGATTTACAGCAAAACAAATTCCTTTTTTCAAAAACTAGAGACATTTATTTTGTGAACAACAACCGCCAACATCAAAACTCGATTTTTTTTTAATTGTTCTATTAGTAAAATATTGATGCCATGATTTAATTGCAAGTAATAGTGAAATTTCTGCTCATCCTTGAGCAAACCTCTGAGTGCCAATTTGGGAATTTTAAGTTCACAACAAACTTTGGAACTCGCTTATCCATAATGAACTGTTATCTGTGAAACAAAGCTTTTCATTCACTGAGTACTCCTTTTGCTTGGTTTCCTTGCTATCCTTGATCACATTATGAATAAGTAGGATAAACCACTGATTAATGTTAGATACTTTAATTATGTTACTTACACCACTGATTAATGTTAGATACTTTAATTATGTTACTTACATAAGAATATTTATAACTATGTTCGATTGGTCAATTTAAATGACTTGACCTGACACATGACCGTGACCACTAGCTCTTTTGTGGGTAGGATTTGCATGCCTTTTAACTTTTTTTATTCCATCCCCTTTATTTGATTTGGTACAAAAGACATAATTAATGTGATAATATAAAGCAGGTCTACTTTTTTAATTGCTTGTAACAATACATAAAACTTCCACAGCTTGGAGATCAAAACACAGCACTAGGTTCTGACAGAAACACTAACAGACACAGCTGTGACAGTAGATTGTCCCTTTTCACTTTTCACATTTGACCATAAGAGAGTATATTTCATTTATGATGATTACACTGAAACTGAATTAAAAGAAAGATCTAAAACACAAATTTTACATGACAAAATTTATTTTAATTGGTGTTTAAATCTTAAGGTGTTACCACAATTTGGCATTACTGACATTTTCATTGATCAAAATTTCATCAAATATTGTTATTTACAGTGTACTGAGAATTTTTTTTTGTAAAGAAAATTAACAAAAATATGACTTCTTATTAAAAGTTGCAAATTTCATGATGTTGATTCAAATTTCCGGGCACTAACCACTGTTTCCGATGATAAAACAAGTGATATATCAAGGTTTCATTTTACAAATTTTGATCTTGATTTTCTTCATTTTCAACAATTAAGGGACAATTCTGTTGGTATTTTCTAGGGAAAACAATTGGACCCATGCCTGCCCCCACATTATAAGCAGGTTCACAAGTTATCAGGGCGTGAGTTATCAAGGGAGAAGTGTAAATTTATAACAATCACAAATTCCATCAATTCAAAATTAATTCACAATATATATTTTTGAAAAGAATTCAATTTGTATGCACTGCCATATCTATGTAGGGGTATACAGAGTTACCCATGTCTGTCTGTCCTGTTCCATTCATCATGTTGTGTCACTTGCAAATTTCATTTCCACACAGTTACTTTTCTACTTTCACCATTTTCCATCTAATTATAATGGAGTTATGTCCCCTGTTTGACTTGGAACTTGGAGTTTCAATTGCAGTCTTGTTTCTTGCTCAATAACTTTTGAAGAACTTCATGGATTCAAACCAAATTAAGTATGAGATTTTACATTAATAAGACCTAGGTCAAGTTTGATACTCTCCATTTTCCAACAAAAATGGAGTTGTGACCCCAATTTTTCTTGGAACTTTGCCATTCAATTGCAGTATCGTTTTGTTTCCACTCAGTAACTTTTGAAGAATTTCATGGATTCAAACCAAATTTATTATGAGGCTTTATGTTAAGGAGACCTAGATCACGTTCAGTTTTCACCTTTTTTCAAATAAATTTAACAATTGTGGACCCTGTTTGACTGAGAACTTTGCTCTTTGGTTGCAGTTTCATTTTTCTAAATAACTTTTGAAAGACTTTGTGCATTCAAACCAAATTTAGTATGAGGTTCTAAATTAAGATCTAAATCCAGTTTGATTTTCATGATTTTCCAACAAAATTTAATGGAGTTATGATTCCTTTTTTGACATATAACTTTGCCTTTGCTCTATTCAGGACTTCATGTGCTGAAGCCAAATTTTGTATGAAGCTATGCATTAAGAAAACCCAGGCAAAGTTCAGTTTTCACTGTTTGCTGACAGTTTTACAGAGTTATGACCCCTTTTTTTGATTGAAAACTTTGCATCATATTGGCAGAGACATCCATGTCGTATTGAAACATTGCCAGTTTGTTGTAAGTTAGAATTAATGCCCAATTTAGACAACAATTGAGTAGAAAATCAGTATTTACCTACTGATTTTGGTCTTGCAGTTTGGTTTCTGATTGAATTACTGTATCTAAGAAAGGCTTAAACTGATGCATACTTCTTTGGACTAAAGATATTAGCCTAAGTGCATATTTTCCTAAATGCATAAGAGTTGCTAAATACTATTACATATGGTATTGGTGGTTATAATTTTCTATGAATAAACTATCCATTCTTGCAGTTAAAATTACTTGCAAATCAAAATATTTCCTGAATCTTGTGACTTTGACAATCATTCATTGGTTTTTAATGGCACTTTTAAAACATTATTGGTTATAGCATGCCAAGGAAATGGGAGTTAAGTGCCTTTCCCATTAACACACTGAGGCAGACAACCCAGGGTGGCCTGTGTGGGTATTGAACCTGTGACCTTTTTATTATGAGTCCGACACTCTACCAACTGAGCAACAACAGCGCCCACTTTGATAATGGACTTTACTCTCTTGCATCATAGTGTAATTGCAAGATGAGCCTTATAACTATTAATAATATATACAATAGGGATCCTTAATTGTACAAATTATATGTCTTTTCTAGTTCCAAGAAAGAAGTATATTCAGGGAATTCTTACTTTTGTGGCATGGTGTGTTTTCATCTATTTCTTTTGGAAAATTGGTGATCCGTTTCCTATAACAAGTCCTAAGCATGGTAAGAATTCTCACAATATTAATTAATTTTAAATTAAGGAACAAGGACAGAATTACACATGTAAAAAATCTCACAATTTTTAAAATTATCATTATAAGAAGATTTTCCTAGGTCAAGCTCAGATTCTCTCAATTTTAAACTTTTCAAAACAGTTAGTCACTGCATGGTTCATACAAAGTCTGTAAAAAGTATGGGGGAAAAAGAGTGCTTTTTCCAGACCTGGAAAAAAAAGATTTTGCCCTAAAGGTCTGTAAAAAGTATGGAATTTCAGGTTGCTGTGTTTAATTTGGTTTTTGTTCGTGTGTTGCACTGGTGTTTATCTTTGCGGTGTTGGATGGGGTGTTGGCTGCCCTATACCGGATCAATGTGGGTGACAAGAAATGCATGACCTATCACCCACTCATGATTGGTGGATACTATTTTAGATCATGCAGATACCACATGCTCATTTATAGTGAGACAGACTTTCAATATGTGTAGCAGAGGGGTCTGGAAAAAAATTGCAAACCAGTCTGGAAAAGGTCTGGAATCTTTTTTACCAACAGCTGTATGAACCCTGCACTGTGAAACTTTCCTAAACCAGACACTGTCAGGGTCAAACATTTAGGTTGCTTTATGGAGAAGGTGATTATAAAGAGGTTTGATTACTGTATGTACTCACTTATAGTCTCTCTTCAAACTGCAGAGACCCAGATTTGCCATCGCATAATGTGCTGGCAGATGTGGGTCTCTGCAGTTTGTTAGGAGTAATAAGTAGAACAAACAACATAGACCCATATTTGCTAGTGCTTTATGTGATGGCAGATCAGGGTCTATGTTGTTTGCAGTTGGACTTGACTTATAAACAAGTATATATGGTAGGTCATTGTAATAAAAGCCAGATTGGGGCCAAAATATTTGGCCAGTCAACAGAGGAGGCCAAGTTTAGATAAGTTTCAGTGTATATTTTATATCTTCATTGTGTGTAAGAGATTAATTTCTTATTCTCATAATTGGTAAAGTGTTCTGGATTTATTCAAATTTTATCTATGAAATACTTGAAGAACCCTCTCTCATGCATGCAGAGAGAGACCTGAAATTATCATGCAACTTAGTATGAAATTTTGTCAGATAGTTTATTGATTGTTTGACATAATTAGATACATCTGTTTTTTGTAGAATAATTGATTGACATTTTTTTATACATTCGTGACTTGGTCATAGAGGTCCAACTTTTTCAGTCTGTTTCCATAAAACATGCATAGTACCATTAGGGGATGGGTGGGTGGGGGGACCCACATACTCAGAGAATACTTGGTTCCTATGGAAAATAATTCCAAATAATTAAAACACCTTATTGGAATCCATGTAATTAGAGGGTGTCCTATTGAAGACTTAAATATGTTTCACAAAATTAAAAGGACATTTTTGTCCTTTGACATTTCAAGGACCACTTGCTATGCTCTAAGAGAAAGTGATAGACATCTAACGTATTTTATACTATTATTTATCCAGTGTATAACTGCTCTTCTCTTTTCCGTAGGCATTTTCTCCATAGAACAGTGTATTGGCCGAGTGGGTGTGATAGGAGTAACATTGATGGCTCTACTATCTGGCTTTGGTGCTGTCAATTATCCCTACACCTCCATGTTCTATTTCATTAGGTAAGCAAGGTGTTGTGTCTCACTTTTAATTGAGAATTAAGTTCACTTCTGTCAGCATTTGCATCTTACCAGATGAAGTTTTGCATAAACTATTTTTAATGAAAACTCAGGTATGAGAATTTTCAGGATCAGTCTGAAAATCCAGATTCATCGTTCTGTTTTGCATAGTAAAATTAGCAAAAGAAATTCTTGTGAAGTTACTTCCCTTCCCTTCATAACCATTCATTCGGACGACCTTAGCTATTCCTGTGAGATAGAAATATGCATCAGGTGTATGTCGGCACCGTAATTTACATAAAAAGTATACATTTCTTTGCAAAAAATAAACCATGATCAATTCGGACTGTCTCAGCTATTCCTACAATTGGATTGATCATAGAATTTACCGAGAAGTTAAGAATGAAAAAATAGTTGGATGCATTCGCAACTTCCCAGTCAGTCCTTGTTTTGTAAATAGCTGAGGTGGTCTGAATGGGCAGCTATTGGCATACGTTCAAGTTATGGTCTGTAGGATTTACCTCGAAGTTTCGAATGATAACCTTTGTGGTTGTCCAGAGGTGTAAGATTATGATTTGAAACATGAATTGATAGTACAAAAAGAGTCGCAATGAAAGATGGGTCTTTAATTGTTTTGCAGAAACTTTATGAGTTTAATTTCAGAAAATGTCCCATACTTGGTGTTTTAGTATATTTCTTCCCAGAAAAATTGTTGAATTGCTGCACTAGGCTTTGCCATTACAGGCATAAGTTGGTTTTGTGTGAAACACAGACTTTGGAGTTCTACCTAGATACAGATGATTGGAGTCCCACCAAGAGTCCCAATGTGACATTTATCTGTATAACATTCTTCATAAAATGGGGTGTCCCAATCAGATTTTACACATTTCTGAGGGGCAGGGAATCTTCTTTGTTGGAAAAATTGGAAACTGGTTTGTACAAAGAGCAATAATTTGAGAGAGAAAATACACTTCACATTTAGAGTGAGAGCATTGATGTTTTAGATTAAATCTGTTTCCTCTATCTATATTAAACTCTTTTTCATAATGAATGGACAGTTGTGTAACAATTTTTACCACAGTGGCTTTCATAACATCCTTTATGAACAGTTTCTCTTTTGTGGGCAAAGAGCAAGTTAGATAGGGATCATTTTCTCAGCTGCAGTGGTTGGATAAAATCGGGTTATATTCAACTCTGCTCATTTCTGGTAATGCCGTAGGCTTTGCATTGGCAGACAAAATGCCACTTTTCAATTCATACAGAGGTGTTCAAAGAAAAATTGGAATATATATCCTTTTTTGTCTTTTCTTTCCTGCAGACATGTCACAGACTCGGAAATCCAGGGAATTGAGAAGCGTTTGATGCAGACCATGGATATGTTAATCAACAAGAAGAAAAGGTGACACTTTTTATAACCCCACCATAAGGCAGAGCGTATTATGTTAAGATTTTTTATAATGTCCATCTGTTTGTCTGTCCATCCATCTGTTATCAGTCTTGTTTCTGCACAATAACTCAAGTTGTCCACCATTGACAGTTACCAAACTATTTTTTGGGATGGTTTGCACCTGGGGTAAGGAGGAACCCTATCAATTTTTGGCTCAAAAGTTCAAAGGCCAAAGTCACTGTGACTGAAAAAAGAAAAACAGTTTCTGCACAACGACTTGAGTTTCCACCATCTCCAGTTACCAAACTTTGTGGATATGTAGCACATCAGGTAAGGAAGAACCCTATTGATTTCAAGATTAAAAGATCGAAGGTCATGTTCACTGTGACTGAAGGAAGAAAAAATGTTTCTGCACAATAACGATTTCTCCACTATCTACAGTTACAAATTGTATGGATAGGTTGCACTTGGGATAAGGAATAACTCTATCAATTTCAGCGTCCAAAGGTCAAGGTCACTGACAAGCAACAAGAAAAGTGGTTTCCACAATAACTTGAGTTCTCTATCATCTACAGTTACCAATCCTTCTAGATGGCTTGCACTTAGGAAAAGGAAGAATCCTATTTATTTTGAAGTAAATAATTCAAAGGTCAAAGTCATATTGACTGAAAGAATCAAAATGGTTTCTGCATAATGACATTAGTTCTGTATCACGTACCACATCCAACTTTGTGGATTGCTTGCACTTGGGGTAAGGAAAAAGCTAAAAGGTAAGGCCAAGGTCAATGTGACTGAAAGAAGAGAAATAGTTTCCGCCAAATAACATTAGTTCTACATCACAGGCCTGGACCAAACTTATGGATGGCTTACACTTTGGGTAAGGAAGAAGCCTGTTGATATTGGAGTCAAAAGATGAAAGGTCAGGGTCACTGTGACCAAAAGGAGAACGATAGTTTCTGCACAAAAATTTGAGTTATCTACATAGAAGACTGCTAAACATGGTGTGGGCATATAATTCATGGTACTCTTGTTTTTGTATAGAATCATATGCAGTAGTCTGTCCCTATAAACAAATTGCTTTTGAAAAAGGTATTCTTTCTAAGAATATATATATATATATATATATATATATATATATATATATATATATATATATATATATATATATATATATATATATATATATATATATATATAGGGGATTCTTGTTATAAAAGGAAATACAAAAAATGTTATTCCCTTATTTCAGGATATGTCTTGCCAAGAGGGAGAGCTTGCGTCAGGCAAGTCAAAACATGGGCGGAGGAATATGGGGGATGCTGAAGACAGTAACATCTGGTGGACCTTCAGAGAGTATCCTTTGTTAAATTTTTTAGTCATGATTACAGATGGTTCAAAAGGCAGAGGCTTATAACAGTTGCCATGGTGTGAAGCAACTTATAGTACATGGTTTCCAGTTGGAGGCATCAGTCCATTGCAGGTTTACAATACCCTTCCCCATGCAGATGCTGATACCTTTCTAAATCTGGGTCTACTGGATTGATTGAAGTTAAGGGTACATAGCAATGAGCACATAGGCACTCCACAGCTTTATGAACCTGAGTCTGTCATGCCAGCAGTTAAACCACACCACCACTGTCCTTCTTATATATATATATAGTCAAACCTGTCCTAATGGTCACCTTTACTCAGCGTCACCTGTTCACAATGGCCATTGTAATTCCCCCCCCCCCTTGTCAAATTTCCTATATAAATGTCTTGTATGTAACAGTTACCTGCCTTCCAGTCAGTGGCCATGTGTTTTCTAACCAAACAATGGTTTCTCTCTGCATTTAACAGTCACTGGTACATATCTGCAGTGACTGCTCAGTCTTTTGCTTCATGAGGAATATTATGTGAATTGATGTGCAAACATTTCTTATCTCGCTTGTACTCACCATACTCCAGTCACGTTGATAGTGTAACTCGAAGGTGTCAATATGTCAAATTCGAAAGCAAGGCAGTTTTTATCATTAGGGTAGAGGGTCGGAGTAATTCGTTTGCTGGATGGTGGGAAATTACTTGTGTTATCGCAGCAGAAATTGAAGTCTTCTTTTTGTGCCAGTGTGACAGGTATAGTTTCATATCTTTGTCAATCAGCCTGTGAAATAAAGCTATCTCTGAAGATAAAGGTTTGTCTTTGAAAAGCAATACGAGTTACATCCCTTTTCATAAGGGACAGGGGTCATTAAATATTTAAAACTTGAATGTAAAGACAGGCAAAATTTCAGTTCATGGGTCACAGAGAATAGCCATAAATGGCTTCTTTTGATCCTATTCATCACAGGCTTTTCACATATTAAGCTGACTCATTTGATATTGGTGAGTTGAGCAGCAGACTAATGCAGATATTGTTTTTAAAGCGTGAACAAACTAAGATACGTGTATATTTTAAGTCAGAGATGACTTAATTTAAAGGATGGATGAAAGAGAGCAGAATACAGTCATCTTGTGTGGAACATAAATTTGGGAGAGAATAACATATACACATAATATATGATTTTGTTGTATAGTGCACATAAAACAATCTTGATAACATAATAATAATAATGATAATAATAATAATGATAAATGATATTCGGCGCATGGTATTTGTTCAAAAGCCTATTTAAAAAGGTGAACCTGTCTACAGAGGTCACCTGTGTGTGTATATATATGATCTTCATCCTTCTCATCATCTGTTAGAGTAGCACAAGTAAATCAAAAGTACATGGCTGGGTCAGTGCAACAATGTGTCAAAAATGTTTCAGTGTTGTAAAAGTAGATGGCTACAATGTTAAACTGTGTAAAAGTAGTGTGCTATTATTAAGCTGGTTTCTGGCTGTGAAATAGAAAGATATGTTTATAATTCATGGGATATGAAATGTATGAATTGATATTGTGGTCTTGCCCAAAATACAATGGGAGTAAACATGCAAGCCACATGTACATGGGATGAGACCACAATATTGAACAATACAAACACTATCATTTTTTTTATTGTGTACCCCCATTTATTAAGAATAAATTGTATTTAAATTGCTTTTCACAAAAATTAAACTTAATACAATTATGTTTAAAGAGAAATCTTGTTCTAATTATTTTTATCACTGAATCGTGCATAAAAACATAGTATGATGTGACATGATTTTACTTAATGTTGCATGTGCTAAGACATTATGTTACATAGCCATGCTTTTTGGGTCCTACATTTGGTTAATAGCACCCAATAAGTGATTGACAATGTCCAGTAAGTGGAAAGTTGACTGGATCATCCAATGCAATGCATTTACTTAGGAAGTCTCAAACTGGGGATATAATAAACTGATGTTATGTGACATCACTAAATATTTAATTTCCACTTGCCATAAATTGCTAAAAATTTAATTTTTACGTACCATAAATTGCTAAATATTTAATGTTCACCATAAATTCTGTAATACCTGTTAAGCTCTGTTTGTTCACATGAAAGAATCTACACCATTTAAGATCAGAAAAACAGTGTTCTGTGGTGTACAAGATAATGTGTGATGATTGCTACAGTGATTATATATTTGTGAGATTTGGAGGTGGAGGAACAAAAATACAAGAACATCTGAATACTCCATATCAGCTAGGAGAACAGTCCAAGAACACCAGACATATGGTTACAATGACAGTGTTAATTGGAAGGGAAGAAATCACCATTGGGACATAGATCCAGGAAGCAATTGAAATTAGTGTAGGGCCTTGGAGCTGAATAAAGAATTCAGATATGAGCTGCCTGCAGTATAGAAAGGAATTTGTCATATAAGAACAAAACAACAACATTAACAATTCGCTGCTGCAATCATATGACTCATTTATGAAAACCTAATGAAGATGCCAAGAAGAGTGCCAATGGCATGTAGGAGAAAAATACTCTAAAAAATTGTTACTTCTACTTAATGTCAGTGTCAGATAAAAAATAAACAGTGAAACCTGTATATAAAAGACATTCAAGGGACTAAAATTATGTTCTGTATGGATATGTCTTTTATATAAAGGTTAACTATGTAAAGAAAATAAAGCTACAGGTTTTATATGCCTGTCTTAAGTCGGGCATATTATGTTATGGCAGTGTCAATTGGTTATCATTTTTTGCTTTTCCAACCTATAACTTTGTAATGGTTGGGTAGATATTCATGAAACTTTGAGCATCAGTAGCATTCCAATTATTATTTACAACTTTATGGTACAAGACTGGATAAAAAAAATTATATTTTTTATATTATTTGACCTTGACATAATTGAGACATTAGCTTGTTAAAACAAGAGAACAGTGCCCTAGAAGAATTAAGCCGACAGCTTTTTCTGGAAATGGTAGACCTCAACAATGCCCAGGTATGGTAAATGGTATGCAACATGTTGTAAAACTTAATTCAATCAGAGAATTTAAATTTCTACAAAAGTTCATTTGCTGAGACATCTTTCTTGAAGAACTGGCTATCTTTTGAACTTGGCAAGTTTGGGATGCCATATATTTCTAGTGTTAAGCATGATGATGTTGCCATCTTCAGTTTTTCAACAAATTTATAAGGCAGGCTTCCTGATCATATTAAAGAAGAAATACAGTAATTGGACAAGATGTTTATTTCAGTGAAACTTTACAGTCAGCAAGCTCATTTCAACAAAATGTACTGAAACCATAGTGAAGACAGCAAAATTCTTTCTATGTATGTCAAAGACAATTTTTAAAAAAAAACTGATTTTTAGCTCTACTGGTCTTAGACCAAAAGAGCTTATGGGATGGTCTATTGTCAGTCATCTGTCTGTTGTCCATTCGTCCATTAGCACAAGTTTGTTATCACTACTCATCCTAAACTACTCAGAGGATTGCCTTGAAACTTTACACATATATTCATCCCATGGTACAGTTGGTCCTAAATGAAAATGGTGCTGCTCGGACATTCAATATGGCTGCCACAGCAGCTATCTTGAAAATCTTGTTATCGCTACTCCTCCTGAATGGATGGTCATATCAACATGGGGTTTTCTCTAAAAGACTTATGATGTCTAGCTGGTCATAAATAAAAATGGTGCCAATCTGACATCCAATATGACTGCCATGACAGCCATCTTAAAAATCTTGTTATTACAACTCTACTTGAACAGTCATATTGACTTGGGGTTTTCACCAGAAGGCTGGGTTTTCACCAGAAGACTTCTTATGATGTCCAGTTGATTTTAAATGAAAATGGTTCTGGTCTGACCTCCAATATGCCTGCCACAGCAGCCATCTTGAAAATCTTGTTTTTGCTACTCCTCCTGAATGGAAAGTCATATCTTGAAAATATTGTTATCTCTACTCCTCTCCAAATGGATGGCTATATTAAAATGGGGTTTTCACCAATAGACTTCTTATGATACATTATTGGTCATAAATAAAATTGGTGCCAGTCGTACATCCAGTATGGCTGACATGACTGTCTTAAAAATCTTATTGTCACTACTTCCCCTGAAAGGATGATCATTATGACATGGGGTTTTCACCAAAAGACTTCTAATAATGTCTACCTTGTCATAAATGAAATTAGTGCCAAGCTGACATCTAATATGTGTACCACAGCAGCTAATTTGAAAATCTTGTTATCGCTGAAGAATATCAGAAATGGTTTCAACACTCGACACTTAAAAGGAAGAAATGGTCTTTTCTTGAATTCCTGTAAATTCTTTTTGCCCAGTAGAGCATCAGTCCCTTCGAGGGACTCTTGTTGATATTGAATTTGATGAAACTTTCTCCAGAATATATCAACATGATAATAGTGTCAACTGCAATCATTGAAAAGCATTACTAGTCTCCAAAATGGCTTTTACTGTATATACTCGCTTATAAGTTGAGTCCAACTGCAAACTGCACAGACCCAGATATGCCATTGCATAATGTGCTGGCAGGTCTGGGTCTGTGCAGTTTGTTTGGAGTAATCAATTGCACAAACAACACGGTCCCTGATCTGCTGGCGCATTATGCTACCAGGGCATGCGAGTGTGCAAATTTGGAAAACAGTGATGCAAAACAACTACTTCCAATAAGTTCAAAATTGCGCATATAAAAATGTGCTGTGCGCAGTATACATTTTTTATTTAACTGTTACCCCTTAAAATGTTTGCCGCAACATAAGTCACACCACCAGTAGAGGTCTTGTAGCACTTGTGGCGACGTATGTCTTTTAAGGTTGGCAACTATTTACACATCTCAGTACTTCCACTTGACATGAAATGTTAAACTAAATTTGATTGGTACATTGGGACCTGGAACAAGCATTTTGTCATAGTTTTAACCTTGCATTCATCAAGGAATTTTTACAAAATCATGTTTAAATTGCAAGCTATGTAGAAAACCCAAAATGGCTGACTCCCAACATGGTGCATCTTCAGATAATGATTTCATTCTGCAAATACTGGTTGATGATAGCAATGATGACAATGATTTTGAAAGTTTTGAAGTATATCAGATTGTTTGGAAAATGATGTTGAATATGAGTCCGAGTTACATGCTGGATGGACAAAAACAGTTCTATGCTGGCCTGATGTAGTAATGTATGCTTTACTTTCATCTGTTGAAAGCTTGTTGTCTTTTTTGCAGGAAATACATGCTGAATTTACCAGACTTATTTATTATAAAATTGTACAAATTGTATATTCTCTATATACTATATTTCTTTTTACAGGAGAGAATAGAATATTCCAAGACCTTCAAGGGAAAATATTTCAATTTTCTTGGATATTTCTTTTCAATTTATTGTGTATGGAAAATATTCATTGTAAGTATCCAATCTGGAAATAACCGTCCTTGCAAAAATATTCTTTTGCTCACACTTTTCTCTTCTAGCCATCATTCATTCATGAGCTCCTTCTCCTATCCACATGTCTGCTTCTGTGCACTCTAGATTTCAATCTTTAATGCTTAATTACCTTGTGTTATGTTATCACAAATAACCATTTAATGTTTTTTTACCCAGATCTCAAAAGTTACATAACTTCAGAAGAGTGCTAAAAGTAAACTAACTCCCAAAAAGTAATGCATCATTTTGGAACACATATTATTTATTCTTAAAAAAAATTCTGTACTGGCATGACCTGCTGACCTCTGGGAGTGAAAACCACCAGATCTTTCTGAAAAAGACTTGCAAATGACCAACAAAAAAATCTTTTGATATTAACATTTTTGAAAGTATGAAGTATAAATTAAAAGTTTAGATTTTAAAAGTGGTGTGTTTCTTTTTTGGGTCAGTATTGTACTCTACTTTGAAGTGTTTTGTGTTCATAGTTTATCCATTATTAACCCTACACATTAAGTATTCTGACAAAGTGTAATGACTGATTACTCATGAAAAGTGATTAAGTTGTCACTGAACTGCACCCTTCTACACTGTGATATATGACTGAACTATACCCTTCTACACTATGCAGTATGTGACTGAATAAAACCCTTCCACACTATGCTATATGTGACTGAATTAAACCCTTCCACACTATGCTATATGTGACTGAATTAAACCCTTCCACACTATGCTATATGTGACTGAATTTCACCCTTCTACACTATGCTATATGTGACTGAATTAAACCCTTCCACACTATGCTATATGTGACTGAACTTCACTATTCTACAATATGCAGTATCTAGGCAATTATAGACTATATAGTGCAGTCATGTCTAGAAAGGTTTTATACACAGTGTGTTAGCATTTTTCCTGTGATAGAACTTGTTGAGTAGCTGTGATTTGTTTAGGAAAGCCACTTCTGATCACTTTTTTCCCCATCCACTTGTCTAGGACAAGTGGTTTCAGAAAATTCACTTGTCCCACCTATCTTTTCACTTGTCCCAATATTTTAATCAGTTGCCAAGATTTGATGCACTTTAATCTATAGATGTTCTTATAATTAGCATCAAGTTCAACACCGTTCTTCTCCAGGAGTGCACACAGCATTTCCAAAGCAGAAAATGGTTTTCCATAATGGGCTAGGGTGTAGGCTGTGTTAAAGAGAGCTCTCATTTTTTTTCATTTCAGTCTCATTTAGTTTTGAATGGGTCTTTCCTTGTGGAGTGTCAGCAAGTCTAACTTCATGGATTTTCTGCACATGCTGACTAGTGTCATGCATATACTGTGCTGCACAGGCCTTGTGAGGTCCAGAACTGTCATGAGACTTCATTAGTTCAATCCTGAATTTGTCAGTTCCATTGACAAATACACTGGTTGAATTTCCAATCTGTGCCAGTTTGGGATATTGTTTGCAATAACTGCAAAACATCTTTCCTTTTGAGTCAGTGAATTAAAGCCAAGGATAACAATCAACCCAATGCGCTGAAAATTTCTCTGTTGCATTAGTGTCATGTTTGACATTTTTTGCTGCCACAGAGTCTGGCTTATGTCTCTTTGGAGAAATAGTTACCTTACACTCAGTGGCAGTCTTACATTATATCCCTCCACTTTCACATGAATTTTACTTCTCCAAATCTTCTTTGTTACCTTCCTTGCAAAAATAATTTAGCAAACTCATTTTATCCAAATAGTAAATTTCACCTTGCTTGACAAATACTTGTAAAGTGATCATAACATACATTTTGTCATTTAAATATGAACAGAGACAGATGATTAATAAGCATAATTGTTTCGCTTCAAACACAATATCGCATGTGTAAGTTTGGCCTCTGTATAATCAATCAAAAATTTAAGAATCATTACTGTCATTTAATCAGTTCATAAAGGAGATCGACACTAATGTCGGTAATGTTCCTTTCATTAATTTAAGTACATTGACCGCTGGATTTAAATCAGAAAGGGTGAGCAGTTTGTGAGGATCTGGTTTGAGTAAACACAATACAACAAAACCATTTAAAACACTGATAATTAATCATACCGACTTTGTTTTCTTTGACGTGTTTTGATAGGTTGATAATTTGGTCGCTTAGCCCAATATGCAGTCAAGTGGTAATAGAACATGCGCACCTGCAACAGTTATCAATGATCATTGGTATGTGTGATACAGGATGTAAATACATGGTGAGGAGTAGATTCAAACATTCAGTATGCTCAGAGGGCATGAATGGCCTGATGAAGGTAGATAAAGTGATTAAAGCGTGAAAATAAGCACTTGCCCAACTGTTTTGAAATAGAAAAAAAGCACTTGTGTTGGAATAGTGACTTTACTTGTCCAACTTCAAAAATTAATAGTCTGAGATGTCGGGCTATTGGATTGCTTAGCCCTGGAAAGACTCAAATACTGATGGATAACCACAGTCATTGTGGTATATCCATGTTGTCTGTTGAAATTCAGTCACATCCTCATATGAATTACAACAGCACACATCACTGAACTGCAGTCATTAATGCTGTATTTCAAAATTGGTGCAAGATATTGCTAATATACTTGTATGTTTACTTTATTTAATGAGAGGAAAGTTGAGAAACCTTGAATTTTTTAGTCTTTTTCCTACATTTTGTGATTTTCAGTTTTTGTCTTGTCTTTGATTTGTTACTTTAAGAGCATATGCAAGACATACTGTCAATACTTGCATATCAATTGTGTCCAACTGCAAGCAACATAGACCCTGATCTGCCATCACATAATGCACTGGCAGATCAGGGTCTGAGTTGTTTGTTCTACTGATTATGCCAAATAAACTGCATACACCCAGATCTGCTGGGACATTATTTAATGACAGATCTGGGTCTGTGCAGTTTGCAGTTGGACTCGACTTATAAGCAGGTATATATGGTACATATTACTTTTTCAACGTCCTTGTTTTCATCATGTGTCAGTGAGAAATTATTATACTCAACTCCATTTCTCAGAAACTAATGCATGTGTAGCTATTAAACTTCATTGGTGCATTCATTTTAAAAGCACCTATCACCATTATGCATGGGAAGTATTACCACCACCAGACCACCACAGCAATTTAATTCTTATCCTCTGGTGACTAAATTAACCCAAGCTAAGTATTCTTTTAAATTCTTGTTTAATCTCAATTTTATCATCTTACTATTCAAGTAGAAATGTAAAAGTTTATAGCCTTTGCAACATTTTATCTTTTGTTTCTTACTCCTACGACATTGTTGAAATTATATCTTACCGAACATTTTTTTTAGCTAACAGATGATTGTTTTTCTTTTCCAGTCGACTATCAATATCATCTTTGATCGGGTAGGGAGAGTAGATCCAGTAACAAGAGGGATTGAAATTGCTGTTAACTATTTAGGAATACAGTTTGATGTAAGTGATGCTATTCCTTTTTGCATAATGTAACCAAAACAAATCCTTTTACTGATCACATCACTATAGCATTTGAATTTTTTACTCTTACAATATTTTTGAATTTTTAACTCTTACAATATTTTTTATATTGTATTTTGGATGTGATTACAAAAAATGGACCTCAGGACACAAAACTTACGCACTGAAGAAGCGTATAATTTATAATGAACAACAAATAATAGGTCAGCCTTAATAATCTTATTGTCCAAACCATTATGACCTGTGTTAACTGCTTTTCTGAACAGACAGCATGACCACCAAATATGACATGATTGTCTGCTAATTTATGCAAACACCTTAATCTTATTTGAAGCAGAGTTGCATTGCATATCATTCTGTTCATTTTATCACAACTTAGGGATGATTGCCAGTGGAATAAAACAGATTTACACAATATAAAATTGATGGAATGATGGACAGGTGGACTATAACTGAAATTGCCAATTCACTCAATACCCATGTACAGCTAGATGGACTGACGGACAGGTGAACTGAGTATACGACACATTATAGCATAAGAAGAACTAATAGAGAAGTAATCTCAAAATTCTTTTAATTAGCAACTATTTACAATTATTAAACAGTATATAAGTATACATCTTTGTCATTCCTTGGGTCTCACCCTCCGCTGCAAGAGGTTCGTTGTGGTAAGATGGGAGAGAAGCATGTAGTATCTATGAAGCGGAATTGCCAGTATGACTAAATGACAGAATTGTCAAGGCCAAATAGCCGACATGCACTATCTCTGAGGCAGAATCACCAGTATGACTGAATGATAATTGTCAAGGCAGAATTGCCAATGTTTGAGGCAGACTTGCCATTATGACTGACTGACTGACATAACTGTTAAGGCAGAATTGCCGCAGTATTAAGGCAGAGTCACCATAACTTGTTATGTCTGTAAGTTGAGTTGATTGGGGACAGAATGCCCAAACGACGCTGCATGCTGAGAATGGAACTGGAGTGATATGCAGCGGAGAGCCCCAAGGAACGGACATGTATAGGATGAGAATTACCTGCAGTTTTGTTAATATTAGCATGAAAATGACAAACAATATAAGCAAATTAGGAACATGAGACATGAATCAGAACCATATTAAGGTATGTACAATTGTGAATCAGAATAAATGGATAATACTGTTATGACTTATGCCATGGTGTTCACTGTTCAGGGATCCATGCCTTCATATAGCATTTATGGTGATAACAAGACTAAAATCACTATATATTTACATTGCAGTTGTAAGCAATGCTGTGATGCAAGAATCTGTAAGAAAGTCATAAATGCAAGAAACTAAACCAAACTACAAACATTCTGCACTGCAATGTTCACGGCTTGTTCCCTGTTTGGGGTCAATGCCTATAATAGAGTATTTTTTGCACAAATAGCACAAAGTTCCATTCAGCAGCCACACATACAGTTGACATACTTCAATAAATAAGTTGATATGCAAGAAACAGATTTGCCATGCACAGTCAGTAAACTGATTGAACTAAAAGTGTCCAATAGGAGTAACCCGCTCTGCGCCTAATAGATAAAACATCCTTATGTAGATGCAGGATGCACACCCTACTGGTGCTTAAAATGCCGCTCAGTGCAAACGAATCTGATGATCCTGTTCCATAGAACATGGGATGAACACACTACTGGTGCGAAACAAACCTCACAGTGAAAACAAATCTGATGATCCCACTCCATAGAAAGAACTGTAGAATTCCAAAGTCCAATGAAATACTTAGCACAATAAACAGAATCTGCTTACTCCCTTCTCAGAAATAAATCCATGTAAAGAATCTGAATGATCACATCCGAAAGAATGCACTGATACACACCAAACACTAACCTACATTAGAACATACACACTTCCACAAAATGTAATCTATACAAGAAAATAAGTAGCTGAAACTGCATCTAGGAATGGGTAGATCCACACATGGCTGCTGTGCACGTAGAATAGCATCATTCGAGGTCCTGATAAAACGCAAATAGGAATCAGAAGTCCAACAGCCTAGCATTTTAACAAGGTGGTCCTTGATCCCTGCATTAGCTGCTACAGTGGCAGCCCCTATCCGAAAAGAGTGCCCATTGAATTTGCATTGTAGATAGCCTAGTACATGCAGAAGCAGATGTGGCTTCTCCAGAAACACTGATCTAGAAAGTGGATTAATACCATCTGTAGTAAATAGTGGGTCAGAAGGCCTAAGACAGCCCACCCTGCCACAGATCGCTAGATAATCGTTCATAGCCCTTAAGGGGCAAGTACAGTTATGCACTGGAAAAAGTCTGATCTGCACCCCATATCGGAATGGATCAGACTTTGACGCTCTCAACACTAAAGTCCCATTAGAATTATCTCCAGCAATGATAAAGTCACTGATACGCAAGTACTCCATATTAGTGGTTGACGCAACAGTAAATTTGCCACAACGTAAGAAAGCAAAGAAAGCTAATGAAGATGCAGCAAGCAGCATACCATCCACCCAGGGACCAAAGAAACCTTTTTGAAGCAAAGTACACATGCGCAACAATATATCGAAGGTGATGGGTAACCTTGTAATAGGTCCTTTCTCTGAGATTTCTTCACACCCTGCAACACCATTTGCAGTCTTGGACAGCACGAATATGAGGGACTATCAAGGGGATGATATATGCCCAGTCTGACACAGAGATCTTTCACACTGCACAAATACAGCTTGATAGATGCATATAGAATATGAATAGTCTTGAAGCAATATGCCACAAAATCAACATGGGCATCCTCATCAGTGGGTACTGAAGGTTGATCACACCTATGATCCCAGCGGCCCAACATTACAAGGAAATGTCTGAAGGCTTTCCAACCGGATAAATAGACAGATTGTGTCCATGGGCTATGTGCTGCTTGTAGTAACAGGTCCACAGTTTTGTTTAGTAAAGTATCAGCACCTCTAAGACCAGGCATCGGTGAGGACTTATCTCGCTGTTGGAGCCAGATGCCAGAATTTTTCCATCTGAAAATGAGAGAGAGCATCTGCAATGAGGTTATCTTTTCCTGGAACATATTCGGCTAGAATTTCACAACAGTATTGAGCTGAGATCCAAGTTAAATGCCTGAGCAATTTCATTATCATGGGAGACTTGGATCAGTGTTTCATAATTATCTTAACTGTACTGATATTGTCACAATGGAACAAAATTAGTTTGCTTTGCCACATATGGCCCCATAGATGGGCCGCAACTACAATGGGGTAGATTTCCAGCAGAACCAATGACAACTTGTCTGTACCAAATATGTCCAAATTGTCAGGCCACGATCCTTGGAACCATCTGCCTTGGAAGAAAAAATAAATAAATCCGAGAGTTGATGCTGCATCAGTAAAGAGCTCAAAATCTGTAGCAATAGTAACATTAGAGTCCAAGAAAAAGGAAATTCCATTCCATTGAGCCAGAAAGTCACTTGACATCTTTAGATCCAGTCTACATTTGCTATTCAGTTTCACATGATGATACAATTCGGTGATGGTTGTTGACAAGGATATCAGATACGATGTGAAAGACCGACCAGGGGCAATCACTTGACATGCATAATGTAAATGGCCCAAAAGACTCAGCAATTCCCTCTTCATGCAAGATTTCCTTTGCTGGAAAGTTTTTATCAGTGCAGCTAATCTGCTCAGCTTATCTTGTGGCAATCTAGCTTCCATTTTTTCGGAGTCTAGTATTATATCTAAGTATTCCATAACTGGTGACGGTCCCAGAGTCTTGTGGGGAGCAAATGGAATAGATAATCTATTGAATATTAATGTGATTACTGCCATTGTTCTTTCAGCTGGAAAATCAGGCTCATCAATGGACAAAAATCATTCAGTAAATGCAAGAAATGTGAAATGCCATAATTATGTTGAGCTATCCATGAAAACGCTCAGGACAGTGTATCAAAAATCTTAAAACTACTTCGACTACCAAACACTAACTTGGTGTAGAAATAACATTTATTCCTCCACTTGACACCATTCAGAGGCCACAATGTTGGGAGTATGGGAATTAACTTGAATGCATCAGTAATGTCAGTCTTGCACATATTAGCAACCATTCCTAACTGTAACAGAATGTGAATAGCATCATCTATTTTGACGTACGAGAGAGAAAAATCTATGCTGATTAATGCATTGATACTTTCATGCTCGAGGGAACTGTGAAGAGCTGATAGATCCACAATAAGTCTGTACTTGCCAGAATATTTGCTTTGCACTACATCCAGGGAGCTAATCCAGAATATAGGATATGGTAGACTTTCAAAGGGGCCTTTGAGATAGTTCTTGGAGAGCTCATACTCAAGTAATAAATCAACCATGTCAGGTTGTGATGTCGCTGATACCAGATTTTTACACTTGAATGAAGAAGTAGGCTGATGAGAAAGTCCTGTGTGAAAACTATAGCAGAGACCATTAATCAGATAATCCACAAATTCTTTATCAGGATGGTGTTGCAATTCTTCTTGCAGTCTAGCGATATTGATGGGTGTGGTTGCTTGGAATGTCGTTAACACTATTTCCTGATTTAGTCATTGTGGTTTTGTAGGTGGCAGTACCTGCTTAGTCCCCAGGTTACACTTGAGCTGTGAATGTGGTTTTTTGCAAGTTTTTTGCAAGTCAAGCACATGTGTGCTTTTGCTTCATTGAAGTTATTACATATTTCTTTTCCGATTGCATTATCATTGCCTGTCAGATCTATTTAGTATTATAAGTAGATTTTGATTGTAATCCAATTGTATTATCAGTGCCTGTCAGATCTATTTAGTATTATAAGTAGATTTTGATTTTAATCCAGTTGCATTATTAGTGCCTTTCAGATCTATTTTAGTATTATAAGTAGATTTTGATTTTAATCCGACTGCATTATCAGTGCCTGTCAGATCTATTTAGTATTATAAGTAGATTTTGATTATAATCAGATTGCATGATAACTGATTACCGTATATACTCACATATAATCGAAGTCCAAATGCAAACAACATCGCATAATGCTCTAACAGATAAGGGTCTATGTTGTTTGTTCTACTGATTAGTCCTTACAAACTGCATCGACCCAGATCTGCCGGCGCATTATGCAACAGCAGTTCTGGGTCTATGCAGTTTGCAGTTGGTATCTGCTTATATGCGAGTATATACGGTATAAGAATTATTACCTTGGAGGGTAAAATGGTATTTATACATTGGCCATATTTCCTTTAGATGATTGCAGATAATAACATTATCATAATCATGTTATGATTCTTTTTCAAATCCAGCAAATTCTAAGTGGTTGATGACCACATTTTTCTCATAATAAATATTTTGAGAAAAGCGTGTTGCTGGATGAAATATTTTATCTAACTTTTAACTTCATTTTCAGGTTAAATTTTGGTCTCAGCAAATTTCCTTTCTACTTATTGGTATTATAATTGTAACATCAATACGGGGTCTTCTGATAACATTAACAAGGGTAAGTAGCCATTTCTTGTGATCTCTAGGTAAGGCCCAAAACCAACTCTATTTTTGGGTGCTGATCCTAAAGAAAATTTTTAACTTAAAAAAAAACAAAGATTTTTCTTGCAATTAGCCTGGATTTGGTTTATTCTTGGTTCTGGGTGACACTGTTAGGCATCACAATCATTAAGACACTTTTCATTCATTGCAGTGCATATTAAGCATTTACTGTAGAGAACCAGGACAAAACATACATAGATCATAGTCGGTATTAAATCTTCAGAGAGGCAAGGTGGCATAGTGGTTAGCATGCTGGATTCTTATGTTGGAGTACTAGGTTTGATTCCCAGCCTAGGCCAGGTAGGCTGCCATTTTGTGTCTTTAGGCACTTTGCTCTCATTGCCAGACAAAAACTTAACTAAAGCCAGTAGGCAAAACATGTCATAGCAACCAAATCCAAAATGTTGTGCATCCCTGATGCACACCAATCATTACAGGCATGGTAGCTCAGTGGTTAGCATGCTGGATTCCTTCTCAAATTGTACTGGGTTCGATTCTTATACCAGGCCAGGTCAGCTGCCATGTTTTGTTCTTAGGCAAGACTTTACTCTCATTGTCCAACAAAAAACTAACTAAAGCCACTAGGCAACACACCTTAAAGCTGGCTTGGCCTAACCAAAACCAGAAATGTTGTTGTGCATCTTTGATGCATACCAACAATTGTTTTGTTTTTTTCTTTCCACAAATAATTAATCTTCACTGTGTGAAATGACAAAGAAGAAGAATATTTTCGTTAGTTTCGTAGCAACAATAGCAAATTATAGCAGTATGCTTTTGAATATTACTTGAGAGATCTGCTGTCAGAGGGATAAAGTATGACTTTTGTCAATAGTATGTCAAGAAAATCTGGTGTTTTAACAAAGAACTACTGTTTGATCATTGCAATAAAAAAAAAATTGTTGAATTGTTAATCCAACTGACTCAAAATTTTTGTCAGCATGAAGCCGGAAACACACATTTTTGACACAGTATAATATAGAAAATGCTGATTGTATATACAAGAATTGAATATGTAATTTTAACCTGTGTATCAAGTCCAAGACAATATCATATTTACTTTGTACTAACTTGGTCATTAGTGACATCCAGTTTCCAAAGAAAAGCAAAGTTATATGATAATAATGTCACATTTTATTTCTGTTCCCATTTATATCACTGTATGAATGAATAAAATCTTGATGTCTTTCTCCTTTACAGTTCTTTTATGCCATCGCCAGTAGCAAGTCTTCCAATATTATTGTACTTTGTTTGGCCCAGATAATGGTATGAAATATGATTCCTTGTTCAAAAGTTTGCTTTTGTCATTTTTATTTTCCCACCATAAAGCGGAATGTATCATGGTATGGTGTCCATCTGTTCCTTTTTTAATTTCTACACAATAACTAAGGTTTTTCACCATCTCCTATTACCAAACTTTTTAAATAGCTTGCATTTGAGGTAACGAAGTAGCCTGTTTATTTTGGAGTCAAAAGGTCAAAGGTCAAGATTACTGTGACTGAAATAACAAAAATGGTTTCTGCACAGTAGCATTACTTCCTCAGACCTGGACCAAATTTTGAGGATTCCTTGCACTTGGAGTAAGAAAGAAGCCTATCAGTTATGGGGTCATGAGGTTAAAGGTCAAGGTTACTGTGGCTGAAAAAATGAAAAATGGTTTCTGCACCAAAATCTCAGTTCTCAACCATGTACTGTCACCAATGTTTGTGGATGGCTTACACTTTGTGTAAGAAAGAAGGCTTTGGATTTTGGGGTCAAAAGGTCAAAGGTCAAAGTTACTGTGACTGAAAGAAGAAAAATGTTTTTTGCATATTAACTTTAGTTCTAGTATTATGACCAAAGTTAGTAGAGGGTTTACACTTATGGTATCGAAGAAGCCTATTTATTTGGGGTCAAAAGGTCAAGTCAAGGTCATTGTGACTCAAAAAAATTGGTTTTGCTCAATAACTTTTGTTTTAGAGTAGGTTCCTTGACTAAACTTTGTGGATGGCTTGAACTTAGGATAATAAAGAAATCTATTGATTTTGGAGTCTGCAGATCAAAAGTCAAGTTATGATAAGTCTAATAAGACAATAATGGTTTATGCTCAGTCAGTTTTGCTTAAGACTGTATACCTTGACCAGAGGTTAAGATCATTGAGACCCATTGGTCAATAATCTTCATTGTCAGTCATGCCCTACTAGAGCCTACATATTAAACATGGGGCAGGCATATGATGTACCATTCACAGTACTCTTGCTAACTAACATGACAAGATTTTTATTATGATTGTGTCCTTAGATTTTACACAGAATAACCATGTGTTGGTATAAAGTCAGAAATTTGTTCTCATTAAATGAGTATGGGACTTGAGTCATGAAACAGATACTAATAATAATAACAGTGTTATCAAAAGCTTCATTAATGTTACCTTCATTATGGCTCTTCATTATTGGTCAAAGAGTAGATGAAAAGACATTGTTTATTTTATTATCAATATAAAGTTCAGGAATAAATATATAAGGATTATTTATTTCAGATCATTTTCCCTTGGTCTAATTCTGTTTAGAAATATCACAATAAATGCTCTGATTTATATTTGGTCTCAATTGGCCCAAGAATTTTCCAAGTAGTTGCAAAATTTGGCTTTGTAAAAGCATTGACATGTCCAATTATTTGGTTTGCCTTTAAAGGGCTGCATTATGGAAATTGTCCATGCTCACCTTTAATTTTAGTCTTAACCCATTATTAATCAGTGTTTTTAATAATTCGCCTTTTCTCTGAATTATTTTTCTTTTCAAGCTAATAATTCATTGACTTCATGTTGAATCAGCTATTTCTGAATTTTGTTTCTGTCAGAAAGTGAGTTCCTTTTGTTATTAATTCAACCTAGAAAATATGTTAACTAGCTGCCGTATGAAATGTTGCACACTGACTGCAGTTTGGATGACAATAGGACAAAGCTGGACATTTTCAGTCACCAAATTTGTTGTTTAATTAATATGAATTGTAACATGATATATTTAGTTTATTTTAACTGGATATGACATTTGGTGCAAATTGGGACTTTAAAATATTAAACAGATTAAGTTAGTCAGAGTGTGTATGAAGGGAAGAGTTGACATCAAGAAGTATCATAATAAACTGTATGTAGCAATCATTAGTGTTCACTCCTTGTCTAATTTCTCCTCCGAAATGGCCATTACAATGCCTGTGGCAAACTTATAGGTCTTTATTGAAGCAGTTGGCTCTCAGAAAGCTTGCTTTGTATTTTTCTTAAAAACATAAGACCATCAGACTTAAGTCATTGAAAATTAGCAAGTCTGGTGACCTTGGACATTAAGAATTGTCAACCCTGACTCAAGTGCATAGCAATTTTTATTAAAATATTTCAAAAATAGGACCATGTAAATCAAGGGTAAGGCGGCTTGTATTGAAAAGTTTTTAAAATTCAAATGAAAGATAGAACAGTTACAATAATGTGACCTTGTACATTTGACTTAGTTAAAACTAGGTGTGTAACCAAGCTGTTTTGAGAGTCTACTGATTAAATATTCCAGGTATGACTAAACAGTGAAGATTTGTCAGGATTTGTAATTTCAAACAACTAAGCAATTGACATTTAATGGCAGTTTGATGGAGCATCAGTTTTTTTAGATGTCTTTTTAGGAATAATCTAGATTGGAACATCTTCACTAGCCAAGGGTTGTTGATCCACTTTGTTCCGCATCAAACCTTGACATATGTAACTTGATGAAAACAGTATCTACCACTGTGCCCTCTTATTGGATGCAACTGAAAGAAAATGACCCAATCAGATTGCTTGTTACATTTACCTTCAAAGATAGTTGGCAATAATATGTGCAGCCTCCATAGACAATGATACATGTTGCATGTAAGTTAGCTCCAGTTTGAACCTTTCACACACAAGTTTTTCTTTGGAATCAAGGCATGTTGTTATCATTGAAGTTGCCACAGTTAATGCTTAGCATGTCACAAAATGAGCTCTTGCATTCATCAATCGTTTTCAATGTCGCAAAATGAGCTCTTTCATTGGTCAGTTGATTTCAATGTCTCAAAATAAGCTCTTTCATTTGTTAATAGATTTCACTTGCAAAAGGCAGTAATTCTTTCATCAGCAAGAGGGCACTACATTTGCTAAGGGTCAGAATGGAACAAAGTGGATCAGTGACCTTTGGCTAGCAAAGATGGTGTTGGAAATTAAAAGTTAAAGGATGAGTTTATTCAGACAATACAAAGTTGATAGCCACACAATATTATTGCATGTGCTATACGTCTCCAATCACATGCTTTGGGATACTAATTAATTTGTCTATTCATAGGGTTATAGATTGATAATATAAGCACATAATAATATCTACCCTCTCATTGTTTCAAGTGTTTTCAATATTATTTCCCATAAGAACTATACTGTATCAGATCTGTCATTGCATGTAAGAAAAGTTATTTTATACAATGTTAGGACTGCATGCACTCACTTGCTCTTGAACCAACAGTTCTTTTTATGAAAATTCAACATGGTGGACACAAGCACAGATTGTAATCAGATGGTATCAACTTTGTTTACATTTCTTAACTTTTGTTTTGACAGATTGATAAAGAAAAATTACTTGCCTTTAGAAAACATAGAAATAGTCAGTTTTTGCATACAAATAGTTGTTAATAAATTCAGGAATTCTTCACATCGAAGCTGGGTATCTCCACTACAAAATTTAGTTCTGCAGCTATTCCCAGTCTCGAGGCAGGAACATTTAATTCCAAATTTCAGTAAAATTATCTGCACGAATAAACTCCTCTGCGACAATTGTTGCATGATTTTAATGTTGCAAGCTAATCAGCTGCTGCTAGCTATAGTCCATCTTGTCATGAAAACCAATTTAATATAGTTTAGGGCTGAACATCACAGATATCCAGAATAATGTCTAAATATTGAGCAAAGTCCATGCATTAAATGGACTGTTTGAATCATTTCCCTTTTCTAACTGTCTTACCAGGTATTCATGGAAAGGACATGCATGGATCTGAAATTTAGATAACCAATGGCTAGCCTTTATTATTTTGTTAATTTTGTCATCAGCATTAACTTTATAATGACATCTTTTAAGTTGTTACTGGTAGATTGTATGGCATTATTTATGTTTTCCTAGAGAATTAAGAACTGGCATCTGTTTTGCAGGGCATGTATTTTGTGTCATCCGTCCTTCTGATGAGAATGAATATGCCTCTAGAATACAGGCAAGTATGTTTAATGCAATTATTTATGATATTTTGTTCAAATTGGTAGGGGTATGAAGACATTAGATTATCTGGTACCTCACAAGTAGATACATTTTACAATTGGATAATTCTTAAATCAAGACTCAACATTAATTTTGAATTAATCTTCATCTCAGCCATCAATGAAAGTATGAGATTGAAATAATGTTGGTACTTATTGAAACTTGTTACTGGAAAAGGATTGGGATATATCAGCACATCAGGTTCCTATGTTGGATATATGTGGTAATTTTGTTATCATCAAGGGCCTTACCTTATACCTGCATGTACTTTAAATGAAGTAGTTGCAATACTGCATTTAGAATTTGGAAACAACGTCTTTCCTTCAAAAAGACAAATAGAAACATGTCCAAAATGTTGAAGGACATAAAGGTTGACTTCAGCTTAAGACGGAATAAACAAGTTTTTTTTACACAAGGTCATGCAAATTATGGGAGTGCTTTTTTTCATACCTGCAAAGTATAGTGGAGATAAGTATCTTATTTCCATTGGTATAGGGAAGATAAGTATCTTATTTCCATTGGTATAGGGGAGATAAGTAACTTATTTCCAGTGGTATAGGGGAGATATGTATCTAATTTCCATTGGTATAGGGGAGATAAGTATCTTATTTCCACTGTTATAGGGGAGATAAGTATCTTATTTCCACTGGTATAGGGGAGATAAGTATTTTTTTTTTCACTGTTATAGGGGAGATAAGTATCTTATTGCCAGTGGTATAGGGGAGATAAGTATCTTATTTCCATTATTTTCAACATTGGTGATAGTTTCATCAATATAATGAAGAGTCATAGAAAAAGAATAAACCCCTCAATCATACATTTAAGCATTAGTAAAGCAAACACTATTTCCATTAATTCTTTTTCTTTTCTTCTAATTTCAGGTCCATTATAACAGAGGTTCTTGGTGAATTACAATTCAACTTTTATCACAGGTGGTTTGATGTTATTTTCCTAGTCAGTGCCTTGTCCAGCATTGGATTCCTTTATATTGCACACAAACAAGCATCAAGCAGCATTGATTGATGTCATGAACAAAAACTTTCTGAAGTGAGCCTAGACTGTCACACAGGAAAGATAATATTAGATCTGTATTCAGTCAGAAATACTGTAGTGCTGATTGCCATGAAACTTTGTAAATATTATATTCAACACCTGAAGATGCGCATAGACAAATCACTTTGGTCCCACAGATTTTTTAAGAGTTATTGCCTTTTTCAACATGCAGCTGAATGCATTGTATAACAAAATCTCATGAATGCAACTAGTCTTAATTTTCAGTTGATTGCCATGAAACTTGTTACATGTTATGGTCATCATTTGAAGATGTGCATATCAACAAATCACTTTACTTCCACAATTTTTTAGAGTTATTGCCTGTTTTGTCTTGCAGCTGAATGCAGTATATGACAGAATATTGTGAACACAACTAGTCATAGGGATATTGATGGAATGGTATGAAGCTTGGTACATATTATGGTCATTGTTTTAAGATGCACATATTGACAAATCTTTTTGCTACAGCAATTTTTAGCTCTACTGGTCATAGACCAGGATGGCCTGTTGTCTGTTGTCCATCTGTCCATTAGCACAAGTTCGTTATTGCTACTCCATCTAAACTAATTGGAAAATTGCCAAGAAACTTTACAAACACATTTATTCCATGGTCTAGTTGGTCCTAAATGAAAATGGTGTTGATATGATATACAATATGGTCACCATGGCAGCCATCTTGATGATCTCATTATTGCTACTACTCCTGAACAGAAAGTCATATCTTCTTATGATGTCTAGTTGGTCCCAAATGAAAATGGTGCCAATCGGACCTTCAATATGGAAAATCGTTATTACTGCTCCCATATCGATGGTCATATCGTCATTGGGTTTTCACCAAAAGACTTTTTGGTATGTTTAGTTGGTCCTGAATAAAAATTGTACCAATCTGACAGCCAATGTAGCTGCCATGGCAGCTATATTGAAAATCTTGTTATTACTACTCCTTCTAACTGGAAAGTCACATCGACATGGGGTTTTCATGAGAAGACTTCTTATGATGTCTAGATGGTCCTAAATAAAAATAGTCCTGATCTAGCATCCAATATGGCCACCTTGTGAGCCATCTTGAAAATCTTGTTATCACTACTTGTCCTAAATTGAATGTCTTATCAACATGGCGTTTTCACCAGAAGACTTCTTATGGAATCTAGTTGGGCCTGAATGAAAATAATAGTAATCTGACATCCAATATGGCCACCATAGTGGCCATCTTGAAAATATTGCTCTAGCTGCTTCTCCTGAATGGATGATCATTTTCACATGGGGTTTTCATCAAAAGACTTCTAATTATGTCCAGTGGGTCCTAAATGAAAATGGTGCTGATCTTACATCCAATATATCTGCCACAGTGACTAATTTTAAAATCTTGTTGTTGTTCAAAAATATCTGATATGATTTCAGCACTCAGTAATTAAAAAAAGAAATGGTCTTATCTTGAATTCTTGTAAAAACAAATTTCAGTCAGCAGAGAATCAGTCACATCAAGGGATATTTCTTGTTTTAGATTTTTGCCTTTTTTGACTGGGAGCTGTATGTAGTGTATGACAGAATCTTGTAAATGCAGCTAGTTTTACAGTTTTCAGTGAATTGCCATGAAACTTTGTACATGTTATAGTCATCATTTGAAGATGCACATACCAACAAATTACTGTCTTCCTGCACTTTTATTTTAGAGTTATTGCCCTTTTTGTCATGCAGCTAAATGCAGTTAGCAACAGATTCTTGTGAACACAACTAGTCATGCAGATTTTGATGGATTGCTGTGAAACTTGGTACATATTATAATCATTATCTGAAAATGTGCAGATCGACAAATCACTGCTTATGTGATTTTGTTAGCATTATCGCTCTTTTTGACTTGGAGCTGGATGTAGTGTATGATACAATATTGTGAATGCAGCTAGACTGAGAGTCAGAGTTTTCAATGGATCACCATGAAACTTTTGTACCTGTTATGGTCACCATCAGGAGATGCACAAATCGATAAGTCCCTGTGTTCTGACAATTTGCCTCTTTTGTTGTACAGCTGAATGCAGTGTAAGACAAAATCTTGTGAACAAATCATCGGTAAGTTTTTATGGATCGCTGTGAAATGTGGTCATCATGTTGACAAATCTTTGCCTCTGTTATTTTTCTAATAGTTATTGCCCTTTCTGACACAGCAGGATGCAATATGTGACAGAAGTTTTTACTATTTTATGAAGAGTTATGCCTCTTTTTTACTATAGACTCCTCTCTATCATGGTGTAGGGGTGGGATGTGGGAGAGGTGGGGGTATATTTCCATAAGCAAATTTCTCACCATTGCAGTTGTTATTGTTGATCTTGTAATTCTATTACTAAGTGTTCAATAACATAAAATTACCTCTGTGCAGGTTCAGACCCACGGCAGTTTGTGCATTTTATGCTTGACTCGGCTGGACCGATGAAGTGCTCTGTGGACCAGCATTTTATTTTCTATATCATTATCATTTTTTGGACATAAATAATCCATGTTTATCAACCATTTTAAATAACTGACATCTTCCTCCCTAACAGCCCTAGTGGTTTGTAGCATAGTGTATGCCCTGTTAAGAGGTGTTTTGTGTTACATGCATCATTATATATCCATCTGACCTAGGTCAGGGAATCCTTATATTTAAAAAGAGAGTGGCAGGGCATTTGAGTTATATAAACAAATTTCTTTGAGGGTCAGTTTAAGTACTGTATCAGATTTTGAAGAGTTGCTGGACATATTGAAGTACCATCAAAAGATAAATGGCATAACATCATCATTGTACTATAAAATTTTCTTTTCTAAAGCAAATAGACCATAAATAATACTAGTTATTCTTCTTGTTATTATTCCTTCAGCTGTACAGAAGTAATGTAACTTTTGCAGAAGAACATTGAATTCAATAAATTGAATCCATTCAAGTAATTAATTTGTTTTTATGCTTTGCCTTGTTTTTATTCTGGGAGGGATTTCGAAGGGGACAAGGGTGCTTTATTTTATGATTACGCAAAAAGATGCAGATATCCTAATTGCAGTACAATTTTGGGTGAGTTTTACCAATTATACAAAACATATGCTTGCTTTTTGGAAAGTTAAAGTTTCCATGGTTTTTCTAGTCTTAGCTGTAGAATTCAGATATGCAGCTTGTGAAACAACTTGTTCTGATCTCTGACAGTAAGATAAATTGCATCAAGTATAAGTCAGACCAAACTGCTAACTGCATAGACCCAGATCTGCCATCGCATAATATGCTGGTAGATCTGGGTCATTGGTCATTATAGTTTGCTAGGAGTAATCAGTAAAGCAAACAACATAGATCCTGATCTGTTGGCACATTATATGACAGTAGTTCAGGGTCTGTGTTGTTTGCAGTTAGACCCAACTTATAAGTAAGTATATACGGAAAATACTTGCCAAAATTTTGTGATAGTGGGGGTGGGTATATCATTAAGCATGTCTTTTGAGGCAGGTTTCACTGTATTATATTATTTTTATGGTGATGATCATTCTTCTTATAATTACTGTTTATACTTGCTTTTAAGTCAGGTCCAGCTGCAAATTACATAGACCCATATCTACCATCACATCATTTGCCAGGAGATCAGGGTCTGTGTTGTTTGTTTCTACTGATTAGACTTTATAAACTGCAGAGAATCATGTAGCAGCAGATCTGCGTCTATACAGTTTGCAGTTGGATCTGAATTACAAGCAAGTATATACGGTATTATTATTATATCAAGTTCTTCGTTATTATGTTTCTTCTTTATTTCATTATTCTGACCATCATATGTTGAGTTTTGACTAGTTTCACAGCTGAAAAATTACCTATTTACATGGCACAGTAGTGCAATAACATGGTCAACTTAAAGGTGAAATCAAGACTAACTTGAGTTAAATGTTTGAAACAAGAACTCTCCATATTTTGCAGTCGTTTACATGTTTTTTCAGCAATGAATATCTGAAAAGGTTTGCCATAGTATGAATGTCAATTATTTGTTAAAATTTGCTTCAGTAGTATGGATAGAAATGCACAGTATAAATGACACTTTGAATGTTTACATGAATGTTTATTTCATTGAACTGAATTAAATTGATCATTGAATGTAATGAATTAGTATGTAGTAAAAGTCTTATTGAAAACCTGAAAATTTAGTCCATTGCATGTCAGCATGATCGGAATCCAAAATAAAATTTGTCTATTTTCAGCTCTGCTGGTCATAGACCAGAAGAGCTTATGGGATGGCCTGTTGTCCATCATCTGACATCGGTCCATTAGCACAAAATTGTTACCACTACTCCTGCTCAGCTACTTGGAGGATTGTCATGAAACTTTACAGACACATTCAGCCCAAGGTCTAGTTGGTCCTGAATGAAAATGGTGCTGCTCAGATTTCCAATATTGCCGCTACAATGCCCATCTTGAAAAAATCGCTAATTCTCCTGAATAAATGGTCATATCAACATGGGATTCTCTGAAATACTTCTTATGATGTCTACATGGTCCTAAATTAAATTGGTGCCGATCTAATGTCCTATATGGTCACCATGGCAGCCATATTGAAAATCTTATCATTACTACGCCTAGATGGAAAGTCATATCGACATGTGGTTTTCACCAGAAGACTTATGATGTCAAGTTGGTTCTAAATGAAAACGGTGCCAATCTGACAGACAGGATGGTCACCATAGCAGCCATCTTGAAAATCTTATTACTACTCCTAATTGGAAAGTTATATCGACACAGGGTTTTCACTAGAAGACTAATTATGATATCTTGTTGGTCTTGAATGAAAAATGTGCTGATCTGACCTCAGATATGGCTGCAATGGCAGCCATCTTGAAAATCTTGTTGCTACTTATCATTAATGCAAACACATGTCGACATAGGATTTTCACCAGAAGACTTCTTACTTTGTCTAATTGGTCCTGAATGATGCCAGTCAAGAATATTTGAGATGGTTTCAACACTAAGCAGTTAGAAAAAAGAAACTGCCTTATCTTGAATTTCTGAAAATTCTTTTCATACGTTTGAACATCAGTTCTTTCAAGGGACTCTTGTTGTTCAAGTTATTGCCCTTTTTGTCTTGGGAGCCTGATATATTATATAACAGAATCTTGTGAACACAGCTAATCTCTGTTTTAAATGGATCACCATGAGACTTTATACCCGTTATGGTCATCATTTGAAGATCCTCATATCGACAAGTCGCTTTGCTCTTGCAATATTTTTAAAAGTTATTGGCCTTCATGTCCTGCAGCTAAATAGTGTAAGACAGAACTTTGTGAATGCAATTTGTCTTGCAGTTTTTTTTAATGGGTTGCTGTGAAAACTTGGTATATATTATAGTCATGAGCTAAATATGCACTTATTTATTTTATTGCCCGTTTTGACTTACAGCTGGATGCAATATATAACAGAATTTTATGAATGCAGCTACTCTTGCAGTATTTAATGGATTAATGTGAAACTTAGTACATATTATACTAATGATGAAAAGATATGTGTGTTGACCAATCATTTAACTCCCACTATTTTCAGAAGAGATATGCACTTTTGTTTACTACAGACTTGTCTCCATCAAGGGATAAGGATGGAATGCAGGGGTTTATTTATGTTCGCAATTTGCTCACCATTTCTCAAGTTAAGGCAGATCAACATCATTTATACAAACTTAAAAGGCCTTCATGCCAGGATGCTTGCTGCCAGGTTTGGTTGAAATTAGTTGGAAATTGCAATTGTTGATGGACGGACGACACATGATGCATGACAGGTGCAGGACCATACCATAAGCTATACAGCTAAATGAGCTAAAGATACCTATGGTTTTATCTGTGCAAAAAATGCCAGAATATGCACATGTGATACTGTTAGATATACATTTAGTAATAGGTTTGTAGTTCTATTTTGCGATTGTTTTAATTCATCAGTTACAAGAAAAACACAACAAATGTAATCTTTTTATGAAACTTATTATGAAGAAGCAAACAAAAGGCACACATTTGTATCTTAGTTTCTGTGAACACAAAAAAAAAGACTTTGCAGCTAAATGCAAAAAAAAGTGTTCTGGCAAGGTTTTAAAGTTTGTCAACAGTACAAATCAGTTAGAGTGGTCCCCCTCTTATAAGGCCACCCCTTCTGCAGCAGGAAAGTGGCCTTATAAGAGGGGTGGCCTTTCTAGAGGGGGATCAAACGGTTGTGAGTAATAACTACATATAAAGTATTAAAGGTGTAACTAAGTTATTTCATTTAAAAATCACAGGAATATTATCTAGTTATGGACTTAATGTGATAAAAATAATATCAATGTTATTTTATTTTTTTAAATATGAATAATCATCAATCATGGTGCAAAACCACCTTGTCTGTAAATTCCGGGCACAAACATTTGGTTGCAACTATCCCTGTACGTCCGTCGATTCCATCTTCCCACTCACTGCAGTTGAATGTATATTGACGATGTTTATTTGAATCTTTCTGACATCAAACTTCTCAGTAGTGATCAAAGGACTCTCCCTCTTTTTGTTTAGTCTAATTGCTTTCACTTTTCAATCTAAACTGAGAATGTCTGACGACATTTTGCAACAACTTATTCCTTCGTGGGAAATATGTAGTTATCACATGAGATGCATTGTTTACAAAGGAAGTGAGCTGGTCACGTGATCGACTTCCTCCAGTCTGGTACCGGTTAAGTACATTTCATAATCTATGAGAGGGAAGCATGAAAGGTTAACATACCATTTTACTATCTGGTGACAGGATGTCATGCTGACATGAGCTGAATAATACTGTGCTTCTCAGCGCTTAGCTTTTGTGATCTTGATAATTATCAGTGGTAGTAATAGCCAGTAATTATCAAAGTGACAAAAGCTAACATCTAAGGAACACATGGCAATAAGGATAATAGGATAACTTACCTCTTTGTATGGATTAAAGTTACTTTATCGGCATGTTGGAACAAATGTCAGTGTGTTGAGTTGAGAAATTAATAAATATTAACGAGACTTTAATCTGCAAACAACCATTATGTAGCCACATGCAAGGGGTAAATTTGACAGTGTTTGCACTAAAATGCTGATCACTCGTGTTAAAGGGGTGGCCGTCCTTGAGGGGTACTTTTTAACACAAACTCGTCGGTGCCAAGGGATTGTGGCCATATAAAGCGGTTGGCTGCTGGTCAGGGGGGCGTTCAAGAGGGGTACCACTGTATTATGTATTAATTTTAAAAGAAACTCTTTCAGAAGTACAAGTTTTCTTACACTTTTCATACCAAAAGTAGATTTTAAGTTTTGAAAATATACTGCTTGTGCCTTTGCAATGTAAACTGTAAGTGTAACAAGACTTAGAAAAGTCAAATTCATGTCAAAAAGAGTCAGAATTATAACAAAGTTTGTGCCAGTTGTGTGACTATCTAAGGATATGATTTAAAGACAAAATTGTGCATGAATAATTGTTTGCCAAAGCTAGTAAGCATGTGATAAAGAAAGACTACAGACCTGCAAAAGTAAACACCATTATTCAATTTAAACTACTCTAGTCAAGTATCCTTCAGTTTTTCCCAACAGAAACATTAACAAGTAAGGAGAAATGAGATGTTTTTGTCAAGTCCAGGATAGTGGAAAGCAAGACACAGAAGCAAATTTTCCAATGGCTGCAGCCTCTACAGCTTCCTTAATGTTTTGGTTCATCTAGAGCTTCCTTAATGTTTTGCTTCATTTACAGCTTCCTTAATGTTTTGGTTTCAGTTTCTCATTTGAGTAGGAGCTCAATATACAGGTGCTGACCTTCTTTTTTTTTTTTTCTTCATAGCAGTGGTATGTAACAACTTTAGAAAAGAGAGGAGAAGGTCCATTATTTAACATGATGAATGATCAATGCATCCGTGAGGCTAAGCAAGGAAATTGTAACTAATGTTTCTCAGAGAATACTTACCTGATCACATTAACATTTGGAAACAAACTCTGCTACCTCTCAGAAAGACAAATATTTTGTTTTTCACATCTATATATCATGTAGACAATTGAAGAAAGCTTCAATGGGAAGAAACTCTTCCAGACACTATTATAATTACCTTCCCTTGGCACCACTAGATAGCCACCCATGTACCAGATGTTTTAAGTTTAAGCTTTTGCTATGATACAGTCGTACATTGCATTGCATTGTCTCTCAATATTCCTCAGAAATATGAATTGTGTGAATAAGAACAAAAATTGTTGCAGGAAAATTGAGTGTGACAATGTATAACAGTGATTGGCTGAGCTTATTACCACGAGTTCAGGAAATAAAGTTTATTACAAATCATTAAAGTTGTATTCCTTGCAATGTATAATGAATCCCACTAAAGATGGTAGAATTTCATAACTGAGTTGTCAGTACAAATGTTAAAGATAATTTGCTTGAAACACTGCACGTCAGAGTATCAAAGAGATGGACTGACAGATGGACATAAAGATGGGACATTTTTAAACAAAGATAGGACAAAAGCCAGATGCTCTCTCCAGCAATTTAAATATGGGCAGAGAAAAGTATATATGAAAGTTTTAATTTCAAGATATGCTTTATTCAAATAAGTTGTGATTTCATCAGTAACAAAAACAAAGACAGCAAAATATCTTGTGTAGCTTGCCTAGTATGCTGAACATTAACATATTTTGTCATGCGTAACAGTACAAGTGAAAATTATACATAGAAAAGTAGAAAAATGGACATCATTTTTCATTAACAATATAAATTCATCAACAATATAAATGCTTAGTAATCCATGTACAGATCTATAAAAACACAAATGTACATGCAAAACAACTCCATTCAATTAACATCAAATTCTATTTTGATAGTTCATTGTCCTTATTATACATCAGTAAGATGGAAGTGCATGGATTTGTAGAAATAATATAAAATTGATGAATAGAATGTAATTGTAATCTTTGGCACAATTAAAAATCAAGCGTTTTGGGTGCAACATTATATGATATTCACATACTGGAATAAACAATGTTGATTATTAAATTGAGACCACACAAAAAAAGAAGAAAACCGTGAACAGCATATTCTATGCCCACACCATGTTTAATAGTCCTCTGTAGATAACTGAAATATTTGCACAGAAACCTTTTTTCTTCTTTTGGTCAGAGTAACTATGACCTTTGACCTGTTGACCCCAAAATCAATAGGCTTCTTTCTTACCCTAAATGCAAGCCATCCACAATGTTGGGCCAGGTCTGTGATGCAGAACTAATGTTATTTTGCAGAAACCATTTTTCTTCTTTCGGTCAGTAACCTTGACATTGGACCTTTTGACCTCAATATCAATAGCCATTTTCATTATCCTTAGTGTAACCCATCCATAGATTTGTTGAGGTATGTCATGTAGAACTAATGTTATTATGCAGAAACCATTGTTTCACTATTTCAGTCACAATGATCTTGACCTTTGATTTTTTGACTCCAAAATCAATAGGGTTCTTCCTTACACCAAGTGCAAGCTGTCCACAAAGTTTGGTAACCATAGATAATGGAAAACTCCAGTTATTGTGCAGAAACCATTTTTCTTCTTTCAGAGTGACCTTGAACTTTGAGCCCGAAATTGATGGGTTCTTCCTTACTCCAAGTGCAAGCCATACCCAAAGTTAATAACTGTAGATGTGGAGAACTCAAGTTATTGTGTGGAAATAGCTTTTCTTCTTTCAGTCACAGTGAAACTGATATTTTGACCCGCAAATCAACAGGGTTCTTCCTTGCCCCAAGTGAAAGATATGCACAAAGTACAGTAACCCCAGACAAAATTTTGACAGACCATATCCTAAAAAACATTCCTACCAAGATTGGTTGCAACTGGTTTAGCCATTCTAGAGAAGAAGTTGAAAAAAGGTTTTCCATTTATATTGCAATGGAAGCCATACCGCTGATAGGGGAGCAACGGTGAGCTAATAACTCAAATCACATACTATTTACCAAGTTTCATGGCATTCCATAAAAAACTACAGGACTAGTTGCATTCACAAAAGACTTAGTGACAGATGGAAGGACATGAGGATTCCTATATACCCCCACCTCTATAGAGGCAGGGGTGGTGGGGGTATAATAAAAGAGAAGTTGTACACTCATGTCCAACTATTGTGGACAACCTTAAAAACACGGGTGCAAGCCGATTGCTTTTTTATACTGCCACAGAAATCTATATATAATTTTGACAGCAGGAGTCCTGAGCCACATTCTCAAATACCTGGGAGTCCAGACTACTGAAAACAATATTGTTGACCAAATTGTGAAAACTGAATCTATAAACTGCAATCAGAGGTCCTGGTAGCAATGACTCTGACATCAGAGAGCTCTGCCCCCAGCTATTATGAATATACTTCTTGGATCCAAATAAAAATTTGTAAGAATGCAAGAATTCCATGAAATGCTATGTCTCACCTGTCTGGGTAATCCACAAAAGTCACTTGAACAAGGAAAGTAGGTTACTGTGATCTACTTTTGACCATGGTGAGAGGTATCCCACAAGATAAAAAGTTTAATGACTGTATTTGCAAGTGTCAGAGAATTTGAACATAATCAATGGTGTGTGAAAAGTAGGTCACTGTGACCCTTTTGTCCATGATAAGCTGTACTCTCCACGATGAATACAACCATTATATTTGGTGACTGTACATACAACAGTCTTTAAAAAACTGAGCTAAATGCAAAACTTGACATAATTACAGGTGTGTGAAAAATAGGTGACTGTGATTACCTGTGATGAACATACGATATATACTCGAGCATAAACCGATACCAACTGCAAACTGCATAGACCCAGATCTGCCATCGCATAATGCACTGGCAGATCTGGGTCAATGCAGTTTGCAAGGACTAGTCAGTAGAACAAACAACATAGACCCTGATCTGCCGGTGCATTATGCGATGGCAGATCAGGGTCTATGTTGTTTGCATTTGGACATGGCTTATACGCGAGTATATACGGTACTCTCCATGACGAATACACAAAGTTTTATGACTGCACATAACAATAGTGTCAAAGAAACTGAATGAAATTGAAAACCTTCATGCAATCACTCCAACTGCCTGTGATGAACAGTACCCTCTAGATTTCAACATTGTACATAAAACTGTGTCAGAGACGAGAACGTTAGGGCCTGCAAGCAGAGCCACCAATTAAAGCATTTGGTGCAAAACATGTGACTCTCATACCAAGATCAAAAGGGGAGAGCGAGCATGTCACAGATTGAATTGTCTTGGCTTCATAATGATTCATCCCATGAATAAACAAAATTCATCATGGGGTTTGGGAAATATAAGAATATGAAATTTTTGTTGACTCGAACCTTAATGCAAATCTTTTTTAAAACTATGATCTTGACCACAAGATCAAAGGGCAAGTGTGCATGCCACTAAATGAATTGTCTTAACTTCATAATAATTCATCCAAAGTATGAACAAAATCAAACAAGGGGTTTATAAGGAAATATAAGTAAATGAAAAAACTTGAATAAAAATCCTTAACACCAATTTTCTATGACTGGCCTTGACACCAAGGTAAAAGAGTGCATATCACCAAATGAATTGTTTTATCTTCTTAATGACTAATGCAAATATGATGAGAATCTAACAAGGGGTTTAGGAACTATTAGTAAGTGAGAAATGTGGACCAAAATCTTAATGCAAATTTTCTATGACAGGGGCATTGATTCCAAGGTAAAAGGGGCAAGCAAGCATGTCGTAAAATGAATCGTCCAAGTTTCATAATGATTCATGCCAAGTATGATGAGAATCTATCAATAGGTTTAGGAAATATATGCAAATAAACAACTGTAACCTAAATTTTAATAAACTGTTCACAACAACACAACTGCCACCACCATTGGAAAAGTGCTTGCTATGTCTCTAATAACGGGCTTGACAAAAATAAGCTGAATTCAAAATGTTGCATTGATGACAATACCAGCAACAACAATGCCATTGGAAAAGAGATACCTTTTTTTTATTGCCTTTGCAAGACAAAAACAATTAGGTTTTAGCAAACAAATCCATATAACACACAACACCTAAAGACCTCCAGCTCATTCATTTGGATGTTCAAAAAAGTGACCTTGCAGTTGCATCACCTCATCACTCAATATTTTATATGTTTTGTCCGCTGAGATTTCGTACTGCACAGGTGTTTACTAAGTAAAAGAAATGTATGCAGAGAAAATGTTTTGTTTTATTTTGTTAATTGTGATATTGCAAATCACAAAATCTTAGCGAGCACAAAGTTTTTGGGAGGGAACTAAATTTGCTAAATTAGTCACAAAACAATAATTTGCAAAGATTTTATGTTGCAAATATGCTAAATTTAGACAAGTTCTAATGATGAATTATAAAGGATTTAAAGTATATAGATGGAGGGTGTGTTCCAGAAAATAAATAAAATATTTTATCTTTGATTGCTACTACAATACATACACATAAAATATTATAATGCTACAAGTTTAGTTATTTTAGTCTATTTAATGACAGAATAAATATTTGAAGAGGCTCAAGTGCACCTGTGATCATTCTCCCAGCCAAATGCAAGACAAAATTTGCCAAAAATATTGATCAGTAGGATACTTTCTGTAGAGACTTCTTCCAATGCTGTTGATTGCATATGTTATGAAAACGAACTGTTTCAAGGTTTCTCCAGCTTTTATACTTTCATTCATATTTGATGGCACACCAACATCATTTGTCAAATATTGAATGGTCTCTATGCCAGGATGATTTTTCTCCATGTCAAATTCTTTTAAGCATTTTTTTAAAGACAAAGCTGCATAAATGTTTTTATAATGTTAGTAACAACCACCATATTTGATAGGGGATTTGTATCATTTCTATAAATGTTAAAAGACCTTCAAGCAAGGATGCTTTCTGTCAAATTTGGTCAAATTCTGTTCAGCAACTTTTTTGATCAAGTTATTAAAAATGTTTTGATTTTAAGTAACAGCATCCATATTTGATGGCAGATTGGCATCATTTGTACAAAATGAATAGCCCTTCATGCCAAAATTCTTTCTGTTACATTTGTTAAAATTCTACTGAGTGGTTTTGAGAAGTAATTAAAAGAATTTTCTATTTTTAGTAATGGTGGCTAAATGTAATGGCAAATTGGCATCATTTCAATAAGTTTGAAAGACCTTCATGCCAGAATGCTTTCAGTCACATTTGGTCAAAATATGTTGAGTGGTTTTTGAGAAGCTGTTTGGAATTTTATACATTTTTAGTAAAAGTGCCAGGATGCTCTTTAGTCCGATTCTGTCGGGCGGTTTTCGAAAAGAACATGTAAATAACAACTGTGAATGGACAACGCATGACAAACAAACAACAAAGGACTATACCACAAGCTCACTTTGTTTTATGGTCAGGTGAGCTAAACATGAGATAAACACATAAATATTGCACATTAAGCACCTCTTCTGTTGAAAAAGTGACATCTATGTCTCAAATCAGGTTTAATGAAATTGGTGAAACAAAGGCAAGAGATACAACATGAGAAAATGAATGAAAATCAGTAACCCTTGATATATACAGTACTCATTATAACGCTGTCTGTGGGAGCCAGAGTTTACTGCCTTATGATGAGACCATCGCGTAATGAACTACATTATACATATAATTTCAATGCTACATGATGAAATGGGATCCATGACCATAGCTGCCTTGTAACCAGAATGGTGTTATAATGATGGGCATTAATTTGAGGCAGTTCCATATATTCACAAGATTAAAATTGTTCAACATCATAAGAAGTACATAACCCCCTGAAGGCTCGAGGATGTAGAATAGGTCCAATGTGCTCTCCAGCATGTCATAAGAGGCGACTAGTGTTGGCAGGAGCTGCAGTGGCTCAATGGTTATCATGCCAGTCTTGTGACTGAAAGAGTGCAGGTTCAAATCCAAGAATCAAGTCAACCTGGATCAGCTAATGTGATGTGTTCTGGTCCTTGGGCAAAGCACTTTACTCCAATTGCCTTGGCACTAAATAACCTACTTGTGTTTGTGTGCTGTAAAACGCCAGCCCAAACCAACCAATGAAGTACATGCTTTACACACAGTTATTGCATAGTCTTAGTTGGACACTGTGGTGGCTAAGTGGTTAGCATGCTGGACTCACTACCAGAAAGGTGCAGGTTCAAATCCTGCTTAGACAAAGCCAGGTTGGTCACTGTGGTGTTTGTCTCTCAGCATTTTACTCCATTTGCCCCAGCCTGATGTAACCTTTCATGTTTTGATGTGCTGTTAAACACCAAACAAACAAAACAAGCATAGTCTCAGTGATGACTTGAAAAGAACACTAACATTTTTACACGATTGTTAAGACTGAGATTGATTTTTCTGCCCTTACATAAATGTGGTATATATACACTAGTTAATGGTTCCTCAACAACCATGTCAAAAAAGCTAATCTAGGTCACTTGAGAACAAGGTGAAATTAACTTGTGAACAAATAAGGCATTGTCACAGTTGTAGTTCTTTACATTAGAAAAACTGATGCAAAAAACACTATAATAATGCATAACATTCCCAACAAGTAATATTGTGAAGCAATTTTTACTCTAACATACATGTACAAGCATGCACACAAACCTGGACAAATGTATTTTTGAAGAAATGTTGTTGCTACAGATGCAGTAAAATAAATATACAACAGATTTTCCCTAATAATCATCTGTTTTCCTTGCATCACAGTACAATACAAGGAATGCATATGTATTTGACCATGTATACAGTACATCTAAGTGCAAAAAAGTGAAGATTTGGATCTCCTGTCAAATAATGTATTGGTAGATCTGAGATTTGCTTATAAATATAAGTAATAGGTTGAGCAGCTTGAATCCTGACCCATTAGCTTGATGTAACAGCATATCTGGGTCTATATTTGCAAAACACATATTGGAGTTTTATCACTAAAGGTCACCTTGGCCCATTGATTTGTAACATTCCAGTGACATTTTACTCAACAAAACACTTGTTGTTTTGTCTGATTTAAACTGCGAAAGGCGATGGAGATAGCAATGATTGTCTTCTAAATCCTGCACAATACAATCTTCTTTGCATTGTTCTGGTGGAAATTTTGTATGGTGAATTAGTGTTAAAACAGGTTGTTAAGTTACCAAGAGTTTGCCTCCTATTTTTCTTCACCATGTGAATCAGCAAATGATCTGTCCTTTTGTCTGTTTTTCTCTTGCAGCTTGTTTTTCTATAGAACCTCTTTTCCCACATTGCTTCAGACATTTTGAGTTAGTTCTCCAATTTATTGATGTCAACTCACTAATTTTGTAGCTACTAAATTCTTCTTGAGATAATTTAAAATCAATTCTCTCTGATCAGTGGTCATGTCTTTGCCTCTCAGGGCCATGTTTACCTGATGACAAAATTTAGGTAAAAAGTACTGTCACACTGAGGTTGGTGGTTCACATCACATAAAACATACTCCATAGATTTTATCCATCTACTCCAGGCCCATTCTTTTTCGTATTGTGCAGTAAAATCTTTAAGGCAAACTTCTGTTTGATTTCAGGTACATGGTGTCTGCCAGTTTGGAAACTTTAATATGGCATGACTAGGTGAGCACAGGGTTCTCTATGTTTGACTTCATCAGCCATCTGATCGACTCAATCCGCATGGTTCGAACTTCTTGGGAAATTGCTGGCAATTTGTTTTTTCAAGTTTTAAGGCTCTTTTTTTGCTTAAAATGTATTTCTTTACTATGCATCGGATTTACATATAAAGAAAGTGGACGAGTGCTAAGCACAGACAGACAAGGTGGTGTTTGGAGTTTTGTGTCATAAGTTGCATCTTTTTGTCATAGATAACACGTGAATTGTTTTTCTTCTTTTAAGTCATTAAGGCCAAAAGACATAATTTTGTGTCATGAGGTAGTACCCTTCTTCCAGACCTGTGATATCATCACAGTTCATGATTGACCCAAGCGGGTGGAAGGAACCATTAACTAGTGTATGTAAAGTTCAATTCACTTTAAAAATATTGACGTGCAGACATCAGAGAAGACACCTAAGTAGTTCTAATCTGGGTGTGTGACATGGAAAGACAGATTTAACAGCTGTATTGAGCTCCCAATAAAGCATGTATGTAATGAATGGGTATGTAATGAATGGGTATGTAATAAATGCATAAGAATCACTTTATTCTCTGGATTTGAGAGTTTTGTTTTCTGCTGTCAAAATCAATATCCTCTTTCCTAACTGTGCATTATGCTGCTTTAGGTATCGAATCATGTCTGCTTGCCGCTCTAAGATCTGATCCAAGTAGCTTTCATCTCTGAAACAAATATTAATTCTTAGATTTAATCAATAGAATTATTTATTTACATACTCAATTTTATCAATTTTAAATTGGCTGTATTAATTTATTTAAAAGTTTAATTACATAAATAATTGACTTTTAAATTGAACTGATTTTTATTCTGAAATATACTGAATTGAATAGGGTTATTACATATATTTAATGAAATATATTGAATTGAATAGGGTTATTACATATATTGAATTGAATAGGGTTATTACATATATTTAATGAAATATATTGAATTGAATAGGGTTATTACATATATTTAATGAAATATTGTGAATTGAATAGGGTTATTACATATATTTAATGAAATATTGTGAATTGAATAGGGTTATTACATATATTTAATGAAATATTGTGAACTGAATAGGGTTATTACATATATTTAATGAAATATTGTGAATTGAATAGGGTTATTACATATATTTAATGAAATATTGTGAACAAAGTTTGATTAATATTTCAAAGAGTTCAGCCACAATATGTACCCTTGTGAGCATTCAATACAATTTAGTTGTCTGAGAAGTTACAAGCAACTAAAATATAATCAGATTTAAAATTTAGCAAAAGGTGATTTTATAAGCAAACATAGTTTAACAAACAAAAAAAAGAAAATATAGTTTCCCTTTTTTTTTTTTTTAACAATACTTGATAGTGAGTTAAATAGTGCTGAAATGAATACTTGATTTTACTATTTGAATATTCATAGCATGAATTCAATTCATAATCAAATATGCATTGTGATGTCATCATGAAATATTTATCATTGTCACTACCAGCTTTGGTTGAATCAGAAACCACGAAGCCAGAATTTAACAAATTCTGTGAACTATTTTGACCCATCTGACTGTATATGGACTTGTCTTATCTTACAGGTCACTGAACTATTAAGGTACGTAACCCATCTTCCATAAAAACAGTGGATAACCCTTTAACAAAAACACTTAAAAGAGATTTCTTCGATGAAATATGGATCTCTTCATTTCTATAGAAGCCACCATTGTTTTATCTGCATAATAAGTGACAGCCAATGAAATGGAGAATACATGAGAGAACTATGTAAGTGGTATTCTCAAATCTATTTTCTTACATCGGTGAAACATTTATAGCCTGTCTAAGTCTGGCCCTGCTTTTACAAAATATCTCAATTTGAATACATACTTGTCAACCTGAATCAAATTTTTCTATCGCTATAAAAATAATTTATGATCAGCAAATTCATGAACAATTGTTTTGAAAACTAGGCTATTCATAGTATTTTTGTAGTGGTTTCCAAAAGCAGCAGATCAAAAATTGACTCATATACATGTTCAAGGCTGAGAGGTTTCGTGAAAACGGGGCCTGATTGGGTAAGCTTTTTCTGTCCTGGGAACACAACTCAAAGTGTTCCAATAAAGCGCTGCATGGGTTGTCCATGGCTACTGTCAGGTCACCAGCTTTGCGGAACTACAGTTTGTGTATATGTACATCGTATGGTCACTAAGTGACACCACATACAGTGAGGCCTGTCTCAAAGTTTGAGTAACTAGCAAGGCACATTGAAAGTGGACACATTCATACAATGAGTATTCAAATACCAATTTCCGATTTGAATATTTGCCAAAAAGTATTCCTGTCTGAATATTCAAATATTCATTTCAGCTCTAGAGATAAATTCTGACTACATGAACACAAAAACACATCTACTAAACATTCTTGCATGTTTCTGGTAATTACATTTTTATTTGTAATCTGACACAAAAATGTAAATGACAATGTTTCTTTAGGACAACTGCCACAGACTCTTCAATAAGATCAAATCTTTACAGAAAGTGAACTATCATCACTAATAGGATACAAGTTTTTGACATTTTTACATTTGCACAGAAAAACATAATACATAAACCTTGCCATACACTTATATGATGTGGAATAGATTAATATAAAGTATCCTTTACTGATGACCAGTATCGTGATCATTTGTGATAAGATTGCATACAAGAACATTAGATCACAAGGCTTGGATTTACCTACTTGAATATCAAGTGCTGTTCTGTGATCATTTCTGAGTCCTAACTATAGGGGCTTAGTGTGAAGAATAAGCCCTTTTCATACTGAAGCCCAATCAGACAGGCAGTTGTGTACAACTGGACATTTTTTCAGTCAGTGGTGTATCAGCATGAGAGAATGCAGTGACATTGGTCAATATGTCTTTACTGGACAAGTTTTTCAAATAATTTTTCAAAGTTATGTACCATTTTAACAAGCATAACATTTTCTTTAAATTTATATATTTCTTCATTGAACATTTTCAGATGTAACAAATTCAGTTGAAAGTAAAGTTAACTAAAAAAACATGCTTTACATTTTTTTGTATAACTTACTTTCAATGCAATTTTTCTATCTGCAACATTTATTTTACCTCCATATGTAAGTGTATGAAATGTGTGGAATTTTATGCAGCTTAAGATGACGACAAAAAAATAAAAATCCATTAAGAATGTCAAAGCTTATTTCAATTTTATTAAATTTACTCGCATGAGAATTGGAAAGCAAACAGAACAGATCATTACTGGAAAGTCGACCAGCTGTTCATTTTGTATCAGTATTTGTATTCCATATTAATTTATAATGTAAAAATATCCGAGTTTTGTTGGGTTTATTTTGGTCCATTTCCAGGAATGCAGTAAAATTTCATAATATTGTGCACACATCCAACCTCGGTATTCAGGCGAAATTTATGAGCAGTGAAGTTCACAAAATGTCCAGCTAGCTTTAAAACCAATCAAGTCTTCATCATCGTCAATATCCGAGTAAAAAATACCAATAAACTAATTATCATCCGCTCATTTCATTTCAATGTAGTCAAGATCACGATCTCCACTGCCTAAAATATAAATTTCCCCCACAAAATTGTATATATATTCATCAAAATTGGCATCCACGAATCAGTCATCACTAGCCGCTTCAGTACTGTCCGCTATTTTTGATCTTTGCACATTAAAATTCAGTTTTGAAAAAAAATGTTTCTATTAACCAGTTATCATCATCTCTTTTAATTTCATCAAAAAGTCAAGAGCACTACCTGCACTTTGTAAAACGTAAATTTTCCCCACAAAAGTATATATATTTTCATCAAAATCAACACCCACATCACTTCCATAATTTGCCACTTCAGTGATGTCTGACATGTTAATCTCTGCATGTTAGACATAAAATTGTCTGTATTTTAAACTAATTCAGCAAGCACATAACTGCCATCTCTTGCTGATTGAGTAGTGATCACAATTTTCGATTTCAGCATGTTAAAACTCGATTTTTAAATCACATTTTTATCAGTTTTGGCAGTCTTTTAAACTCTTTCTGTGACTGCATTTGTGTACTTTCTACCTTTATTTCCTTCTTTTCAAAAGAGTACACATAAAATGATGATGTATTACACAGTTAAATGCACACTTCAGTGAAGTGCTAGACATAATGTTGTTAAAATATGACTAGAGTCGTATCCCAATGGCAAAGGTCAAGTACAACTGGAATTGTATCCCAATGGAAAAGGGTTTATGCATTTTTTTGTCATGATCAAACAAAGTCTGCACAGCTTTCTTCCAAATATAATGGATGTAAATAGTGACATAATGATTTAATTACTGTTATGAAAGAGAATGAAGATATCTGTTGCAGATTAATAGATTTCTATCCTAACAGCAAAAATAGTAAAAGCAAATGAGATTTCTAAAGTATGAAATTACCCATTAAAATCGACATGTGAACAGTTGTGAATTTTCTGCAAAATCATCAGTGTTGAAAATTTTTGAGAAGTTGGTAGTAGTTGTCCTGAATAAGCTTTGCCACTAATATTTTTTATCTGATATAAAAAGTTTTTGCAAAAAAAAGAAATGTGTAAAAATTTAATTTGAGAGTTCAATATGACACAATCTCAAAGATTTTCACATACTGTATCACACTCCATTATAGCAGTGCCAAACTTTAGCATTTTTGGCTGGAGAGATTTCAGTCTCTCCATGTCTATGGCAGAGTATCCATTCTCTTATACCAAATAAATTTTGTATTACTAATAATAGTAACAAACAAACTGTATGGTTTTACTACAATTAGTAATGAAGCATAGTTCTTTCAACTTTCAGGTCAATTTTATGTCAAGGGAGACAACTCAAATTTAGATAAATTATTATACCTTATAATAGTTATCTCCCATGGATACTGTTCCACTGATAGTAATAATGAGGACTTTGTACAGTGCCTAATCTTTAGAAGCTCTAAGCGTTTTACAATATTAGATAACATATAAAAACATATATAAAGACATGATTACAAAAACAAACACCATGAAATTTGAAAACAAAAACATGCTGACAATAATTAAGGTAAGGAAACATTTTAAAGTCTTTAAGTTTGTTCTTGCAGTCGAAATAGGTGAGTTTTAAGAGCACTCTTGAATGAGATCACAGTGTCCTTGTGTCTAAGTTCAATGGGCAATTCATTCCACATAGCAGGACCCTAGTATGCAAAAGAACGTTGTATGTATGACTTCATTTTGATAGTGGGATTGTACACATGGGTAAGGTCAGATAGGTATTTTGGACTGGAGCTAGTCAACAAAATGTAGCAGAGAGAACAAATTTTGTGTTTGATTCTGGATCGAATGGGTAGCCAGTGTAAGGTACAAAGCAGGGGGAAGGTCTACTCGGTTCTTGGTATTCTAAGGATGATCCAAGCAGCTGTGTTTTGAACTTTTTGAAGTTTCTGTAGTAGATACCGAGATGAACCGGATAGAAGTAAATTACAACAGTCCAGTCTTGAAAGTATTAAGAAACACAACTGGCATCAACTGAAAGAAAAATTGCAAATGGAGCTGATGCATCTCAGCTCCAGATATACAGCCATGCATATGTTCATGACATGTTGGTGTAATGAGAGAGTACAGTTGAGAGTAACACCTAGGTTTTGTACTGACTGTGTGAATTTAATGTTGGTGTCGCTGATACCTTTTATGTGAGGTAAAGGATGGGAATGAGAAAGTCTTTGTGTTGTGATCAGAATGGCTTCAGTTTTATTATCATTCATCTGCAGCTTGTTACATGTCATCCATGACTTCACATCGGAAATGCACCTCTCTGCGCCTTCAATGGTAGCATCGACTTCAGTTTGGTAGCTAGATTTGTATATCTGGGTGTCATCAGCGTACAATTGGTGAGACACCGGATGACAATCTATGACATTTGAGAGTAGCTGAGTGTATATAATGAAGAGAAAGGGTCCACGAACAGAACCCTGTGGAACACCAAAACATAGATCAACTGGGCTGAAATGTTTTCCCTTTATGGACACAATTTGTGTCCTGTTGACTATGTAGGACTTGAACCATGGTAAGGCTGTATTGTGAATGCCAAATACATGCTGGAGACGGTGAAGAAATATATCATGGTCTATTGTGTCAAATGCTGCAGACAAGTCAAGGAGGGTGAGGACTGTAATCTTTCCACTATCCAAAGCAGAGGGAAGGTTGTTAGCTACTTTTGGAAGGATAGTTAGGTACTGTGGCGAGGACGATATGCAGACTGTACATTGCTAAAAAGAGTATTTGAATTCAGATGAGATACAAGTTGGGATACAACAACTTTTTCTAAGATTTTTGACATGAATGGGGGGTTAGAAACTGGGCGGTAGTTCTTTAAAATCGTTATGGTCAAGCATCCGTTTCTTCAACAGGGGCTTTACAATGGCAGTTTTGAAAAATGATGGGAATTCCCCAGATGAGAGAGAAATATTAATAACATCAGTTAGTGAAGGCAATATTGGATCTAAGCACTCAAGCAACAGTGATTTCGGAATTGGATCAGGTTCACATGACTTTGGGGCACTCTGCATCACAATTGTATGTACTAAATCCATAGAGACAGGCTCAAATGCTGTTAAAGGTTGGTGCTGAAATTCTGTATTAGCACGGTGATAATGAGTCAATTGTGTTGTCAAGCTTATCTCTAATGGCTTGTACTTTGTCATGGAAGATATTTGCAAACAGGTCCGGAAGGTTGACTGGAGAGAAGGTCGTTGGAAGTGGTGTACATTAGCTTGTTTTAGTAATCTCAAAGAGCTCTTTGCAGTTTGAACTTTCAGTGATCTTAGTACTGTGTAGGCTGATTTCACTGCATGGACTATGTTTATGACATTCTTCTTAATGGCTTCATAGATTTGCTTATGAATAGTGAGGCTGGTGGAAAACCAAAGCCTCTCAGTCTATTGGCATTCTCTTTTAGCAGTGTGAAGCTGGTCCTTAACACTACTATACCACGGAGAAAACTTTTGAATTGAAACTCTGCACATGGTTGCGGGACATGTTTGTCAAGCAATGTACGCAAGCAGTTATCAAGTTGTTCTCCTGTAGGAGGTAACATGGTTGTTAGGTTTGCTTGGATGTCATGCATTAGTTGGGTTCTATTTATCATACAGAGGTTTCTCTTAGTAGCAAACAAAGATGGAGGGTTAGTGACTGATACATCAAGATGGCATATGACGCAGAGGTGATCTGATGTAAGGACAGTTAAAGTGAAATTTGAAATCTCCAAGAATAATCAGGTTGCCACATATCAAATTTCCATACTCCATGAGGTTAGGAAACCGCTCCAAAAAGAGAGATTCAGTCAGCTTGTTTTTTCGACTAGGAGGAGGGCAGAAGAGGCAGAACAAATGGACCGACCTTTGTTCCATTGTGAGTGTGGTTTGGACAAGTTCAAACGATGTGTGAGTGAAATTGAAGGCTGTAGTGTTGTTAAGACAGTGGATTATGGAGTTCTTTGCGATGACAGCAATTTCACCTCTGCGGAAGTGGCGGGGGAATGTCTAGATGGAATAACCAGGGGTGTTAGATCCGCACACTTGGGTCATCGCCTGATATTTTTAGCCATGTTTCTGTCAGGAAAAAGATGTAGATATCCTGACCGTTGATAAAATTAACTATTTCTGAGTGCCTTTCTGGTGGTCCTACTGATTGGGCATGTGATGCACAGTGGTTGCTCAGGCACAAAGGTTGATGATTTAAAAGGAATTTGAATTAAGTTATCCAAATTAACAGTCAAGTTTTGAAATTGCTGTGAAGGATAGGGTGAAAGGGAGATAACTGGAATTTCTCTTCCTGTTTTATGCTGTCCGGCTTTGAAACGTTTCTTTTTTAAGTAATGATGAATGTAGTCCCAGGTCATATAGTCTAGTGCACAATGTAGTATGGAGAGCCAAGGAGCGGTAATTTAATGCAATCAACGAGGCTCCATCATAGCATAAATGGGTGGACTAGTGAGTATCACGTGATGGCGGTATGTTCAACAACAAAGGTAGTTGTAGCAGTGGGGCAAGACGACTGAGAAAAAGTCTAATAGTTCTTGTTTCCAAAACAAGCAAATGAAGAAACACATTCCAACAGAACAGCCAATGCATGATGAACACAATAACGTAGATAAAGACAGGCAACAACACATATATCATGAAAAACGGCACAAAAATCCAGAGCAGCTGCCTCAAGCCTGTTAAGTGATAGCGGCCATCTTAAATCCAAAAGTAATACTTGAAACAACACTAGAATAAGATTTTAAAAGGGAATCACAACAATAATTCTTTACATATTGTTTCAAATGTTAATATAATTCTCTACTGATATGAAAAGAAAATATGGAATAAAATATTATAAAGATTATTTGCAGCAGTCTGTTACAATAATAAAAACAACCATGGAAGTATGTTCTTCCATCTGACCTATGTAAATTAGTATCACTTCAATCCTTGAAGCCATCCATGTTCTCAATACTTTGATTCTGAAATGGACTTCTTGGTGGAGAATGTATTTTGGCAAATATTGGATTCATATAAAGACCTGTCCTTGAATAACAACATTTCCCACAGTACCCTCCCCTCTGACCTCAGTTCCCTTCTAGTCCCATCCCTCTGCCTCTCTCTCGATTCCCCAAAACACCTACCTAAAACTGCTATTTTCTATCTATTCCACAAACATTTGAATGTGCTTTGTCTGTTTCAAGATCCAAAAAGATGAATTTCTAATTTCAACCCTATTATTGCCCCAAAAATGCCCTGTTCCAAAAAGTGCCCCTTCTATCAACAAAATGTGTCTCTTTTTCCCCTCCCCTATGACTGAAATTCCTAACTGGAGCACTGCAAAAGAAACTGCTTTCAAATATACACTAACATTCAATCGAGTAAAATGTTACTCAATATTTTAAAAGATCATTGGCTTTTCTTAACAGAATTAAGGTGCACAATGTCAAATGTGAATGCAAATTACCTAAATCCAATATCTGAAGAGTTGGATTGTGTATGGATAAAACTTGTCATCATCTCATCCTGACAAATATCAGGGAAAGCCCCACTCCTATTGAACTGGATTGTTCGATCTGAATACAAGGAAAGACCAAAAATTTGAAGCATTTACATCAAACAGAAATAAGATAAGAAGATAAATAAATCATATTTTAAGAATGATTTTTCAAGTTTGAATCAAGTTATATTATGAAACATTTTACCATTATATGAAAAATGTAAAAATTACAGCTTTAATCACAAGATCATTGAGACAGAGAAAAGTCCAACTCAAAAGCCTCAATTAAAAATGTATGTACAGAGTATTTGTATAAAACTGAAACTCTGATGGTATGTAGCAAAACTGATGAAAATCTCCAATAATTGATTTATGGCCACAATCAACTTTAATACAGTGCATCTATAAATTGTTAAATTTGATTAGTTTTTAATTCCTGCTAAGAGTTCACAAACTATTGCCTTTGACTAAAAAAACCCACAAACTTTCAATGTTGCCAAGTCATATAGATAATGTATTTTAACAGATCTGTATAGTACAGTGATAATTTCCTGGCTTTGCGCCTTGGTGAACCTGGGTTCGAGTCACGGTTCAGATATACTGTATTCAGCTTAATAAATGCACCTGCCTTGATACACACCCTTCCCTCTTTCTTTTAAATTTAAAGTACCAAGCTTTGACTCTGATATATCCAATAATGGAATTAAACCAAGATACCAAAATACATATCCTTTAACTGTCAAGTTTTACACACAAGATATTCATGGACAGATGAATTAAAAACAAAAACATCACCTTACAGGCACCATGCCACTTGGTACTTAGCAATTTTATTCAATACATCTGTATATTTTGGTGAGAAAAATTACATCAGCACATGCTATGTTTAGTTCCTGTAGCTTGAGCATTTTAAAATTTTGTTTGGAGTGGACCACATCAATAACCAAGAACTGTAAAGTATCAAAAAGTGCACTCAGAGCAAAACTGAGATGAAAACAAGATACTTTAGACGTTGAGGTCTTAAACAGATGCACTCTCCTCACCGATTTTCACATGCTGGGTGCATCTGTTGTGCAGAATACAGTATGCAAAGGGAATTGTTTGGTCATCCAAGGTTGGCAGTTTTTTTCTAGGCTCTCTAGTGTTCTCCACCTCAATTATCATTAATAGTTTCACCATGTCAATCAACCTTACTCAGAACTGCATTATCTCATTACCTATGACCAATACATCCACCACCAGCTGTTGACTGGCATGTGTGATTGCAAAGTATTTTGACTGATTATAAATTGCATTGTCTGTACTGTTGGATATTGTGGGCGAGACCAAAGTACAATGGGGCAAGCTTGCGAGCCCAATGTACTTTAGGCAAGACCACATTATCCAACAGTATAACCACTATAATTTATTTATTATCTCCCATTTGTTAAGTAACAGATTGTATTTAAATTGCATTTTATAAAAATAAAGTGAAAATAAATGTCTGAAGAGAAATCTTGTTTCATTAATTTTAAAAACAGAATCCCAAAACAAATTTAAAGTATGACGTGATGTGATTTTTATGTACTGTTGCACCAGGATAGACCTGCTGTGATGTCATGTTTATTTAGCAATAAATTTAGTGAGTCCTAAGTGTCCTTAACAACAACCAAAAAAGCTTCAAAACATCCAATTAGCAGAAACTTTACTTGATCATACCATGCCATATATTTGCAAAGGAAGTCACATGACAGGTAATTAATAATGCATAATACAGGTTAAACATGTGGAAGCATAACTGGCAAGGTTCACAAAGTAGATTAAAATTTAGAGAATATATAATAATTTTGAGCTTTAATAACACCAAAAGTATTGATTGGATTTATCAGAAATTTTGAAGTTGGGTTAATTTAATTACAGGAAATATGTCAATAAAAGTTAACAATTCTTGTAAGATTAATAAAGAGTTTTGTATTCAAATGAGGGAGGGTGGGGCTCAGGGCAATTCAATTTCATGCAAACATCTGACATCTGAACCAAAGAAGAGGTACAGTACAGATTGACTTCTCCCCTATTTGCCTGATGCCCATCCCTCCTCCCACCCCCCTCCCGGGGTTCATTTGGATATTGGAAAATCTGTCCTAACTGCACAAAAAATGTTAAATTTTACAAACCTATTGCTTTCAATACAAATAAGCAAGCCTCACAATTTGAGCAAAATCAAATAAATGCTTTTCTGAGATATCACAGCTAAAAGTTACTATATATTCTCTGCATTTTAATACAGAATGTTGAGCCATATCATGTAATGTTCCCACAAACAATTCCTCATTATGTAAAAATGTGCAATCACTTATGTCTGGCAACTGCTAGTAGTCATGCTATATAAATATACATGTATAGGTAACTGGATAAGAAGGAGACAAGTAGTTTTTATTTACATGGTGGAACAATTATTTTATGAGAACGTTTTATACAATCTTTAAAAATGTAAATCTAACAACCACTTACAAAGGTATAGGAATAACAGAACCAACTGAATAAAGCACTGTACTGATAAGATGATTTTAAGATAGTCCACTGGATCTAAAGGTGGGCCGATTTTATCACACTTGTCATGTAACACCTGGGTGATCACCAGCAGCAAGGAACTGGCTGAAAAACAAATAATGAAGCTACAGTTCATATGGACTATAGGAATGAAAATATTTATAGGCATCTGATCTATAAGAACTTACACAAAAGTTGATTCCTGGCATATCATGAAGTTAAGGTGGTATGATACTATGATGTAACCAGGGAGAAATATGAAATTTAAGACTTCAGAAGTAATGAACTTTCCACCATAACAGAAAAAATTATTCTTTTAAAAATTGATCTTTTCTAGATCTTGGGCTGGAGAAATCTACTGTCTGAGAGGCCATGACAAGTTTGCTGGGCAAGGAAAATTTTCTGTCATTTATCAAGAAACTGTCATTTGACAAAGAATATGGAGAAAACATCCTATGCAATTTCATGAAATCTTGGCTCCAAGTGAGTGGAAATTCTCCTGACACAAGTAAATGTAATATCCATCATGTTTCTTGACTGTTCATGCTACCATTTCAGATTAATGGAGCTCAGCACAAAAATATGTTTACAAACTTTAACAAATAACTATTACACTATAGTTTATGTACTTTCCTTGCTCAATTCCTCTACATAAAAGCCAAGTATATTGTGACTGTAAACCTCAGGAATACCGGTAACATACTGTAGTATCAGAAATTGTTGTGGGGGACCAATTTTTGTGGATTTCGTTGTTGCCCCGAACCACGAATTTAAATACCCAATGAAAAATTAGCCACATATGATGATACCCCCCCCCCCAGCTCATTTTCTTAAGGAACCTACTAGTATTTCATAAATCATCAATACTGTAATTTAGTAATAAATATTAGCTTTTACACGTGTTTGTTTTATTTTAACCCTTTGAAAAAAGAATTATAAAGCATTTTATATTGTTTCAATGCACACGTATCAATAAGGTATTCGATAGCTGTAATTTCCACTCACTGCCTTAAATCGATATGTGAGATAAAAAGGATAGAGAGAAACGTGAAAAAGCATAAGGTATTCAAACACTAGTAATGCTGAATGTGAAAGAAAGAATTTAAAAAAATACTAGTAAATGAAAATTAAATTTAATATTTATTCAAATTGATCCTTCACTCGAGTACAACTGCTGTTGAAAATTTAAATACTCCTGAAACCACATTTAATTTTATCCATGCATTTTTAATCCCAAAGAACAGCAAGACTATAAAATACTAGAAGCACTGTTATTAATGAAACACTGTGTATATACGCTAATTACAGCAGAGTATTAAATCTCACACTTCACTGATTTTTGGACGAAGCCACTGTATCAACATCGTGTCAATCAAGTCTCAAGGTACACACAAATGCTTGTCAGGTAAATAATCCCCAAATTGCAGAATTAAACAAGTCCAGCTTTCTCAAAACCACTGATAATTAGGTCCCTTCTTTTACTCATTGTCACGTGAGCTGCAATTATCCATTCAGCCCGAATTGGCTTGAGTCTAGTGGTTGAAGCTGGTCTGTACAGGAGTCAGGCACAAACAAATGCGTGATTCCACTGTCTTTCAATTTAATTAGCATTTTCTCACATTGATGGGCTCTAAACACATCAAATATTGCCACTGGCTGCTGATTGCATTGAGCAAGGGGCAGTCGGTCATGTGTTTTCTGGACAGTGGTTTAAGTAAGAGATCATACAGGTGTACTTTAATAACCGATTGACTTAGTGTTGTTGGCTGCATCTGCTTCCTTTGATGTTGAGCACTCAGACGAAAACACTGTGTGAGTGATTGATCTTGACACGAGTTTTATTTGTGATCATAGATGCAGTAGTATTGTTTCAGTGTTGTTGGCTGTGTAGACTTCCATTGATGTTGTTCACTCGGACGAAAATACGGTGTAAGTATTGAACTCGTCAGGCCTTTGATTTGTGCTCATACATGTGGTAGTATTGTTTTAAAAATTAAAGTGACCACTGTTTGCGTCGGCATCATTTCATTCTTTTTTATTCTTTATTTTGGGTATTTGTAGAGGTTAAATCATGAAATTAAACACCTAGTAATATGCAAACTTTGACAGGCAAAACCACGAATTTAAGTACCCATGAAAATGTCTTCTTTTTTACAAAACCACGAAAATTGAGCCCCACGAAAATAAATGATACTACAGTAATATTGTTTCAAAGCTGGAGTTAAGCACCCTGGATTGTCTTTAGACATGACAACAAATTCCAATTTTATGGTAAACTACCGCATATACTCACTTATAAGTTGACATTTTTTTACTGAAAATTCTTCTCATCCAGAGTAGGGGTCATCTTACAAGTACGACATACAATTTTTTTTTATAAATCTAGGGGTAATGTTGGAAACTCTAGATGTTTGCAGTACATAAAAATACGGTCAAATCAAATATGTTTACGTTTTTATGCCACTATTCCTATGCAGTAATGCATATATGGTATGCACTGTGTTTATCTGTTTCATGACGGTATTCATTACACAATACTTGTATCAACAGTTATTTGGATTTTATAATTTTAAAATATTACCGGTATATTAAATACTACCTACCGCAAAGTGAAGTGTCCATCAATGTTGTTTACTGTGGATGTTTAGTAGCAAGTATATTGCCTCCATTTTCATGCAAGTCTGAACAACCTGTATTTGTATTAATATTTGTGTTTTGCTGTATAAACACTGTGTTTGATGCAATACAAGTTATGATTTAATTTGTATTTTCCTTTTCCATATGTCAGATTTAATTCCCCAGTGATATTTCCCAAGTTATCTGCCAGTGCACATGGGCCAATAAGCCTGTGGCTTGTAAAGACAGCACTCACTTTGTTTTCAAGTTGACAATCCTTTTGATTGAGCTGTGAATTTAATACTTGTTCAGCGCCAAGTAGAGTTCTACAACTTCCTGTGCATGTTTGACCTTAATCTCTTAGCTTGTAATGGCACCACCATGTTTGTTTTCCCATGTGACAACCCTTTGATCAAGCCGCGAGTTTGATACTTGTTCAGTGCCAAGTAACAGAGAGTGGTTATTTGAACGCCCCGTGATCTTGCTGCACAATTCAGTTACATACTAAATTTTACAGACTTTATGATCAAAGTGTTACTTACAGAGCCCAAGCTCAGTCTCTACATAGGCATCCGCATATGACAGTAAAGCCGAGAAATCAGAGTCGGACGCTATTTACGATGACTAGACGACGATGGATGATATCAAAACTTTATCAGACAATGAGGATGAATTCTTGAACATTGTACCAGATGACATTAGATAGTGACATTTATAGGATACTGTGAATCACAAAAATGTGGACTTAACTTTCATTGTTTATTTGTAAGACGTGTGGAATTAACATATTACAGGATATTGTGAATCGGATCATTCTGGGTTACTATTTTTATACTGGTATGTGACCTAATATTGAATTTATCGATTTATCATATAAATTGATTTAAATTGTCAAGCATTATGGATTAAGATGGATTTTATTACACGAATATGGACAAATTGTAAGTTTTCAATTTATTTGTGACATTCCACTAAAAATATAACTGTATTTTACACTGGTTTTGTCTTTATTTTTCCTCTCTATCGATCCAGTTTGGCTTGTTTATTTTTCCAAAGAGCAACTCTGACTCACTGATTACAAGTCACCCATTCTGATGGATCTGACTTACAAATTACATCCTGACTTATAGGAGGGTCAAAGGGATATTGGCTTTTTGCAGCCCTAAAAAAAGGGGGGATATGAGTACATACGGTACACATCTCCCTCGATAACTTCTGCATACAGGGTTCCATAAACATAGACTGAAGTATAAGTGCAGGCGTGAGTTACTGAGGGACAGCTGAGAAATTAAGAAAAGGTTGGATATTGACAGTGAGAAGGGGAGTGGAGGGTGGGGTTTATTTGATTTAATAGAGATTGAATATTCATTTAATAACTGTGTTGGGGATAATTTCAATAAATAGCATTTTCTAATGAAGTTCTTTGTTTTTCTGTATAAATTACCTTTATTTTCAATATATCCAATCTCTGAAAGGTCGTTTAAAACCATTACTCCAAGTGGTTTCAACACACATCGCATGTGTACCAGCAAAAACATTGTGTATTACATCACTGCTTTCTGCATTTGAATGTGGATACATTCTGATGTTACTGTAGATTCAGAAAAACACAAGATTCTTTATTTAAAAAAAAAGTGACATTTATACTTCGAAAAACGCTGAAACTACATTTTTTTAAAAAAAATATTAGTAAAATACTGAAACTGTGATTTCATTCCAAGTTATAGCAAAGAGTCTGCTCATCCTAAAGCAAACCTCTGAGTGCCAATTCGGGAATTTGAAGTTCACTATAAACATTGGAACCTTATCTGTGAAACTAAGTTTTTCATGCACCCAGTATGCCTTTCACTTGGTTCCTTTGCTATCACTGATCACATCTGATTAATGCTAGATACATTAATTATGTTACATGTACTTACAGTGTTCTCAGTGTTCGATTAGTCAACTGAAATGAGTTGACTTAATACATGACCGTGACCACTAGCTCTTACACAGGTAGGATTTGCATGCCTTATAACTTTTTTATTCTACCCCATTTACTCGATTTGATACAAAAGACTAATTAATGTGATAATAATTTTAATAGCCAATATGGATGGTGTTCATCTAAGATAACATACAATGACTATGAAAAACCTATGCAAATAAGGTGTAATTATTTCCCAAGAAACACACTGAGTAAGTTACATAAGCATAAAATGACTACAGTTGGAAAACAAAACTTTTACACTTGAATTACCCTAAAATAGCAAAATCATTTGTGTAAATAAAGTAGGTCACAGTGACCATATTTCCCCTGCGGTGGTTCAGAATGATGTGACAAACACCCTAACTAAGTACCACACATAAAGCTGGCACCAATGGTAGTCAAACAAAACTTCTAAACTATTAACCTGACTGTGGATGACTTGGACAAAGCCAGGGGTAAGCATAAACTCTCCTGTACTTCATACAGTCAAGTTAAAAAGGTGATAAGACTTGTACTGGCTACTGACAAAAGAAAGTTTATATTCCAGCTTCTTCAACTGCTTATAGAGTATATTAGATCCTTTCAGCCAGGGGAAATAATCAGTTGCTGTTAAAAGAAAAACAGTCTGAGTTTCCTCTGAGCTTCACAACATAAGTAGACAAATATGATGGGTTTGGGAAGGTAAGAGGAAACTTGGGCTAATTGGAAAAATACATTCCTCTTTCAAAGACAATTCAGTGTTCTTAAATATAGAAACTGATGATTCAATAAATTATACAACTTTCAAACAAATGTAACTCAAAATCTTCTTGAATTGGAGCTCTCAAATGGCAACTCTAGATTAGGAGTCCAGGACTTTTAACTCTCAGAACTTGGAAGTCACCTGCCATTATCTAAGAGTTCCTAGCTCAATTTTGTGAGTCAACAATCTTTTGCTCATGCCTTCTTGTAAACTTGTTTTTATTTTCTTATATAATTGTTTGATTTACTAATTATTAATTTAAGACAGATAGATGGATGAATGGATAGATAGATAAGTGGTTAGGTAGAGAAATAGGTATCGTAGAAGGGTGAATCTCACACACACATAAACAATACACATACCCTTCATAATTGAAGATTTTAAAGACAGTCTCACATATTTTAATAATTATATGCTTGTGAAAAACATTGGTTGTTGTAGGAACTCATAATTTTAAATATATGTTGCAAATGTTAAATTATAAATTTTAGTTATATTGTGTTGCAAAACAAGAACTTTTTTTATAAGAGTTATTTCCCCTACTAATACAGACATATAGTATGACTTCAATGGAGTTCTCTCATTGAAGGATTTGTTGCTTAATACTACACTGAAAAAAGGAATCAATTGCACTACTTTTGCATTATTTAAGCAAAATTTAAAACAAGTAAAACAAAAACAATTAGAGGGAATCAACATCTATAGATTTATGATACAATATGGTCGAGTTTCACTACAATAAAATATTATAATGATAATGTAACACAAGCACGTTTTGTTCCCATTGTTAGAGCTCATAAGTACCTTTTACAATTTCATATAAATAAATTTACTACCAACATAGTTAATCTTTAAAATTCCACTTAAGTCATTTAAGTATTTCTGTAAATTCTGTAGTTCTGTTATTTTGACGCTAAATCTTGCATACATTACAAAACACCATACTGCCCTTAGGATGAACAGCTGATGATTCAAGTGAGACATCAACCAGTTCATTTCTGTAGACTAGCTGAATATTTGCTTGGCAAATATGGTTGATCAAAGAACAGTGTCATGGGGTTATTTTGAGATGTATCATTGGGACATGCGAATAAAAATAACTGTGCATCCTCTGAAAATTTCATGCTTATTGGACATGGGACCAGTGGTCCTTGACAGCCCTGATGAATTTACAAAACTTCAACACTTAAAAACATTCAAATTTATCATTACAATTCAAAACAAAGTTTTCATGATGAATGGACAAAATAATATAACAAAAGTGAAAAGAAATGTTTTCTTTAACAAAAATCAACACAAAGCCAAAAATATGGAATTGGAGTTGAAATGAATAGTTCATTTAATAATCTTCCTGATTCTGTGCCAACAGAAATTAATACCTACCTCTACAAAACCTTTTTCCTGCCCACAAATTATGACTCTTTAGTTTTCTATCTACATATGATAGATTCTATTAGTCTAATACTGCAAAAGACTCTGACTGATCCTTGAGGTATCACTTGTATTTATGAAATGTACAGTACATGACAAACCTGCTGATCCAATCATAAGAGGTGTTCGTCGAATGTGCCGAGTTCTCCTGTAAAAATCTAAGTAACCATGGAGACGTATGATATAGTGCTGACGCCGATAGAAGCAATCACAGAGAAGTCCTAGGAACCATGTCCCACCACTAATGTACACTACAAGAGAAAAAGGATGTACTCCACACTGCCCATTATCTTTACACACTGCTGGCAAGACAAATGCACATGCCCAGGTAGCAATCTGAAACAGAAGTGAAATACTTATAAACAGTCCTATAATATCAATTCTATATATTATTTTTTTAATAGACACTTTAAATAACCAATATTCATTATTATATATGTGAATATTTTCTTTCTAGATGATAAATCTATACTATACTTTTACAATTTTAAGAACATTTCCAATGTGAAGTTAATACTGACTAAATACTAATATATATACTAGAAAATGACAATTTCAACTGAAGTGTTTGTAACAGACATATCCCCATGCTCACTTGTTTTGTACCACCCACCCCAAAAACTGTGCCCCTAGAGTCAAGTACTCAGAGCTAAGAAGAGGGGCCAATTTTAGCTGCATATCTGGATATATCTTTTTCATGGCCAGCACAGTGAGCAAGTTTATGGTTATACCGTGGGGATTTCAATACAGCACACCTGGGGTAGAAAACTTTCATTGCCCAGAACAACTTAAAATGAATGCTGCGCAACCTTTTTAACAGAATGAAAGCCTGGCTGGGCAACCAGAAATTATTAATAAGAAATTATCATTTAAAAAATTATAATGGAATTTTATATATTTTCCAGTGACAAACATTTAATCCTTTAATTGTCTCTCTGGGTACCTAGCTGGGTGCCCGTATTATCTCCATAGTTAAGTGTTGGGTGATTGCTATCGGTACGAGGTCACACTATTCCACATGTGTCAGCTACTCATTTTCTAATTAGGTGATCACATTCTATACTACCAGCCGTCAGGATGAATCCTTAAAGAAGCAAGACTTGCAACTGCTTGTCTTTTGTCAACACACCAACATCTGGTAGTGGTTTCCTTCATCTTCGGCTTGACACACTGAATGCCTGTGATCTAGTATTATGCTATGTCATTGGTCTGTTGAAGATATGGATGCTCACTGTACAGCATGTCACAGATGCTTCTGTTGGCTAACTTTAGCTAAAGGAATATGGCAAGTGTAAATAATTAAACCAATCACAATTGTTGTTCTATACTATATTGGCTTGTGGGGTAATGGCTAAACAAAAATGTGGAAAGCTTACAGTTCCCGTATATTTAGAAACAGGATTAATAGTATCAGATTAACAATAACTTGAACTGCAATTATGGTTGCCAATGGAAAACCATGGATTGTTAAAATTGTTCTAACCCTGTACTGACAGAGTGTACTGACCATCTTTCACTTGTGCTGGTGAAGTTGTCACCTCATTACATCCCACTTCAGTGTAAATTCCGGTGTTGCAGGTGAAGTCCGGCCTGTGCTCCAGTGTGGTGTGATTAAGTTCCTAGGCATATGGATGGACAATGAGGTCAATGTCAGTTGCATGTATAAATTTGTCTTTTCAGGCTCAGTAAGTGTATATATGGTTATAAGGTGTGGGATCTTAATAGATTCCAAGTTATGATCCAGGGGCTAGGTTCCTGATGATTAGGTATGGACTCTGGGTTGATTTGTCCCTTGCATTTATAAAGTTGTCTTTTCATGACCAGTAAGTGTATATATGATCATAGGCATGGAGGAGTTACATAACAATCAAAACAGCTGGAAATTACTACACATTTTATACAGAATAATAAGGATGCAAAAATGAACCCACCCACTGCCAAGTTCTGCTCACAGGGGATGAATCAATTTGTAAAACTCTTGCGCACATATATATATAGACCACCCCAAATCATATCACTGATGGACAGTATTACATTAGCCCCTCCTTTTCTTCTAGCAACTTTGATGACTTGCAATCAACAAATCAACAAGCATTTTTTAAAAACATGTATCCCCCGTGTCGCATGAATTAAAGTTATATCTGATGGAATGTGCATGTTAGGTCAGACATGTACATTCCCAATATAACTTTGCTCCATAAGAACAAGTGGCACAAAAGCTTCACATTAAACAAATCTTTCTCAAAGAAATTAAAATGATGATGAACAGGTTGAATCACATTACATAGCACTTTTTAAAATTGATATGTGAAAAGAGAGATTTAGATTTCATCATTTTATCCATCTTCTGCATGAACTGAATGTCTGCATCATGGTTTTATCCACATAAATGTAGTCTTGCACAATGCTTGAGAGAAATTGTTGTCTTTGTCCATAAAGTCTACCAATTTAACACTCTGTCCTTTTGTAAAACATGCTCAGAAAGGGCAAATAGGTTTTCCAACAGCATTCAAGCTGTGAGATTTTCAAACTTACGACAATGATCTTATGAAGAACAATGACACAGGGTGTATTTATTTTTCTTGGCCTGGAATCTAGCTGTGAGCGGATGGCATCTGGCTCTGTGATCAACTCTTCTGTGTCACGTGACTGAATTGATGACCCAGAGTCTTCATTGAAAAAATAACCCTGAAAGAAGAGAAATATATTGCAAATCACAAAATTTTAGCCAACACAAAATTTTGACTAACTTGGCGAGGAAGCTGTATTTGCAACATTTTTCAGGGCCAAAAATGATCTGATAAAGTATGATGAATCAGTTACATGCTACATGTCAGGGTCTGTACCCAAATTAGTTTTCTCACTGAAGATACAAATAAAACAATAAAACAATTATTTACAAAATAGAAATATCAGACAAGTAGTTAAATGGATTTGTCTTCGAGCACTGATATGCCAACTTTAAATGAGACATTTATCATTTAAATGCACAAATGGTGCATGGTCCACTGCAAAACACTACATGTTTTATTGTTGTTTTTTTTCCCAAGACGTGACACATTTATGCACCGAATTTAATGAAATGCTGATTTTCAGAAACGGGGATAAATTATTAATATATTTTCTTCAATTTTGATATGAAGTAAAAATTGGTTTTTGTGACTTATTCATTTATTTAAGTATTTATTTTACGCTCTTTATATAGCAATACTTCACACACAAGAGTTCATGGGGCAACAATTCCAATTCTGACCTATTAGCCTGGCAAAGATGATGTGGGGAAAAAGATCTTGAAATTCAAATATTTTGTTCTTTTTCGACGTAAAAATTAGGCTACTTACATGAAATTTTGCTTGCCCAACCATCATATTTAGTTGCCTGGGCTACTTAAATCAGGGAACTGTCATCGCCATGAATACAATACACATATCATCACACTGCATAACAACAAGGGATGACAATTCCCTGGCCCAAGTAGGTTGCACAAGTAAATTAATCCATGTTGGACTAGTGAAATTTCATGAAAGAAAAAATACTGAATTTTTAGGCCATTTTTTCCCCAACATTATCCTTGCCGGGCTAGTAGGTCAAAATTGGAACAATCATTCTGATCTATAGTAAATATGTTGCTTGTGTATGAAATGTTCATTCGGTCCCTGCACCTACAAGAGTTAGTGTACATGAATCAGGTTCTCCATAGGATTTCAGATCCAGGGGTAAAAAATTCTTGGTTGTCAAAACTGAGGGTGAAAACTGGAACTATGAGGATGAACCTTCTGATCATAACAGTGGAAACAAGAGACCCAATTGGACCCAAGATCACTCACTTGGCTGACATCTGTGTAACAACCAAATGCAAGAAGTTGGCCAAGAAATCAGGGTCAGTAGGTTGCTAAATGTAGAATTTCATGTACTGCCATCTATTGCATATCTGATGAAAATAACTGTTTCAAGATTTCTCTATTTTGGGTGTCTACATCAATATTTGATGGCACATCAGCAGCATTCATCCATATTTCAAGGCCTCAGTGCCAGGATGATTTCTGTCAAAGATGGTCAAATTCTGTTAAGTTTTTTTAGATAAAGCTGTTTATATGTTTTTCTGTTTTTAGTACTGTGGCCATGTTTTACAGCAGATCAGCATCATTTTTTTAAAATAAGTAATTAAGGGTTTTTCTAGATTTAGTAACAGCAGCCATATTTGATGGTGGATTGTTATCATTTGTTTAACCATAAAAGCCTTTCATGTTATGATGTTTTCTGTCAAATTTTGTTGAGAGTTTTTTTAAAAGAAGTTCTTTAAAGGACTTTCTAATTTTAGTAATGGTGACTATATTTGATGCACAGCTCTGAAAGATCTGAGGTCTGGCATAAAATAAGCATGACATTTTCTGAGGATGCTCAGTTCTTATTTGTGCATACCCGTGACACACATAACTTACCCCATGTCACCCCCCTTTTGATCACCTGTATTTGCCAGTGACGTGTGTACTGGGAAACTGTAAACAAACATGCAGCCAGTATGACTTTATCTTTATCTAAATGAACTGGCTGATGTCTTGCTTGAATGGTCACTTGACCTCCAGAGGGCAGTATGGTGTGATTGTAATATGAGGGGCCTGGTGAAAACACATGCTAGACAGGGCATAATTAGCATAATGTCATGTATACTAAGCATGAATGTGAGCTGAATTAAAGAATGTACTCAGTCTTGTGATACCATTTTCTTCAATGGCATCAATTATATCATTGCTCTCCCACATTATGTATGGGGACATGGGGGTGGGAATGTCTTTTTCCCATGTAACTATTTATTTTATTGGTGTGCAACAAACGAAATGAAGACAAATATACTAATGTTGATGAAAGCGATATGATTTCATTAAGATTTCACTTCGTTTCATTAAAAAAACTGATCACTACTTTAACCGACTTAAGCATTCCTCTGCTCCCATTGCATTTCAACCAATGCTCCCATTGCATTTCAACCAACTGAGGTGGCAGGGGACAGTTTTGTAAATTGGTCCCTGTAAAATTTCTTAACTTAAGGCTATGATGTGACTTTTTGAGCTATTATTGTTTAATAATTAAAGATATGAATATATTTGTGAATTAGGTATTTCGGGCTTGTTTTGTTCTTCAAATTGATGTGAGGCATGTATGCCTCCCATATTCAATTCACAGTATGTAGACAGTGAAAAACCAACAGTCGGCTGAGAAGCAGAGCTAGCCACACATAGCAGTAGATACATGGGTTCAAGACAAGTAGAATATCTCAAAAACTGCCTGGATGGCAATTAATTTGAATTGCATCAAGCTGTTGAGTACACAATGTTTTTCTGAACTATCAACTAGGGAAAGGGCTTGCGCTTGCACTGTGAGCATTACTTTGTGTCAAAAATGGCCTTCAGACATGAAAAATGCATGTACAAATTGGAAGTTGGGGTACATAAACTTTTTATGCAATGAACTTCCATTGACTTGTCAGGCCAAGTGAATGATATTCTTATGTTGTGTTGCATTTATTACAGCTATCCAAAAATATGGACCTTCTTGACCTTACTTGTGTAACTTATTTAAATGAATTTTTATATTAGGCAGGTGGACGTGGCATTAAATTTGTACATAAAAACTTTCCCTTGCACCATGAAATGTATGTCAGAACTTGAAAATGCATCAACTTACTTGTGTCCAAATTTGATTCCATTACGAAAAAGACATCAGAGTAATTTGTGGAAAAGTGTCAATATGGGCTGCCAAGGGTGTCATATATTTCTGAAAATTTGGCATCAGTTGACCAGGGAACATGCTACAAAACGCCGTTTATTTTGGCAGTAAGATGTCGACCGAAACAACATAAATATCAGGGCAAATGTCTTATATTGTAGGACTAGCTATGCAGCACAAACTGTTCAGGCAGTAAAATGTCCCCGATCATGCATATCAGGGTCAGCATCTGGCAACACGATTTACACACAATCCACTACAATCTACTACAATCCACTTTGAAAATCCCACAATCTAGCACAATCCACTAAAATCTACCACAATCCACTATGAAAATGCCACAATCTACCATAATCCACAACAAAAATGCCCCAATCTTCCGCAATAGATCTTAAGATACCACATACATGTATAGAGTATATATACTGTATTTTAGGTGGCCTTCTGAATTTCCTATTAGCTTATTTTTAGTATCCTATCAGATAAATCTACCACAATCTTCTACAATCAGGCAAATCCACCAGTATATATTTAATGTTTTATAAATAAGTTATAATTAAAATCATTATTATAAATAAAATGTTTTCTAATTCAGATAAATAGCTTTATTCACAAGTACAGTAGGCATGATGCAAATGAATTTATAAGCTGTATAAATGGTAAGGAATATAATTAACCTGATCCCAGAAAAAATGGTCCAAATTCAAAACAAGAAATTACATGTATTCATAATGCAGTGTTCAAAGAAACATATTTTCAGACACAGGCCCAGGGAAGGTGCCTTGAAAGAATTCACAAGCCCTGACTAAAAATCCATGAGCCCCGACTCCAATACCATGTGCCCAAAAGGGCCCTATCTTTTACGATTATTTTTCACACGACATTGCATGTTGCAAATGCTGTTCCTTAAACACCCCTAGCATCTTCAGCCTTTAAATCAACTATATCGACCAAATTGGTCTTCACTGTTCCGTCATGTACATATCTGATGTACACTAGCTCCTGTTCATTCACCGACACATCTGTGCTGCCATCTGCCATAACAGTTATGAATCTACTGTTCATCACCTTTTCATTCTTGTCATTTCGAATAATCGCATCTATGTTGCAAGTAAATTCTTTCACCACAATATCATTTTTATACATGTTTCCCACAATAATGCAAATCACAGTCATTTGAAATCAGGAAAAGGTCTAGAGTTACTGGCTAGGTAACACAAATCCCAGTCATTTGAAATCAGGAAAAGGTCTAGAGTTACTGGCAAGGTAATATGCAGTATTGAACAATACTCGCATTTTATTCTGGTTTGCCTCAGGTAGTTTCTTGAACATCTTTCCACATGGGGGTGTCTGCCAATTTCACATTTTGCATACATCTCGTTGCTGTTGAGCACTGATTACTCTGTTCATAAAGAAACTGTGTCATACTTTCGTTATGTGCTGCATTAAGATGGTGTGACTTAACTGGGTCTAACCTAAACTGGTCAGTTTCGGTGGCAAACACATTTTTCTCTGCTAGTATGGGATACTTCTCACAGTATCTACAAAACATTTTCTCACAGCTCTCATCATATCTAAGCCATTCGTAAGTCTCTTTCCATAAAGGCTGAAATATCCTTTTTCTTGTCCCAGCATCATATTTCTTGTTCTTTGCCGACACAGAATTTACCAAAGCATCATCTGCTTTTCTTTTTCCCCGTATTTGGAGAACTTGGAGTAATTTCATTTTCTGCACGCTGCAAAAATCTCAACATGTTGTAAGATTTAAGTTTAAAACTAAAATAAAGTCTAAGAGCCATGAGGCCTTTTTATATAAATCAATAAACACAAGATCTTTAATGTTTTTAGTTAGCTCATGTCATAGTACAGCGGAGGCATCAAAATGATTGAACAAACATAATCCGTACATCAACAGAATCTGCAGCATCAAACTTTTTGAACTAAATGGATCAAAACAATGTAATAATATCTTATTCTTTAATGTGAACAACTTTGTCTTGGACGCTTTTCAAAGTGGCTAATCCTGTCGTTTATCTTAATTGTAATACAATCTCATAGGTGCTGATTAATAAGTTTAACCAGTGTTGCCGATGGTTCTAATTATGTAATCAGTTCAACTATTATGTTACAGTTTGTGCAATGGTACCTTAACGTCATGACATTGCATTGTGAAAATGGTATGGATTCCCTCTGAAGCCCGTGGAGAAAAAAAATGGATGCACTATGGTGCTAAAATGTATATTATTATGGTTTCAAAACATTACTCTATCAGAAAATCCAAACAAGGTAAATATCGTAATTTTATGTTATAAGGCCGGTTTTCCAGTGAACTGGCTCTTATATATATATTATTTTTTTTGTTTCGTTTCTTAGATGTAATTAGAACATCCAAGGTAACTGGCAGATGTAAAATTCAGGGTTAGTAACATCCTGTGTAATTTGAAGGTGTGAAATCCGGGGTCCAATAAATACCTGGTCCTGCTGTTTTAATTGTGGTCAGCAGGATGCAATACTCTGGTCTTGCTGTTTTAATTGGGGTCAGCAGCATGTAATACTCTGTCCTGTTGATTTAGTTCGAATCACACTTGCTCTTTTATAGTGGATTGTAGTAGATTGTAGTGGATTGTGGTAGACTGTGGCATTTTCGTAGTGGATTGTGGTAGATTGTTATGGATTGTGACAGATTGTTGTAAATCGTGTACACTGTAAGACTAATTGCAATCAACGGAGTTTAACATTGTAAGACTAAGTGCAATCAACGGAATTTTTCGGCATACTTTAAAAAGTAAAAATTTTACAACATTAAACTTGCATGATAAAAGGAAGACAAAATTTAATCAAACATTTCCTGTATTTCCATGTTTCATATCATGATCTAACTAAGTTACTTTACTGCCAGGATCCTTCCGCAGTTGAAACGCAGGTCTACTGTGGAATGAATGAAAAATTGCTACTTTAATCTGAACAGACATTTACTTACTCCCGATCTTCGAGACTCGTCTGACAGGCTCACCATGTCCTTTTTTTTTTTTTTTTTTTTATACCAGAAGCAATGTTTTCTGACAAAATAAAGACAAATGTGTAACGGGATAATGTTCTACTCCAAAATACGGATTTCCGTGTGTACCTCCTCCGTGAAGAGTATCTTAATGGCGCCCACTATATTAAAGTGAGAGGGAAAGATCTTAATGGAGACGGAACGAATATTTGGCAATCAAAATTTGCATATATCATGATTCTAAACTGATTTCTTATAAATCTATGAATATTCTTTTCTCCTGCATTAAATCATTTATTTCACATTAAATTTAAAAACAATAATTCGTCTTTACAATTGCTCCTTGTTTCTCGATTTGTACTAAACAGACGATATCATTCTAACCCAAGTAAGTTTCAAAGCATAAATAAAACTTATTACATGTACACAGATCATTTGTATTCACATCATTTGCAGAATTATTTCTTTTTATTTTGCCTCATTTCCCCAAAATCCTGTAATATAATGTCTTTAATTCATACAAAACATCCTTATACAGCTTTGGTCAAGTAAATACAGCATGATTAGGCCTAAGTTTGGAAATACCTATACATTATAATTCGTCTGTCTTCTTTAATTGTTTTAAACACAGTATTTTCCACTAAAAAGAAAGGTTCGTGTTCCACCGTATACAATGGTATTCAATATCCCAAATTTTAGATAAGTAATTAAAGGTTGTAATCTTTGAGTTAGCTGAAAACTCCACACCCAATTTAAAAGACTCAATACTAGCCCAAGTACATTCATATTCTGGATAACATTTAATAATATTAAATGTACAAATTCCAATCGAAACTACCTATTCGATATTTATATTGAGACTAGAAAATCTGGAATATTGATACAATACCGTGCTTATTCTGTGTTAGTAAGAAAATGCATATGTGTCATGCAACGAATTTATTTGGCTTCTCGTCGTGGTAGATGGTGGGTTGAGACCGTAAGCGCGACAGTTGTTGAGTAATCACTGTCTTGGGGGTGGGGGTACGCTAATCAACGGACATGTACGCCTATATACACTTATGATAATGACTGTCTAAGCTGACCAATTACATGCAATCTATACGTTAGTAAGAAATCTAATTACTAGTGAGGATATCTTGTAACACGCTGATATCAAACCGTGTCAAAAATTTGCCCGCCCGTCATTCGATTCCCTTGGGTTTTTGGTAAAGTTCTGTTGAAGTTGTTTGCCTATCTACTATGCTGTAAACGTCTTGAGCAATATTTTCATTTATGTGCACATGCGTGCAAGTTACAATTTTGTTATTTCATACAAAGATCTATTACAGATGGCAGAGGTTTTTTTTAAACGTAAAATGGACGTGATTGCATTCATCTTTATTTTCTCTCCCCTTTTAGAATATAAATAACAACATAGAAGAAATTTTTAAAATTTGATAATGATGAGGGCATGGCGAATAATTAAAATATAAATCGCTAGCACATACACAGAAACTAGAATACATTTTTTATTTTTGAGTGGTATAATGTTGTTGCAACTGTACCGTTCAAGTAATTGTTAATTGTATGTGCCAGATGCTGGGAAGTGGTATATTGTCAAGTTTTGTATTCGACTGCCATGATCCTATGTGGACCGTCCCGAGGTAGTACGACGAGGAATGTCCCACCATTCTGCGACTGCAACAGTCGGTTTGCTGAAAACAATGCAGACACAACGACGTTGATATTGGTTCCCCATCTATACTCTCTATACCAAGAGATGTTGATACTTTACATTACATATTTACAAACTTTGTTAGAAAAGTGCTAACCATTCTATTCCTGCGTCTTCGATTCATAATTTTATTCAGGAGCAATCTTGCAAGTGAGTGAAATGCTTTCTCAAGGTCAGTTAATAGAAGCAGTCCACGAAAACGATGCTTTAATGTGTACAAAAATCTGATCACATATGCTTAGTATGTTCTCACCAATGTATCGTCCTTGTAATAGTCCTGTTTGTTCTTAATCCACGGTTTTAGGGTGAAGCTTTAATCACACAATGTGTATCAATGGAAGCGTCATTGAAACTATACAAATGGAAGCGTCATTGAAACTATACAAATTGAAGCGCCATTGAAACTATACAAATGAAAGCGTCATTGAAATTATACAAATAGAAGCGACATTGAGACTACACAAATGGAAGCGTCATTGAAACTATACAAATGGAAGCGTCATTGAAAATATACAAATGGAAGCGTCAGTGTATGATATTTCAGTAGTACGTTAAATATAGACAATATACATTACACTACAAGAATACATTATCATTCATATATATTCTCTTTTTAAAAATAGTTGTCTACATAAAGGGAAGTAACACCTAACAAATCTCGAATCAATTGGCTTTAATTGTGCTTTTTACATATATTTGTACCTCATTTCCCTTTCCCTTTCGATCTCATACTTTCCATCTTGTGCTTGGTGTGGCTTATACTACACTGTTTAATTATGTATGCTGGAACTCTGCAAGACACACTCGTCTTCCGCTGCTATAGCAATTTTCATGCTACCAAACCGGTGACAGTATATAGTGTGTATTGAACTGTTTCACCTGATAACAAATCCTGTAATCATGATTTACTTTATTCGATTTGAACTATATCATATCCATATCCAAAATCTTCTTGTGTATTCTTTCACAAATTTAACAGGAATATCTTCGTTCCGTTTATAAAATCATTTCGCTTCGTTCAACATTTATTTTTGTTTGTGTTTTAAAGTACGGATGTACTTGATAATTTGCTCTCTTTCTCAAGTCATATAGCTCTTGTCTAACCCTCTCTTTTTAATATCTTCTTGCTCTTTTTTCCCCGACCATTTTTTTTACCGGTAATTTAGTCACATTGATTCTCTCCATTCTGTGGATTTTCTCTGCAGTTAGATGGTTTTCTTGTTGATTTTGAGATCTTTTCTTAACAAGTACACATTATGGAACTGTTTTCCCTCGTATCTTAATAAATGCATTTCAAAGGAACGTCGAACTGTGATAAGGCAATATTCCCAAAGTGTCTAACTGTTCGCCACACACACACACACACACACATATATATATATATATATATATATATATATATATATATATATATATATATATATATATATATATATATATATATATATATATATATATATATATATATATATCGAGTGAGATATAATAGTGTACTCCTCTAATAGATTATAAATGTTAGTACCGGAATACTAAATTTTAATTTTTTTTTTCTTTATTTCATTGGGAAAAAAACTATCCTAATAGTTATAGTAGAATGAATACTCCTATATCCGAATCTTACTTTTGCAATTTCAGTAATTGGGAATAAACATTTTTTCTTCAAATCTAACCTATTTTACCTTGTTTCATTTTCTCCACGTACACCTATGGACAACGAAACTATGTTACCTCTACACATTGACTTGATTTTGTTCTATATCTTGCACAACTTCTTTTGCTCTTGTACAATTACATTCATTATAATTAAACCGATCTACATCTGGAACCACAACAAATTGAAAATGTCCTATTATAGCATTTTCATTAAGAAAACACTATATTAATTTTATTTCAAAAAAGTTTCGTCTGCCCCCATTTGATTCGTAATTTTATAAAGTAAGTTTGTAATTTTTAAACATAATATTTCTCATATTATTTGTCTTTACTCTTTGGATAATAAGCTGAAGCCAATTATTTAATAATATATAGTGTCATGTCACCTCTTGAATAAACAGAGTATAAACTATAATTATATCCCTATCCCCACTTAGTCAGTTTACAATTATCCCTATCCCCAGTTAGTCAGTTTATAATTATCCCTATCCCCAGTTAGTCAGTTTATAATTATCCCTATCCACAGTTAGTCAGTTTATAATTATCCCTATCCACAGTTAGTCAGTTTATAATTATCCATATCCACAGTTAGTCAGTTTATAATTATCCATATCCACAGTTAGTCAGTTTATAATTATCCATATCCACAGTTAGTCAGTTTATAATTATCCCTATCCACAGTTAGTCAGTTTATAATTATCCCTATCCACAGTTAGTCAGTTTATAATTATCCATATCCACAGTTAGTCAGTTTATAATTATCCCTATCCCCAGTTAGTCAGTTTATAATTATCCATATCCACAGTTAGTCAGTTTATAATTATCCCTATCTTAATTGGGTATCTGAAATAATATCTTTTGAATACTTAAACAAAAATAACTCCATCCTTTTTTATTAGACATCCCCAAATCCTCTGAAACTTAGGTGAGCAATGATTAGTCACATATAACCTTTAGGGTAACATATTTATTCATATCAAATGAAATGTTTCAAAGCTGAATCAAGGTGTCAGATCTTATTCGGGAATGTGCATCATGATGTTTTTGCATCTTCAAGAAATTTATAGGACTGTTTAAACATCTTTTGTATACGATTGACATCGTTTTAATCAATACCGTACATAAACACTGAAAGCAATTGTTTATTAGAAAGCAGGTTAAATCTCAATTATAAATCTGATTATTTGCCATCTTTTGTTTGGTGTAGACAATACTACATTGTTTAACTTTTCTTCTGCATGCACACTTGCCTTTCTTTGGTATATCATTTTTGCTGCTATCAAAATCTTGTGTATTCTTCCACTAATCATAAGATGTTATCGAAACCTTCTACACATGCAAAATAATCAATTTATTCTTGCGCAAAACGAGAATAATCCTCTATTCAATGCTCGAATTCATCAGAGATTGGAACAATCATCTTTATCCTGGTCCAACTATTGAAACAATCATCTTTATCCTGGTCCAACTATTGAAACAATCATCTTTATCCTGGTCCAACTATTGAAACAATCATCTTTATCCTGGTCCAACTATTGAAACAATCATCTTTATCCTGGTCCAACTATTGAAACAATCATCTTTATCCTGGTCCAACTATTGAAACAAATGAGGTGTCAATATTTCATTTTAATGTAGGAAGTATTAGTAATAAAGTGATAAACACGCATCTCAACGCATAAAACAACAAAATAACCAAGTCAATGGAGCCACCAAGAAATTTAAAATATGTAAAAGACATCATTTTTAAATATAGAGAAACAGATCAAATATGGAAGGAGGAAAAATACTACAAAATACATGCACTGATAAAAATAAATATAGACAAGAACGCACGTATTAAAGTAAAATTCAATAATACAAGTGTAAATTGGAAACTAATATATAAAAAATGGGCGAGTGGAAAATTAACCACAAAGTAATGCATTTTATATAAATATTTACATGATGTATGGTTGACGCGGGAAGTGGACCACCGCAGACATTAAAAAATTACGAAAGTGCCTTATTTGCAATAAGGGCCCATACGTTAAAATTCGTGTTATATTACACTGCAAGACCCTACAGAGAGAAAGAAATATTTTAATTAACCTATTTGCAATAAGGGCCCATGCAGTAAAATTCATAACTGATAATATTTAAACTGTTCAATTTCATACACAATAAATAAATTGAAAGCTAACCTGAAGCTTTCGTCCTTGTACTAAGGACTTCATCAGCAGAATGATTTATTCTCTACTGATTGTTAACATCACCCGAGGGAATAGTGAGCGATGTTAACAAATTGTCCCAGATATGCGGCAGATTGTAACGGCCCGCGTCCCTGTTCAGCGTTGGTTTGTGAGCACGGATGTATGTAGACTTTTTAACTCCCCGCTCAAACCATGATTGTTCTCGATCTAAGATGTTTACTGAGTCCCAAGATACCGTATGGCCAGGGCAAACTGTGTGGATGTGTCGTGATACCTCAGAAGAACTTGAACTTGGTCTTCTATGTTCGTTGAATCTCGCTTTCAATGTCCTTTCCGTTTCCCCAATGTAGTTGTGATGGCACTGACTGCTGATGAAGTCCTTGATATTTAATATCATACGTTGCATAATCAACGTGTTATTCAAATCAAATAATATGTTCATAATATGAATAACATGTACAGTCCATGTCAGAAAGGTAACTCTGTGTGTGTGTGTGTGTGAGAGAGAGAGAGAGAGAGAGAGAGAGAGAGAGAGAGAGAGAGAGAGAGAGAGAGAGAGAGAGAGAGCTTCTGGGCCGTGGTAAAATACCCTTGAACCCTTGGTAAAACACATCCACCGTGAACAGCATGTTTCAATTGTCCACAAGTGACTGAACTAGTTTGGCGAGGTCCCATTGTACGGGTATCTTTGACCAAGTGACTGAACTAGTTTGGCGAGGTCCCATTGTACAGGTATCTTTGACCAATTCAATAAGATAAGACTCATAAATAATGTTGAAATAAAATATTTCTAGATGAAAAATATGTATATAATCTTCAAACTTCTGAGTACATTTTGAATGAAATTAAACAGTAAACTTAATCACAAATGTAAATAATCTGCTCTCGAACTAACCATAACACAAGTGTTAACATTTTGAAATTTTAAAAACGTGTTTCTCATTTGAATATTAGATTGTAAGAATGAATCTTTAATAATTTCAACGCAGGTTTTTTCTCTGCAAAATGTATTTTACATTGAAGCAGATGTCGCGCTAACGTCATTCGCCACACGTTCTAGACGCATTCACTAAAAGTTCTGCTTTCCATGTACCAGAGTTTGCGGAACCATACATCGACTGTTAATAACTGAAAGAGAGTGAGGCAATTTAGCGACCTTAAGCTTATGTCTAATCAAAATCTGTGTCTCCCAGTGATAATACTGACATTTCTAAACATCTCGGATCAAGTTGAATTTCACCAGATCAAACTCCTCATTGGAACATATCACAGAATATTCCATATATAATGAAGAAAGAGTTTTAATATATTTCATAATACATGTACCATTATGCTCAGGCAAAATGCAAGCACATGTAATACAGTGGTGCATTCCCCGACTACTAGTATCTGTTTTTAAACTGGTGCTAGGTAATGAACGGAAACCAAACTAATACAGTAGTGTATCTATCTATCTATCTATCTATCTATCTATCTATCTATCTATCTATCTATCTATCTATCTATCTATCTATCTATCTATCTATCTATCTATCTCGAGAGAGAGAGAGAGAGAGAGAGAGAGAGAGAGAGAAAGAGAGAGAGAGAGGTTACATGCACTCTTGCCATATGTGTACTAAGCATTTGTCATTGGTAACCATTTCTCAGTTAGAGAAATACAGTGAATGACGTAAAAAGTAACAAACATGGACGTTTATTGGCATTCTATTGCATCCCCCAAGACAAGATATTTTTTCCGTCTGAAATGCGTGTAATTTCCACTGTTTCCAGCCAATATATCTCTAAAAAAGTGATTTCATTTTAAAAACAAAACAGTTGGTTGTACAGAAACTGCTATATTACCGAGTATGCGTGGTTATCTCGATTCTGGCTATTCATCATTTACCATCCATCCATCAATAAATAGTCTATACACTTGACACTTGTCGTTTTGTTTTTGTTGGTTTTAGCACACTTTTAACACATTCATGCCCAGGAAATGGATGTGCGTATAGAGAAAACAATGTTGGAGAAGTTCTATCCGTTGCAATAATCCAGGTTTGGAAAATGAACTAAACAAAAGAAAAAAAAAAAAGGAAACGATGGTTAATCCGTTTTTTTTTTTTATAAAAAACAATCTAAATAATTTCAAGAAAATATGGCATAGGAAGAACCAAATCCACTTGAATCCAAATTGATCATAAATTGCAAACTGTATTACGCTTTCCTTTGCAATAAGATCTCATTTCAAATAGAAGTATACAGTTATGCCAAAACGAAATCCTGTTCATTTGTTGATTTACTTTTAGCCAAGTAAAACAATATCTAATATAATATACATATGTGGTAATAATCTTAGAGATATTTCAAATACTATTTCGGACAATGTTGATAGATTTTACGGGCACATTGTTAATGCAATACAGCAGTCAAGCGACATCGCGCTTCAAAAGTCCAAATTCAATTATCATGCCAAACCATACTGGTCAAATGAACTCAAAGAAGCACATAAACTTCAAAGACAAGCTAGGTATATTTGGATAAATGAGGGAAGACTGAGGGGTAGTCAATATAATTCTTAAAGAGAATATAAAGATAAGAAGAGAGACTTTAGAAACCTTCAAAAACTAGCTGTGGAAAAATATATGAGGGAGGTATATGAAGAAATTGAAACAGCACATGAATGCGATGTAAGGCACTTTTGGAAAGTGATCAATGTTAAGAGAGGGAACAATATAAATTTGTGTCAGGAACTATCAACTGATGGAGTTTGTGTCCGTGATGATGCTTCCATTGCAAATGGCTTTGCCAGATAGTATGAGGACATTCACACGCCAAATTTTAGCCATAGTTTTGACGAAAACTTTTATGAATTTATAGAGAGAGAATTAAATCGGGCTCTACAAGATGGAGCAAGCCATATCGAGGCTTTACAGACCAGTATCAGTGTAAATGAAGTAAGAGAAATCATTAATAGTCTAAAGAAATCAAAAGCATCAGGCCATGATCGAATTTGCAATGAACATTTGATCTATGGCAGCGATTACCTCATAGAGTGTATGACAATTTTATTTACTCAGATGATTGATCAATCTTACATACCTGTAGACTGCAAAAAAGGGTTAGTAATACCACTGTACAAAGGTAACAGAAAATCAAAGAACTCCCTCGAAAGTTACAGGCCTGTTACTTTACTGCCTGTTATCTACAAAACTTTTGAGAAAATTATTCATGAACGTTTGGTAACTTGGCTCAAAGATATTAATTCTAATATACCCAGTTCACAACAACATGGTTACCAAAAAGGTTTAGGCTGCACAACAGCGAGTTTTTCGCTGTTGCAATCAGTACAATATAACGTAAACATGGGTTCACGGGGTTTTGCTGCTTTTCTTGATACAAAAAAGGCATTTAATACCGTGTGGCACAAAGGGTTACTTTTTAAATTATTCATGTTGGGAATTACGGGTAAATCCCTTTTGATATTTTTAACAGGCATATAAATTTACAGAGCAAAGTCCTTGTCAATGGGCAATTTTCGGACTGGTTCTCAATTGGCCAAGGAGTGAGACAAGGGGGTGTTTTATCAACCTTGATGTACACAATATTTATAAATGACTTGCTGCTCCAGTTACAGAATAGTGGATTTGGAGCAAAGATTGGATCCTTAGCTGTGGGAAATCCAACCCTAACTGATGACATTTCACTTTTGGCTATATATCCTAACAATCTACAAAAGCTGTTAGATATACCATACGTCTACAGTAATAAGTGGCGATTTGAGCTTAGTGTCACAAAATCATACATTATCATTTTCGGTCCTCAATACAAGAATTATGTCAATATGAAATGATATCTTGGGCCATCATGTTTGCCGGTTACTGATTCGGCAACACACCTGGGACACCGGATTAACTCAAAGCTGACGTCGCATGACGCAATACTCGATGCATGCAAGAAAGGGAAAAAATCTTTTTCACGGTCTGTTTGGTATTGGCATTAAACCTAATGGTTTAAATCCTTTGGTTGCTGCAAATGTGATCAAAAAGGTAATTTTTTCTTCAATGTTTTATGGAAGTGAATTATGGTTTAATATTTCAAAAAGTGACCTCTCTTCATTGGATAAAACTCTGAGGTATTTTGCCAAACATTTACAAGGCTTCCCAACACATACAAGATCAAACATCGCTCTGGGAATGTTAGGATGGACATCAGCTCAGTCCGAAATTGATAGAAGAAAATTGATGTTTTACACAGATTGTGTTTGATGCCTAATAACGTACATACTAAACGTGTGTTTAACGTTGCGTTATTACACTTCATTTTGAGCGGATGGATGTCAAGCTACGGGTTAATTTCAAATCTATATTATACGTTAAAGAAGTTTGACTTGCTTGAGTATCTAACTGATTATTTGCAGCATCCCGAAATTCCAGATAAACAAAATTGGAAAGAAATTGTAAGGTCGAAAATTGCTGGTCTTGAAAATAGCCTCTGGAGAGTTCGTATGTCTAATCAAGCAGATTTTGATAGATTCTCTTCGATACACGAATCCTTGCGACCTGCTTCAGTATGGCAGTCGGCTAAAACCAGACAGCACACTAAGGTATTTACATATGTAGCTAAACTATGGGCTGCTGTTCCTCAAACACAGCTCGATATGTATTCGATGTGGGAATGTTTATACAGACTTGATACTTCATTGTTGTGTTGCTTGTCCTTATATGTCGGATTTCAGAAACTCTTTCTGTGATTTCCTTACTGATATATTTCCACTGAGCCTGCATATTACGTTATTTAATGCAGAAGATGAGCTGCTACTGCAATATCTTCTAGGTAAAAGGTTACCAGCAGGTGTAATCGACAAAGAAAACTCCACGTTATTCGCCCTGTATGCAGCATACTTTGTCATGCAGTGTGCAGCTATCTTCTGCAAATAAGGTACTTAAACTTGCAACTTATGCAGCTGAGGAACACTTTAATGATGGATATACTGTAAGAATTTGTATTCTAGTATTCTATTTTATATCATAGACGAACAATGTTATGATATTCACACTATAGATCTCTTGACATTATTGTATGCACGAAGTAATTGATGTTGGTTCTACGGCGCCCCGGATTCACAGTTTGCCTATTTATTTATTTTTTGTTAAAACTTGTGTTTGTTTGTTTTGTATTCATTTCTTTATTTTGGTACTTATTTATTGATTGTATTCAGATGATTTATTGTTATATCATGCAATCCTCTACGGAAGGAAATAAAGATGATGATGCTTGATATATTTTGCTTTTGTCCTCCATGGCGCGGAATATATGTATACTTATTTTTCTATTCTGAATAAATACTGATCTTTTCTACTCTAAAGTTCTACATGCATCGATGCTAACGAGGGCAGAATACAATATCACCATCAGATGGGGCTTAATTGTTAGTCTGAGCCGGCTTGTCACAAACATATACTTGAAACCGGGCTCTTCGTAATGGAAAATTGAAATCTGTCACGAAAATGGTCAGACTTTTAAATATGTTAATCCATGTATCTATCTTTCGTATTTGTGATTAAGGTGTCTACGTGAATCTGCCCATTTATGTATATATGTATGTATGTATGCATCGATGGATGGGTATATGGAGTCCCGCGGTGGTGCAAGTGGTTAAGGCGTTTGACTGGGGCCCAGAAGTATACGGATTTGATTTCCATCATCAGATAGCGGGATTGGCTACCGTGGTATTTAACTGAGTCAGGCACGTTATACTACTTGCGTCGGCGAGATATAAACTTGAAAGTGCTATTGTGCCTTAAAACACCGTCATAAAAGTAAACTTACGTAAACATGCTTATATGTACGAACGCACGTATGTATGTATGTATGTATGTATGTATGTATGTATGTATGTATGTATGTATGTATGTATGTTTCTATGCATAGAAATACCTTAAATTGCCCAATAATCTAACAATTACTGCCATTTTGTCGCTAAAACAGTCAATATTGCTTTTCATTTGATTCACAGTTATACAACCGATTTTAATATATATTTTTCTAAACTTTCAAAAGGACGAAATAAAAACAAAGGCACAGTTGAAGAATGGACCAAATCACGCACGAGAAGACGTGATATAAAATTTAAAAAAAGAATATCAAGTACTGGACAATCTGACTAAATTCAAAATCTCTTATGTCGGTGATCTTGATTTTAATAAGATTGAATATTCCACGATTTGCTCTCGCTTGTCGTTACAATATAATTTCCACCTTTATATTAAAATAGATTGCTATTACATTGAATGAACTTAGACTTTGCATATTCAGGTACTGATTGGACGAACTCGGTATAGCTTTATTTATGACGCTGTACAACTTATATATAAGAGATGTTTGTTTGTTTCTTCGTTTGCTTGCTTTGTAGACTAGAAAGAATCGGAATTAATTCAATAGTTGAAATTCAGTTTCAGACTGGATCGTATTGAAACAGCACTAGATGGTAAAAACGGCAAACATTGTAAGATTATAATTATATAAAGGCACCCACAATAGTTTTCACAACAGTTTTCATATCACAGCACTGGTAGGAGACTGACAATTGTTCCCACGGCTAACAAAAGCTCCTGTATGCATGAAAATGTACACGTTAAAAATATCATATGCGTAAAACAAAACGCTTTTATCTCGCATTGGTTGATGTAGAAGAGGAAAATCATAGTACCAAAAGTTAAACCATAGCCTTCTCAATTTAAGTATTCCAAATCGTGAGATAAATTAGAGTGTATAGTTTTAAGAACTGCAATCGCTTATAGTTATTGCTTCAAATGGACAATATCAGACCCATTCTGAGCTAATATCAGTCAACAGCCAGCGTCTCAATACTGTGATTGCATAATGAATTACTTATTTTTAAATCGCAGTTCGTTATATTAATCTCCCTTGTGATATTGTCATCGATATTTTGGGCCAAACTTTCGGTATAACAAATCTCTAGCAGCAATGTGTTGTATGCAAGCTATACTAATTTTACATAGGCTCAGACCATATGTTTTAAGTTCATATGTGTTATCAATATTTTATATATTTGTATACAATGTACAGAATTTTAGCAGCTGTACTTTTTATGTTTTATTTTGTTGTACTTCATGTTTACATGGATTTGGAGGGTTTATGTTCCAAAATGATTTGTGAAATTAATTTTTGCATTCTTCTAAATCGAAGTTTTGGTTGGCACCATGAAGTCTCTATTATGCTGAGTTTCCATAAATCGCTTCTACATACATTCATAAGATCAGTGTTTTGGAAACGCGGCATACTTATTCCAATAATGAGTTTATATTCCTCACAAATAGTGTTTTTGTAGCATTATAAGCTACTGTCTATCCCCGTCCACTGCCTCGCCCACACCCTCAACTATGCTTAGGAAAAGTTGACCCAAAAGATGCATGGAACGGATTTATTAATATATATTTAAATGTTCCACATTTCCTACACTTTAAAGATATTTGGATTTACTCCAAGCTTATTCTAAACCCAACTTACTTGTCCACAAATACTCTCGCTTGTGAGTTAGCATTTTATTGAATTTGTTGCTCACAATCTTGATCATACTGCGTTTACAATGTCGAAATTAAGATCACATTAAGTGGGCGTTCACATCTTTAATTTGGCTTGTGCGCAAATGAGACATATTCAATTTAAAAGTAAAAACATTTTACATCGTTGAGCAAAAAGGCTGAACTTTATCTTTATAACTCAGTGCTGACACGTTTTTCCTTAAAGGACATGAATGTTAATTCATCACTTTCTCCCTATCTGAGATTATTGCGATGGTGCGTGTTTTACGGCTGCATTATGTTCTGTATTTGCATTGCCTATTTTTAAAGAAGGAACAATAATATTACATGTAACTAGCTGCGAAATTTATATCTATATCAATATATCTGCCTGCTGTGAATATATCGAATTTAATATTGTACGCATGGTGAAGGACCAATTGACATTTTGTGATAATAAAAATTCCATGAATTACAAAAAAAATTTGTAACAAAAGTTCCTATTGTGGAAGGGTTAATACAGGACCAACTATTGTTTATATAGGTAAGATTTATTTTGTCTGATCAATCTGTATAAAATAACATTACCAACCAGGAATCAAAAACACACAGGAATTTCTCCTAAGCAATATTTTGTGAATCCATCGTTGACGTTGTTTCTCAATATGTATCCCATCTACGAATTCAGAAGCATCATGTCCATCGTAACTTATATTTCCGATATGCTAGAATGTTCCGATCGTGTCATGTTTGATGTTACCACATCTGTTTTCCAACAAATGTGTGGGAGACTTTTGTTTCACTAAGGTTCGAATTGGCATATGTCGTTATCACTGAACCTTCCTCTGAGGGTGGGATTAACGGTGCATCTGTTACCGGAAGTAACGTTACCTCTTTAGGTTTATCTAGTTCGGTAATTACAGTTGGATCTGCATATGCTGATGTCACTGTTGTCGCTTGCTCTGTTTTTGCCGCAGCATCTGGGTCATAATTATAAAACATATACTTGACACTGGGCTTTTCTTAATGCAAAAATTGAAATATGTCAAGAAATGAACATACGAACTCAGTATAACTTTATTTATGACGCTGTACAACTTATATATAAGAGATGTTTGTTTGTTTCTTCGTTTGCTTGCTTTGTAGACAAGAAAGAATCGGAATTGATACAATAGTTGAAATTCGATTTCAACAGTGATCATATTGAAAAAACAGCACTAGATGGTAAAAACTGTAAATATTGTAAGCTTATAATTATTAAAGGCACCCACAGTAGTTTTCACAATAGTTTTCATAATAACACCAGAAGGCGACTGACAATTGTTACCACGGCTTACAAACGCTCTTGTCTGCATGAATTTTAACATCTGTACTTTTTATATTTTATCATGTAGTACTTCATGTGTTACATAGATTTGGAAGGCTTTATGTTCCAAAATGTTTGTGAAATTCAGTTTTGCATTCTTCGAAATTTCACGTTTTGGTTGGCACCATGAAGTATTGAGGTTCAGTAAATCACTTCTACATACATCCATAAGGTCAGTGTTTTGGAAATGCAGCACAATTGTTTTAATAATAAGTTTATATTCCGGACATGTAGTGATTTTGTAGCACTACAGGTTAATGTCTCCCCCCCCCCCCCCACACACACACACACAGACCTCACACCCTCAGCTATGCTTAAGATAAGTTGACCCAAAAGATGCATGGAATGTATTTAATAATATGCGTTCCAACTTTCCCGACCGGTAATTATATTTAGATTTACTTCAAGCTTCATCTAAACCTAACTTACTTTACCACAATTACTCTGGCATGTAAGGATTTCATTGAAATTGTTTCTCATGATTTTGGTCATACTGCGATTATCATTTTGAAATCAAGATCATTTGAAGTGGGCGTTCCCATCTTAAATTTGGCAGACATATTCAATTTGAAGTAAAACCATTCTACGGAGTTGAGCAAAATAGCCAAACTGTATCTATCTTTAGAACTGAGATTATTGCGATGATGTGTCTTTTACGGCTGCATTATGTTCTGTATCTGTATTGCCTATTTTTAAAGAAGGAACAACAATATTATATGTAACAACCTGCGAAATATATTATTATTATTATTATTATTATTATTATTATTATTATTATTATTATTATTATTATTATTATAACTCCTGACCATTATCCGCATACACCATGCTACTTACATACTTCCTTAGTACCTCCGTATATAACTTTACCGGGATATAATTTGTATCGAACATTTTGTAGACGGCGTTAATTTTCGCAACGCATAGTGTCCGTGCTTTTCTCCCAGCCGGGAATTAGGTCAAAACACATTTATTCTATGCGTCATAGGCACGGTAATCGCTTCTCTGATTTCTGTTATACAACTTTGTTGGGCTGATGGCAGCATGGCATAGATACGTAGCTTACCCGTTTTAACACTGTGTATTAATTTTGTCTTCTTTACTACTTCTTTTTTTATCCTTTGTTTGTTTATTTGCATGTGATTCAAGTAGTAGTCAAGAATGTCTCTTGGCTTTTCTGTTTAGTGTTTGTTTTGTGGTTACAAATCGTTTCTTCCCCCAGCGAATTTAATATTGTATGCATACTTAAGGTGCGTAAAGGGTCTGAAAATGTTTCAGTCTCGTGCAGGTATGCTCCTTATGGAAAATAACCATTCAGTGTCAATTAGTGTAATTATATTTCAGAGGATATATGTCAGATTATGTCCCCAGGGGATTAAAACCATACCTGCTTTCAAAATCTAGTACTTTCAAAAACCTTTTCCAGGGTGATAAAAAATGATCGATTGTAGGTTTAACGCCGCGGTAGCATCTGTACTAAGTACACTTAAGTGACACACTCTTCTGTATATGTGGGGAAGGAGCCGAAACTAGTGAAAATGATTTCTACATGTCGCAGGTATGTTAATCAAAGATTCACGTTATAACTTGAAGTAAAAAAAAGATTAAAGCTTCGAAACGGTTCGATGCAAAGAATGTTTGAATCTTCTCCTGAATCGGTGACATATTATCACGATTCTTATCTTTTCTACCTTTTTTCTTTTCTCATATAATTTCCTGTCAGTACTGCCACTATAATATTTATGAATTAAATTTATTTTGTATATATGCCACCCATCTTAAATATTTGGTATTAAAAAGTTTCTTTATATCGGAAAGGCTAGTAATATTAATATTAAAATTTGCTAAAACTGGCATGTCTTTAATGAGCTTTTATTACAGTTATTCTTAGGGCACTCGAAATTTAGTTTACATAGCGATCTAAACTAGAATGAACGAAAAACGAACACTATGGACCTTATTCTTGTTACGCCTGCAACTCTTCAGAAAATTTAAATGTATACATTAGGAACGTCTTTATATACTTGATTTTGATGTTGATAGCACTGTAGTCCGATTCAAGGGCTTTAACTTTGTAACCTAAGAAGAATGAGGACCTTGTTTTACACCATTTTAAACGAAGTTGGAGGTAATAATAAACGGTGCGTGGAATCGACAATACGATCAAAAAAGTTCCGGAGTAATAGCTGTAACAAGATTATAAGAAGATTTACTGCATGGCGCCAATGGAGGCCATAGCGAATGCAAGAGCGACACTTCTTAATTTAGTCCCGCATTGACCTGATTTCAGAGATGTGTGAAAACTATCCTCTTATAGCGAAAGCAGGAGTAGTGGCAACAAGTTTTCTCTGCTGGCCATCCTACCCAGTGTCATCAAACCAGTCCTCTTTATAGAAGCAACAATATGAGATACGGGGAGATTGTTTTCCAGCACGATAAAACCATTTAAATATTATTCAAAATATGTTTGGAAAGCTTCAGAACGATCCTAGACGAAATTTATTAGATGATGGGTACCCTTGCAGTTATGCTAAATATAAGAAACACTTGAGTAGTATAGGGTGGGTAAATAGGCCCGCGGTGGGCCTCTCTGGGCCCGTACGGGAAATTAACATGGAGGGTGGCACTTGAGGCCCGTACGGGAATTTAACAGGGTGGGCCTCGACAGACCCATGTACGCGAATGGAACAGGCGTGGGCCTCTTCAGGCCCGTACGGGAATGGAACATGGGGGGCCTCTACAGACCCGTACGGGAATGGAACAGGGAGTGAAAACACACAGGTACACATACACACAATTTTTTTGCGTGGAAAGGCAATAATAAAAAAAATTATTTTTTCTAGATAACTGGGGTGGCCCTGAAAAGGGCCGTTGGATTTTTTTTAAATAATATTTCCTCCAACAGGTGGTTAGGAAGCCTAGGAGGTTGTTGGTGGTCTTCTTCTTCTTTTCAGACAGCCAGTCGGGATGTCCCATTCGCCTGAACTTGTCCTGGATTTTCATCCAGTTCTCATTCAGGCGATGGAAGTCTTGTTGTTTCTTCTTCTCCATTCTTTCCTCCGCCTAAGCCTTCTTGATTTTAGCTACCTCCTTCTCCATCACTTGTCTCAGAAGTAGCTTGGCAATGAGAAGGTTCGCCTCTTCTCGTCTGACGCTGCTGAGGGGTGGATACGACCATGTATCTTCTTGTACTTTGTTTAGAAAGTATCCCCCCCCCCTTCCAGCAAGTCCAAAGCTGTTTTAAGGAACCCTACTCGACAGGGAAAAAAAGGTAACTTTTAGGCTTTCCTCCACCAAGACATCATGCACCAACCTCCTCGCTGATTTTAGGGCTGCCACTTGGCTGGTGACATACGGCTTGGTGGTCGGGTGACGCCAAGAACACTCCATTCTTTCCAGCAAAGACTCCACTCCCACCATCCCATCCCAGGCTTCCTGCAAAGCTTCCACGGTATTCATTCTGGTCTTCTTGTTCAGTTGACTTTGAATGGTACGACTGTTGTTGTTTGAATTAAAGTCGTGTGCGGCCATTCGGTCATGTACGACTGTTTACACCCACAAAGCACGCTGTGGGGGGAGGGGGGGGGTCAAGTGTGTGCTGAGCACACTTAGATTATGGACAGGTGTGTTGTCAGTTTGCAACACACCTGACACATTACTGATTTTATACACCCCTCCATCGCAGCATGGTTTTCCCACAATTAAGGGGGTTCATTGTAGGCGCGATATTGGAGGGTGTGTACAATTTACTTAAATCTATACCTGTACATAGGAGTAGAAACACAATGTTTACAGGTATACTGGTGTGCGCGAAGCGCACTTAATTAATTGTATTGTTATGTCTGGAGTGACAGGCAGCACGGATTAGGCAAAGAAGGCGCGAAGCGTGACGGAATTTCTAAAACGCAGTGAACGTACATGATAAAATTCTGCCCAGTTGACTAAGTCGGGCTGTCCCTATTACCAATTGTGTGTTAGCCACATATTGTAATTGCAGTCACATTTTGACAGTTTTATCAATTTTCCTATTCTCCTATCAATTTTGAAATTTCGTGTACAAAATGTACATATATTTTCCGAAAATAGTGAGTAAATTTTGGTTTGAGTAACCATTCAATTTTGTGATCTTAATCAGATATTATCAAGTTATCATTTGATTCGGTGGATAATTGGTCATATTTGTGTTGAGATTTAGTTATATTCGAAAAGGTTTTCAAGCCAAAGTGAAAACCGATAGGCATATAATAAACTCCTTGTAGCCCTTAAAAGGACTGAGAGGCTTCAAGGGCTGTCCGGTAGCTTCTGCCGGAAAAAGGGGTTGAGGTGGTCCGGCACAAGTTGCATGGGCGTCAGGCTATCTCGCTCTTTTGGGCTGTTTGGGTCTATGAAGTCTCCCATGTCATAGCCTTTCATAGATTTTTCAAAAAGGTATTTGTTTCTCTAGAGTCCGTGGAATGATGCCAGGTTGTTACAAATACATATCGCCAAAAATGCTGGAGAGTCGGCATACTTTTTCCCCCATATTCGAAGAGACTCGGCTGCTTTTTTTGGCCTGTGTTTTGCTGACTTTGGATTGTCTGCCACCACGCACTTGCTGAATTTTTGAGTGAATGACCAGTTTGAAGTCTTCGATGAACTTTATGGCTTTCTTCTTTTCAAGCCATAAATCATTCTGCCCCATTTCATATGACGTGTCATATAGAAATTGTCCAGCCTGCTCCGCCACATCGAGGTCACTGGATTCCTGTGGTGGAGTTGGTTTTGAGGCGGGTAGGGGTGACTTGCACTCCTCCGCCGCTGCCTGTGTTTCCGACTGTTTTTCCGGGGTTTTTAAGGGCGATCTCGGTGTTGAAGAGGCTGGTGGTGCTGGGGGGGGGGGTAACTTGCGTCCATTTTGATTCCTTTGGTTTGATTGCGGGTGGTGCTGTGGGGGTAACTTGTGTCCCTTTTGTTTCCTTTGGCTTGATTCCCTCTGGAGTTTTCATCCTACCATCAACAGTTGCATTTTGAGGTGTTGTTGTTGTTGTGGTTTTGTGGTAGGTGACGGTGTTTTGGTCGATGTTTCCTTGGGTTCCTTGGGAGGGGCAGGTTGCGTGGGTTGACTCTGCCTCTGTTGTGCGGAAGGCGTCTGTCTATAACGCTCCCACTGTGGATTTCTTCGTCCTCCCTGTCCCGGTCTTCTGTTGGGTATGGGTATATTCCTTTCCCCATGTACTTCTTTCAATGGGGTTTCTTCTTTCTTTTTCTTCCCAAAGAAGGAGAAGCGTTGTTCTCTTCTCTTGAGCCCGAAGGCTCCACCCTGTTGCGACTTCGAGGCCTAAGCCTTTCAGAGTGTTCAGGGCGTGCGCAGGGATTAGTAATTCCATCGCTAGCACTTTTGATACGTCTAGATACTTCTGTGTTCGCTGTCGACTGAATGTGGTACGACTGATGATGATACTTGTATTTAAGTCGTCCATGTACGACTATTTACCCCCAGTGCGTGCGAAGCAAGCACTGAGGGATTTAACTGTGTGCTAAGCACACTTATTTATTTTCGTCCACTGGGTTACATAGCTGCAACCCACTAAACGAGTTGCTGCGTGTATGGACGCTATTTTCGCACCGCTCCATCGCTACATGGTTTCCACACAGAGGGGGTTCAATGAAGGAGCGATATTTAGGGGTGCGTATATTTAATTTTGAATTTTGAATTTTAGATTTTTTTCCTGTTCATAGGAAGAGAACCAAAATGTTTACACGATTACTTAGTTGTTGCGTTGAGCCTGTCCGGGCGAAGCAAGGGACGGCTGGCTTCGTCTTCGCGTCCCAGGAGGCTCCGGGTGGTCCAGGGTTAATTAAATGTTTATTGTTTTGATGTTTTGGCCGAAAAGAAAGAAAAATATTGTTCTAGTGTTTGTTTATTGTAATCTTGCAAATTTTGAAATTTATATTTATACCATATGGCTGTGGTTATTGGTTAGTGATGTAGAAACAGAGAGGAACAACAACAAAAAGTTGAATTTATTTAGTTGAAGTTTATAATTTATACTTCGATTTCGAGATTTGCCACGTTGTGTAGCTGGGCCTGATGGTCCGGGATTTAGGACCACCTTATATTAGCTAATTTAATTGTTCAGGTTTTTGTTTCCTAAGATTTAGTTTAAATTCTTCTTATCTTACGTAATTTGCAAACAGTTAAGAAATTTAGTAACCGCCTTGTGCAGTTTGGGCCTGATGGTCTGGACTTGGAACCACCTTATACTATGATATTTACGTGGGATTTTATGTCTATCTATATCCTTGAGTTTTATTATCCAATTTGGTGCCACCTTGTGCGGCTGGGTCTGATGGTCAGGGTTTATGACCACCTTATAGTATTAATATTTTGGGGTTACAGTTATTATGTTTTATCTACAATCCCTATTTTATTTTTTCCCAATTAGATGCCACCTTGTGCGGCAGGGCCTGATAGTCAAGGTTTATGACCACCTTATTGTCTTGACAGTTTTGGGGTTGGAGTTATCTAGCTTCCGTTCTGATATGGTTATATGTTAGAAAGGTTAGGTTGGTTAAAAAAAAAGAAAAAAAAAAAAGGAATTTGTAAGCCTGCTTGTTATTAATGATTTAAACTTGATGTCCCAAACTCTATCTCAAGATTAGTCTTCCGGCCCTAGCAAGGATTCAGTCCTGGTATGCCTGTATGATTCCAGGCCCCAGTGCTTTGGGTAGCAGAAAATCCTGCGATCACTCCGACATTGAGGATGCACAGAGATTCCGCCCAGGTGTTTGTTAGTGTGAGACCTAGCACCTGTTTAAAAGCGTGACAGAAAATCTCGCATCAGACCAGAACCCAACCCATAAGACAGAAGTTTAGCTTAATTGCTCATTAGTAGGGGATATGGGTTGTTAGAGTATTAAATGAGTTAAGTAAAAAAAAAAAAGACAGAACAAAAAAGAAAAAAAAAAGTTACCTGTGCTGCGTACGGATTATGTTTTCTTTAATTTATATCCCCCGATCTTTTGTTTGAGTTTTGTATTTAAATTGTTTTTAATAGTTGTGTGATTACAGTCAGTTCAGTTGGATTTGATGTTTGACTAGACCCCAAATCTTATCCATGGGAGTGGAGATTCTCCATCCCCGGGGGGCCTGGATTGGGCCGCCTTTGCGACGTACCTGGGCCCCTAGTGGGCACGGCATACCAATCCCTTCCTCACTGGGTAGGGCCCCTCCTCTCCCGCCTTGGACTTGGGGTTTTGCCTTTGTATTTTAGTATTTTTCCTTTCTATGAGTTTTCTATTTAATATCCTTTATTGTGTATGGAGTGTTTATTATCCTATTTTTATATTTTGCCCCTTTTTCCTATTTCTGAAATGTACCCCACTATGTTTGTATACACCGATTTCATGTTTTTATTTCCTTCTTTGAGGAAATTCGGATAAGTAAGTGGGGATTTGAGCTTTGTTTGTTTTTCTTGGAATGTTTTTCTTTCGTTGTTGTATTTGGGGCAGATGTTAAAAACATGTTCCAATGTTTCAGGTGTGGGGCAGTTTGGGCAGTTTATTCCTGCTAGGTTTAGTCCCGACACATATTTTCCAAAGCTATTTGCTAATAGTGTTTTATCCGTTTTGATCCGGTTTATAATTTTGTAGTCGTACGGGTTTGCCAGGATTGGGTGTTCAATATTTCTATTGATTTGTTTCTGTAGATCGTACAGTCTACGTCCTTTAATAAATTTGTCCCATTCCGACTGCCATTTTTGATTAATTTTTTTCCTGATAATACTGTATATTTCTTGGACGCTATCGTCCAGTTCTTGTATTGTGGGCTCATTTAGTCTGTTCTTGGCTTCTTTATCGGCCCTCTCATTCCCAGTGATCTTTATATGAGAGGGCACCCACATAAATTCCACAGTATGGTGGTTTTGGTCTAAAATTTTAAGTTTAAAATTAACCTCTCGGAGTAAGTTTTCTCTGCTGGTGGAATTTCCAGATTCCAGGGAGCGCAGCACACTGACGGAGTCGCTAATGATAACTGTTTTTTGTTTTTTTGTTTCTAGAATCCATTCAATAGCTTGTTTGATGGCCCAGAATTCGGCTGAATAAATTGAACAGAGATCAGGTAGTCTCGCCCCCAGTGTAATACCCTCCCCTGGAATGACCACTGCTGCAGCAGTGCGTTCTGGGTCCGGGGATTTTGTGCCATCTGTATATATGGTGGTGAATCCCTCGTATCTGGTTACTATTTCTTCAAGGATTTTTGCCCTCATTTCCATTGGTTGGTCATTTTTGTTCTGGGGGGCTTATTTGTCCAGGGGGCGCTGTCTGGATATTTTATAATTTCCGCCTGGATATTTGGGATGTTTAATTCCTTCTTTAGTTCTTGTATTTTTTTCCCCTCCTGGTAGGTTTCTTAGCAGCTGGTGTCGGAATGGTTTGTTGCATTTATTTATGGCTTTTTGACTAAGATACGCCTTGTTGTGGACTGAGACCCTGGCATTGTATCTTAGGAGAAGCTCCTCCCGTCTCAGATTGAGGGGGTTTCCCCTGTTAAGATGTTTAACTCTTCCACGGAAATGTTCCGGAGAGCTCCGGTGCATATAATTAGGGCTTTGCGCTGGATTTTATCTAATTTTTTTAGGCTGTTGGGGCGAGCCGAGGCGTATGCTTGACATCCATAATCTAATTTCGACCTAATCAAGGTTTTATATAGGGTGAGGAGAGTTGCTTGGTCCGTCCCCCAATCGGAGCCTTTAAGGTTCCGGAGGAGGTTAAGGTCCTGTCCGCATCGAATCACTAATTCTTATAAATGTTTATCCCATGTCAGGTGCTCGTCAAAGAGCATACCTAGGAATTTGGCAGCTTTTTCGAACTTAATCATAACTCCGTTTAGATATAGTTTTGGAGGTTTCTGACGGATTTTTGTTTTTGGGGAGAATATGTCGCCTACCGTTTTACCGGGGGAGATTTTGAATCCCCACCTGTCAGCCCATCGACCGATCCTGTCCAGTCCCACCTGTAGTTTCCCGACCACAGCTTCGCTGTTAGGGTTTCCCGCATTCCAAATCCCGCTATCGTCGGCAAACTGAGATAGGTCCAGACAGGATGGGTCGATCGATTTCTCCAGATCATTTATCATGATATTAAAAAAGGTCGGACTCAGAACGCTCCCCTGGGGGGTGCCATTTTCGACATTGTGGCATTCTGAGTATTTGTTGTCGATCTTGATTTGTATGCTTCGACCTGTGAGAAATTCCGCTATCCACTTGTGCGTTCGGCCTGATATTCCGTAATGATTCAGTTTAGCTATCAACCCTTTGGTCCACATTAGGTCGTAGGCCTTCTCGAGATCTAGGAAGATCGCGATCAGGTTACGGTCCCTTTTCCTTTTGACATTGAATGCGAGTCTAATATTGGACTTCAGCCGCATTATCTGGTCCAATGTGGATCGTTTGTTACGGAAGCCGCTTTGATTGTGGGATAGCAGATTTTTGCTTTCCAAGTGGTATTTAACCCTATTGTTAATCATAGTCTCCATGACTTTACAGAGACTATTTGTTAGGGAGATGGGCCTGTATGAGTTTATGTCTGCCGGGCTCTTTCCGGGCTTCGGGATTGCGACCACTATCGCGTGTTTCCATTTTTTGGAATTTTTCCCGACCTCCATGAAGCATTCAGCATGCACAAAACCATCAAGGCCGTTTTTTCCGGGAGATATATATATATATATATATATATATATATATATATATATATATATATATATATATCGTACCCTAACGTGTCTTCCGCGGGTGCTGTAGATTTGTTTTTCCTGTTTAAGGCTTTTCTCCATTCATTTAAGTTACATTCCATATTTAAGGGGTTTGATTGGTCGCCCTTATCTGTGAACAAATGTGGGTGTTTTTCCTCTACCATTTTCGGTGCTTTTTAAAGTTTTCGGAGTGGTTTGAGTTGCTGCTCATGCTAGCAAAATGTTGGGCTAGTTTTTCGGCTTTTTCCAGATCAGTGGTAAGCCCTGCAAGTCTTGGGGACGTTCGTACTCCTTTTCCCCTAATTTTTTAAATTTTATTCCATACTTGTTTTGAGTTTGTTTTATAATTTAGTGATGAGCAGAATGACTTCCATAATGTTTGTTTTGCTTGTTTTATGGTGTTTTTAGTCTGTTGTTCCTTTTCTTTGTAGGCAAGAAAGACAATGGAGTTTTTGGTGTGTCTAAACCTATTTAAAGCTTTCTTTTTCTCCTTTATAGCTTGCTTACAGTCGTTATTTCACCATGGTACGGACTGTTTGCCGGCCCCTCCTCCCGCTTTCGGTATACAACGCTCAGCCGCTGATGACAGTGCATCTATGATATTTTGATTAAATGTGTCAGTGTCTTCACTGTACAGCTGAGCGTATGTAATCTCTTCACAGAGAGAACGGAACGGCCCCAGTCCGCCTTGTCATATCTCCATTTGGGAGTACTAGTTTTGTTGTTTTTATGTATTTTAGTGTGGATGGTGGTCCATATTGGGAAGTGATCACTCCCTAGGGTCCCTGATTGATCTACCTCCCAATCGGCGATTTCCGCGATCATGGGTGAGCATATGGTAAGATCAATGGCTGATATCTTCCCGTTCGTCGGGTTGATTATCGTGCCGTTTCCATCATTTAGGATAACCAAATTGGACGTCGAGGTCCCCTTCTCAATAATTGAGCCCCTCCGATCCAATTGGTTTCCTCCCCACTGTTCACTGTGGGCGTTGAAATCCCCACATATTATAAAATTGTCCCCTAAATTTTTAGTAATTTCTTTTAGGGTTTCTATTTCAGTATATTGATCCCCGCCTGGATCTTAGATATTAATTATGGTTAATGGAGCGTTACCTGTGTTTATTTTCTAACAAATGGGCACGGACTTGTGCATTTCTTTCGCGACTGATGCCATACAAGGCACGAATCAATTTGGCAGGAGGATGAGATTGAAAGGATGTCATCTCGAAGACTGTGAGAAAGAAATGACGCGGTGGATGTTTTTATAGTTTTTTTCTTTCAGAGAGTGGCCGAAGGGGACGTGTAAATGACGGGACCTCCTTCTTGACACCAATGGTGAAACCATTGGGTACGAAATCTCAAATGCTCGGGAGTGGTAGGTTTAAAGTCGATGAGTAAATACGCATGAGGTGTTTAAGTGGCATCGTCGTACGCATAATTCAGCCAAGGCATGCCTAACTGTTTGGCTAACACTTGCACTTGAGATTTGTCTCTGGGGCTTTTAAACAACACCACGTAATGAGCATTGAGACTGATGCTACGATGGGCTTTACTTTGTTGAAATAAATTTTGAGTAATGTAAATGATGCTGGCATTCCGATGATGTCCTTTTCGTGTAAACCAAAGTTTAATTTCTTCTTCGTCTTCTCCTAACATGTCGTCGAAGATGACCAGATGTGTTTGACTCACGTCCGACACGATCCCATCGTCTTCGCGAGGTATGCCTTCCACAAACGAAATGGCATCTCCTTGACTTTCACGAAGTAACGTGTAAGACGATTGCCACTCTTTGTAACACCACACGATGCGTTGAGGAGGACGATCGAACAGATGAGATTTGTGTTCGATCAAATGTTTGACAAATTCGGTTTTGCCTGAACCACTAGGTCCCGCAATCAACATGTTAAAAGGATGGCGCAGATACAAAGCTTCCCAACTGGGACGATCTAACTTTTCGTCGATCACTTTGACCACAGAAGAAGAAGAAGAGGCAGAGGAAGAAGATGTAGCCATGGCTGAGGTAGGAAGAATTTTGAGAACAATGCGCAAGACACAATACATTTATACGTTTCATACACGTTTAATGTTTTAAACAACAAACAAAAACATATTTACAAGTAATGAAGTACGAAAACGCATACAGCAAAAATGGTCAGGTACTAAGGCTACCACTAAATGAATCAAAGTTCTGTATAAACAAGTCAATCTACAACAACCCCAACACACTGGATGAATAGGTGTCCTACGAATGGAGTGCACAGGCACTGGTGGTATTCTGGTCTCTATGGTGGTGGTGGAAGAATGAAATGTCTCTGACGGAAAGGGTGTGTGTTCCTCAGGTGGTTGTATCGGTACGACAGAGTAGTCTTCTTTTTGTTGAGGTTCGAGTGTCATGGTGAACTTGGGTTCCAAATTCACTTTTGGTCTTGGAAAATTAGTAACGCGCCAGGTCCTTGGCAAACTGTGCCACTTCTTGTAGCCAAGCATCGAAACCAATACTTTTCCAGTCACGTACATCTTTCCAATCGTAAAGTTGTTTGTGTAACCAACTAGCGATGCACACTTCTTGAAACGAATGAAGGGTATATAAAGTTTGACTAATGTCTTCTTCACACGGAGGTACACAACTCGTGTTCATCACGAGTCTCAACACTTTGAGTATAATTTTTTTCGTGTGCCGATAAAGCGTGAATGGTCATGTTCTTGATGGTTCATCAAAATAATCCACAGCAAACACTGTTCCTCCCAAATAGTCAGTACAAACACTGTTCCTCCAAAATAGTCCACAACGAATGTCCTGGAAAACGAAATCCAAGAAAAGTAGTCACTAACACACACACACGGCATAACGTCCAAAATTCAATGGAAACAGTTCCTGTATCAGGTGTCTATAATCCTCTAAGGTCTGAACACGATCGTTAACTTCCTTCCACGGAATACGTTTCACAAGTGAAGACCACGGTCCTGGCATGGTTGGCTTTTATATCCAGGTTCGTATCTTTTGTGAAAGTCTACTCCAAGGTGTCTGTGATAGTCTCTTCCCAGAATCAGTCTTTTTATACTTTGGAAGTAAGCATAGTTTATAAATCGAGGAATGACTTTGAGTTTACGTTTCACTTGTATCTGGATCAACTCTCTGTAAATGCGTTCTCGCAGCTCCAAAGGCAAACCACGAATGTGTTCTTGTAAAGTATCCGACGTGGAAAGTGGCTCTCTTTTGTCTACTACACAACACCTGTGATAGTTTCTCCCCAGAATCAGGCTTCTTATAGGGTGGAAGTCGCGATAGTTTAAAAATCGAGGAATGACTTTGAGTTTGCGTTTCACTTGTATCTTGACCAATTCTCTGTAAATGCTGTTCTCGCAACTCCAAAGGTAAACCACGAATGTATTCTTCTAAAGTTTTTCGATATAGGTTACTATTTGGGACTGACATCCTACTCATCGTACCCGTACTCATCACCGACCAAAGGCAAGTATTGACAGCGCTGAGACCATCTGGCATGTTCCAAGTAAGCCGAGTCTTTATACTCCCATTCGTGAAGCGTCACACTGCAACTGAAACACTGAACTTTATCGCCTTCTCCCAAGTAGATAAATCCAGATCTGGTTAAAGCTTTGGAAGTAGGTCCTTGCAGATATTTAGGCCACTTATCTTGGAACGTCAGGTATCGCTTTTCAAACTTGGAATAGCCAGGCAAAGCCACAGGTAGTGTCAGTTCTTTACCCATGTAGGGATGGCATCCACAGGTAGGGACACGCTTAGCATCCCCAATAAAGAAGAAAGGTCGTCCTGCATCGCTAGTGGGACGGTAAGGCACACGCACGGCATCGCTTTCCATGGTCCCTGAGGAGGAGCTACAAGGTCGTGCTGCATCGCTAATGTCAAAGCGTACGGCATCCGTCTCGTCGCATGGCACCGCATCGCACTCCAGGTTGCGATGGCATTTGGAGTTCACAGTAGGTTCCTCGCTAGGTGGCAGTGTCGAGTTCGTCAGCATCGGTGCCTGTGTACTGATCTCTGCATTGAAGTTCACAGTTGATCCCTCACTCAGTGGTTGGGTGACATGAGTATTCATCTTCTTCTTTTTTCTTCTTCTTGCTCGGTCAACGTTGGGAGTCCTAATGAATGGTTAGGCTTAAAACTGGCTCCTTTTTTATACTGCAGGTCGGCGTGTCCGTACGGCAAAGTGGTGTGGTCTGGAAGTCTCATTCGTTTCTGGTTCACAATTTGGTAAACTTTTCCTACAGGTCGAGTGACGATTTGGTGATTGGGTAACCGTACGATCTTGTGAGGCTCTAACGTTTTCACTCGAAAGTCTTCCGCTTGTCCAGACAGCAAAGCATTTATCAAAACCTCAAAGTTCACCACTTGGCTGGTTCGATAGTTCAGGGTTAATCCGTTGACTTTGCATTTGGTGTGAAGTTGGCCTTGTCGGTCTCGGTATCGGTACCCGTAATTTTTAGGACCGCAGCTGGCAAAACTCAGAATCGTCTCTTGAGGGTGCTCGTCCGTCCAGTCTCCTAAACGATCTTCTTGGATGGTAGGGTGTGGGGCACCAGGGCGATGGATGTACATGCAAGTGTCAAAGTACAGGACACGATCTCCCAACACTTCTAAAGCTTCTTCGTACAATTTCAACCGAGCATGGGCTTTCACGTAGGCTGCAATGACAACGTTGCTAAACTTGTCGGGGTGTAAAAACTTGCATTATTCTTCGAAATTGACTAAGATCAAATCTTCACGGACGATTTCTACGTGTTTGACTAGTTTACTTTTGTTGTCCACCAGTTTAAAGTAGGTACTGGGATCTGTCAAGTATTCCGTCTTGGGCAAGATCGTACGTTGTGCCATTTTTCCCCACAAGCAATTCAACATGACTTTGGCAAACGATCTTCTTCCTTCGTTCTTTTCTACGTCTTCCAAAGTGATGCATTCGACGGCACGGTACTGTTCTTTGAATTGGACTTATTGTTTGAGTTTTAAAAATTGGTTGACGTACCCCTAGAAAATGCCTGGATGGGAAGTGTCGTCCTTTTGGTATTGTGCTGTGGTAGGAAAGTGCCAGATCTCGTACACTTTTAACAAGCGGTATCCTCGATCCAGAGCCTGAAACAATTCGGCGCTGACGCACGTTCCTGTCAAAGCGCGTTTTTCCTCCGTGTGGTGACAGGGGTGATCTTGGTTACATGTTTCGGCACACGTTCGACATAAAGGAAACATAAGTTTTCCTTGGCAATGATAAGGTAAGATAGGATGGTACAAGTTTGTCGGGTGTAAGACTTTGCATTTGATCAATCCTTCGTATTGACGAATGTGTTCCACGTCGATGTGTTCTGTCAAAATTGCAGGCTGTCCGGTAGGATATCGCTTGTATTTGCACACCCAAGGATACAAGGAACACACGTCGATGTATTTGATTTCTTCTCCACTTGATTCGTCTACGTCGTACAGCAAACGCGTGGCATTGGTTCGTCCTCCAAACAAACTGTGGCGTGGATCCAAAGGCTCGATGTCGACCACGTCGTAACTTTCGGCTATGCTCCTAAATTCAGGATCAGTTTTGAAACGTCGATAGTACTCGTGGTCCCACATTTCTACCACATGGTATCCTTGACTTTCTAACTTTAGCCGGCGTTAGGAGGTGCGTTCGTTCAAGTCTTCCATGGTGACTCCCGTGAGAGGATTTTTCATGTCTCGTTGAGGAAAACAGGTAGGGCATCCGTGAAACAAACAGCCCTGAAATTCGTACACCCTCTGAGGGTTTTCTAAATCCCAACCATCCACTGAAAGACTGCCTATTTTCTTTTCTCCTCCTCCGTTTCTGGCATGTTGTACCCATTTCTCTTCCTTTTGGCATAAGTAATAAACCCAACGCAAGGCAAGTATTGACGACTGGCAAAGAGAGACGTGTTCGAGTCTATGATGGCTAGTTCGTTCTCGGGCATGAAGTTTTTGGTGTACACTAAGATACAGGCTTAAGGTAGGGTGCATGCTTCCTTCAAAGGATCGACTTGTCCGTGATCTAGAAATAATTGTCGAAACTTTCCACAGCAACGGCGTAAAATGTCCACATCGGATCGACAATACTTCAGCATTTCATCTTGAAAGTCAAACGGTTCTGACTTGTAAGCGTGGTACCAAGCGTGAAAGGCTTCTCGGTGTTCGGTGTTCATTCCGTCGGGGTCGTAATAGTCAACGTCAGGCAAATGCGGTAGTACTTCTTGTTGTTTTTCTTCCGTATTGAAGAAGTGAGGAACATATCCTTTGGTCATTTCTGTCATACCAAATGTTTTAGGCATTCGACTCAAAGGCATGGTCAAATAACTCATGGAATCTTTGAATTGCACTTGTCCCACTTTCATGTAGATGAGTTTGGCTCCGTTCATGGTGACCGTGGGGCAGTCGGTACCTTATTGTGAATAATATTTTAACAAAAACTGTCCATCGCATCCCGAGAAATTGTGAGCCATAACGGTCGCATAGCGATGACAGTTCCCGTAACGTTGAATGTCCTCTTCGCTCCAAGCGTCGTCGGTAGAATCTAAAATCCATTCAGCAAACTCGGACAAAGTGTTGGGACCACGAAAGGTTTTTTCACGTCCTCTTGGAATCCTACTACAATGAGGACAGTGAACGTGAAATCGTTGTTGGATGCACTTCTCACAAGCCCTATGAGCAACGCAGAAATTGGGAATGTGAATGCCTGTTTCTTGCATGCATTCAAAATAAAAAAAGATGAAATCCACTTGGTTCTTGTTCTGATCAGCCTTTAATTCTTTCTTCAGTGTATTGTCGTACTTTTGAATGAAACATTGATGATCAAACTCCACGATCTGGTGACAAATGCGGAATCATTTCTTGCCGGTGCAAACGTGTCTCTTTGGGTCGTTGGTTCGAATCTGCTGTCCACACGTGGAGCACAATTTCAATAAGTCGCAAGCACTTTTCTGCTGGTGACCTTGTGTCCTGCGATGCTGTTCGTAGCAAGAGGGGCTGACATAGGTTCGTCGACACGTCGAGCAATGCACGTGTTTTTCAGGAAGGCATGGCTTGTCAGTTAAACAGCCCCGACATCGCTCTCCGCAATGAATGTGTTGCTCCCGATAATTAAATCTTGGTCACATTTCTCGCAGTAGTAAGAGTGACCCAGAAATCCTGTGATACAGGTGATGGCATCGAAATGTTCTTTGTGGTGATAGACGTGAATGTATTTTCCCTACTGGAAATCGGGGCCTCGAAACAGCAGAACTCCGCGAACTTCTTGAGGGTGTACTTTAAAGGTGTAGCGAGTTGCCAAGACGTCTTGAAGTTGTTGCATTTAAGAAATGCCACACACGGTCTCTTTGGGTATGCCTGCTTGTTGTAACATGAGTTCTGCTTCTTTTCGTTGTTGAGGTCTGTACGATCGTCGAATGTTCTTCCAGTCTCTGTTCCATTCTACGCTCTCGTTCTTGTCGGCATACGTTCGCCCCACCACGATGGCCCGAGCCAAGCACATCTGGTCCTGAGAATTGTCGATTTGGACGACACACTGTGCTTGGTACTGCGAAGGTCGTCCAGCAGTAACGCTTTCCTACTTCGTCCGCTACCTCGAGGAGGGGATACTTGAGTCATGTGAAGTGTAGCCTTTCCATCCGTCATGGTAAACTCTTCGTTGGATTGTTGAACGTGTTCGATTTTGGTCATGACTTTGGCTGGTGTTAATTCTGCCGGGGTGCTGAACTCGATCCAAACAGGCGACTTCAAACTGTCGTGATGGATGGATAGTCTCAATCGATCGTCCTCTTTGGCTCCGCATTGTCGTTTCAAGTTCTGTAACACAGAACCCCACAAATCGGTAATGAACCCGGCAGCTTTCTCGGGAGGCACTTCAGACTTGAATTCTTTAAAGTGGACGGTGTGAGTGTAAGCCGTAGTTTGAGATTTTCTAGAGGTTATTTTTTGCGTCTCTCGAATGCGATAGTAATTTTCGGGAGCCACGGTAGGACTTTCTTGGTGAGGGGTGTTAGATTCTTTGGGTTTGGTAGAAGGTTTGGTTTCAAGCTCACACATCTCCTCTTCGAAATCGCTAGCATGGACTTGAGCTAGCACTTCATCTAGTGGTGTTTCAGGGGGTACGGAAAGTCTCCGTCGCCGTGGTCTCTTCGTTTCTTCTTCTGTTTTCTCATGGATTGAGCGTGATCTTTTCATCTTGATGTCCAACTTGAATCTGATTGAGTTTTACATAGACTCTCTCCCTATATATAGAGAGACCTTCCTACCCTCATAATCACTATTCGTTATTCCACTTCAAACAGTGAAGATGGAAAAGTCAAGAAGCTATAATCTAATTCATGACTATGACAAATACAATAAGGCTATAGAAGACAGCAAATTTCAACGCTACTGCGCTCGAGATAACAGTCAAGATACTTGCTATATCTGCCACGAAAAAGGACATTGGGCTCCCTATTGTCGACAACGTCATCACCCAGGAAAAGAAAAGAGAGATAAAAGTCAAGATACTTGCTATATCTACCACGAAAAAGGACATTGGGCTCCAGAATGTCCACAACACCCAGGAAAAGAAAAAAGAGACAAAGGGAAAGATACCTGTTATCATCATCAAGAAAAAGAACATTGGTCTTCCGAGTGTCCTAAGAAAGAAGAGAACCCACCACAGAGGGAGGAAGCCGAAGGCTCTTCAACCCCAGAAGAAGAAGAACTCATCCCCGTCGTCAAGAAAGGCAAGAAAGCTAGACGACTGGAAGACAGTGAAGAAGAACCCTTGATCCCTGTGAAGAAATTCAAGAAAAAGATAGACAAACAGTGAACGATGAACTTTGAGTGTGGTGTTATGTTCATTGTGATTTTTTAAAAAGAGAATATACCAGAATGGAAAAAAGTAAGTGTCTTTTGGTTTTTTTGTTTTTAGAGTATGGACGCACGCACGCACTCACTCTTACACAAACCAAGGAATGGGATTTAAAGTTTTACTTGATTTGGGCAAATTGAATGATAATCTTTTCTTGGCAAATGGGTGGCCCTGAAAAGGACCGTTGGGGTGTTTGTTTAAAAAAAAAACTGATGGACTGGACATGCTGAGCTTCAACTGTCTCAATCCCTTTCCACGGCCAAGTCCTATTCCTCCTTCTGCTGCTGCTGCTTTGGTGGTAGTAGTAGTGAATGGTGGTGGTGGTGGTGGTAGCATCTCAGTAGTAGTTGTGATGGGTTTAGAATGTTTCGCCCGTGATGGTCTCTTTCTCTTAGGTTGTGTTAAAGAAATCTGATACATGTTTCTCAGATTTTTTAACTCCGCTAAAATGTCTTGTCTTCTCACTCCCTTTCTTCTGTTCTTCACACTTCTCCTCTTCTAACTTTCTTATTTCTTCTTCTTGTTTTCTTCTTTCCTCTTGTTACTGAAGAAAAACTTTTTCGGCTTCTCTTTGACGTTGTAAAAAAATTTCCAATTCTTCTTGTTGCCTCTTTTTAAAATCATCCATGACAAGCAAAGAGGGTGGTGGTACAGCAGTCGTTGTTTCAGGCAAACATTCTTGAGAGGAGGACAGAAAATCTAAATTAAAATCTTCCAGTTGAAAGTTCACCACGGCATTCGCTGCTGTCGTCGTACTCTCACTCCGAACATAAGCACTTTCCGTTGTCGCAGGCTCACCCCAATACATGCTCTTCGTAGTCTCCGTCATACTTATGCCGCCCAAGGTAAAACCCTACGAACGCTGATGCCTTTATACTCAAGATGACGTCACCCCCCCCTCTTCCGATTGGAAGAAAAACCTACCCGGTTGTAACGCTCCTTTGGATTGGTAGTTCATTTCGATTCGTTTCAATCCGATCTTAGGCTATATATATATATATATATATATCACCGCCTGTGTCATAGAACTTCACCGTTTCTCAAGATGTATACCTCAGTGGAATCATCGAACCTAGTATCGGGAATGCTCTTCAATCCAGACTTCCCGATGTATGTCAAAGCCTCATGGGCCATTACTAAGATCACCACTACAACGATATGGAAAAGAAGAATCTATATCGAAAGACAAGGCTGTCTGAAGCGAGTCCTTCTCTACGGTCCTGAAGTCCGTCGAAGTTTAAGAAGAAGAAGGCTCTACATGAGATGTCACCTATGTTAACTTGATTGGTTAACAAACTCCAACGGCCCTTTTCAGGGCCACCCCAGTTATCTAGAAAAGATTATTTTTTTCATTATTGCTTTTCCACAAAAACAATTGTGTGTATGTGTGCCTGTGTGTTTTCCCTCCCTGTTCCATTCCCGTACGGGTCTGTAGAGGCCCCCCATGTTCCATTACGTACGGGCCTGTAGAGGCCCACGCCTGTTCCACTCCCGTATATGGGCCTGTAGAGGCCCAACCTGTTAAATTCCCGTACGGGCCTCAAGTGACACCCTCCATGTTAATTTCCCGTACGGGCCCAGAGAGGCCCTCCGCGGACCTATTTACCCACCCTATACTACTCACTTGATTTAAAATTATTCGCTGAAAAAGTTGAAGTTAAAAGAAAAGCCTTAAAGTGGCATTGAAATTGCAATAATAGTCACTTACATCGTTTTGGTATTTTTGAACAGTCGAGCTAGACAACACAAAAGGTTAAATTTCCACCACTACCACAACCAATTCCACCGTCATTACCATCATCACCACCAATAACAAAAACGACGACAGCATTTACAAGAGGAAAAAACCTGTAAAAAACTCAATCGGAGTCATATTGCCATTGTGATCTAATTAAAGAAGTCAAGATGCTAGAGGGTTATTCCTGTATAAATCTTCCACCGATATATACGTCATTTAACCATTTGTATTGCATGAATGAAATTGCTGATATCAGGAACAATTGTACAACAAATACAATGACAATAGCAAATCAAGTACAATTGCAATAATAATAATAATAATTAGAACAACGTCATCTAAAGGGACCTTAGCATACATGTTGAGATCATTCTGATAGATATCACATAAACCTGCTCTTATTTGAAGATACCAACTCCTATTCCTACTATCTGTATAGCAAATTTAAGAAGCGCGTCAAACGATAAGTTGCCTTTGCTTCCTAATGACGTATCCCAAGTATGAACCAAACCTATTTAATCTGATGGGGAGAATGGTGTTCTAGCTATCTTGAAAGCAGAAGACAACGAGTGATACTTTTGGGTGTGTTTTCAGAGTGAAGGTGTATAGAGCTGGTGTGCCCCAAGGATCCGTTTTAGGTCCCTTACTTTTCTTGATATACATAAATGACATTGTATATGATATACACTCCAATATGAGTATTTATGCAGATGATACAAGTCTCTTTATAATCGTAGACAATCGTGTCGTAACCGCTCATACCCTTAACAATGACATGGAAAGAATTTCTCGGGGAGGGGGGGGGGGGGCAAATAATTGGCTTGTATCTTTCAACCCTTCTAAAACTGAATCCATGACAATTTCTAGGAACATTAATAAACCTTTTCATCCACCACTGTATATGCTCAACCATAGGATTAAGGAAGTTGACGCGCACAAACATCTTGGAGTATTTCTCTCGAATCACTGCTCATGGCACAAACAAATAGACTATGTAACGGAAAAGGCTTGGCCAAGAATTATTGTAATGCGTAAACTCAAATTCCAACTCGACAGGAAATCTTTAGAACTATATATATCTTTTATATAACCTATTCTGGAATATGGTAATGTGGTTTGGGACAACTGCATATTACTCGAGAAAAGAAATCTCGACAAAATGCTAAATGAGGCAGTCAAATTATTATTGGTGCAGCATAATTAGTATTTATTCAAGCGCTACACCGAGAAATAGGACGGGAAACTCTTGAATCAAGCCGACAAAAACACATACTTAAACTCTTGTATAAAATGGCAACTGGTTCAAGCCCTCCCTATCTCACATCTCCGATTCCACCAGCTTTTAGTGATATTACTCGTTGTAATTCACGTAATGTAAACACTTTCCAAATAGTACAAGCTAGAACAAGTCTTTATTACAACTTGTTTCTTCCTTCGGTCATTCCAGAATATCTCTTGCAATAATCCAGGTTCGCAAAATAAAATAAACAAAAATCAAAGTCAAGATAGTTGATATGTGGCAAATTACTTAGTATTTACTATATTGCCATCTGTACCCGTCTTGACTACCTCAGTCCCTATCACTTTATGCATGAAAGCATAAACGAAAATGTGATATGACATTTAAATCCCTTTTTTATTTCCTATTTCCATTTTTTGTTTGTTAAATAACCTAACTAATCTCAAGCAAATATGACATAGGACGTACCAAATGCACTTGAAACCAAAGTGAACATAAACTGCAATACTGTACTACACTTTACTTTGCAACAAGGTCTCATTTCAAAATGGATGTAATCAGCTATGCTATAAGAAAATTGTGTTAATTTGTTGATTTACGCTAATCTAGGTAAAACAATCTCTGTTGTAATATACATATGTGGTAATAATCTTCGATATATTTCAAAGTACCATCTGATGAATATTGGATATATTGCGCTTTCTTTTGTAATTACTGAATATTATTTTAAAGAGCCTTGCCCAATGTGAAAATGTAAATAATACAATTTTAAGAACGATTTAAACATATGTGAATGTAAATTGTAACCAACAATATGCAGACATTACATGTTTTTGCTTTTGTCCTCCATGGCGCGGAATATTTATATATACTTAATTTTCTATTCTTAATAAATACTAATCATCTCTTCTAAATTTCTACATGCATCGATGCTAACGAGGGCAGAATAATATATCACCATGCGATGGATCTGAATTGTTAGTCTGAGCCGGTTTGTGACAAACATGTACTTGACACTGGACTCTTCTTTACGGAAATTTGAAATCTCATGAAATGAGGTCAAACTATTAAATATGTTTATTCATCTATCTTCGTATTTGTGATTTAGGTGTGTCCCTTTATTAATCTAAATCGTATGTTTATATGTATGTGTGCATCGATGGATGGGTACATGAAGACTCGCGGTGGTGCAGGTGGTTAAGGCATTGGACTGGTGCCCAGAAGTATGCGGGTTTGATTTACACGATCAGATCATCCCGACTGGCTACCGTTGTGTTTCACTGAGTCGGGAACTTTGTTTTACTTGCCTCGGCAAGATATTAACTTCAAAGTATTATTGTGCCTTAAAACACCCACAAAAGTAGTAAACCTATGTATATATGATTACATATACGAACGCACATATGTTTATATGTATAGAAACACCTTAAATCGGCCAAGCATCTAACAATTATTTCCCCTTTGTAGCTAAAACAGTCAATATTGCTTTACAATCGATTCTGGAGGCAAATTTATACAACCAATTTGAATATACATTTTTTCGAATTTTTCAAAAGGACGAAATAAAAACAGGCACAGTTGAAGAATGGATCAAGTCAGGCAGGAACTGGGCGAATAAATAATGTAAACGAGAACGTCGATAATCAGATTGCTCTCCTTTAGGTAGTGTCTCTTTTACTTAAAATGTTTGTCGCTACAATATAATTTCCACCTTTATAATTAAGATATATTGGTACTACAATGAATAAACATAGACTTTGCATATTCAGTTACTGATTGGACGAACTCAGTATAGCTTTATTTATGACGCTGCACAACTTGTATATAATATATGTTTGTTCGTTTCTTCGTTTGCTTGCTTTGTAGACGAGAAAGAATCGGAATTGAATCAATAGTTGAAATTCTGTTTCAACCTTGATCGTATGGAAAAACAGTACTAGAGGACAAAAATGGCAAACATTGTAAGATTTTCATTATTTCAGGCACCCACAATAGTTTTCATAATATCACAACACCGGAAGGAGACCGACAGTTCTTCCTACGGGATACAGACGCTCTTGTCTGGATGGAAATGTACCCGTTAAATATATCACATGCGTGAGAAAAATACTTTTATCTCGCATTCGTGCTGATGTAGAAGAGGGAAATCATAGTAGCAAAAACAAAATCGTAGCCTTCTCAATATAATCATTCGAAATCGAGAGACAATTAGAGTGAGTCCTTTCCAAGAACTCCAATCGCTTATAGTTATTGTTTGTTATATTAATCGCCCTTGTGATATTGTCAGTTATATTTTGAGCCATCATTCTGTATGAAAAATCTCTAGCAGGATTGTGTTGTATGCAATCTTTAATTGTATGCAAAAGTTCAGACCATATGTTTTATGAATGTTATATGTCTTATCTTTATCTTGTATTTTTTATATATTATACAGAATTTTAAGATCTGTACTTTTTATATTTTATCTTGTTGTAGTTCATATTTTACATGGATTTGGAAGGCTTTATGTTCCAAAATGTTTGTGCAATTCATTTTTGCATTATTCGAAATTTAACTTGTTTTTGGCAGCATGAAGTCTCTATTCTGCTGAGGTTTTGTAAATCGCTTCTACATACATTCATAAGGTCAGTGTTTAGAAACGCGGCATTGTTGCATTTATCAGATTATATTCCGGACAAAAAGTGTACACGTGACTTGATAGGGTAGTGTCTCTCCTACATCCCTACCTCACACCGGCCTGAACTACGCTTAGGATGATTTGACCCAAAACATTCATGGAATGTATTCATTATTATAAGTGTTCCTAATTTCTTCCCCAGTGGTAATGATATTTAGATTTACTTCTAGCTTCTTCTGAACCTAAGTTACTTTAGCACAATTACTCTCACGTGTGAGTTAGGATTTCATTGAAATTGTTTCTCATAATCTTGGTCATACTGCGATTAGAATTTCGAAATTAAGATTAATTTAAGTGGGCGTTGCGATCTTAAACTTGGCATGTGCACAAATCAGACATATTCAATTTGAAGTAAAACCATTCTATAGCGTTGAACAAAATAGCCAAACTTTATCTATATTTAGATTTCAGTGCTGACACGTTTTTTTCTTAAAGGACATGAATGTTAATTCATTGCTTTCTCCCTATCTGAGATTATTGCGATGATGCGTGTTTTACGGCTGAATTATGTTCTGTATTTACACTGCCTGTTTTTAAAGAAGGAACAATAATATTATATGTAACTACCTGCGAAATTTATTATTATTATTATTATTTTAACTCTTGCCCATTATCTCGCTACACCATGCTCTTGACATACTTCTTTTGTACCTCCATGCATAACTTAACTGGGAGATATTCTGTATCGTACATTTAGATGATGGCGTTGAATTTTCGCCTCGCATGGTGTCCGTCCTTTGTTCCCAGTCTGGAATTAGGTCAAAACAATTTGTTTCTCTGCGTGATAGGCACGATAATCCCTTCTTTGATTTCTGTCATACAACTTTGTTGGGCTGATGGCAGCATAACATGCATATGTAGTTTACCCGTTTTAAGACCGTTTATTAATTCTATTTTCTTTCTTTCTTCTATTTGTTATCCTTTATTTGTTTGCCCGTCATTCAAACATGTAGAATTGCTCTTGCGATTTTGTGTTTAGTGTTTGTTTTGTGGATGTAAATCGTTTCTTCCCCTGCTCTAAATGTAGCGAATTTAATATTGTATGCATACTAAAGGTGCAATCGACTCTTTGCAATAACCAAAATTCTATGAATTACACAAAGGGTTGTAACAAGTTTATATTGTGTAAGGGTTGAATACAGGACAAATTAGTGCTTATATTGGTAAGATTTATTGTCTGATCAATCTGTATAAGATCGTAACATATTATCAAACAGGAATCAAGAACACAGGAATTTCGTCTAAGCAGTATTTTGTGTACCCATCTTTGACGTTGTTTCTCAATCTGTATTCCATCTATTATGTAAGAGTTTGTATCATCCCCACTTATTAGGAAAGTTTTTCTTTGGGCCACATGTATTATTATGAAAGGTTTGGTCATCCAGCAAGATGTATTTGCGGCCTCCCTTGCGGAGGTGTCACTCCTTGCAATGTGTTGATTACATCGCTGGGGCGCGAGAGGGGTACCGGGTTCGAACTACAAAGGAGGCTGGAAGCAAAAACAACTCTTCAATTGAAAAGAGACGTAGCAACTTTTATTAAAATAAAACATTCCCAAATAAAAACTACATAGGAAGATATATATTCTAAATACAAGAATACACGTATAATTGATATATTGATTCTAAGCTTGCTGACTTCATACATTTATTTGATTTCTGTATTTTTGAATTCCGATGTAAATTACTAAATATTGAATAAACCCAAGATGGCCGAAATAACTTAAAATATAGTAAAACTTAATATTTCGAACTACGACCAAAATAAATATCATGTATCATGTTTTCGCAACCCAAAGATATTTTATTTCTAAATTAATTATCAGACGCATGAAGTTGGCAGTAAATCATTTTTCCAATAATTCGACATTATAATTTCAGTAGAAAATTCACACAATTACAATTCATATAAATTCCTACTAAAAATCTACACAATTATAATATATATAAATTACGAATAAAAAATCTTCACAATCCAAAAAAGAATATAATTTACAATTAAATATTAGGAATAAAAACATATAATGTTCCAAGAGAGAAAGAAAAATACCTTCCAGCACCTAAAAAAATCTTACAAAAAGTCTTTTAAAATATGATAAAACAATTTTCTCTTACCTGCAAGCACAAACAACTCTTCAAATGTAGAAAGAGACGTAGCAACTATTTTCTCAAGGCGCGCAGCGCCTTATATCCAGTTCTTGGTCAAGGAATGCGCATCTCAATCTATATAAGGTCATGAGTTTAGGCGATACAGGCTAAACCGAGGTCTCCAGCCACGAGATTTTCACGAGACTCTCATACAACGCATTCCCATTTCCAAAAATGGTTACAGGTTAGTTGAACTACGCTCCTTACACGAAGGTTGTTGAGCTGGTCAGGTGAAGGTGTTGAATTACATAGACGTGAAAGAATTTTTGCTACCATCAGCATTTTGCCTTTACAATATCCCACCTGTGTATTGTCAGAAAAATCTCACTCCTACCATAAAATATCAATGCTGTACACTTTTGTACTATAATGTTTTAGAGAACTCAAGCGCTAAAAATTCTGTTTTATTAAAAATTATAAACATTTGAATTATAAAAGAAAACTTACTCTTTATAAAAATTCCTTAAAAATTCATCGATTAAAGAATTATAAAATTTGAATTATAAAAATTTGAGTTATAAAAATTTCTTGAGAATTCTATCATAACACATCTACAAAGTTATAAGCATCATGTCCATCATCACTTGTATTTCAGATCTGCTAGAATGTTCAGATGGTGTCATGTTTCATGTTACCACATCTGTTGTTTCAACAAATGTGTGGGAGCCTTTGTTTCACTACGGATGAAATTGGCATCTGTCGTTATCACTGATCCTCCCTCTGAGGGCGGGTTCAACAGTGGATCTGTTGTCTGAAGTGACGTTACATCTTTAGATGTACCTGAATTGGTTATTGTAGTTGGCTGTGCAAAGTCTGATGTCACTATTGTCGTTTGCTCTATTTTTGATGCCGCATCCGGGTCGTTATTATTTGGAGGTACGGTTGTAATAGGGCTACCATACGTCACTGCTGCGGTTCCTTTAAACAAAGAAAAAAAGATTGATTGGTAATTTATTAAAGGCGGTGATAATGCCAATTAAAACCAAATGTAAATACAAATTTCAATGCAATTCATGCTTATTACAGTCTACTTTACATTTAAAAAATAATTAAGATAAGAGACAAATTGTTTAGATGTTAAATTAAATGCTGGCATTGCCCTATATTGTTTACTTGCTGGATTTTACAGTCGGAACAGTTATCAGCTTGAGCATATATCGGCTTAATTCCAAATATCCTTTTATTACTTTATCTTAATAAATTAATTTGTCGAAGCTTGGGAGACCTAGATGATCAAGGGTGCAAACCAACTGGATTGGTTTCAAGCAGGTGGACGACCGTGGATCATGCAACTGAACTGGCTCGTGCCTTCATACAACCCTACCTAGTGTGGATTAGAAGGGAAGGAATAATGTGGAAGAACGGGTCTATTCTATTCACCATAGAGCCCCATTCTGACTCTGGTACCAGATGGGGGTTTGCCAACCTATGTACGTCTCCGAAAAGAGTAATCGAAAAGACAGGCGTTTGGGCTGGCATGGGTAATCAGTCGCAGAACCAACTATTGGATCCTGTCAAGTCCGTGGGAGTTAGGAGGACTGGTCATCATTGGCACCAAATGGACAATGGCATTGGCGGTTACCTTAGTGTAGACTATCGGTTGGTCTCCCGAGACCTACGGTATTAAACTGCTGGGTTTCCATAAGCTGTGGCCACATTATCCCCCTATTTGCGTTTTTGTTGTTATTTCAGAATTATTGCTAGTAGTAGGGTTGCCCCAGGTCGGCTGTTAATGACTATGGTGACAGTAATGTAGGTTATCTAAGTACTTATTGCGCGGGCGGAGGAGATCATACTGGGTAGAAAATGTTAGTCTACCATTAACCTGGATCAGTTTCTATTACTACTTCTCCTGTTTCATTGTTAGAACTACGTTTGTGTAAACACTACTATTGCTACTAATGTTAGTACTATTTTCCAAATACTAATACCTCTACTGCGCCAAGACTGCAACTACTATTACTACTACTGCATTGCATTGTGAATACTATTTCTACATAGATTACAACTATAACTGCTCGTCAGCATTGTTACTAATACTTCTTCAAGCAGTACCACTGTTACTGAAACTGCTAATAAAATACCGCTACCTTCGTTGGATATAGTTTCAAAATATATACGAAAAAATGCTACTCACCTAAAACAGTTGCTACAATCACCAAGGCTACAGTATTTGTCCACATTTCTTTTCTATTTTTCACTGCTATGGCTTTGTCTTTCAGTTTTCCTTTCGCATCAACGTTCTAAATAGACGTAATCTTCCAATCAATCTGTGGCATAAAAATATAAACAATTAAGTTCTCATTCGAATCTGACATGTTTAACATATATCTTGCATTTACATATATTATGCTTTACTCTTTTATTATCGGACTAGGTTATTGCTGGTAGATATATATTCTGGGGTTCATTACATGCCTGTTAGGGCAAATAGCGATGCAATCTCACTCATTCGTCTCTACGTAAGTAGTTTTACTTAATAAAATGTACCCGTATACTTCTGTATTACAAGCTTTGCACAATTACATGGCGCAATGTCTCAGTTGGAGTATACTTCCAAACATGTATTTGAACTTTGAACCGGTTTTTAATTTTGTCAATTCTGTAGCAGCTGATTCGGGTTATCAAAATTTAGATATGACTGGAGGCGAAAGTCTCTGAACATATACGCACAGAAGTGAAATTTGCTATCTGGAATATTTCCTATCTTTTCTAAATGAGTTTTTAGGACGTTTAAATAACAAAACAGAGATACGTATCGTGAATATTGACATGTTCATGGCGATGACAATCAAGCTCATTATAAGTCAGTCGAACATAATTAATCATAAGGTGTATTGCTATAGGTCTCGTATCCTGTCCTCTGTAACGTCATATGTATCTTTTGGCGATATCAGAAGCCATATATAATCCTAATAAAAATATGCTCTTTATTTCTGCATACAAATATTGGCATCCAAAGTGGATTGATCTAGCTTATATTGAACTGCATCACCAGCTATGAATATAAACCATACCTGATTACCTTAGTTGCAAAGATTCATATCTGGTAAACAATGCATTCTTTTTGAATAGCTTTCAAGAAGATGAAAGTTTTCGTACTATTTGATACAATTGAATCTTATGACTGCGACGAAAAATGCTTTACTTGAGACCTTTCAATAATGTCAGCTTTTTGTCGGTCGCCACTTGACACCACCATATACAATTAGATTTAAAACTGAATCTAAACACGGCTGAATACACCACATACACGCCAACTCTTTTGTGCTACATAGTATACGTTGGAATTTAAGGAATTAAGTCATAATACAAATATTCATATCTGTGTCTCTCTATCTCTGTATGTCTCTGTCTGCCTGTCTCTCTGTCTCTCTCTCTGTCTCTCTCTCTCTCTATATATATATATTTGTATGTATAAAGTGGGTCTTCCAATTTGAAGTAGCGAATATCTTGTTGTCACTCAAAGCTTGCATTTGGGCAAACGTTCAAGTTGTTGAATTCTTGACATCCGGTGAGCAAAGGACGTTATTCAAATATTGACAGATGTACATAAAGTGTGAAATAATGTTTAAAATGTATGAATACAATGCATCTCTTAATAGATTCAATCAAAGTCATTGCAATGTTAACTTGTGAGTAAACTTTGCGAAGAGCAACTCTTGTGTTCATATTAAATATAGATCATTGAACTTTTGGTCTAAATTCCTAATCATAACAAACAAATATGTCGGTATACAACGTATTTGCAACAGAAGAAAAGAAGTGTATTACGTACAAAACAAGTACTTGTAGAAACAATGTATAATGAAACACAAGCTTGACTTATATGAGAAACATTGCCTATTTGCGCCAAAATCCAACCTCAGTAAATTTATGAAGGTAGAGAAAAAGCAAATATTATACACTGAGTTATATTGTAAGAACAAAGAAAAATGATTCATCATTAATGATACGAGGAAAAACGTTGAGTCAGTACTGTAAACTGCAGATTCGAACGTCATGAACAGTCAGTGATCTCCCCAGAAATGTTCGATAGCATCGGGGACGCGTGTTTGGGTCATAAAATGTTTTACAAAGTGCACGTTAAGGTCATAAAAGTGAAACAAATTAATATCAATGAAATAAAAAGAAGTGAATATATTTACATAGTATTTTTATTTACCTAGGTTATAACAGTAACAACAATGCATATCTCATTTATTTCTTAATTTAAATAAATGATATTCGTCTTTTCTTCATTTCACCATATAAATTGACTGCAACATCACAATTAAAGTCTTTTAAGGATTGTCCTTCAGTACTGATTGTCATCAGGTAGTTCATTACCCTCTGTGACAACCTGTTCCTTAAAACACTCTTAATTCTATTCATTGAGGAGAATGACCTTTCACAATCTGAAAAAAATGGAACATAAAATTTATTAATGGATGTAGATAAAAGAGACAAATATACCTGAATCCTAATTAAGTTAATTACCATGGACAAATTCTTCCGGCACAATTTACACAGCATATCTGCAAAATATATATGTAATTACATAGTCTTATTTTCAAGAATTTGATATAGACTGGGTGGAATAAACTTTTGAGGTCATGAATTCACTGAATAATAAGTAAGAATATGGATGAAATTATTTTAGTTATATTTATAAAGGAATACTTTTTATTTATTTTTTTCAAAAGAGGTAAAACTGGAAGATAAAAATGGTTCCATTTATTACTTGGATAGACAGAAAAGAGAAATTAATAGGGCAGCACTCACTTAAGTTAGCAATATGGAAAACTTACCAATCGATCCAGCAATTTCCACCCAAGGGAATAACGTCTTCCATTCATTATTAAATCCCGTCCTTCGTTTCTTGATATCATTCTTTTGGAAATCATGCTGGTGCTATCGGAATCAGAATCACTGCCACTATTCGTGAAGCTAATTTCTGATTGTCGTAACCAGGCCAACATGGGGCTAGCCGGGCGCTGGGTAATTTTTCGTTTCTTGGAAGGTGGTGTGTTCATTTTTCACAATAATTTGTAATTTAATCGGTGTAACTGCTTTGGCTGTTAATGAAAACGACTGACATATATATAACACACTACAAGTACACTCCATTGTTGCTGGCCAATCACGTGACTAGGTGCAGACGAAACCCTCACAAAAGGTCGCGCACAATGGATAATGGTTAAGTGAGTGAGCAATTATCATGGATTATCTTAATAAAATACCCCAGAAGAGGTAAGAACAGGTGTCATTTGAGTGGGGCTTTGAATTAGGTGACAGGATGTTTGTTTAACAGATTAATTTTATAAGGGTAGTGGAAAACATCAAAGCGTAGCGGCACAAGAGCATAGCGTAGCGGCAGGTTCTAAAGTGTCGGGGTTATCGGAGTTTGAAACAATAGCGTAATGGGCCCGCTACGGTAAAAGGCCCTCGGGAGAACACTGACAGTATTACATACTATAATAAATGTAAAACCCCAATCAAATGCAGAAGAAGGAAACAAACAGTTACATTAACTAATGTTTTACTTCTTATGAAACGTGTGTACAAATTGACTCTCCTGAAGGAAATTAAGAGGAAATTGCACTTACCTGACACAAGTCACCAGCACCGTCGCAACTTTATTTGAGCAAAGGGTGCAAAGCTAGCTCTGGCACCGGCTTTTATGGAGGAAATTCCCGCATGGCTTGTACCAAACAATAATCATATCCGAGTACTATGGCAAATTCGCAACCAATCGGAGCATTTCTTGTAATTTTAGGGAGTGTTTCTAACGAGGAAATACAATAACTTTTTCATTTCTTTGAGTGCAGTGGGGTTGGCGTAGGCTGTCAACAAAATTAGTTTAATTTCCCCCGGGTGGCGATTTGAAAATAAAGGTATAATCGGGCTTTTACAAGATTATCCGTACATTGATATGGGTTTTTCACTGAATTGCCTTAACAAAAGGGCTTAAATTGCGTCTGAGTCATTAAGTAGGTACTGTTGCACAATCACTACTTTTAAAAAAAATTCCTCTTTTCATTAAAACAAAATCTCACTCACGAGAAACACCTGACATGTTTTTGCTTGGAGTTCCCTTTAGAGGATTACGTAAAACTACTGAAACATAGTGATAACAATTGTGAGATATATTGTCCCATTCAAAGAATGTAGAATTAGAATGCTTTATTGAGTAATTTAGGCTTCTGACCCATAATACAAGAGATTATTGCGATGATGCGTGTTTTACGGCTGAATTATGTTCTGTATTTACACTGCCTGTTTTTAAAGAAGGAACAATAACATATGTAACTGCCTGCGAAATTTATTATTATTATTATTATTATTATTTTAGCTCTTGCCCATTATCTCGCTACACCATGCTCTTGACATACTTCTTTTGTACCTCCATGCATAACTTAACTGGGAGATAATCTGTATCGTACATTTAGATGATGGCGTTGAATTTTCGCCTCGCATGGTGTCCGTCCTTTGTTCCCAGTCTGGAATTAGGTCAAAACACTTTGTTTCTCTGCGTGATAGGCACGATAATCCCTTCTTTGATTTCTGTCATACAACTTTGTTGGACTGATGGCAGCATAACATGTATATGTAGTTTACCCGTTTTAAGACCGTTTATTAATTCTATTTTCTTTCTTTCTTCTATTTGTTATCCTTTATTTGTTTGCCCGTCATTCAAACATGTAGAATTGCTCTTGCGATTTTGTGTTTAGTGTTTGTTTTGTGGATGTAAATTGTTTCTTCTCCTGCTCTAAATGTAGCGAATGTAATATTGTATGCATACTAAAGGTGCAATCGACTCTTTGCAATAACCAAAATTCTATGAATTACACAAAGGGTTGTAACAAGTTTATATTGTGTAAGGGTTGAATACAGGACAAATTAGTGCTTATATTGGTAAGATTTATTGTCTGATCAATCTGTATAAGATCGTAACATATTATCAAACAGGAATCAAGAACACAGGAATTTCGTCTAAGCAGTATTTTGTGTACCCATCTTTGACGTTGTTTCTCAATCTGTATTCCATCTACAAAGTTATAAGCATCATATCCATCATCACTTGTATTTCAGACCCGCTAGAATGTTCAGATGGTGTCATGTTTCATGTTACCACATCTGTTGTTTCAACAAATGTGTGGGAGCCTTTGTTTCACTACGGATGACATTGGCATCTGTCGTTATCACTGATCCTCCCTCTGAGGGAAATTTCAACAGTGGATCTGTTGTCTGAAGTGACGTTACATCTTTAGATGTACCTGAATTGGTTATTGTAGTTGGCTGTGCAAAGTCTGATGTCACTATTGTCGTTTGCTCTATTTTTGATGCCGCATCCGTGTCGTTATTATTTGGAGGTACGGTTGTAATAGGACTACTATACGTCACTGCTGCGGTTCCTTTAAACAAAGAAAAAAAGACTGATTGGTAATTTATTAAAGGCGGTGATAATGCCAATTAAAACCAAATGTAAATACAAATTTCAATGCAATTCATACTTATTACAGTCTACTTTACATTTAAAAAATAATTAAGATAAGAGACAAATGTTTTAGATGTTAAATTAAATACTGGCATTGCCCTATATTGTTTACTTGCTGGATTTTACAGTCGGAACAGTTATCAGCATGAGCATATATTGGATTAATTCCAAATATCCTTTTATTACTTTATCTTAATAAAATAATTTGTCAAACCTTGGGAGACCTATATGATCAAGGGTGCAAACCAACTGGATTGGTTTCAAGCAGGTGGACGACCGTGGATCATGCATTCATACAACCCTACTGAGAGTTAGGAGGACTGGTCATCATTGGCACCAAATGGACAATGGCATTGGCGGTTACCTTAGTGTAGACTATCGGTTGGTCTCCCGAGATCTACGGTATTAAACTGCTGGGTTTCCATAAGCTGTGGCCACATTATCCCCCTATTTGCGTTTTTGTTGTTATTTCAGAATTATTACTAGTAGTAGGGTTGCCCCAGGTCGGCTGTTAATGACTATGGTGACAGTAATGTAGGTTGTCTAAGTACTTATTGCGCGGGCGGAGGAGATCATACTGGGTAGAAAATGTTAGTCTACCATTAACCTGGATCAGTTTCTATTACTACTTCTCCTGTTTCATTGTTAGAACTACGTTTGCGTAAACACTACTACTGCTACAACTACCACTACAATGTTAGTAGCACTTTCCAAACGCTAATACCTCTACTGTGCAAAGACTGCAACAACTATTACTACTACTGCATTGTGAATACTACTTCTACAGAGATTTTAACGATAACTGCTCTTGTCAGCATTGTTACTAATACTTCTTCAAGCAGTACCACTGTTACTACAACCGCTAATAAAATACCGCTACCATCGTTGGATATAGTATCAAAATATATACGAAAAAATGCTACTCGCCTAAAACAGTTGCTACAATCACCAAGGCTACAGTATTTGTCCACATTTCTTTTCTAATTTTCACTGCTACGGCTTTGTCTTTCAGTTTTCCTTTTGCCCCAACGTTCTAAATAGACGTAATCTTCCAATCAATCTGTGGCATAAAAATATAACAAATTAAGTTCTCATTTGAATCTGACATGTTTAACATGTATCTTTTATTTACATATATTATGGTTTACTCTTTTATTATCAGACTAGGTTATTGCTGGTAGATATATATTCCGGGGTTCATTACATGCCCGTCAGAGCAAATAGCGATGCAAGCTCGCTCTTTCGTCTCTACATAAGCAGTTTTATTTATTAAAATGTACTCGAATACTTCTGTATTACAAGCTTTGCTCAATTACATGGCGCAATGTCTTAGTTGGAGTATGCCTCCAAACATGTATTTGAACTTTGAACAGGTTTTTAATTTTGTCAATTTAGTAACAGTCGATTCGGGATATCAAAATTTAGATTGACTGGAGGCGAAAGTCTCCGAAGATAATATGCACAGAAGTGAAATTTGCTATCTGGAATATTTCCTATCTTTTCTAAACGAGTTTTTAAGACGTTCAAGTAACAAAACAGATCCGTATCGTGAATATTGATATTTTCATGGTGATGAAAATCAAGCTCATTATAAGTTAGTCGTACATAATTAATCATAAGATGTATTGCTATATGTATCGTAACCTGTTCTCTGTAACGTCATTTGGCGACATCATAAGCCATATACAACCCTAGTAAAAAATATGCTCTTTATTTTTGCACAATTTTTTTTTTCCATCCAAAGTGGATTGATCTAGCTTATATTGAACTGCATACCTGATTACCTTAGTTGTAAAGGTTCATATCGGATAAACAAGGCAATCCTTTTGAATAGCTTTCAAGGAGATGAGTGGGGTGGGGTTTGCGTAGGTTGTCAACATTTTGATTTTCTTCGGGGGACGACTTGAACAAAAGGGCTTTAATTGCGTCTGTGCCATTAAGCAGATGCTATTTGGATAATGACTACCTTAGCATCAATAAGGAGACGGTTCCTCTTTTGAATGAAAAAAATCTCCTTCGCGATAAATATGTCATGTTTTTACTTGAAGTTCCATTAAAAGCATAACGTGAAATTACTGAAACGTATCGATAAAGTTTGTGAGAAACATTTCCCATAGAATGATATAGAAATACTGACAAATATCGTGCACTAAGTGTTCTGTATTCTAAACGCATTATATTGAATAATGGCAATTTTCTGCTCCCTTTTTATAATTATTGTATCTCATTTTATTTTTTGATTGATTTTTTTTGTCTTGGTGTGTTATTTAAGATAAAATCCAAAGTCTTATACATGCATTATGTTTATTAATTTCTATTTCATACCAAAAAGCGACCTTTTAACATGATCTGCTGTTGAAAATTGCAGACAAAATGCTCAGTTTAGCAACTTGAGACAATAAATTAGATATGAGCGCAGTCTTGCTTCATACTGAAATTTCAACGGACTGTACTTCTTATGAGCAAACATCGGGAAATAACGTTAAACTTGTACCTAAAAACTATTTTTTTTAATCACAAGTTTTACTGTTGGCATTTTGTTGTTTGTTGCGCTGTCTCTACGTCTGCCTGACTGCTCGTAAAGAAATATAACTATTTCTACCGCGTCTAATTCTATTCATACCAGAATTGTATTATTAAAAATTCAACAAATCAAGTTACCTTGCGCGCATGGCTCAAATTGTTTGGAGAGACGCCACCGGGGATTGAGAAAAAAAGATTAAACAGAGATGGCGTCTATATTAATTAGCATTTTTTTTAACGTCCCTGAACATTACTTATTTATCCCAGAAAAGATGCCATAACTAATAGAAAGATAAATATATGTAGTATTTCTTACAAATAAAGCATAACACAAGTATTTAATGTTTAATATTCAATTATGTTAAGGCTCAACTCGTCTATGAGGGGAAAATTTACAACATGTACAGAGATACACACAGCCGTCCTGAAATAAAACTAGCCGTAATCTATAGAGTAAGAACAAATTCAAGGCAGATTTAAGAACATTGTATTCACTTGAGCTCTTCCAATTGAAGAATATTGCCTTTAAATCATTGGGGCCTGTATGGTACTGTAGTTCGGTGGGGGAGTACAACAAAAGGATCGTCTTCAAATGTACTCTAAAATATACACTGTGTCTGACGTATAGGAAATATGTATACTTCATGTGTGAATGAAACCTATAAAAACAAAAATATAGGCAAAATATTACAATGGGGAATAAAGAGTAACACATAAACCAGCAAGACAGTAAGCCAATGTATATGTTGTACCTTTCAATCGAGAGCGTCCACCAGCCACGCCGAAGAACGTGGTTCGTATCCCACAAGGGAATGTTAACCTTTTTTCATCTAACGTGTTTAGATGCAACAAATAACTCCAATCTGCATCATTTGTAACTTACAGGTTCAAAGATATGTTTAATTAATTGATTGATGTTCACAAACGAGTCCAACGATATAAAATAGTTGGGATGGTTAGTAAATAGAATAGTTAGGGGGTATTTTCTAACAAAGTAGTGGGGGTGGATCTGGGACCTATTCGGTATTCGAAATTGCTGCCTGTCCAGCAGCACAACACGAGCTACTTTCAGAGTGGACCATATACTTTTTTTTACGGATTTAACACTTTGTTTCAATGGTTATTGGCCCAAGTCCAGGAGATTACAAAATGTTAATAGTCTGCTTTGATCTCTTTTTTTATTTTTTGCATATATCACCAGACGTGATTTCATTGTTTGGAATAAGGTAATATTTACAATGGATGCAGCATTTTATTTTATGCGCGGGCAAGAGAGAGAGAGAGGTGGGGGGACAGCTCTCATTGGAAAACTAGTGTACATGAATAGTATTACAAATATTGACCTGTACAGACATTCGACTTAAATCTATCGCGATCAGTGCTCTCGACCGTTAAGTACAGGTGGCATATCTGTAGGACTTTGATGGATTGGATTGTTGGCAGCGTTGATGACTGATTAAAGTTTTAAATATACATGTATCCGGTGTGGTGCACATTTTGCAGGCGAAATATATAATGTATCTTCGAACTTTCATTGTACTATATTTGCGTGTAATGCCTTGTCTTGAGAAAAATGATTTGGAGATTTTTTTTGTCTTCTGTTATATGTTCTATTACACGTGCCAGATGTATGCACAAAACTACCTAATTGATATTATCAAAACCTCTTTTGTAGTCTTCACAATTTCATTAAAAGTTTTGAATCAAGATATTTTTCTTTCTTATTTCCTTTTCATTAACTGTCTGTGACGAAGAATAATGATACCAATTTGCTGTATGTTAGCAGAGGCTGAGTGTAAACGAGAGTCTCAAGAAATTTTTCTCATCATATGTAACAGATTTTGAAAGTGTTGTTTAATGTTTAGCTATTATTTATCACCAATTTACCAATCCTTTGAAATCAATATGAATCGAATGCAAAATGAATAAAACGAGTTATGCATACTTTTTTTAATGCCGCGAGTATATTTGTCAGATGTGGCATTGAAGTTGTTACATGTAACAACATTGTGCGTGTACATCTGTCTGTACATGTCTCTGCAATCATGGGATAGATATTTTTGAAGCTGATTATAACGGCGACGTGTTTGAATGAAAAGTGAGAGTCATTGAATTTTTCTGCTGTTGTGTCATACGACAAACAATCCAAGTTATGACATAGGTGATTTAAATCTTAAACGTTGCATTTTTCTCTATATTTATAACTGTTTTAAACAAGCAATACTAATGTGTAGAAGCAACAAATATTACATCTGCTTTCGTATCATGTGGGCTATTAGGTCAAAGGTATATCAACTTTTGTTGCTGTTCAAGCTTAAGCTCTGTGTTCAAATTAGAAGAAATTGATTCTTCATAAATTCTAGACAACATAAAGATCAATCCCTAGAATCCTAGGCATCACTCAAATGGTTAGTTCAGACCCACTTGTAGAACATCATATTGTCTGGAACCCAAGAAAACTAACTTAAAACTCACAAAAGTCCAAGTTCGCTCCCGCATCCCTGCTAGTTCTCTCAACTAAAATAATCATTTATTTCAAATTCACTTTTTAAAAACAATTCGTCTTTGGAATTGTAACGAGTTTTTTATTTCTACTCGCCAGACATTTTTCTAAGCCATGTAAGTTTGAAAGTATAAATAAAGTTGATTACAAGTAGACTGATCATTTGTATTCACTTTTACAGCAATATTTCTTTTCATTTTGCCTCCCGACTTATTCCGCTAAAATCCCATAACATGATGCATTTCATTAATGCAGAAAGTCCTTGTACATCTTAGGTCAAGTAAATACATGATTAATTTGAGATATATATATATATATATATATATATATATATATATATATATATATATATATATATATATATATATATATATATATATACATATATACATATACACACACATTATAATAGTTCTGTCTTCATAAATTGTGTTAAAGACCGTATATTCCAATAAACAGAAAGATTCGTGTTCCACTGTATAAAATGTTATTTAATGTGCTAAGTTTTACATCTGTAATTAAAGGCTATAATCTTCGAATCAGTTGGATATAGGCTAAAGGAATGTTTTTAACAATAATTTTGGAATGTCAGAATAGGTAACCAGCATTACAAATTGAGCCGGATTATCTCCATTTGATTTATACAAATCATTTCACTTTGTTCAACATTTAATTTTGTCTTTTAAAGTACAGATGCATTTGCTAATTAACTCTTTCTCGAATCATGTTGCTCTTGACCAAACTTTCACTATTTTTTTAAAAAATATCTTCTTGCTTTTTTTTTCTTGCCAAGTGTGTTACCGGTTATTTATTCACATTGATTCCCTCCTGTCAGTGTATTTCCTCTGCAAATGGATCGTTTTCCTGTTGATAATGGGATCTTTTCTTAAAAGATACATATTACGCAACATCTAGCAAATGTCGAATCAATTAGTTTTCATCGTGCTTCGTACTGATATATATATATATATAGATGTTTCGGATTTTCACCTGAAAACACATCCTGTAATTATCATTTACCTTATTCGATTTCAACTATTTCATATCCATATCCAAATCTTGTGTCTTCTTGCACTATTTTAAGCCTTGATTGATGCCTTCTACACATACAAAAAAATTAATTTATTCTTAAGCAAATAATCAGTATAATCCTCTATTCAATGCTTGAATTCATCAGTGGGTGGAACATTCATCTTTATACTAGTCCAGCTATTGAAACAAATGAAGTCTTAACAGTGAATCTAAATATCAGAATTATTAGGAATAAAGTTGATGAACTATAATAATTCCACATAATTTGCTTTACTGAAACTCGATGATACCGTTGCGGACAAAACACTACAATGGGAGGGCTTCCCAAAAATTTCGGAAGGATAGAAACCAGTTTGGGGTGGTGTGACTATTTTTCTCAACGAAAACACACACTGCTAAGAAGACATGAAGTTGAATATATTGGCTTGTTGATGATTTGATTACAGCTGTTTTTTAAAAGTAAATTAATTTTACTATGCACTGTATACTTGCATCCAAACTAAAGTATTGAATTTTGGGTTACCTTTTCGTCCACTGTTGATGCGGCGAGCGATTTAACTTTGTATATAATTATAAAGAGTTCTCTAAATGTCGACCTTCTTAGGTCAATGAACAGTAAACTGTACGATCTCTTAGTGCAAAGCAATCGCGATTAAATTAATCAGTAATCATACCTGGTGTCATTAGTAGTGTTGGTATAATCGTAGTAGCAGTGGTACTGTTTTCACATCTTCAAATGAAAAGAACATAAAGTACGTTTTCGTTTCATAAAATGTTTATCTGTGTAGTTAATTCCTATATAAGTTATGCCCTTATTGCCTAAAGAAAAAGTGATGTGCATGGCTGAAATGTATTCAAACACTCATTTCCAGAAATATGCATTGTTTATATCCGATATAATTATTTTTTGAAGAACGAATATATTGAAGATATAACTGAAGTAGTAAATCCATATATGGCATTGTTGAGAGCATTCACGCTCAAGCTTCGAAACAACTCTTTACAAATTGTATCCGACTTTTATTAGACCCTTGTTGGAATATGCCAGTTTTGTTTTAAAGTGTTGAAATGAGGTGAATTAAATTAATATAGAGCCTGAAACCCCGAAGTGATTTTTAATTTATTCTTGGACATGCTATTGCATACTTTTGTCAGAATTTGCAAAGGTATTGTCAATTGTTTGTTTTTTCCCACAATCAACTAGTTCAAAACCATTGACTTTGGAGGAATTAACAGATTTAGCAGCGTATGGGACAGGATGTGAATATCTGCCGCTAAAGTCTTACCATGTCGTGTATGGCATTGTAAAGCTGGCCGTAGTTCTGGAGCAATAGCTATAACAAGATTTACTAGATGGCCACCATGGCGGCCATAGTGAACGTAAGAGCGACACCGCGTAATTTAGACCGAACTAACCCCATATCAGATATGAGTGTAAAGTGTGACAACTGTCCTCGTAGTGCTAAACGAGGAGTAGTGGCAACAAGATTTCTCTACTGGCAATTATATTCAATGTCTTCTAACCAGTACTGTTTGTACAAGGAACCACATGAAATATGGAGAGATTGTCTTCTAGCACGATAAGACCATTTAAATATTACGCAAGATACGTTTGTAAAGCTTCAGAACGATCCTACACGATATTTAGGTACAGTAGGAGTCTACTTTTATTAGATGATGGATACCCTTCCAGTTATACTAAATATCAGACACGTGATTATACTAAATATCAGAAGCACGTAATTTAAAAGTCTGAAAACGTTCAATTTAAAATAAAAGGCCTAAAGTGGCAATTAAATTGCGAGGCAAAACTCAGTCATATTTGCCACTGATCTAATCAGAGTAGTAAATATGCTGAAGGGTTATTTCTTTATCAGTCTTCCTCCGATTTGTATACATCATTTAACCATTTGTATCTCATGAATCAAACTGTTGACATCAGGAATAATTTTACGACAATTACAATGACAACAGCAAGATCAAGTATAATTGCAATAATAATAATGAAAATAATAATCATAATAATAATTACAACAACCAGGTCACCTAAAAAGACCTTCGCCTAAATGTTAAGACCACTCTGATCTGAAGCTACTAAATATTGTTCCTAAGGTCGGTAGATCCGGTCAAATGAATGCGACTAAAGATATGTTGCCATTGCTTCCTAATGAGGTATCCGAAGTATGAACTGAACCTAATTAGGCTCAGGTTGGCGAAGGGTTTGAGAAACAGAAGTGACTGTGCAACCTTAGTATAAACTCTAATGATAATCTCAACTGTCTGAGGATTTGACACCAAGGACAATACAGTAAACGACTTAGTCGCTACTATGAATTGTCATATAACATAATGATGTATTAACACAATCTATCAACTAATTGAGTAAACAAAAGCAAATATAAGCCCTTAATTAAATCAATATACGTCACATTCATCCCAAGATCAAATGAGCATATGTGCCAGGGAATACATTTTCCTCCTTTTACATGAAACGAAATTAACAGAATCCATCCAGCTAGTTCCAATGAAATACGCCCATAAACCAATTGAAAATCTGGAATAAGACCAATGGCATATCCTTTTATCGATGAATTTGACCCAAGACAAATTACCGGGGTTAGCGGTGTTTTACAGAATTGTATTTGCACTGTAATACGACATTCGAAGTATCTACATACTGGTCTGAGCCAGTATCATGCTTGTTGACATTGAAAGTTTCCCTTTAAATAAAAAATATTACTAAAAATAAAACTGGCATTGTTAAAAACAGATCGGCGCAATTTGTACAAACATGTTATGACAGGATGTTTTCTGTGAAAATTAGTTAAATTCTGGTCAAACGTTTTTGAGGACAATTTTTTTAAAGGATTTGTATTCTCTTTAGCGACAGTTTTATTTTGTGTAACAAAGGCGTCATCTGCACAAATCTCAAATGACTCCATGCTATATTGTTTTCATTCCAATTTGGTCAAATTGCACAATTTTCTTCTATTTTTTTGACAGCAGACATATGATCGCTGGTTGGCATCATTTGTCAAATTTTCAAAGCCGTCATTCCAGGATGTTTTCTGTCCCATTTCATAAAATTCTTTTAAATGTATTTTGAAAATTATTGTTTAAAGGTTTTCTTACCTTTACCGACAGCAGCTACATTTGTTGACAATCGGCATCGTTTATACAAAACTAAAAGGGCTCAATGTCCTACTGTTCGATCGAGGATCGTTATCATGTGCTGGTCTATACTGATCATTTGTACAAATTTGAATAACCTACATGCCAGAGTGCTTACTGCCAAATTAAGTCAAATTCTGTTTGGCACAATGAGAAGTTGTTTAAAGGTCTTTCAATAGTTCGTAAAGCCAGATACATCTGATGGCAGTTGGCATGATTTAAACAACACTGAAAGGTCTCAATGACAGTTCTCTGCCATGTATGGTTGAAACTGGTAGTGCAGTAGTTAATCAGAAAGCATTTAAAATGCAAATTCTTGATGAATGTTACATGCTTTTCTATTTTGTAACGGCTTTCATATTTGGCGGCTGTACCGTATGATTTGTATGAAATTAAATGGCATTTATATAACAAAACGCTTTTCCAAATCTTTTCCAATTATATCCTAAGTTTTTTTGAGAAAAAGTCATTGAAAGGTACTATTTTTAGTAATGGCGGTCATATTTGATGGCGGATTGCCATCATTTGTACAAATCCGAATGGCCTTTATGCACGATTTTCGTCAATTTAGGTTAAATTCTGGTCAGCGGTTTTGAGAACATATGGTTTAAAGTTTGATATGTTTAGTAATGGCGGCCATATTTGATGATGATCGTCATTATTAGTATAAAATTTAAAGGCCTTTATTCCAGAATACTTTCCATTAAATATGGTCAGATTCTGTCGAGTGGTTTTATATAAAATGTTTACATGTTTTTGTATTTTTTGTAAAGACAAACATAAAAATGGCTAACTTGAAACAGACTTAAGTCTATCTGATAATATGGTGTTATGTGGCATAAGTCTGACTCCCTGTACAATTTAGAATAAATCATGAAACATCCAATATATAAAACAGTTTTATCACATCAAACAGAACGGATAGCAATATAAGAATAATCAGAGCTTAGGAAAACCACTGTTCCTCTCGTCCTGAGAGTACAAATTGGCTGGACCGAGTAAAACTTTCCTACGTACTCCTCCCTGGGCCGTGTAGAGGATTATTCGCATCTTGAGAATAAATACGAGTACATTTTCTACCCTTAACAAGGGCAAAAGTTCAACATCGTTTAACATTTGGCATGTGTCAGTTATAACTAACCTATGTCTAATCTGCCTATTTGTTGTCAGTCTAGAACATGTTGCAAAGGAATCGACTTCGTTTTTTTTACACAGGCACTGGATGTAAGCTTGATACTAAAATGGGTAAATATTCGGAACATATGTTGCATTTTCACATTTAACCATTGATTTCTGAATGCTGTTTGCATTTACAGCGACATAAAAAATGTTGCCAACTTACATTCGAAATGAATGTTTTAAGTGTCTCAGCCGATTCCCACCAACTTTCACACAATGCATACTGTTGTAATCTATTTATAAAGCAGATAATGTTGAGAAAACAGCTGATTGGTCAAAATCTAACTGTCGTAACGACCTAGAAATCTTTCTTTTTATGGCGCCTGTTTGTAGCTCTCTGGAACGGAGACTTGACAAAAATGGATCATTTAGTACGAAAGTTGGTGGAAATTGAGTGTTAGAATTCTTATTTCAAATGCAAGTTACCAACATTTTTCTGTGAAAAGTAATTACATACTTTTATAAATATATACTGGCGTCTTTACTTTGGCGTGACAGTAATTATAAAGCTGCAGAATCTTGAAAATACGGGTGATCTGGGACAAGCATAACAAATGTCTGACCAAACGAAAATCATAAAGTGTTGGCATTCTCTATCTCTTGATTTCTCCCATATCAAACTGTTAAAGATGTCTGATAGCTCGTTGAAAAGGAAAATTATGACACCTAGATCACTGAAACATTTTACTGAAAACGGGAATACCACTAAGAAATCAAGGAATAAATTTTCAAATTTACTTACCTCTACAGCTGAAGATTGCTTCTGTAAAGTGGACAGCTTCGTGACAAAACTCGTCTGGATTGTGACTATACAGAGATAATTTGGGGCTAAAAGTACCCTGGTTATGGTCAAATCCACGGCCAAGGAACTTGAGATAATCGGGTTTCTCTCCGTGGGCACTTAGTCCGTGCAGCAATTGGTGAACTGAACTCAGCATTTTGAAATAGCTAAGGCTGAAATTATACACCCCCGGTTAACGCTGAACGCTACAACGAAAAATATGTACATTTTCTTTGATATATTATACAAAGGTATATAAGCACACACAATTTAGTGTCAATAGGCTCTAGCAGAAGAAGAGGAGGAGTAGCAGCAGGAAGATGACAAATTGAAAATTTATAATAAACGCACTTTGTGATGAAAAGATGAAGAACAACATATAATGAAGATGAAGCAGAAAATAATCCTTCTAATCCATGGGGAAAAAATGAACATGTTCAGAATACCAAACACATTTAATGACCATGTCAGAAAGATAAGTGTGTGTGTGTGTGTGTGTGAGAGAGAGAGAGAGAGAGAGAGAGAGAGAGAGAGAGAGAGAGAGAGAGAGAGAGAGAGAGAGAGAGAGAGCTTCTGATCCAGGGTAAAATAAACTTGAACCCTTCGTTATAAAAAACACACACAAAGAGAAGGATATATTGTAATTGTTTACAGGCAACTGTACTAGTTTGGCGACACTCCATTATATATGTATCTTTGACCACTTCATTCAGATTAGACCTTTAAATAATGTTCAAATGAAATATTTATAGATGAACATTCTGTAGGTGAACTTCAACATTAAAACTGAGTTCACCTCACGTATACAATGATAATGAAACAGTAAACTTAATCACGATTGTCGAAAAGCTGTTCTCGAACTAAACAATAATATAAGTGAATTTAAGTAGCTACAAACTAACATTTACATGATTTACTTTAGAAACGTCTTAAATGAAAAGAAATAATACAAATATTTCTTTAATTCTGGTAACAAAGATAAAATATATTATTGATTAGTGGCATGAAGCGTCCAAGAAGATTTGAACACCGCTCAATATGCCGTTTGATTACGTTTGCAAGCAAATGTAGATTATATATATTTATATATATAAATTTGTGACTACATCACAACTTTGAATATATATATATATATATATATATATATATATATATATATATATATATATATATATATATATATATATATATATATATATATATATATACATACATATATATACATATATATCATAGTCAAAGAGAGAGAGAGAATCTTGGCCTTGTAAACAAAAAGCACTCAGTTTCATTCTTCTTTAAATTTTACAAATGTTTCTCATTTCAATACTGTATTTTAAGTATTAATCATTGCTAATTTCAAAGAATGTTTTTTCTTTCAAAATTTATTTTTCATCTAAATGGACATCACGCTACCTTTTTACAGGCATATGTTCTAAGACGCATAAACTTAAAGTTTTGCGTCCCGTATCCCCGGGTTTGCGTAACCATATATCACCTATTAATAACTAACAAAGAGTGGGACTATTTAGGGAGTTTTAAGTCAAAGCTAATCAAAATCTGTATCTTCCAGCGATAATGTTGATATTTCTAAACATCTCGTATCAAGCTGAATTTCGACCGATCAAACTCCTCAGTGAAACATATTACAGAATATTCCATACATATTGAAGAAATACTCGTAATATAATTCATAATACACGTTCAATTTTGTTCAGCCAAAACGCAAGAGTGTGTAATACAGTGGTCCATTCCACGACTATATATTTTCAAACTGTTGCTAGGTAATGATTGAAAACCATACTAACACTGTGTTCAAAATGTACATCAACACCGGTTTTCTGCACTTTTGCGAAAAGAGGTGCAGATGATCAAGGTTGGGTGAACACACATTTTGGAGACAAAGAGCAAAAATGTTAAACATCCTTTAGGTATTTGTCATTTATAACCATTTTTCACTTAAAGGATTATAGAAAATTACGATACAAATATTACCAAACTTGGACTCAACTGGGTGTCCTGTAGTACCATGCTTCTGATTTTGTGTGTCGCATTGATGCAAGACGGGACGAATTGTTTTCCGTCCGAATTGCGCGAAATTTCCACTATCTGTTACAAATATGTCTCAAAAAAGTTATAAACATTTTGTAAAGAAAACAGTTGGTTGTACAGAAACTACCATGCTAGTTAGTATGTGGGGTTATCTCGGTTCTGGCGATTGGTCAATTTCGCATCAATGAATAAGTAGCCAATAACGCCTATCGCGTCAATTGCAGACTCTAAATCATGCAAGTACATTTTGTTTGTTGTGGTTTTATTGGTTGTAACTGCACATTCAACACATTATTGGCTATATCAAGCTGAGGAAATCGGAGCTAAGTGACTTTCCCAAGAACACACCGTGGCAGTATCCAACCAGTGACCCTTGGATTACGCGTTTGAGCACAGAGAAAGCAATGTTGGAGTAGCTCTATCCCTTGCAATAATCCAGGTTTGCAAAATAAAATTAACAACAACAAAAAAAGTCCAAGATGGTTTTTATGTGGCAAGTTATTTAGTATTTAACATATTGTCAAGTATACCCGTCCTGACTACTTCATTTCCGAACACTTTTTGCATGAAAACGATAACATGGTTTTTAATCAACAAAATTGTGATATATGACTTTTGGCCGAGTTTTTTTAACATTAATAATTTAATGCAAATATGTCATTGGTCCTACTAAATACACTTGAAACCATAGATCGCAATACTGCACAACGCTTTCCTTTGCAACAAGGTCTCATTTCAAAATAGAAATATACAGTTATGCCAAAACAAACTCCGGTTAATTTTTTAATTTACTTTAACCAAACTAAAACAATCTTTGTTGTAATATAATATGTGGTAATAATCTTAGAGATATTTGAAAATACCATCTGATCAATATTGGATGTATTGCACTTTCTTTTGTAATTACTGAAGTATATTTTTAAGAGCCTTGCCCAATTTTGGAAATGTAAATAATTACATGATATAAGGACGAACAATTTTTAAAAAAAATGTTTGAATATAAATTGTAACTAACAATATGTTGACATGATATATTTTGCTCTTGTCCTTTACGGCGCGGAAAATGTATGCATAGTTATTTTTATTTCCTAATAAATAATACCCTTTTTTATTCTAAAATTCTACATGCATCGATGCTAACGAGAGCAGAATAATATATCACCGTGTGATGGGGCTTAATTTGTTAGTCTGAGGCAGTTTGTTACAAACATGTACTTCACACGAAGCTCTTATGTAAGGAAAATATAAATGTCACGAAATGAGGTCAGGCTTTTTAATTTATCTGTTTATCTATATGTCTCCGTATTTGAGATTAATCCGTGTACTTCAATCTGTATATTTATTATTCTAAATTGTATGTATGTATATATGCACAAATGTATGCATGCATAGATAGATGTAGAACCACGGTGGTGCAGGTGATTAAGGCCTTGGACTGGTGCCAAGAAGGATGCGGGTTTGATTCCCACCATCAGTTCAGTCCTAATTGACTACCATGGTGGGTTTTTTTTTAGCCGGACACTTTGTTTTCCTTGCCTCGGCACTATATAAACTTGAAAGTGTTACCGAGTTTTAAAACACCTGCAAAAGTATATATATGTATGTATGTATGTATGTATGTATGTATGTATGTATGTATGTATGTATGTATGTATGATTGATCAGGGGTGCTGGGGAGGGGTAGCACCTCTGACAAGGGAACATGTCGTGCTCCTCATAGTAGTTCGCCTGCTTTGGTCCCCACCTGACACCCAACTCTCACCTGTGACTCCGAGCAGCTGTATGCATGCGACAGCGGCCACACCCCGGCACACCACTTTGACAGACGGGCTAAACCAGGTGACAGTAGCCGACGGGACTCAAACCCTCGGTGAATTAAGGACTTGTCTACCCATGCGAAGACAGCTCCGGCAGACTGGACAGATGAGATCACCAGGAAGATCCAACGGCCGGAAAGGCGGCTCTGCGACGTTTTTGTGGAGAGCGCAGGGCATGACAAGGCACTGAAGATGTCATGGCCATCCACTGCAGCCAAGGAGGTCTCCAGCCGTGACGACTCATCCTACCACTGGACCTGGGCTTCTGAGGCCGAAAGAGTGGGACTGCCCCCATGCAATGACTTTCCCACTTTAAAGTCTTTTTACGCACAGGTTTTCTGTGTAATTTCTCTTTTCTTCCTCAAGCCCTGTGGCGATGGGGGCGCGACAAAGCATCAGGTGGAGATGACCACTGGCAGTCGTAGTCACAATCCTGCACGCAGGCGACCCTTGGAATAGTGGCCAGCCTCTTTAGGACAGCACTGCCCACCCTAACTGAGGTAGGGGGTTAGAAAAGGTGCCCCAAACACTGCCTGCCCTACAGCATCTGGCCAGCTAATCGCGGCTGGCAAATCACCCCAAAGTGGTCGAATAACTACAAAGAAAAAACAAAAATGTCTCACTCTGGGAGCCTGGAACGTCCGAACACTTTTGGACAGCGACACCACCACAAGACCTGAGAAAAGGACAGCCCTTACCTCAAAGGAACTGGCTCGTTAACGCATCAATATTGTTGCATTAAGTGAAACAAGGCTCGTGGATAAGGGTATGCTGCAATAAGCCGGAGGAGGATACACTTTTTCTGGAAGGGAAAAGCCGGAACCGAGGTAAGGCTGCACGGAGTGGGGCTTGCTATCAGAACTAGTCTAATAAAGGACATCCCAACCCTCCCAGTTGGCATCAACGAGCGCGCTTCCCCCGGAACAAGTCACGTCATGCGACCATCATTAGTGCCTACGCTCCTACCCTATCTCACCCAGAAGAAGAAAAAGAACAGTTCTATGGAGACTTAGACCAACTTATTAAGTCTACACCCACCAGTGACAAACTGATTGTGCTGGGAGACTTCAGCGCCAGAGTTTGATAAACCAACAGCGACTGGAAGGGAGTTCTTGGCCCACACGGCGTAGGGAAGCTGAACAGCAATGGTTTGCTCCTCCTGAGCAAATGTGCTGAGTACATGCTGTGCATCACCAACACTGTATTCCGGCAAGCTGACAGGTACAAAACAACCTGAATGCATCCAAGGTACAACAGTGGCATCTGATTGATTACGTCATTGTCAGACAGAGGGTCCTGCAGGACGTCAGAATCACGCGCGCTATGGGAGGTACTGAGTGTTGGACCGACTATAGACTGGTCAGATCAATTCTTAATGTAAGCATTGTTCCCACTCAGCGCAAGCGTCCGAAGACCGTCAGGGCACCATTTAACACAGCGAGACTGAAACATGCGTACCATCGAAACCGATTCAAAGAAGCACTCGACAAGAACTTCAAGGCCAAAGCACCACTGGCTTATGTCAGCTCTGAGAAGTGGTGCCAATTCAAGAACGTCATCACAGAAGCAGCAAAGGCCATTCTAGGGCCGATGACATGCGTGCATCAGGACTGGCTTGATGAAAACAACCAGCACATCACTGAGCTCATCCATAATAAGAACAAAGCATATGTGGAATGGCAAAATGACCCAAGCTCCACCTCCAAGGCAGACAAGTTCAAACACCTCAAGGGACAGGCTCAGAAAGAACTGCACGATATGAAAGAAAAGTGGTCGGACAATAAGGCTGATAAAATACAGCACTACGCCGATACTCACAACTCCAAAGAGTTCTTCAGTTCACTGAAAACAAATCTACGGCCCCTCAGGAATAGGATCAATTCATTTGCTCTCGGTATATGGATCTACGCTGATTAAAGACCAGGAACAGTTGCGTGATCGCTGGGCTGAGCACTTCAATGGGCTGCTAAACATGCCATCCTCTGTCAACCTGATAGCTCTGAAACAGATCCCCCAACAGTCCGTCCGGGAGGAACTCGATCTACCACCGTCAGCTGACGAAATCAAGAAGGCCATCAGCCAGATGAATTCGGACAGGGCTTCGGGAAATGATGGAATCCCAGTGGAAATTTACAAAGCAGCAGGCCCGGCGCAATCAAAGTCTTCCGTGATATGCTCCAGAGCATCTGAGGAACAAGAAATGACGCAAGAAGACTTCTGTGATGCCTTGATCATTGCCATCTTGAGGAACAAAGGCAACAAAGCTGACTGCTGCAACTACAGTGGCATTTCTCTCCTCTCCAATGCTGGCAAGATCTTTGCCTGAGTCATCTTGAACCGTCTGACTATTGTCACAAGCTAAACTACCTGAGGCTCAGTGCGGTTTCCGCCCAGGATGCAGAACTGTGGACATGATCTTCACTGTTAGGCAGGTTCAAGAGAAATGCATTGAGTAAAATCTGGACCTATACTCCGTCTTCATCGACCTCACCAAGGTCTTCGATACAGTCAACATAGAGGCCCTATGGTCTGTACTAGCAAGGTATGGCTGCCCACGTAAACTCGTCCAATCATCCGGCTCTTCCATGATGGCATGAAACGACAAGTCCTCACAAATGGCGATCCATCTGAACCCTTTGGGATCTCGAACGGTTTACAACAGGGCTGTGTCCTGGAACCAGTCCTCTTCAACCTCTTTTTTATCTGCGTCCTCAACCATGCCGTCCGGGATCTTCAAGAGGGAGTGTATATCAGATACCGACTTGACGGTTCACTCTTTGACCTGCAACGACTCACTGCAAAGACGAAAATGCTGGAAGTTCTCATCCAGGAAGCCCTGTTTGCTGATGACTGTGCCTTCATGGCACACAAGACAAGTAACCTGCAGACAATGCTCAACAAGTTTTCCAAAGACTCCAAGCTATTCAGCCTCACAATTAGCCTTGGTAAGACTGAAGTTCTTTAACAGCCAACCCCAAACACCAGTGCGCCACAACCAGTTATCACCATTGACGCCACTCAGCTGAAAACTGCGGACAACTTTAAATACCTAGGCAGTGTCATCTCCAACTATGGTTCACTTGATAAGGAGATCTCCGCAAGGATCAGCAAAGCAAGTCAGTCACTAAGTAGGCTTCACAACAAATTACTCGACCATCACAATTTTACCATATCTGCCAAGATGGAGGTCATCACCTCCCTGCTTTATGGCTGCAAGACCTGGACTATATACCGCAGACACATCAAGCAGATGGAGAATTTCCATATGCGGGCCCTCTTCTCTATCCTTGGAATCCGATGGCAAGACAGGGTTACTAACCTTGAAATCATGTATAAAGCCAAGACAACAACTATCGAGGCAATGCTGCTCAAGGCCCAACTTTGTTGGTCAGGCCATGTCATCAGAATGAATGGCACCCGCTTGCCTAACAAGATCTTCTGTGGGGAACTGGCACATGCTCGAAGAAACGAAGGCCGTCCACCCAAGCGCTACAAAGACACCTTGAAAGGCAGCCTAAAGTGGTGGGGCCTCAAACCACCGGAGCTGGAAAGAACAGCACGAGACCAAACCCGCTGGCGTGCCCTCATCTGCAAAGCATCTGTTGACTTTGAAAAGGAACGCTGGAACCAGATGGAGGCAGCCCGGGAGCGTCACCACAGGTCAGTGTCCTTCCCTGCAACTACAACGGAATTCCAATGTTCGATCTGTTATCAACACTGCAAGTCAAGACTGGGACTGCAGAGCCGTCTCTGTGTCCACAGATGATTGCACAGATCCTGTCCTCTTCTGACTTGAAGGACGACCAGTATGTATGTATGTATGTATGTATGTATGTATGTATGTATGTATGTATGTATGTATGTATGTAACTACGGTATGTATGTATGCGCAGAAATGACTTAAATCAACCAATCGTCTAAAAATTACTTCTCTTCATTTAAACAGCCAATATTGTTTTACAATCGATTCAGGAGGCAAATTTATGGAACCAATTTTACTATACATTTTTCAAAACTTTCGTTCAAACGGATGAAATTAAAACATATGCACAGTTGAACAATGGCTCTAAGTTACGCAGGAACCGGGCAGATGAAGAGTAGCAAAGAGAATGTCGGACAATCTAATTATAATCATGATCTCAGTTGTTAGAGATCTTTATTTTAATCAAATTGAATATTCCACTACTTGCTCTCTATTAGGTACAGCGTATCATCTATTTAAAGACAAGTACTTTCTTAAGAAAGCGTAAAAGGGTTCTAAATAGACTCTAAGTTTATTTTTAAAAAACTTGAATAATACATTCTTAAAATGCTTGTCGTCACAATATAATTTCCGGTTATATATTAAAACATATTACTATTATAATGAATGAACCTAGACGTGGCATATTCAGGCACTGATTGGACAAACTCAGTAATGCTTTATTTATGAAACTGTACAACTTATATATGAGATGCTTGTTTGTTCGTCAGCTTGCTTTGTAGACAATAAAGAATTGGAAATGATTCAATAGTTGTAACTGAATTGCAAGCTTGATCATATTAAAAAACAGCACCAGATGGTAACATGTTTGAAAAAATGTCAAAAATTGTAAGATTATAATTATTAATGGCATCCATCTATTAGTTTTCACATAAGATTTCATGACTCGAGCAAGCGACTGATAATTGTTTCTACGGCTTACAAATGCTCCTGTCTGCATGGAAATGTACACGTTAAAGATATCCTATGCATGAAAATAACTCTTTTATCTCTCATGCATAATGTTTTAGAAGAGTGGAAATCTTAGTACCAAAAGCAAAGTCCTACCCTTTTTAATTTAATCAGTCAACATCAAATGATAAATTGGAGTGCATCCTTTCAAGCAAGGTCAATCACTAATTCTTTGAAATGGACAATGTCAGACCCAAACTGAGTGAATATCACTCAAAAACCAGTGACTTGATACTGTGATTGCATAATGAATTACATAATTTTAAATCCCCGTTCATTATATTAATCTCCCTCGTGATATTGTGAGCCATATTTTTGGTCATCGCTCTGTATGAAACATCTCTAGCACCAATTTGTTGTATGCAAACTTGAATAGTATGCAAAAGTTCAGACCATATGTTTTATGAATTTTATATGTGTTATCTGTATCTTTAATTTTTATATACATTTTACAGAACTTTAATAGCTTTACCATTTATATTTTATCTTGTTGTATTTAGTGTTTACATTTATTTAGTAGGGTTGATCTTCCAACATTTTTGTGAAAGTCTTTTCTAAATTGTTCAAACCTTACCTTTAATTGGCACCACAAAGCCACTCATGTGCTGACGTGCCTTAAAATACTACCACATACATACACTTGCTCAGTATTTTGGAAACGTGCATAACTGTTGCAATTATGAGATTGCATTCCGGGCATATAGCGTTTTTGTACTACTAGCATGAAAACATTTCATTAAAAAGGAAATGCCTGGCGCCCCCTTCCCCGACCTCAACCTCAGTTATGTCTAGGAAAAGTTGACCCAAAAGATGAATGGAATGTATTTAAAAGATGCATGTATTTATTAACATAGATGTTTCAGATTTCCTACCCGATACACCAATATTTAGATTTACTCCAAGCTTCATCTAAGTCCAAATTACATGTCCACAAATACTCTCGTGTGTGAGTTAGCATTTGATTGAAACTGTTGCTCATAATCTTGGTCATATTGCGATTATAATGTCGAAATTGAGAATATACTAAGTGGACATTCCTATCTTTAATTTGGCATGTGCGCAAATCAGACATATTCAATTTGAAGTAAAATGATTTTATAATGATGGGCACAAAAGTTGACTGTGCCTACCATTAGAACTTACTGCTGACACTTGTCTCCATACAGGACATACATTTTAATTTATCACTTTCTCTATATTTGAGATTATTGTGATGATGCTTGTTTTATGGCTGAATTATGTTCTGTATTTGCTATTTTTTAAAGAGGGAATAACAATATTGTATGTAAATTATTGTACATAAACTCCCTGTGAATATGTATATATAATACTGATTCATAAGTGATAACGGCCTGCTGTCAATGTAGCTAAGTTGATATTGCATGTATGTTCAAGGGGCAAATGGCTTATTGCAATAATAAAAATACCATGTATTACACTTGGAGTTTTAAACAAGTTCCTATTACTTAAGGGTTAAGTGCAGGACAAATTTTACTGCTTATATTGATAAGATTTATTTTCTCTGATTAATCTGTCTAACATATTAACATAGTATCCAAAAGAATCAAGAATGCATGCAAATTTCTCCTAAGGAATATCTTGTGTACCCATTGTTAACATTGTTTCTCAATATTTATTTCATCTACAAAGCCAGAAACATCATGTATTCACCACAAAAAAAAAACAACTTTTTTTATCATTTCTCTGAAAGTTATATTTTTAATAATCCATGCAAAACTGAAGCATCAGGTGATGCGGCCTTCTATAACAGAAACACTGAGCATTTAAGAAACAAATTGATATAGTCCAAACTTGCTTCACAATTACATAGCGGAAGCATTTATTATGTACACTTAAATATGTGCAAATACAATTTTGCACGAGATAATGAACCATGTTAGTGTGCACAAAAAGTACATGCCAGATTTGAATACCAAAGTAAATTTACACATCTTATATATATATATTCACCGGTCAGATTTAAAATCTTTAGTGAGCCTTATCCCCTTTAGTGTTGTTACTACATTTTAGACTCGTATTAGTATTTCATTAAATGTTTATATTTCGGACAGGCTAGAATTTTCATATGGTGTTGAGTTTTATCTGCTGTTCCAACAAATGTGTTGGAGCCTGTTGTTCGACTAGGGTTCAAATTGACATCTGTCGTTATCACTGATGGTATCACGGTAACAATTGCTTTTCCATAGACCTTAATGTTAACGTTTGGTGAAATAAATATACATTCTCTCCTAGTTTAGCATGCATGTCACACACTGTCATAGAGAGCAATATTAGATTGTCAATTTGACAAGGACAGAACCAGGTACTCCATTACATTTAAGAGAGATAACTCTGCTGGAACTAGACAGGGTAAGAGTTATCCAGTCACAACAGACACATTTTCAGTCATGTGTATCACATTTTTAAAAAATCATAAAAAATACAAAACATGATCTACATCATGAAGAGAAGAGACTCAACATTTTTTAGCCTGACAGAAACTACAACTCTTACATAATGCACCAATCACAGCTAGTTTTTTTGTTTATTTCTTAATACAATGTTCCCTACACCTTAAGCTCTCCCCCCCCCCCCCCCCTCCCCGGGCTTGCGCAATTGATACTGTGATACCTATAGCCAACCTAAGTTTTTTTAATAATCTGTGATATAGCTCGGGACTGTACAAGTAACAAGTGTACTAAGTCTCGCTTGTCAAAAACAATTTTATGAGGTACCAAACTATGTCTTATATTGATGTCTTTGGAAATGTCATTGAGCTGTTTCAACTGCTGTTTTTATATTTGTGCTTTACTACCAAACTATTTTTTGGGAATAAAATGAATTGTTTTAACTATGAGTTGAGTTTTATTCATATCAGCACTTATTGAACTTCACATGGGTGATATGGGATAAATCACATTGTGTCATATTATGTAATAACTGGGTCAAAGGTCAATGCACTAATTAGTATATACCTCTCTTACTGCAAAATGGAGATTTCATCTAAAATAAAGGACTTTATATTTGTTTAGTAGACAAAGAAAATAACATCAGAGACAAGTGGACATGACTCAATCTTATTATAAAGTGTAAGCCTTCAACACTTTACACACTGTATCTGCAGATACATGAGGTCACTAACCCCTAGTCCTTGCAGAAAGGTCAGCCTACCCATCATCTCTGTAATACAAATAGGAAGCTTCCCTCCTTTGTGTAGTGAATAAAATTCATGCAATAAGCCAATCTGTCACCAAATATAGTAGATCACAGCTTCGAAGCATATATTTTTGATTTGGGTGAAATTTGGGGAATAAAATACAGAAAAATTCCAAGGAAAGACAAATAAGTACAGCAAATCAAATGGAGTTTTAAACAGGAGGAAAGTATACATCTAAAAGGGACATGTAGCTTATAATAAAGGAATCAAAACAGACAACTGCAACATAGAGAAAAATGAGAAGGAAAAGTTTGATCGCCTTACCTGAGAGAAATATGTGGAGGCAGTGCCCCATAGGTCCAAGGACAGTCCCAAGGCATCGGTACTATTACATCCCTTACAAGCACAAAAACTTCATGTGAAGCAGTTTGCATTCTCATCTTAAATAAAAGGGTAAATAATTTAAATTATATAGATGCATATAATTAATTATGGTCCTACACATAAAATAAAAAAATAATTGGCTTAAGTTAGGCAGAAGCAAAAAACAAAAAACAAATGTGTCAGTTTTTAAACCTTTTAAATTTTGCTGTAAGAAATTATTAAATCAGTTGTACTTACACTTGCATAAAGATTGAGGGTTAATATAATATTTCACATTAAATCTTTTCATAAACAAACACTGAAAATGTGAGTTTTTATTTCTTCAAATTTTATGTATGGTGTAAGGGAGATAACTGAATGAGATACATAAGGTGTGGTATTTTATTTCCTCCAATATATTATCCATGTAATATAAATTAGTTCATGAAAACATGTATTAACTTGCAACTAAATTATCTAAAAATAAATTATTGATAAAGTGTAGAACCTAAAATTTAGGCTTCTATATGTAGTAGAGACCTTGAAAGGGATTTAATTTTGTTCTCAGAGATGAGGAGGCTGCCTCATATCGAATAGTTTATGTTCTCTAGAATGCCGGTATGTGGAGTGCAACCTTCCATAAACATGCCAATATGATCCCATGCTATTCTGGATTCTTGCAATGGTACCCAAAGTTTGAAGAACTATGTGGACTTGAATGGAAGGAATGGGCAATATGTGCCTAATGTGGTTACCACTCAGAGATGTTTGGCCTTATATGAGGAAATTCCAAAAGAAACAGTTAGACAGAAATAAATATGATTAATTGAAAGTCAATAGAGGGTTCTAAATAGGTACATGCAAGTGTCAATGGGAAATGCTGACTTAAAGAAATTGCTCTTGTCTGATGATATTCCTGCTACTTCTACAAACGGGAATGCAACAGAACTTATCTTTATCAATTGCATAAAGAATTTCAAGACAAGAAAGTGTACAAAAAGAGGCAATTATTGCATGACAATAAAAAGAAAGTGGGAAGGAAGACCATATCTATAATAAGTTACCTAAAATTACTCATACCAACATATCCTATATCAGCGCTGAGCAAATTTTTATTTCATCCACTAGTCCCGGACTAGCGACTTGGAAAATTTTACTTGCCCGACTTCAAAAATGAATAGTCTTGGACGTCAGGCTATGGGATTTGCTCAGCCCTGAAGATGATTAAGAAGAACCTGCAAGTCTTCCCTCCCATATTTCAACAGAGCTGCCCTCTCATGAGGAAAGTGCCTGTAGTCAAATGCTCTAAAGCATCTCAAATTTCTGCTTATGTCTCTTCAGAGATATAGCTACCGCACATTCAGTAGCAGTCTTACGTTTTATCCATCCACTTTCACAAAAAATGTCCTTCTCCGAATTGCCCTTATTACCTTCCTTGCAAAAATAATTTAGCAAACTCATTTTATCCACAGAGTAACTATCAGCTTGCTTGACAACTACTTCTAAAGTGATCATAACAAACATTTTCTCTTTTAAATACGAACAGAGATAGCTCATTAATTAGCGTAATTGTTTCGCTTCAAATGCAATATCACACGTGGAAGTTAATCATCTGTATAATCAATTAAAAATTAAAGAATCATTACTATCATTTAATCAGTTCATAAAGGAAACCAACACTGATGTCGGTAAAGTACCTTTCATTAATTGAATTACACTGACTCACTGGATTAAAATCATAGTGCGCCGCTCGTGAGGATCTGGCTTGAGTAAACACAATGCAACAAAGTCGCTTAAAACACTGCTAATTGATCATACTAGCTTTCTTTTGTTTGACGTGTTTTGATTTGCCGATAATTTGATTGCTTAGCTCAATATGCAGCCAAGCGGTAAAACACATTTATGTGTTATACAGAATGTAAATGTATACATGAAGAGGGGTAGAATCAAGTATTCAGTACGCCTGGAGGGCATGATTGGCCAAATAAAGGTAGATATAGCGATTAAAGCACGAAAATAAGGACTAGCCCGACTTTTTTAAATAGCACTTGTCCCGGACTAGCGACTTGGAAAATTGTACTTGCCCAACTTCAAAAATGAATAGTCTGGGACATCGGGCTATGGAATTTGCTCAGCCCTGTATATGATACAAAGTGATCTACAACAATTGAAGGACCTTCTTTGAGCCCTATTAGTGTTCTACATCCTGGTTTATGGCATGATTTTCAAGAAGCAGATAGCTACTTTTTATACATGATTTATCATTATATGCATGTAAAATAGGTTATATTTAGCCAAAATCATCCACATTGTGTTTACATAACTCTCTGTCTGCCATAGACATCTTTATCAAATGCCCCCTCCAAAGTCAACATCTGTTATTTTCTGAAGATTTTATACATTTTCTAGCTAAAAGTATGTCAATATTTGACCCAAACTTCTCAATATCCATTGTTGTTACCAAATGACACTATAATAGTTTATAAATGGTGCCTACATGTACACGTTACTATGGATACACTGCAACTCTGGTATTCCCTTTAGGTATCACGGTAACAATTGTTTTTCCACAGACCTTAATGTTAACATTTGGTGAAATAAATATACCTTCTCTCCTAGTTTAGCATGCATGTCACACACTGTCATAGAGAGCAATATTAGACTGTCAATTTGACAAGGACGGAACCAAGTGCTCCATTGCATTTAAGAGAGATAACTCTGCTGGAACTAGACAGGGGTAAGAGTTATCCAGTCACAATAGACACATTTTCAGTGATGTGTATCACATTTTTGAAAATCATAAAAAATACAAAACATGATCTACATATGAATTAACATAATCTCAAATGTTGCCAAGAGACTCAACATATTTTTTAGCCTGACAGAAACTACAACTCTTATATAATGCACCAATCACAGCTATTTTTGTTGATTATTTCTTAATACAATGTTCCCTACACCTGGGATTGCACAATTGGTACCATGATACCTGATACTCCCTCTGTAGACAGGTTCCATGGTGCATCTATCATCGTAATTGACGTTACCACTTCAGATGTATCTGATTCTGCAGTTCCAGGTAGATTAAAAGGTGTATATGCTGACATCCCTTGTGCCATTGGCGCTATTTTTGCCGCAGCATCAGGGTCATTATTATCTTGAGGCACGGGTGTAATATGGGCACAATTGGTCACTGAGGTGGTTTCTTGATGAAAAAAGGAAAAACATATTTACTTTGTAATTTAATAAAGACTGTGATAAAACCAGTTAGAACTGAATTTCAATACAATTTCAATTCAATTCATGCTTATTACAGTCTACTTTAGATGTTTAATATAACAGAAACATTTCATGTAAATCATTTCATTGATGTAAGCCCTAATAACACAGTTATTCATTCGATGATAATTACAGGAAACTAATCAAATAGAAGAAAATGAGGATTTAATCAAATAGAAGAAAATGAGGATGAGTACAAATATAATGATGAAACAGCTGAAAAGGCGGTTGCATTGAATTATCGACAGATGAACAGTATCTTTAACATAGACAAAAGCTATGACAAAACTTCAGTATACTTATGGTGATATTATTTATTAAGTTATTACCAATTAAGACATTAATTATCATTGGATTTTATTCAGTGTACACAAGATAAGTATTGTACATTCTGCAGAATACTTATTAGCTTACATGCTAAACATTTTGTTTATTTTATACTTAAGTGTGAAATATAGAAAATTATTGGGAAAATATTTTTCGTTTTTTTAATTCCTATATTTTCAAATGTGAAAAATATATCCATATATTTTCGCATGTGAAAATACAAGATTCCTCCATCATGCCATGCGACACTTGATTGTGTGTGCTTACAGATGTTATACTTTCAGCAAGAAAAACTAGCACTTTGTGAGCTAGAGCAAAAACAACAAATGGAAACCGCATTACCTTTTAGACATGGAAATAATGTTTTGCTTAAGAAATTCAACTTGACTCCATTCACGTCTCCACGAAGTTATTTCTCCTGTAGTACCTTGCCAACAATTTTACAAACTCGATGTGATGCATTTGCTGAATTGGACTTGCTTTGTAGTTAGGGTAAATTAATTTACAAAATATCAACAACTTGATGTATTGCAACATACTAGGTACTAGGTCATCCCAATCCTACCACTGTCTTAAATCACTGATATTTCTATGATTAGCCTATGAAAAATGGTTGAAAGTGAGGTGAAATTATGAAGGGGGGGGGGGGGGGCCGACGAGTTAGTTTAATCTTCAGGAGCAGTTTTGGTATATAATAAAAAAAGGAAATTTTCTCTTCCAGTGTAAATACAGTATGTGTTTCATTTGTGGTACGAAAAACGATATATTTTACGAGTGGCGAGGCAACGAATTAAATATCACGTTTTTGGATTTGTACCACACGATGAAATATATCTGGTATTAACGTAGGAAAAGAAAATATCGTTCATATATTGCCTAATCCATATTATAAGGGAGGTAATGCAGTGTACACTGTATCGTATAAGCCCTGCAAGTTGTGACCCTTCTATACCAAAACTTCTGGTGGAGTCAGACCCCCGTTTCCAGTCGATAAACAACACGTGAAATGCACGTACAAAATCTTACAGGGGCTCGTATCGTTGCTTACAATTTACCTCTAAATCATACCTGTTCTATGTAGGCTTATTTAGGACATGTATGATTGATAGGTAAATTGTAAGCGACGATACGAGACCCTGTGCAAAATTTAACCCACCCACCCAGCCCATAATAATACAAGAATAAAGTTGGTACTTTAGAAAAGTACCAATATTGGACGCAAGCTACCAATAAATTAGAACTTGTATCTACCTTTGCTTATCAACTGGGCAGTATCCGTTGGCGTGTATAATTTTAATGTTGCCATGAACGAAACACACCTGCTCACTGGATGCAGTGCTGCGCATACTCAGCATTTAGCATTCAGAGAAGAAAGTTAAGAAAATCCGGTTGTTTCATACACTGGCAGATGAGCTATTCTATGTCTGTATGCTACTCTGTTCAATTTACGGGGTGTCTGACGGGTAGGGTACTTATTTATTATTTTGTCTCTTTTTTGTGTCAGTATGAGAATAACAGTCCAACAAAGGAAGTAATCTTCTACGTAAAGAATAAAAACATCAAAAAACGCACATCCGCCAAAAAATCAAAATCTACTAAAGAGGATGCTCTACCATCATCCAATAAGTTGCATCATTCTTTGCTTATGTGAAACCTTGTTTGCTGTTTGTTTTTATTTACTATTTGCAGCCAACTGTCGTACAAGGCAGAGGAGAGGATTGAAGCTTTGACCTGCAGAATAGGACAGTGTACTCTGGGCTGCAGGGGAAATTTCGTATCGGCTGATCCCTGCTGTTAGTGTTGTATATACATGTACATACGTTCAAAGACATTTTGCGCTTTAAAAAAATGGTCAATATAAAATAAGTGATCGAGTTATGGTTGTTTTCATTTTTTGTTTATTTTTTTCTTTTCTTTGCTTTTATTTCCAATCCCATTGTGGATATTGTTCTTGTTTTAATAAATCATTTATTTTAAAGCCATGCTTCAATTGTGGACACGACATGCATGTAAAAATGATGTAAGTCTATAGCAGATAGACAAAAATACAAAGAGAGAGAGAGAGAGAGAGAGAGAGAGAGAGAGAGAGGTCTCGATAGTGCGACCAAAATCAAGTAGTGATATACTTAGTATCAAATCACAAATTTTGGTTGAAAAATATTGATAACAAGCTTGCGACAGGCAAAGAAAGGGAGGTGTCCTGATGAAATGGCGAATCGAATTGCCGCATAAAAGTTTGACCGATTAAAATGTGCTTTTGTTAATAGCAGAGAGAGAGAGAGAGAGAGAGAGAGAGAGAGAGAGAGAGAGAGAGAGAGAGAGAGAGAGAGATTGCCGGACTTCAAAATCGATAAATAACCACGGTTAGATTAACTTTTGGAAATAAACAACCAGGCTCACGTACACGTATAGATTTTGATTTACACAGATAAGTTTGTATTTCTATTGTGGTCAATCAACCTTGACTTTCTTTTTAAAACACGTCAGTGATTTTTGTGAATGACAACACAAGCTTTAACTGATCTTTTCGCCCAATTTAACGACGACCAACAAGAACAAGTTTTCACTTTTTAAGTGGGGCAATTAGCTAACTTGCTTACACTTAGAGTAAAAAATAATCATTATTTAAATTGTACTATTGCGCTTGAACTGAACAGAATATGTACTTTTATCATTTTTTTCACCGATTCTGTCCAGCGTTAATAATCGACTCATCCTGACCTTGCTAAATGTATTTTGAACATGTCAAAATGTAGGTCTACTTGCTAAAGTGTAAATTTGAGGAGACGCATGTAGAATGTAGAGGTACCTGCTTTCAGCCCCCACCTCTCTCTCTCTCTCTCTCTCTCTCTCTCTCTCTCTCTCTCTCTCTCTCTGAGGATTATTTTAATTGTTTGATTAAAGGAAGTTTTGACTTAATATTTTCAGAGATTTTCATATTAAATTATGTATTGTCATTCACAGGATTTTTTTACTGTACACTGTACTTTTTAAATACACAGGAAATGCCCTCGTTGCAGAAGAAAACAAACATGGCGTTATAGTTATCTGATCACTAATTATTTGACACCCAGAGAACCAGTCTACTCGTGGGGAATTTAAAAAAATAGAGTGCTAAGGTGGCGCTCTGCAGTTTCTCATTTTGCATAGGATTATATTTTTAAAGAAAAAGAATTTCCCAGGTTTTCCTCGCTGGTTATCCCGACTATTTAAAAACAAGACCTTGTGTATTTTAGGTATTATTAAAAGAACGTTTAATTCTCTTTATTTTGGTGTATGATTGATGGGTGCAATTTGGGTTATAGAGTATACAGTTTGGTCTTACTTCAGTTGTGCACATATCAGAAAACTGCTAGCTATGCTTGATCATTTTCACTTCCAGGACTTCAAATGTAAATTGTATAAAAAAGAGCCAATAACTTTTTTTACTTTTTATATATTTTGTAATTCGTTCATTGTACTTTCAGAAGCTGGTATTGCCTACTCTGGCAAAATTCGTTTTCCTTATTTTAATAACTGCTAAAACTAGTGTCCTTATAACTCATTCAGGCTAATTTTCGGAGCACATGGGAGCGAACATTTTTGTCAGCTGTGTGCCTAGATCATGTCCAATTTCCATAAGTACAATATGTAAAGAAATATCAGGCACAGTACATGAAAATAGCATAGAGGAATGCAAACATTCTCTTCACTGTGCATGTTGCAAATTCAAACAACTTCACCTTACACCTGTCACTCTCTCAGAAGTACATAATATCTGTAGAGCGTCTCTTATATTTGTTTAGATGCACCCATTGGCTAGTAAATAGCTATTTGTTTAGATGCACCCATTGGCTAGTAAATAGCTATTTGTTTAGATGCACCCATTGGCTAGTAAATAGTTATTTGTTTAGATGCACCCATTGGCTAGGAAATAGCTATTTGTTTCCATTATTATTTCACAAACTTCAATCTATGTACTATAGTTGAACGACAAAATGTTTGCTCTATTTTGATATCCTGTATTTAATTTCCTACTGACAAAATAGCATGAATTCTTGGTGCGAAGCTATGTTATTAGGTGCAAACCAGGCAGTCCCCCTATTTAAGAACACGAGGCTAAAAAAAAAAAAATGCCGCGAAACACCTGTTTTTCAAAGGCTGAAATAGATTTCTCGAACTCTAATGAATGGAAGCATATGTGGTTTGTATGCCAATCTAATGCAGAAATTATTTTTATTTGTTGTATATTATCATTAAGTTTTGTGGGAAATTAATTAGTTGTCCTATCCCTATATACCTTGCAATTGATTTGGCCAATGACTCACTGCGAATGGTCAAAAACAATTTGTGTCAGCGAGCGGGGCCGACTTCAATTTTTGCTGGTTCATGCAGGTGTGAAATTATATTTAGACTGATAAATCAGATTACTGAAAATTTTAATAAAATACAAAACAAAAAAATATTTATTTTCTTTTCTTTCCTTAATAACGGATATATTTAATCATTTGGCACAAACGAACCGTAATATTATAACAAGTCAATATTTAAAATATATCGTTTCGTGTACCACAAGATGGAATATATCCGGTATTTACGCAAGAAGAGAACGTTTTCTTTATATTATATGTCAGAATTGCTTCTGAAGTTTAGATTAGAAGATTAAACTCACCCTTCAGCACATGCACATACACAAACACGAGCACGTACCTTTCGTAAGTTCACCTCAATTTCATTCGCATTCATGGTTGATCATCAAAAATATCAGCATTTAAGAGAATTACTGGTTTGGGCCTACCTAACCTATTGCAATAAATTATATTTTTGAAATTTCTAAAACTATTTTCTTTTTTCCGATTGCAAAGCAATGAGCGATAGAGCGCAACGGAGTTTTAACATCGTTCACAATCTATTGCAGAAGACAGCTTCGTAGAGAAGCGATCGGAGGCAACTCAGATATCTTCGACAAAATATAATGTCCATGCCTGAAAGTTAATGCAGTTTCTGTGTATTGCTATAACTCACAAAATGCTCGTTTATCTTGCTGCATGTACTTGCAAAGACACATAAAATCAATCTGCGCATTGCATGATTTTTGTTTGTTTTGTTTCTTTTGGTTTTAGCGGCACATTTAACACATTATATAATACCGAGAAAATGGGAGCTAAGCTTTACCAAGGACAGATTGAGGCAGCCGACCTGATTCGACCAGGTATCGAACCCGCGACCTTGTATTACGAGCCTGACTCTCTACCAAGTGAGCTACCACAACTCCCGCATGGCATGATTGGACGTATTCTATTTTCACATGTGAACATATACGGATACACGTTAAACATCAGAAAATATAGGAATTAAACAGATACGAGAATATGTTCGCCAGTCATTTTCTACATTTCACACTTGAATATGTATATCTATCTATCTATCTACCTATATATATATATATATATATATATATATATATATATATATATATATATATATATATATATATATATATATATATATATATATATATATACAACAGCACATACGGAATTGTTAAACTGCCAGTAATCTGAATCAGCTTCTGCTTCTACTGCTACAACTCCATTGTTAGAATTACTTTTGCAAATGCTACTACCACTGCTGCTACAATTGTTGGTATTACTTTTGCTAAAACTACTATTATTACTGCTACTACATTGTTAGTACTACTTATGCAGACTACCACCACTGCAACTACTACTGGAACTTTCCTTAGCATTGGTGCTAGTCCTTCTTCAAAGAGCTAACACTACTACTGAAAGAACCGTTGGATATATTTTCTAAATATATAGGAACAAAATGCTGCTCACCAATAACAATTGCTACAACCGCCAAGCTAAGACACACAATCACACACACACACACACACACATATATATATATATATATATATATATATATATATATATATATATATATATATATATATATATATATATATATATAAGAGAGTGAGAGAGATTTAACATTCCAATTAGTCAGCAGAAAAAAAGAGAAAAATATCATTTGAAGCTGATATTTTTAACATATCTCTTTTGTTCACATATATAGGTTTAACTCTTGTTGGTAATATTGACCCAATCATCATACTTTCTTCAGGTGGTAACTGAAATATAGAGGATATATGCATGAAACGAGTTCATAACGGATATATTTCATCTCGTGAAAAACTTAAGTATTTTCAATCGTGGCTTCGCCATTATTCACTCGGAGCAAGAAAATTTTCTTTTTATTTTATGCTCCAAAGTATTGTCTAGCAATTTGTATAACAGACTGAAGATATAGTCTGGACCCGTTCATTATGAATCGTGCACAATCTCCTGTCCATCGAAAGTATTTACCTGGCACAGTTACTACCTATCTGAGGATTTCTGAATCTCTTTATACCTGACAAATTTCAAACCAAGCCTTGATCCGTCTGAGCAAACTTTATTAATTTGTTAACGGCGAGTGTAAGGGACAGTTTTGATGCACAAATTTAATGCTGCGTCTACCTGCCTAATATAAAAATTAATTTAAAATAAAATACACAAGTGAAGTCAAAAATGTCCATATATTTGGATAGCTATAATACAACAAAACATAAGAATATCATATACTTGACCTGACAAGTCAATGGAAGTTCATAGCATAAAAGTTTATGCACCCCAACCCCCAATTTATACATGCATTTTTCAGTGATGCTCACAGCGCACACGCAAGCCCTTTCCCTAGGTGATAATTTTGAAAAACATTGTGTACTAAACAGCTTGATGCAATTCAAAATAGTTGCCATCCAGGGAGTTTTTGAGATATTCTACTTGCCTCGAACCCACGTGTTTACTGCTTTGGGTGCTAGCTCTGCTTCCTAGCCGACTATTGGTATTTCACTGTCTACATACTGTGAATTGACATGCATCACATCAATTTGAAGAACAACACAAGCCCGAAACAACTAAGTCACAAATATATCCATATCTTTAATTATTAAACAATAATAGCTCAAAAAGTCACATCATAGCCTTAAGTTAAGAAATTTTACAGGGGCCAATTTGCGAAACTGTCCCCTGCCACCTTAATGTTAAAGAAATGCTATTTATAGTACAATGACAGCCTAATACAGGTCTTAAATTGCATGATTACGACGCTGATTCTCGCGAAGGTAAAAATTAAAGTCGGTACATTTATACTGTATACAACGTGAAAGATATCAACCGCTATAATCGGTAACATTAAAATAAAGGATACGAAACTACAGTGATAAAAATTCTCTGAATCATGAAAAATGTAATGTAAGTAGAATATAGACTTTATCAATTGTTTTAATTATATGTCACGCATTTAAAAATAATGCAGTCTGCATACAAATGGCTTTATTATATTTTTGTAAAATTCATGCCTTGCTGGATTTTGAACCCGGTCTGTTTGGATGCGAGGCGGCCATATTTACCATTACACCACGTAAGCGTCTTACAGCAGTTTGAAATTTCTTAGTCATAAGGTTATCAATGTCTATTGACGGCCAGTGAAAAAATATATTTTTTCACTCCAGTGAAATATCACAATTATCTCACTCTGAAAATCCAGTAATTCACGGCCTAGCATAAAATAAACATGTTTAATGTGGGCCATTGGTTAATTTATATACTTGCTCTATTATTGAATCTATCTTGAATGAAAGATGCGTTGGAACTAAGATAGTATAGTCATTTTAATATTTGTGGAGTCTACTAGACCGAAAATCTGAAAGATGTAAATAATGTTCAGAATAACAGGGCAATTAAGAAATGAAAGCAACCTGGAATGATTAATGTAAAAAAGATGTAGAGAACATATCCAGGTATGAAAGCTGGAACAGCAAATATTTACCAAGGGAAATAAAACCATAGGAATCAAGCTCGCTTTTAGACAATAGTGTGTGTGTGTGTGTTTGTGTGCGTGTGTGTGTGTTTGTGTGTGTGTGTGTGTGTGTGTGTGTGTGTGACTCAGACCTACATGACAATGCAATTCATAGGTTACTTTTCAGACTTTATATGTGGGTTTTCTTTGCACACACCCAAACAGCAAACCAAATGTAGACCACCGTGACCTATTTTCTCATGATTCAGTAAATTTATTACAGAAATTTCGTAGAGTCTGTATTTGATACTACGTGTCCCACACTCGTCAAACTTGACATGTGAATCTATGGAGTCTCGCATTGTAGAGGAAGATCAATTTATTGTGACCTACTTATTTACGCTTTCGTGTCTATTTCTGGACATTCATGTACATAGCCTACACCGTTGACAGGTGAAATTGACACTTATCAAAATTACATGTGAATGCATATTTGCGAGCTGCAATTAAACGATTACAGTTGGTCGTCATAACCTATTTTTGACTGATTAGTTACTTTATAAATTTGCTACTATGAGTACACATCGGATCATCACTAAGTCTACAATCCTCCACGATCAGTTTAGTTTAGTCATGTAACCTATAGAACCCCTCATTTTTACGTGTATGTAAGCCAAGCTTTACAATATAAAGAAAAGTGAGGATGAATAAAAGATTAACGCGTCGAGAAACACCTTGGTTTGCTTGACAGATGCCTGTGTATCCACACGCATTAAAAAAAAATTTTTTTTTTTAATTTAAAAAAATAAAGCTCCATTTCAGTCTAAATAGGACATGTGACGGTTAATGTACTTTTTATATTTAGATTTTATTTTATTCCTAACCCTTTTTGGGGTACGAGAGTACAGATAATAATAACAAAATATTTGCAAAGAAGGACACACTACTAATGGGTATACTCAAATTTCAGTGCAATGAAGGACACACTACTAATGGGTATACTCAGCTTTCAGTGTATTTCAACGTGTGTAATTTGCGCTTTGTTTTAACTGCCTTGTCTTTTACACCCTGTTTTACAGCGCTGAGAAATTAAATACAGAGAAAATGAAAAACGAAGTAAAGAAAACATGTCATTCAATTATTACAGGATTCTTATATGCACCCATATAATTGTACGTTTATACAAGTTTTATAATGCTGAAATTACAGTCATTAGTAGTTTTTCTTTCTTCATCATAGTATATCAGGGATGTTTATGCCATAACATAGGTAAGTAGTAATGTGGGGCACTGGGGACCTCAGCGGGAATTAACATTACGCCGTTTGTTTAGCCTGGGGGCTATCGAGATCCAAACGGGAATTTGACATTACGTCTGCATGTTGAAAAATTGTTGTGGGTGCGTATGGGGCTAGAGGGAAAATGTAATGTGAAATAATAATTTACTATCCAACACTAAGTGATATACTATCCAGCACTCCGCATTATAATATCAACGCGCCGTGTGTAGTGACCAAGACTTATGATCTACTATCCAACTACATACATATACTATCCAATACCTCGCACGATACTATTCAACAACTCGTCGTGTAGTGACCAAAACCCCTATACCTACTAACCAACGAAAAGGATAGGATGTAAAAGAAGGGGGATAAAATTACATACACACAAACATACTATCACACGTGAAAGCAAAGGGTAGTTGTGTTATATACACACTATACCCACTAACACAAGAAGGGTAAGGGGTTTTAATGAAGAGAAAGAGACCTTTACGATTCAAGACTTCTAAACCTTCTATGACTGCCTCGATGTTCACTACCACCACTGGGACGCCAGCAGCAGCAGTCACTACTACCACTACCACATCAGCAGCAGGGGTAAGACTTGGATGTGGAAAAGGTTTAAGACAGTTGCAGTTAATGTTGAAAAGTCCATGATTTATTCAAAAACTAACGGCCCTTTTCAGGGCCACCCACATCTCCGGGAAAAGAGATAATATTCGATGATTGCCAAATCAAACAAAACTCAAATCCCTTCTATTATAAAATGTTTTAGTGTGTGAATATCTTTTATTACATTTTTGTACATGTATGATCGTGTTTTTCAGTGTATTACACCGGTACAGGATAACTGTATCCTACCTCACACGTGACCTTTATCCGGACTCGTAAACTATTTTAACATTCTACTGCGAGTATAGTGCACACAACGTAGCAAAAATGTCCCGTTTTCCATCATCACTTGAACCTTCTTTCACAATAACAAAGATAAACATTAATTTCAAAATATTTACTTACTAAAGCTAGCAGTGGTTGAATTTAAATGGCCCTCAAACTGGCCGTTTCGCACCAATTGACCTATCTACATGAACAGCTCCTTTAGCTAATGCGAACATAATGCACACAAATACTCCACTCGCGTGTAACTCAAAATTGTGACCCTCGTGTGGAATTTTCCTATCCTACACCGATACATGTGAAAGATTCTATTAATCCATACTAAAGAAAAAGCAAATCAAGACAGAGATTCACTTACGTGTTTCTGGTATTATTCTTAAATAAAAATTAGGATTAAATTTCAAATCACATGACACAAGTTATTGGGTTCTTCTATTTCAGTTTCTTCTGGTTGTCTCGCTTTTTTGAATTTCTTCACTCGAATGGGTTCTTCTTCTGTTTCTACTGAACGATAATCCTCCTTGTTCTCTTTTTTCTTGGGACACTCTGAAGACCAACGTCTTTTTTCTTGATAATGATAACAGGTATCTTTACTTTTGTTTCTTTTTCTCCTGTCTTAGTTGTTACTTTTTTGTGAAGTTGCTGACATTCTGAAACCTAATGTCATTTTTCTTGACAGACATGGCAGGTATCTTTACTTTTATCTCGAGAGGAGTAGTCAGAAGTCTTGTTGGAAGTGTACTTTTGAATGACTCTCTGTAAATCTCTGACGAGAAGTGTGATCTCTTGTGACACTTCCGTCTTCACAGATTGAAAACTGAATGAGTGTATTCTCTTAGAATGAGTGGTTCTCTCCCTATAGGGAGAGAGTGTGTACCCTAGTCAAATCAAATTTTGAATCATCATGAAAAGATCAAATATTTCCAACGAGAAACTAGAAGAAGCCAAGAGACGACGACGACGTTATGCGTCGTCTCATACTCTGAGAGAAGTATTAGCACAAGTTCACGCTAGTGATTTTGAAGACGACATAAGTGGTCCTGAGCCAATACCATCTACTAGTGCACTTGCAGAATAAACTTCTTCCAAAATCTTGGACAAAATTCAACACGTCCCACAATCCAACGACGAGTCTGACATGACCAATGGAAAAGCCACTCTTCGCATGATACACGTTTCATCTCCAAGACGTAGCGGACGACGCAAAGTTTTATCAGTGGATCAACTTCGTAGTACCCAAACAAGTATCGTCCAGATTAGCAACAACAAAGATCAGATGTGTTTAGCCAGTGCCATGGTAGTTGGTCGAACTCATGCAGAGAAAAATGATACAGCAGAATGGAAAAACATTCGACGATCGGAGAGACCCCAACAAAGAAAAGAAGCAGAAATTCTTTTGCAGCAAGCAGGTGTTTCCAAAGAGATCGTGAATGGAGTTGCTGAAAGGCAACAATTTCAAAACATGCTGGATCCTCTTACATGATGAAAGTGTACCCTCTAATCGTTAGTGGAGCTCTCGTGTTTCGAGGACCAGACTTTCCAGAATGAAAATACATTCACGTTTATTATCATCAACATCACTTTGATGCTATTACAACTATCACGTGATTTTGGATATTATTGCGAGAAATGTGACCAAGGATTTAACAGTCGGGAACACAATATATTAATTGTGGAGAGAGATGTTGAAGGAAAATTATTCATTGCTCTACTTGCAAGCGAACATTCGTCAAGTTAGCCTGTTACGAGCGACATCGCATGAAACAACTTCAACAACAGAAAAGGACTTGCAGATTATTTAGAGTGTGCCCCACTTGTGGACATCTTGTTCGAACGAATAAACAAAAGTTATACGTTTGTCTAGGAAAGAAAATATGTCGTTTTTGTGACCAAAATGTCGACTTCAATTATGACAATGAACTCTAGGAAGTAATAAATGACGATCAGAACAAGAATGTTCACAAGAAACTGAAATCCACATCCCTGATTTTTCAGTGGCTCATCACGCTTGCAGCGATTGTATTCAAGACGGTTTATTTCATCACTGTCGGAATTGTACCGTGGTTCCAGGAGGATGAGTAAAGATATTTCGTGGCTCTCATATTCTTGCTGATTTTGCAGAATGGATTTTAGACCCGACCGATGACATTTGCGGCGAAGAGAAGATCCATCGTTACAGAAACTGTCAACAATACGCTACAGTCATGTCCCACAATGTCTGGGGATACGACGGACAATTTCTTTTAAGATATTATTCAGAACAAGGAACCGAATTCTCAACAGTGACTATAAACGGAGCAAAAATCATTTACAGGAAATTGGGAAACGTGCAAGTGCAAAGATTCCATTAGTTATTTGGCTATGCCTATGAGTAGAATGCCTAAAACGTTTGGAATTACAGAAACGGCTAAAGGCTGTTTTCCACACTTTTTCAATTCCGAACCTAATAAACACGTCGTGCTCGCACATTTGCCGGAAGTTCGCAACTACGACCCCGACGGTTTGCGAAAAGAACAACGAGAAGCTTTCTACGCTTGTTACCAAACTCCCTCTTCAGACCCTTTTGATTTTCAAAAAGAAATGTTGAAATATTGTCGATCCGACGTGGACATTTTACTACGTTGTTGTTGAAAATTTTGACAATTATTTCTGGATCACGGAGGTATCCATCCCTTGAATAAAGCTTCTACCATTGCCAAAGCGCGTGGATTAGTCTACCGAAAGAAGTTCATGTCCGAGAACAAACTAGCCATCATACTAACTCAACCCTATCTCTCTGTCTGCCGTCGATATTCAGCCAAAGCTTTGTGCTGGCTCCATTTCTTATGTGAAACTCATGACAAGTGGCTACAACATGCTAAAAACGTGGAGAAAAGAAAATTGGAACTCTTTCTGTGGATGGTTGGGATTTAGAAAATCAATAGATGGTCTACGAATTTCAGGGATGTTTTTTATTTCATGGATGCCCTGCTTGTTTTCCTCAACTAGGCCTAACAAACCCTTTCTCAGAGTTCACAATGGAAGAGTTCTATGACCAAAGATATCAGCTACGCCAGAGTTTAGAAACTCAAGGATACAAAGTGATAGCAATGTGGGTACAAGACTATGATTGACATTTTAAAACAGATCCAGAATTTAAACGTATCATCAAATATTACGATGTTGCGGACATCAAACCTTTAAGTCCACGCAATAGTATGTTTCGGTGACGAGCCAATATGACACACTTGCAGTACCAAAAGGAGGAATCTCATGGAGAGCAAATCAAATACATCGATGTGTGTTCCTTGTATCTTTGGGTGTGTAAGTATGTTCGATTCCCCACCGGTCATCCTGAAATTTTGACAGAACACACCGACGTGGAACACATTCGCCAATACGAAGGTTTGATCAAATGTCAAGTTTTGCCACCAACGAACTAGTACTATCCTGTTTTACCTCATCATTGGTATTTTTTTATGCTGTACGTGTGCTCAGACGTGTAATCAAGACCACCCTTATCGCCACGATGATCAAGAACGAGCCGTGATAAGAATGTAAGTGAGAGTCAAATTGTTTCATGCTCTCGATCACGGATACCGCTTGTTAAAAGTGTACGACATTTGGTATTTTCTTACCACAGACGATCGGAGTCCAAGACTTTTTAAGGATACGTCAACGAATTTCTGAAATTGAAATAAGAAGCTAGCGGGTATCCTTCTTGGTATCAGACTCAAGAAGATAAAGAGGATTTCAAACAACGGTACCGATCCCTAGAAGGCAACACGTCGAACAGAACGAAGGAAGAGGATCGTATGCAAAAGTCATGCTGAATTGTTTGTGGGTAGAATTGACTCAACGTCCGATATTTCCAAAGACGGAATGCTTGATAGATCTAAGTCGATACTCTCAACTCATCGACGATAAAGGTAAACTCATGAAACACTTGTAAATCATACTTTAAGGTTTGATCATGGTGATTTCTGAAGAAGTCACAGAGTTTGCACCACATGAGAAGTTTGGTAATGTCATCATTGCTGCTTACGTGACATCCAGTGGCCGTTTAAATTTGTATTCTGTCTTGGAACCTTTAGGAGACTGAGTCCTTTACTTTGACATCGATAGTTACATGTACATAGATCGCCCTGGAAGCTTCCGCCCTTGCATCGAAGACGAACTTTTAAGAACTTGGACCGATGAACATCCAGAAGACACTATTTTAAGTTTTTGCTAGTGGTGGAACTAAACATTATGGCTTCCAGTACCGAGACAAAAAGAGGACAACTTAATACTAATGTAGAGTAAAAGGACTGACATTGAACTATCGTTCTAGTCAAATGGTTAACTTTGCCGTCTTAAAAGAAGTTTTAAAGTCAGGTCAAAATAAAAACTTTTGAGTCACCGCGTTGGATCCTCACAACATTTTAAGTTTGCAAGATCACCAAATGGTCAGTCGACCCTTGGAAAAAGTGTATAAGATCGTCTACCAAAAACGAATGCAACTTCTCGATCACAGCACGTTACCTTACGGGCACTCCGATCTCCAGAATAAAAAGGAGTGAGTTCCAAGACAGAACAATCATTCTGACCAAATACTTCCACCAAGAATGATGGATCTGACATAGCAACAGTGTCATGGACCCGGTATGGACTCCAGACTCCAAGTTTAATGAACTCGAGTGCGATGATGTGCCTTGTGACCACATTATTGCCGTACCCTGCGACATAAGTGATGCAGCACGAACTTGCCGCTCTACTATCGAAAGCAATGCCGTTCGTGTGCCTAGCTATGGATCTCATCCATGCACTCACAAACCACGCTGGATACCACCACAACAACTTCATCGAGAAATACAGATCAAAGAAGAATAGGCGTTTCATTTGGCTTTGTGATTTTGAAAGTCGATTCCAGAAGTTCAAAGGGAAATGGCCTAAATATCTGGAAGGATCTAGTCTTAAATCTTTAGCCAGAGCCGGATTTGTTTACTTGGGAGAAGGAGTTAAGGTACAGTGTTTCAGTTGTGGTGTGAAACTTCACGAATGGAAATATAAATATACAGCTTACATTGAACATTTCAGATGGTCTCCGTGCGTGTCACTACCTTCCTTTGGCCGGTCTAAAATATGATCGTCAGTATTCCACAGTATTAGAAGACTGAGTCTTGGGAAAGGCTATAAGAGACATAAAACTCTACATGCATATAAGGCTCTCGATGCCACCATTTGTGCCATCTGTGTGGCATCGAATTACATTTTTTTGTAAATGGTCAGTTTAGAAGAGTACATTTAGAATCTACCTCCTGAGCTGCGAGAACGCATTTACAGAAACTTTCTACAGATTCAAGTGAAACGCAAAGAACTATTGCATCCGAAATGGGATAGAGTTTTATAATCATTGGTTTCTGAATGCCATAAGAAGACTGCTTACTTTGAAAATGTTCAAATGGTCAGACATTGATAAACTGCGAAGACATTGTAAAGTTTGCAATCTGTCATCAGTATTACATCAAATTCCATGGAAGGAAATCAATGACAGTGTTCAAGACTTAGTGGATTACCAAGTACTTTTAAAAGAGCCCATTTCACAAGACGAGAGGATTCCCTTGAATCTGGACGATGCGTGTGTGTGTGTGTGTGTGCGTGCGTGCGTGTGTGCGTGCGTGTGTGTGCTTGTTAGTGGCTACATTTCTTGGATTTCCTTTACCAGCAGATTCTTTGTGGCAAATTTATGAACAGTACGTGCAAAGACATGACCACCAAAACTTCATCTGTACACGAGACACTCGTTGTGTTAAAAGTGTTGCGAATAGTGATGAACACGACTTGTGAACCGCCGTGTGAAGAAGACATTCGTCGTACTGTATTGACTATTCATACTTACCAAGAGGTGTGTATAGCCAGTTGGATACACCAACAGATTTACGAATGGAAGGATGTACGTGACTGGAAACGTCTTGGATTCGACATTTGGAAACAAGAAGTAACTGATTATGCCAAAGACATCGTTTTTGACTCATAAAAGAAAGAAAAAACATGAACTTTGTGTTTTTCGCAATGTAAATATTCTTTTGTTGTTGTTGTTGTTATTTCACCATGACATATTAAACGTGCATACAATATATAAAATGTCTTGTGTCGTTGATGGAAAATCAGAAATCAAAACACAACTTGAAAGCCATGGCTGCATCCTCCGTTCTCAAAGTGATTCACGAAACGTTAGATCGTCAAAGTTGTGAGGCACTCAGTGCTGGATTGCCCAATAGGGGACTAAGCACGTGCTTAGGGCACCAAGAAAGCAGGGATACAAAAAAAAAAAAAAAGAAAAAAAAAAAAGAAGAGAAATTACGAGTTTTTTTTAATTACATGGGGGGAGGGGGCACCAAAATCGGTTCAATGCTTAGGGCCTCTAAAGGTCTTAATCCGGCCCTGGAGGCACTGTATCTTCGCCATCCCTTTTACATGTTGATTGTTGGACCTTGTGGTCCAGGCAAAACCGTACTTGTCAAAATTGTTTGATCGTCCTTCACAATGTATGGTGTGGTGTTACAAAGAGTGGCAATCGGTTTACACGTTACTGAAAGAAAGTCAAGGAGAATCCATTTCGTTTGTAGAAAGAATTCCTCGCGAAGAGGATGGAATCGTGTCTGACTTTAATCAAACACATCTTGTCATCTTCGGTGACATGATAGGAGAAGGCGAAGAAGAAATTAAACTTTGGTTTAAAAGGAAAAGGACATTATCGTAATGCTAATATTTTTTTTACATTACTCGAAATTTATTTCAACAAAGTAAAGCGAAACGCACTATTAGTTTTAATGTACATTATGTCGTGTTGATTAAAAGTCCAAGAGACAAATCTCAGATTCAAGTATTAGTCAAACAGTTAGAAACGCCTTGGCTTAATTATGCTTTTGACCATGCTACTCAGTCGCCACATGCGTATTTACTCATTGATTTAAAACCTACTACTCTCGATTATTTCAGATTTCGTACAGACTTGTTTCACAATAGGTGTCAAGAAGGAGGTCCTGTCATTTACATGTCGCCTTCCTCATTTATGTCAGTCTAAAAAACCCACAAAACAAAACAACAACAACAACTATGAAAACGTCATTCACTTCTTTTCTTTCGAACAGTATTCAACATAGCTTCCTTTCAATCTCATCCTATTGCCAAATTGATTTGTGCACTGTATGCCATCTGTCGCGAAATACATGCACAGTGCTTTCATATTTGTTAGAACCTAGTCTCAAAGATGTTTTACAATGGTTTACTTTGACAGAGCGAGCATCAATTACTACAAGACATCATTCACATATCACATCAAGCAAAACGTTGTTTTTTTTTTGTTATATATATATATATATATATATATATATATATATATATATATATATATATATATATATATATATATACACCCCTAAAAAAAAAAAAAGTAGCTTTGTCACAACTGCTTGGTCCAAGAATTGATACTCAAACCAAAGACCAAATTCGTTCTGAATCCAGGTGGAAGCGGATCTTTAGGAGGTGTCTTTATTCGTTCACTTATAAAATGGAATCACACTGCCGAAGCTAACAGAAATATATATATATATATATATATATATATATATATATATATATATATATATATATATATATATATATATATATATATATATATATATAACACATAAAAGACGGACCGAAAAGAAGATAGGTGCAGCAAGTTCACACTCGTTTACACTCTAACAAGAAGAAGAAGAAAAAGAATAAAACCGAAAAGTAAACATCTCCTGCAAGAACGAAATATACTGCCGCTAGAACGCGCAGGTATTCAAGAAAACTTCTCGCTCTGTGGCCGTCTCTCCTTCCACTTCTTTTTCTACTTCTCCTTCGGTAATAACGATGCCTTTCAAGCCTGCGTTAAGACCGTTGTTTCCCAATCTGATGAATAAAATGGAAACTAATTTCTAAAGAAATTTCTACTCCTTCAACGTCTTCTATTGCTCTAGTTGCTGCTGATGCAGCCAAAAAAGTGGCTTCTCCTAAAAAAAAGTACAAGACAGAACAGAAATGTTACAAAGTTTACTGGATTTCTCCATACAAGAACTAACAAGATTTAGTCCGTTCAGAAAACCAGTACAGCCTAAACTCAAGTTGATACGAGCGATTTTTTCAAAGAACTTTGAAAGAACGCATGTGGAAATATTTTACACGTCAACATACTCTTAAATCCTCTCCGACGAGTGGAAGTCAAAACCTTCACCATTGCTTCTGGACTCCGATCCAAGATGGAAGATAGTATTTTCCAAGGTCAACTGCAGAAACGTTTGCTTATCGGCATCGTCAGCAATGCGGCACTCATCGGAGCTATCGACCAAAATCCTTTCGAGTTCCAACATGTCAATGTGTCCAAAATAGAAGTCACCCGAGATGGCCAGACGTTGTGTACCAGACCCTTTGAACCCATCGTTGCCCAGAAAACTTACTTAAGATCTTACTTTAATCTGTTTGAAGCCACGGGACAATTAGGAACCGACAGTAGCCACGGTATTTCGTACGACGATTTTGCAGGAGGATGTACTTTGTGGGGCTTTGATTTCACTCCACTAAGTGACGAAGGACATTTCCACCCTATAAAATCGGGCCAGCTTCGTGTGGAACTTCAGCTTGCACTAGCTCTAGCGAACACAGTGAATGTCATCTTGTATGCAGAATTTGACAATACTCTGGAAACCAACAGTTTGAGAGTAGTGATATTAGCCTATTAAAAGATGGAAGCTATGGAGATAGGCGATGATGATGTCTTCTGTCCAGAACAACAACCAATGACCACAAGTGAAGGAGAAGATAAAGAAGCTGTCAAGATGACCAGAACAAGAACAACACTTAGTCTCCTGTTTTTCTCGTCATTTGGCTGAAAGAATCACACAACTGACCAGATGACATTGTCATGGCTGTCAAATCGATCATCATAGTCAGAAACAACAAAACAAATGTTTGATGATGAGTCAAGAAGACATGTTTAAAGAGTATCTGCAAGATTCATGGACACTCATCTCAGAAGAAAAGAATCTTGAAAGAGTGGTATAAAGATTTGAGTGACCATTCCTTACCGCCATCGACTTCTTTAGAAATAAAACGCATCAAACCGCTCGTGCAACATAGTATAGATACTTCCATTCATCGACTTACTTGATAGATATTTTCAAGTAAAAAGTAAAGTGTGAACTCATGACTTGTTATTACCTGTGGAAAAAATGAATACCTGGGAGCTTCATTACTTCCTGACTCACAGTTCGTACACAACTTCTTGGAATCCAGTGGTGTGTGCTAAAGATGAACTTCCTCGTTGAAAAACTAAAGACGTTCAAGCCTATGTCATCAACACAGACGACAGCCATCGCCCAAGAACCCACTGGGTAGCCGTCTAATTTCGCAACGAACATAGTGTGGAATATTTTGATTCTTATGGATTACCTCTTCAGGAAGATGACATTATCGACTTTCTGAGAAGAAATGCTGTATCCACTCAGTTCAATACTGTGAGATTACAAGGATCAGTTTCCATCATTTGTGGACAATATTGTGTGTATTTTCTTATTCAACGCAGTCTTGAATTCACCTTAGAACTTGCAGTGACTTGTTTTTAATGTGATTTCTCTTGAAACTATGAGCAGACAACACCCATGACATCTGCCATTGGTAAATTGAGAGAAGCAGAGTGCTTGTTTGAATGGATCAGTAATCCTTTTGTTCTTGTTGCTGTTGTTGCTTGTTTTGTTTTTTTTTTTGTTGTTTTTTTTTCTTTTTTTGTGTTGTTGTTTTTTTAATTTTACTCCACAATAATTGGAATTAGAATTTCTGCAAAATTATTTATGCATTTATTTATTTGCATGTGCTATCTTAAATTTCACTATGGTACATAGCTCTCTATATGTACACTTCCAAATACAAGCAATTTCTATAAAAGTAGCTGAAAATTATCCTGACATGGTTGACTGTCAGCCCAACCTGCCTTAGGGTATGACGAATTACCGAATCGGATCGGGTTGGACCGAATCAGAACTATGTAAACCTGATTTTAAAAAAAAGTTAATAACCAAGGATAATTTTTATTTTTTTATTTGAGGTATTAATTCTCTAAAATGAAGATATCAACACAGTTATGAGTGAACTATATCTATATTTTTTTTTCTCGCTAAAAAGTTTTACGTATACGTTTGTACGTACATATATGCATGCAAACATGCATACGGACAGATGTAAAATGAGGTAGATACTCGTCCAGGCCAGCCTGGGTCGGCTGCCTCAGTGTGCCCATGGGAAAGGCACATAGTTTCGATTTCCTGAGCATGATATAGCCAATAAAGTATTTAAAGTACTGTTAAAAACAGCACAAATAAATAACATTAAAAAAATCACCTAATTCACCTTACAATCTCTATTTAGGTATAGCAATATACTTATTTTATTGATTGGTTCCACCAATTATTTGAACTTAGATTTTAAAAACCAAAACAATCACTTTCTGGCTCTAGTTCATTCATAATGTTGTTGACAGGTAGGCTCTAGGGAAGAATAATTACCCAAAGCATAGCATAAAATATTTATTTCTCTACCAACAAACTACCTCTAAATCAGCTTTCTAAAGTTCCGATTCGATCCTTTTTGGGGCTATTTGTTAATTTTTGTATACCGCCTGCCATATTACTACTTAATTTGCCTTTTAGACCAACGTGTACAGGTGATCGATATCAGCCCCACTTGGGCATCTTGTTCAATGGTTTTGTTAATTATCTTTTTTTCTTTTGTTGCATTTATTGATGGAATTATTTTCATTTTTTAACGTACCGTACTTCTGGAACCTTTAATGGATTTGAAGTGCACGTCAACTTCATAATTTTTGTGTGTGCAGGTGTATTGATATGTTAATGTAATATATTTTTTTGCAATCTACGTTCGTTGTTTCTATTAAGTACATTCATTTTTATGTTTTGCGATAAAAATAGCTCCTCTCAGCTAATGTCGTTTCAGATTTATATATTTTTTTAAAAATTTTATTTTGCTGTTTGTTTTTTTACAATTGTTTATTTGTATGGATAGTTTACGCACCATTTACCTCACACACACAATATAGGCTGCTATAGTCCACGAAATGGACACGGGCTGCAAATTTTATGTGGCCAAGTAGATTGAATGGTTCAATTTTAAGCAAATCATTTGGGAATGTAATGAAAGGAGTGTCATTTCTTCGGATGGCTAAATTGGTTACGATTTTCGCGACGTCACTTCTATAGCCGGTTTTAACCTGCGTGGTTTTGTCAACAATATTATTCTGCGTCGGAGAGGAGTTAAGAGTTGAAAGTGGTGTATTAGGAAATTCACACGGATGACTTCGGAATTATTCTTTTTCACATCAGAAGCAAAGACGAAGAAGAAAATGGACAACCAGGAAAAAATTCCAGACGATAATTTGCAAAGAGATGGGGCTGGTATATTGTTAGGCATTTCATGCATACTAATTAGACTAGAGCTGGTGTTTATTTCATGAGAATCTGTGTGTCTAGAGTCCTATAATTAACAATTCGCACTGCTATTTATAGCACAATAGTCGATGAATATATTGCCTTTGCAAAAATAAAATAACACTGGTTTTCCAGCTCATTCGACGACCATGTGTCGTCCAATCGACTGACAAGTGTTTCGATAATGTTCACATATACATATTTTACAGGGTACCAATTGAATAAAAAATTAGAAGCGTTAAGCAGAACTCAAAATTAACTTCTTTCAGTACTAGCGAAATTGTAAATTCTCCACTATCGTCAACCTCGTACTCATCCTTGAATCGTGTGCCATGTTTGTCGCGACCTAACGCGCTTGTTTTGAGATAATGACATCAGCTGTGTCACCTTCGTTCTTCAAAAGTGACAGCAAGTATTTAACAAGTAAAATCAGACAAAATGACATTTAAAGAGGTAATTTCATGTAATTTAAAAAAAAAATCGGAATGAAAATATATATTTTGACTAATGCCTTATTTGTGTCAGACATTTAGGCCTTGAATTGTGTATTATATGCTAAAGATAGGTCTTGGCTTTGTTTACATTTCTTGAACAGGAAAACCCACTTTGGGAATTTATACAACGGCAAAGCCAATGTAAATATTTGGTTTTAATCATGTGGGGTTCTTATACAATGTAAGAAAAATGTACACTAGAAATGTATATTCACTATGGACTTTTTAGAATCATTATTATTTGATTGGAAAGAGAAATATGTTTATATTGTATTATTTATTCATGTTATATTGAATTGAATATGTCTTTGAAAGCAATAAAATATGATAAAGAACAAGCAAGCAGTAATGTAAGTGCACAAATTGTATATAGAATTAACGGAAAACAAAATTCATTTTTAAATGTTATTATTATTTCAAAAACATGGAGACACTATAAACTAATAATATCTATACATTGGCCTAACTGCCACATGACTTTTTAATCACTGGCATGAACCATGGATGCACTTCTGGAAATAAGTAAACTTATGCTTGGAAAAACAGTAATTTTGAACTAATGTACATGAATGCCAACAATTTTTTAATGATGATTAAATTAAGTAGAAAAGGTTGAACACTTTCTATAGTTATTTGAATAAATTCTCACAATATTATAACGAACGCGTTAAAATTCACGTTAATGGGCATGAAATAAAGGATATAAACGTTATGTAATTTACTAGCATTTCAGAATTGTAACTAGCGAAATGCTAGCCTGCTAGGGTCATTTCAAGTAGCAACAGGAGACGTTTTTTTTCAAAATTATAAAATATATGAGAATGGAATGTTTTCTGCATGATTTGAGTGCAGAATTAAAAAAATGAACCCATCATCATGATATAGTTTGAAACAAATTCACAGGAAGCATTGAAACACCATTTTTTTATATTGGTCTTTTTTAATTTTTTGCAAATTCTTGACCTCGTGTTATTTCATGCTGAAATTTGCATATTTCTTACATATGGTTTATATAGAATCTTTTGTGAACTTTCAGCTTTAAGAATAAATTGACTTTTTCTGTGTTCCAGGTACCTCTGAAGCCATTCAGAGCTTTTCTTACAAAGCACCATCCTAACATTTATGCGTGAAATACCATATTCTTGAGTCTCACAAAAGTTGAAATTATATGCTACTCTTCAAACCAGTAATGCATTCTAATTACAATGCTCTTTTACAACTGTACATTGATCTGAATTCACAATTTAGTAAATAACTATTGCCATTTTAAAATTTGGGTAAGAAATGTTTCGTAAATTTTTCATATCTTTAAACGAAAATCAGTGATCAAAAAGGCAAACAAACATAAAATTAATGTACTTTAAAAATTTTCACAGTTCTGTTTCTGTTTGTAAAGTTTATCAACTCATCAAATTTAATAGGAAACAGGTCAAGCATCAGATTTTAATCACTAAATCAGTGATCAATGAATCGAAAGATATCAACTGCGAGTTATCCCATTTGGCCAGACAGGACAGCCCCAAGGGATGTGGGTCAAATGGTCAAAATTCTTGACAAATTCCTCATTCAGCTTTTCATATTTCGCAGGTTTTCCACTAATATTTCATTACAGGATATCTAGGTGTAAATTTTGGAAGTCTCAACATAAAATTTTGGAACTCCCAACTTTGTGATATTTTCATAATAACTCTGACCATTATTTTCAGAAATATTACACACAGTTCATGAAGTAGAGGCAAGTGTTAAAATGTGGAATCAGAGAAGGAACTGGAACCAAGTTGGTTCTCACAAAATATTTATGATTATGTATTTTTAACAGGAATGCTATGGATCATTATTCTGTTCGTTATTATGACAAAATTCACAAAAATGACAAGGTTTCAATTGCTTTTCATCTCTTCAAAATTATGCAAAATGGTTTAAGATTTACATGCTGCTAAATATGACAGTTTTAATATTAGTACCACTTCTTGTTATCTTCTGGGAATTGAATCCATTTTATATAGAATAAGTTGAATTTTAGATATATTTCTGTGACTGCGAGATATCAGGGCAATTCTACTCTAAATAAGATATGTTAAGTATACCCTCAAAAGTACATTACACCACAAAAGTTGTACAAAACTTGTGTATTAAGTTTATCATAAAGAATGACTGTATGGTTTTATAATTGGATCCCTTGGTATAAATGTCACATTTTTAATAAAATGAAGTTTTCATGTGTTTTTGAGCCCAATTTATGTTGTACTATTGTCGTTGTTTACATTTTTTACATAGCCATGTGCTCGGGAGAGTTACCGTTCTTGCATCTTGTGTGACCCTTAAAAAGACACAATTCTGGGGTTTTCTTAAAATATTTGCACATGTTTTTACCATTATTCTCCTAAAAAGAAGTCCAAAGTGTTTAAAAAGTAGGCGTAGGTGATCATTTTCCTTGTTTTGAAAAATTCAGTTTACATTTATTTCTGACGAATATGTTGTGGAAAGTCCCCAGTGTCATATACACCAAATATGGACAGTTGACCTTTCAACCATGAATACATTTAGATGTAATAATGTCAGCATGAAATTCCTGGCAAGTGAGATACGTTTTTTCTTCATTTCTGAGAATTTTCCAAAACATAGCCCATTTGCTTTCCCTTTACTGGCCAAAGAAGTCACTTTTCTTCAAATGTTGAATGTCCAAACCATTATGATCCGACTTAAATTTTTAGTTTTTTTTGGACATACATGACCATACTTATATAATTTGTAGCACCGTCTAATTTTTCTTACACTGTATATAGATACAAATCTCAATAAAATACATATAACTTGGTAATGCTGTCACATTTACATGTGTAAACGAGATTGTTTTGTGTTAGCCCTATAAACATTTACAAAACATGCCTTCTGTTTAAATGATAAATGAAGTGCATGACAAAATGACATAACTTTTTATCCTGGTCTTATTCAAAATGACAGAAAGTAAGCATGGCAAATAGGGGTGAAACGATTCATAGATACAAGAGGTGAAGAATCGATACAAAACGATATCTACCCTTTATAAGTTACTTTAATCTTCAGCAGTCATGAATAATTATTAGTTGTTTGCCTTTTTATTCTTTAAACTGAGAATCGATAAAGTATTGCATCGTATGCTGTGAATCGTATCGATACGCGGCACAGGTGTATCGTTTCACCCCTAATGGCAAATGATCTCCAGTTTGGAAGTTTTTCACAACTGTTGATGCTAGCAGCAAACAGAAAGCTAAATATAACCTGTGTTCTACCAAGGTTTCCTACACTGAGGGTAGCATCGGTGCAATGACCAAACACTTAAAACACATACACATGTTCCTTAAAGTGGGTATGTGGTCTCTGGCAAAAGAGTACTCGCCCAACAGCAAATTTAAGACACGATGGTATGTCTAAAGTGAAGAGTCGGTGATGTATTGAAAACTAGACATCATGAATGGACATGATCTCAGACCAGTCAAACTGCCAGGAAAAACAACAATTTCCAAATAAGTTCCTGTCTGCTATTCAATTATACTATTTGTAACTTTTGACATGACCCAACTGCTAGGCAGGAGAGCCAAGCAGCTGACTATGCTAGTGGAGAAAACGTTATGCCACACATATTATAGCAAATGCATTAATGCTAGGGCTGAAATTCATATATTCAAACTGTTCATGAATATTGACAGAGAAAATTAAGAAATGTCAGTAACTGTTCACTTGTAAATTCTAGGCAACTGAATTTGCAAATTTCTGTATTCTGTCTGTGAGCTAATTTGGTTGGCCTAACTTTTTTTAATAGTGTTGTCATAGAATACACATTTTGTAACTTTTGGTCTACATGTACATGTACAACTAATGTTTACGGAAATTTATGTACCAGGACAGATTCAGCTTAGCTGGATATTGAAGTCATAGTTTGATTCTTGCTTTAATCTTGGTAATACATGTAGTGGTCATTGTTCTGTCAGAATTTCGAGTGGAAGCTTAAGTAAATAGGTACATGTAAATAGTGTTATTGATTAATCTTAATTACTGTGGAAAATATTTATTTTCAGACTTAATTAAGAAGACTTTACTTTTCCTGTCAATATCCGTAATGAAAACAACTCACATTTGGCACAAAGGAACAGTTCTGGCATGCAAGTGGATTAATCACATTTAAATGGGATCATTTTGTGTTCCAGTGGTCATGTAAACGTTTAAAAATTTTGTAAAAGTGACAGCCTTAGAAATAGGTAATTGATAGAATCTGTTAAATTTGTGTACAAAAAAGTTTGAGAAGATTTACATGTGCATAAAGGAAACAGCATTGCTTTGTCTTTTTTATACTCCCACCATAAGGCAAAGCATATATGCCCACCATAAGGCAAAGGATATATGCCCACCATAAGGCAAAGCATATATGCCCACCATAAGGCAAAGCATAATGTGTTGTTGATGTCCATCTTTGTGTATGACCTGTACTTGGGGTAGGAAAGTACCCTATTGATTTTGGGGTCAAAAGGTAAAAGTCACTGTGACTGAAAGAATAAAATGGTTTCCACACAATATCTTGAGTTCTTCACCATTACAGGTACCAAACTTTATGGATGGCTAACACTTGAGGTAAGGAAGAACCATGTCAATTTTGGGTTGAAAAGGTCAGACTCTAGGTTGACATGATTGAAAGAAGAAAAATGTTTCTTTTTGCACAATAACTTAAGTTCTTCATCATATGTGGTTAAGAAACTTTGTGGATGGCTTGTACTTGGGGTAAGGAATCACCATAAATAATGGTTACTGTACAATCACATTAGTTCCAGATCACATACGTGGACCAAACTTTGTGGCTGGTTTGCATGTGGGGTAATGAAGAAGCCTATTGGGTTTGTGGTCCAAAGGTCTGATTTTGATCAAACTTGGAATATAAGCTTATATCACTAAGATCTTGGATGAGTTCAGTAATAAGCAAAATTCATGCATATTAATTAGGTGATCTTGCATCTGATTTTTACCACTTGGTGATCTTGCATCTGCTTTTATATCACTCATGAGACTGTATTTCTGATGTGATTTCGATCAAACTTGGAAAGTATGCTTATATCATTAAGATCTCTGCCAAGTTTGATAATAATTGAGATCCATGCATACTAATGATTTGATCTTGCATCTGACTAGCTGAGCTTGTTATCCCTCTGGAAGCCATATTTCTGATTTGGTTTTGATCAAATTTGCAATATGGGTACTTTATATAATGTGCAAGATCCACACATATAAATGAGATAATCTTGCATCTGATTGTCTGAGCTTGCTACCACTCTGGAGGCTGTATTTCTGATTCTATTTTGATAAAACTTGGAATATATGCTTATATCATTAAGATTTCAGATGAGTTCAGTAATAGTGAGATCGATGCATATTAAGGAGGTGATCTTGCATCTGATTGGTTGAGCTTGTTACCTCTCTAAAAGCCATATTTCTGATCCTATTTTTTGATCAAACTTGAAATATAAGCTTAAACCTGGCACAATTACAATCTAGCTGAGGATTTTTTAATCCCTTCATATCTTACAAATTTCAAGCCATACCATGTTCCATCAGCGCAGATTTGTATAATTTGGAAAAATGCAGTCAGTGGGAAGTGCAAGGTAAAGCCATGCTATTTTTAGGAGATGGAACAGCCTAATCTACATTATAAGGATAATGGTTGTGACGCGGATGCTCGCACAGGTAAAAATAAAAGTCGGTATATCTATGCTGTATTTAATGTGCAAGATACTTAAAGCTATAATGGGTACAATAAATATAAAGGGAACAAAAGTAAAGTGACAAAATTCTCTGAATCGTAAAAATGTAAGTAGAATATAGACTTTTTATCCTTGTTTTATTATATGCCATTTATTCCAAAAATAATGCAGTCTGAATAAAAGGTACTTTATAATACATGTATATTTAATATATTTCATTTTTTTAGAAATCATTAAGTAACATTTTAAATGTTGGTGCTGTGACTACATTTAAAAGAATAAGTAATTTAGACATTATTATAATTATTATTATTATTATTATTATTATTATAGAAGACAGAAAGAACTATATACACATGCATACAGAATGAAAGTAACAACTAAAATATTCAGATGCCAATTTTTTTTATACACCAAATCAATGATGAATACAAATAAAAATGGGAATAATATTGTAAAATAATGGTTGATATTTTTGTCATAATTTTAAAATTAAGAAATTAATCAGATTTTGAAATTGAGAAATAATTTTAATAATTGATATATTTATCATATTTGTATACTTATTTTTAAGAATGATTCATGTTGCATTGCAATAATAATACATGTAATTAATAATAATAATCATCTCTACATTAAATTCTTTTTAAATGTAGTCAAATTGCAGGCATGCTAAATGCCATCCAAATATGAATTAAATGTATTTCTAGGGTAAAGGCACGTCTGTTCATACTGCTTTTTTTGTGGAATGTTTAGCATATAATATAAAAATGATAAATGTCTATAATTTATTTATATAACATATTTATGATTTATTATATGACATATTTATTATTTAGAGAATGACATATATATATATATATATATATATATATATATATATATATATATATATATATATATATATATATATATATATATATATGATTTAGAGAATTGCATATTTATGATTTAGGGAATTACATATTTATGAATTTATGATTCAGAGAATTTTGTCACTGTTGTTTTGTATCCCTTTATTTTAGTTGGTGCCGTTAAAGCATGGTGTATACAGTATAGATGTATTGACTTTATTTTTATCAGTGGGAGCATCCGGGTCACAATCCTGTAGCTCATCATGTACATTAGGCTGCTCTGTCTACTAAAAATAGCATGGCTTTAACATTGCACTCGCTGTTGATGACTTTATTTTGCCAAATTACAAAAGTTTGCGTGGACAGAGCAAGGTATGGTTGGAAATCTGTAAGGTATGAATGGCTTACTGATACATAACTTTTATAGAGACTGTAATTGTGCCAGATGAATACTTTCGGAAATTGAAGATAGGGTACGATTCACAATGGACTGGAGTCAGATTTTAATCGATTGAGAAATGTACTAGTCCTGCTGTATCTTCACTAGTCCTTCCCATAGAACTATGTTGGCAACAACTAAAACTTAACTTGCCATTGGACTGTTGAAATTATGAAAAGTACTAGTTGGACCAGAAATTTACTAGCTTTGGGCAAGCAGGCTACCGCTGATTTCAAACCCTGGAATAATGTATAGTTCATGGTGCTCTTATTTCAATTTGTGTTTTTCAACCTCCTATTTTTTATTTTGTTCTACATGTATATTTGAATCAAGAAGAGAAGTTCACATTTCAATGGCTTTGAAAAATAACTAGTGTATAATTTAGGTATTGTAAATGACCAATGTATTATTTGCTAAGTATATGTTGATTAGATCTCATGAAAACATGAATACAGTAAAACCTGTCATGAGCGACCTCTGCTAATGCACGGATCGATTTTATTATATAAACGCACTGTCGAGAGTGACCACCTGCAGAACGCGACCAGCGACCGCGATTTCTTGGCAAAATATGCATTTCGACACTGCTATGAACGACCACATCACAAAAACAGAGATAAACACAACTGACCTTTATTTAACCCTTTGTAACCACGACCGCTTAAGAAGCAAAGACGTTAAAAACAAAATCAAAAACTTAAAAACAAATTAGGCTGGCTACCGGTTTCTTGAACTGTACAGGTCATGCATGTAGTGTCATATGTTATAGATTGTAAGCCAGACTAGAGTACATGCCGATTGCTCATTCGGAAATATCTCGGCTATTTCTGTGAGACCAAAGTATGATCCATAGGATTTCCCGCAAATTTGCGTATGGCAGCTTGTTCTAAAATAATACTGCTATGAACGACCGAGAACTGACAAACACCACTGATGTTTATTTTATCCTTTGTAACAACAACCGCTTCCAAAGTAAAGACTGTTCTAAAAAAAAAAAAATTATATAAACAAATTAGACTGGCTATCGGTTTTCTAACTTTTGCAGGTCATGCATGTAGTTTCCATTGTTCTAGACTGAAAACCAGACTAAAGTACATGTCACTAACTGCCATTGTAGTGTCAAAGTCAATATAGCGGTCGCATACATCATTTGTCTTTGGAGTTAATCCGTAATGCCTGGGGTGAATGACGTCTTTGTCTTTGTCTTTAATACCAGTAGGTGAGAATCGTTTTCTGGATTCGATTGTCATTGTGAAGGGCTTGCGTTGTTTGTTGGGGGTGTTTTTGATGTTACAGTGGTTACGGCCCACACACCAAACCGTCATCTGTTGATCTTGGTGCAGCTGGTTACACCCTCTGTTTATAGAGTTAATCCCTTTGTATCGGCGGTGAATAAAGTCTTTGACTGTTGTCTCTAAATAAATTTATTCTGTTTCTGGATAAATTAATTGTGTCTTTTTATTTCATTCATTGGTACATATACATTGTATATGTATTCCATATTTCCCCGAAGCCTGATCAAAACCACTACAGTCGTTATTACAATTGATCCCTTATAACATTAACACCTAGCACTTTAATAACAATGGCAAAACCTCCAATGAAAAAGAGACAAATTCTAACATTGTAGGAAAGAATTAATGTAATTGAAAGAAGTGAAAAACGGGAGACTGTTTGCAACATAGCAGCCACTTGAAACATCGGTAAAACTCAAATTTAGGGTGTTATAAAAGACAAGGAGTCAATTAGAAACGAACTAATATGCTAATACTAGTTCATGTACATGTGATCTTCAAATATAAATGTGATTCATGTTTAATGATAGATGTATATCTTTATTACTATTTAAAATTATTTTCAGATTAATGCATGCAATATTTTAACAAGAACTATGAACAAAGAATACAATAAATGTACATGATTGTGCTTATTTTTCCCTCTTAAACAGTGCTGAATTTCGACCTTGGAAACTGGTCTTTTTGTACAAACCTGTTATGAGAGACCACCTGAGAGATCACTTTTTGCTGGCAGAAGGGGCGGTCTCTCATGACAGGTTTTACTGTATTGGTTAAATTTGAGTATTTAATTGAAACATTAAAAAAAAACAGCCTGCAAATGTATTTTTGTTGCTGCTTATATTGCAGAAAAGTTATTCATATTAATATATTATACTTCGTGCCTCTTGTTGTTTTCGTCATCATCCTTGTCATTATCAGTGGTATCATGCAGGATGCTGTTTTTGTTCACCTTATTCATGTTGACATGTCTTCTCTTAGTTCATGCGTTAGCATAAGTTTGTTGTCGCATCTCCTCCTAAACTACTTGGAGGATTGCAATGAAACTTTATACACACATTCATCCCATGTTCGTGTTTGTCCTAAATGGAAGTTGTGCTGCTCAGATATCTATTATGGCCATCACAGCGGTCACCTTGAAATTTTTTTTATCGCTACTCCTCCTGAATGGACTGTCATATAAATGTGGGGTTTTCACTAAAAGACTTATGATGTCTAGTTGATCTGAAATGAAAATGGTACTGATCTGGCATCTAATATGGCTGTCATGGCAGCCATCTTACAAATCTTGTTATTGCTACTCCTCCTGAATGTATAGTCATATCAAAATAGGGCTTCACCAAAAGACTTCTTATGATGTCTACTTGGTCGTAAATAAAATTGGTACCTATCTGAAGTCCAGGATGGCTGCCATAGTGGCCATCTTGAAAATCTTGTTATTGCTACTCCTCCATGGATGGTCATATCCACATGGGGTTTTCACTGAAAGATTTCTTATGATGTCTAGCTGGTCCTAGATTAAAATGGTGCCGATTTGACAGCTAATATGGCCATCACATCAGCCATCTTGAAAATGTTATCACAACTCCACCTGAACATAAAGTAATTTTAATATCAGTAATACGTAACTTGTTGCTATTGCATAGATGGCTCTTTTCTGGATGGAAAATACCCCCACTGTACAATGAGAATACGTCCTCCCATAAGGTGAACTTGAAGGTTCTGGAATACCAGAACGCTCCAGGTCCAACCCCCAGGTACCTCACCCATGCACACTGTCCTTCATTCTTTTTCTGGTCGCATACATTACTGTTGCTTTAGTTTATGTTAAAGTGAAATTGCCTCTGCTTCATGTGTTAATGTTGCAATTTGAGATTTTTCTTTATGTGCATTGATTTCATTGTGGGGAATTACCCTTGATCAAGCTTTTTTTCTGTTTGAATTAAGCTCTCTCTTGAGTTATTCACAATTTTATTGGTACATTTTGTATAACTTTGCATTTAGGTTCTTACACCGCAGGGGTGTTAGTGTAACTATCATTGTTGAGAATTATTTTCTGTTCTGATAGGTAATTAGTATAATATCCATATCCTTGCTGAAATTGTTCTGTGGACTCATTTTGATTCAATTTATTGTTTTATTACAGTAATGAATCATTGTAATTCACATTTCTTTTATTGTGAATTGTGCGATTTTTATCTGGGGGGGGGGGGAGGGAAAGCAGGTCGCTCACCAGTTTTTCCCTTTATGTTATGTGTTTCATTATTGAACACCAGTTCATTCTTGGAATTAGTATTGGGTAGTATTCCTTATTATTATCCTTTTTATTAGCAATCTTGCCAACCTGTTTTATTGCTAATTTATTCATCTCCAGTTCTTGAATAAGCCTGGTTGACATCATATTTGAATTGACTTAAGTATTATCTGGCTGTTTTACACAGTTTTATGTTGTTAAACTTCGGTACTGAGCTTAGCATTGCCTACCTTTTTGCATCAAAATATCAGTGATTGTTTTAATTCTTTGAGAAAACACCTAGAAAAGGTGAGTTCTTGCCGTTATCATATTAGTGCAGACTTAGTCTACGCAAATACATTTTTCATGTACTTACAAAGAAGTTTTTGAATAAATATTCTTTTCAGCAGCAATGGCTAAGCAGGTTCTGGCCACATGAAAGCCCCCAGAGACACCCACCTCTTGTGCCTATCTTGTCCAGTCTGTGAGAGGACAGATGGTTGTCCCGTTTGCAGCCTATGGTTGAATGAGGTCTGTGACCTGATCGAGCATAGACGTTCTTATCAAGGAAGGAAGAAAGTTCCTTTTTTGTCTTCCTCGGAATTTTGGGGTTTTTTCGAGGGGCTCGGAGAAGGATTACCAAAGTCTCTTTTAAGACTCTTAGAGTTAGTGGGCCCCTTCCCAAGGGAGGTAATAAATGGCTATAGAGTGAGTTGCACCCTTAGGGAAGAACAGAACCCTCCCATTCCGTGAGAGCAGAGAGTGAGTTGTGCCATCCTAAGACAGAGTGAGTTTGCACCCTCCTTTGAGGGAGGAGTAGCACCCTCTTCCGCCCAGAAGGGAAGAATGTGAGTTGCTCCATCCCCCTAGTGAGAGAGGAGCAGCACCCTCTACTCGCCCACAGCTCACTGTGGGCTGAAAGTGAGTAATGTCCCTCCCCTGCCTTAAGGGTGGAGCAACACCGTTTGAGTTCTCGGGGCACATTGTCTGCAACAGGATCGAGCCACCTGGTAAGGGGAGAGCTTCGATTTAAGTCTATCAGATCTGGGGAAGAGTCTTCCTACAGATCTGAGTCACCTGACCGGTCATTGACTGTTCACTGGTCACTGGTCACCCATCAGTGAGTACTGGTCACTGGTTATTGGATCCCCTATGGTACAGGGATAGGGATTGGGTCGAAACACATGCCTCTCCAGACTGCTGGGCCCATTAAAGATTGGGACTCGATGTACAGATGCCAGACTAGGGAAGGGAATCAGATTGGCACCCCTCTCCCTTTTCTTATAATCCCTATAAATACCTGTTGGATGTGATGCCTTCCACCTTAGGGAAGTGATTGGCCCTTTCCCTGCATTTAGCCATGGACTTAAGGGCCTTCACCACATGGTAGAGAGATTGATGCTGCAGGCCATGGACCTACATCTTCCTCTTATGAAGTTAGGTCAGAAAAGAGGGAGGGGGATGGACCCTCTTCCCCCAAACACCCCAGGAGGGTAGAGAGTTGCTCACACCCACCTGCTGAGTCTGCTACTAGGGACAGTCCATTAGCTCCACGTGAGCAATTTCGGGTCCAAGTTCCTTTTATCCCCAAGTCTTCCCCACAACAGAGAAACATTGGGTCGCATATTCCTGCCTTACAGGAGTGAAAGCCGGATGGAGACATCCTTTCTGTCCTTATCGATTTGCACGAATTTGATACAGAACAGGCTGACGTGGCACCCCCTCCCCTCTGGGTCCCCTACCTCCTTCCATCCATCGATCAAGGCAACAGAGAAGGAAGAGATCTGGTCTTTAAACAGAGCGGTTTAACATCTTTTTGCCCAGTGATCTGTGTCCCAAGGGTTCAGGCTCTGGTGACACTAAAATTCTTTCCAGCTTGGGGAAACTTTCTGAGGTTAGCTCTTGACCACATCTCTTATTGCTTCCTCACTTGGTTATGATTAAGAGATTTCCCAAAGGTTTAGTAATAGCCAGGACTTTGCTAGACAAGGAAAGGGGTGGTCTGTCCCACCCCCTCTACGTTGAGACCCTTGGGCTCTGCATTTAGCTATAAGGTTCATAACCCTTCCTGGCACATTAAACCTTCCACTTTGGATGCTGAAGCGGCACAAGTGGGTATTCCTTGAGGACCTGGGCTCGCCTCCCAGTTAAAACAATGGAAACTTTAGATCAAAAGTCTAGGTCACTAGTAATGGTATCCTCACATGCTGACCTCTTTTCAGAAGCCGTCTTCAACATGCGAAAGGAGGAATGTAGGTTGCCAATTGCCCTTCATTGTTTGTTGGAAGCAGTGGCTAAAATATCTAGGCACGCGTTATCCTTGTCCATGGCCTTATCAGCGGTGCTTCTCCACCTACGGATACAATGTCTCCCCTAGAGGCAGAGACTCTTTGGAGGGCTCATTCCCTCTGTGGCTTCTTAGGATTTGAAAAACTGGCAACACTAGTCCCTCGCATCCACTCCAGACCCATTGAAACTGACCAAGAGGTGGCATCATCCTGACCGGCCACATGTTCTGTCGATGAAGTTCTTTAAAGCCATGCAGCCCCAGTCAAAACAAAAACCCCAATTCAGAGCTCCCCTCGGCAGTCGGGCCCTAAAAGGGTGTGCCGCAAAGGTCCAGGGAGGAGGTTTGCTGGCCCTTCCTCCTTTCCAATGGACAAGGGTGAACAGCCCTATGGACTTGCTCCCTCTCTAGTAGAGTGTTCCTCTTTTGCTGGCTCCTGTAGGTGCCAGGCTAAACCTCTTTTCAGAGGCTTGGTCTGGCATAACAGTTGATGACTGAGTCCTTTCTATCATACAAGGTGGATACCGGTTTCAGTTTCAGGATCTTCCTCCTTTAGTAAAATCCCACATGTTCTTCCACCAGTTGAATCTGGTGTGATTAAAGGAAGAGGTTACTCCCTTCTTCAGAAGGGTGGTAGTGGAGAGGGTGTTCAATGACCAATCTCCAGCCTTCTCCTGGATTTTGCTGGTACCAAAGAAAGGGGAAAAGTTTCATCTAATTATTGACCTTTCCTCCCTAAATAGGTTTCTGCAGGATTGGGCAGTCTCCATCAATCTTCAGAATGTGTACCTTAACATCCCTATCTTTCCTCCATACAGGAAGTACCTCCGGTTTTGCTCGGATGGGGAGTTCTTCCAATGTTTGAGGTCTGCCATTCTGCCTAGCCATCGCACTCAGAGTGTTTACCAGGGTCATGGAAGTAGTTGCAACCCATTTAAGGTCACTAGGTATCCCAGTCCTCCAATATTTTGATGATTGGTTGATCCATAGTGGCTGACCATATCTTTCTCATTGTTTGGTCCATAGTGACCAGGCTGGGTCTTTTACCCATCATAGAAAAATAGGAACTTACTCTATCTCAAAATATCATCTATGTGGGGATGAATTTCCTCGTGAAAGGAGGATTAGTCCGTGTCCCTCGGGACAGAGTAGACAAGATCCTGTGCCTGTTGGAAGCACTGAGAGCCAAGAGCATGTTATCTGCTTGTCTTTTCTTTTCTCAGTTGGTGACCTTGAACTCCACAGTGGACCTGGTTGCTCTAGGTAGATAGTCCTCACTCAATGGTCTCTACACCAATCCATAGCAGATTCCCTCTTCCAACTTTGGGGGACACCATTGGTGGACTTCTTCACTTGTTTGCTACAAGACTAAACAACAAGCTCCCATTTTATGTTTCCCTCGGTCCATGACCTGAGGGCCTGGGTAGTGAATGCTTTCAGCCTGAAGTGGGATTGACTGTTTGCTTATGCCTTCCCACCCTTTAGGATGATTTTACAGGTACTTCACAAAGTAAGAAACTCCATTGCTCAGGTCATTTTGATTGCCCCTCTGTGGCCCCAATGATTGTGGTTCAACGATCTTTTCGACCTGCTGGTGGACCATCCCAGGATATTACCCTAGAGGAGGGACCTCCTGTCACAGCACAGGGGCTCTCTCATACATGACAGCCCACAGACTTTCCATCTTCACACTTGGCTCATCTCAAACGATCCTCCAGGACAAGTTTTCAAACAAAATTGCCAAGTGCATTGTTCAGTCCATGAGACAATCTATGTCTGAGGTCTATGCTGATTTGTGATTGGTGCAGTAGTAAACATGTTAATTCTAGCTGTCCCTCTATGAGCACAGTGGCTGATATTTTTTCTCTTCCTTTTTGAAGAGAAACAATGCTCAGTTACTACTATCAAGGGCTTTAGGGCAGCCCTATTCAACACTCTCAAATTTTCGAAAGGCCCGGCCATTGGGACAGACTCGCACTTAGCAGACCTGATCATGTATTTCAAGCTGCAAAGACTGGTGTCTTGCTTGCTAATGATTATATGGAATCTCTCTTGTGTCTTGTGGTCTCTAACTAAAACCCAATGAACTGTTGGGCAAAGCTTCCTTCAAGAATCTTACCCACAAGCCTGTTTTCTTGCTCTAATTAGCGTCCGCAAGATGAAGGAGCAAGCTTTCATGCCCTATCCATAGAGCAAGGCTGTATAAGGTTCGGTGGAGTCAGTTTCTATCCTTTGCCAACCAGGACTTTTAGCAAAAAAACAAGCTTTCATTAGTTGCTCCACTCCCAATGAAGATCCCTAGTCTCAGTTGTATCTATGCTGGGGATGATCAAGATAGACTTTTATGTCCGTTAGGGCTTTACGTTTTTATTTGGCAGCTTCTAAAGGAAGAAGGAGGGGTAGGAAGCATCTTTTCCTCCCCCTTAAAAGTTCAGCTGATATTTCAGCTTCCACCATTTTGAGGTGAATTGTATTAACTATCAAGAGAGCTTATCAGTCACATGAGGTTCAAGCCATTGCTGCCTCATGAGCCTATCTAAATCATTCGTCCATGGAGGATGTGATGAAAGCCATGTTTTAGCAATCTCATTCTACCTTCTCCTTTTACCTTCGTTTGTTGGCTCATAAAAGCAAAGGCACATTTTCTTTGGGTCTGATTGTCATAGCTCAAAAAGTGGCCCATGTGGATACCATCCAGCAGTAGTCTCCTCTTCTGCAGTGAGGGTGAGTATTCCTTGCATTTGCTTGGGCTACGTCATGGAAGAGATTGAATGACAGTGCGCATGGGCAAGGTATCTTTGGGTTGGACCAGGGGTGTTCTTGTATTCCAGAACCTTCCAGTTCACTCTATGGGAGGATGAATTCTCATCATACGGTTGGGGTATTTTCTGTCCAGTGTCAGCTACGCAATAGAAACAGGTAAATATTACGTCATTAAAATTAGTTTTACACCACATAAACTACATATTGACATGCGGTTTTCACCAAAAGACTTCTTATGATGTCCAGTTGGTCTAAGTTAAAATGGTGCTGATCTGACATCCATTGAAAATCTTTTTATTGCTACTCCTCCTGAACAGAAAGTCATATTGACATGGGGGTTTTCACCAGAAGACTTCTTATGATGTCGAGTTGGTTCTAAATGAAAATGGTGCTGATGTGAGGTCCAATATGGCTGCCACAATGGCCATCTTGAAAATCTTTATTATCACTACTTCTCCTGAATGGAAAGTTATCTTGACATGGTGTTTTAACCAGAAGACTTATTATGATGTCCATTTGGACTTGAATGAACATGGTGCCAATCTGATATCTAATATGGCTGCCACAATGGCCAGCTTGAAAATCTTGTTATCACTATTTCTCCTGAATGAACGCTCATATCAGCATGGGATTTTTACTAAAAGAATTCTTATTGTGTTTTGTTGATCCAAAATTAAAATGTTGCTGATGTGATGTCCAATATGTGGCCATCTTGAAAGTCTTGTTTCCACTATTAAATGGAAAGTCATTTTGACATTGGGTTTCCATCAGAAGAGTTTTTATGACGTTGAGTTGGTCCTTAATGAAAATGACTAACCCTCAATATGGCCACCATTGTGGCTATCTTGAACTTGTTATTGCTGAAGTATATCAGAGATGATTTCAACACTCTGCATTTAAAAGGAAGAAACGTATAATCCTGAATTCCTGGATATTCTTTTCGTCCAATAGAGGGCCAATCCCTTCAAGGGACTCTTGTTTAATTTTTTTGTTGACTTCAAGTAAAATCAGCTTTACAATATGTACCCAGTGAAATGTATTGTATCATGTGTACAATATGATATCACTGTTATAATATCTTATAAAATAAGATTAAGAAATTTTTTAAAAAGTTGTCAGCATTTATAATTGTGTAGAAAAGCCACTGATTGTCCTATTTTGAAAGGATCTAGCCTTACCCTTTGATCCACTCAATCTTTATTGTCAGTAATGAAGAACTAATGAAGTTGTAATTGCTAGTTGTCATTACAATGTCCACTGCTGTTCATTAACACTAGAACAATGGCCTTTACGGCATATAATACTTAAACAATGTGGTTAATGAGTACCCTTTATTAAGTCAGTCAGTGTCACCAGCCACCACAATACAGGTCACTTGTTTAAAACGAGTACGGAAGCCATTTGATGTTTTCTTACCCAATAAATTTTATGTGTCAGTACATGCCAAGGTGAAGGCCATAGACCATTGGTTAAGCGGTCTTAATGTTTCACTATAGTAAACAAATTAAAATATTTAAACATTGGCATTTTCTATCATAAATGCGAAAGTCATCAAGTGAGCGAATTATATATTCTGATGTGATATATTTTTTATAGCTTGTACAGTGTTTGCTTTTCTTTGAGATATACTTTGATTCTATATGTTTGATTCTTGGATGCAATTGGAATTTATTTTCTAATGGTGCATATCAAGGAGATCTCTTCATTACTGAGCTTTTTCAAATGCATACCAAAAGGAGAGACTTTTGTTCTGCTTCCGCAAGATGCACTTAACCACAAAGATAAAAAGCACAAGAGAGGCCAAGGATGGCCTAGAAATGACAAAGGTGAAGTCCCTAAATTGTCTGTTCCTGCAGCAGATGTTACTGAAATTTCTATATGAAAAGACGATGTGGCTGCTGTGCTGAACCTAACAAAGCATTCATCAGTGCAGTAGATAACACCAACATAACAGTGCCTGCTAGCAAATCGGAGCCCACTGATGCTGAGACTCTTCCTGAGCCTACAGTAGATAAGTTGGACACCAGCAATGTTTTAGATGGTTGTCAGTTCTTGCACAATTACCAATTTTCAGTAGGATGTTTGGACAGATAAACTTTTACTCAAAATCTCATTGAATTGCTATCATGCAGTGCAAGCTAATGTCCCCACTGCTTGTTTAAACCATTGATAGGTACATCAACTTGCTTTTGATTCATTGTATCATTACTCACTGACCAATGGCAGTACATTTTACAAAAAAGGCATAGTTGTGTTAGCAGAATGGCATTGCATATCAATGAGTGCATTGCTCAGTTTTTGAGAGAATAAAAGATCCAGAACAATTTTAGAAATGTTTAAAATAATTAATAAATCTCCTGAAGGGAGTTCACTTATTTAGGTATAATATTTCTTGTGTAAATGCTGCATAACCCTAAAAGTATGCATGCTGGTTAATATGTTGCCTGTTAGATGTACAAGGTCATGGGGTGAGTCAGTCAGGATATTTTTAACTATGATTGGCATTTATTCATCCTGTAAAATGTATCAATCAGAATTTGATGCTGAAATAATTAATATTCAAGCAGGGGTAGAAAAAGTTTGTAAGGCTATAATTGTCCCTGGGAAAACCAGCTTTAAAAATCAGGTTGCCTAGCAGATTTTTCTGGTTGCCCAGTAAATAACTGCAGTTGCCTCCAAGGTTGCTGTAATAAAGATTTTTCACCAACTTTTATCATATATATATATATATATATATATATATATATATATATATATATATATATATATATATATATATATATATATATATATATATATATATATATATATATATATAGTTAGTTAGTCCTAATGGCACACAATACAGTGTACTTGTAACTCACCGTCAGTCCTGCTAATGGAAAGTGTCGCTCAAGTTTACATACATATTTAATCAGTTCGAGATCAACAAATTAAAGATGATCGAACAATTTTCTTTTCTTGATGTTGTTTTGTTGTGCATCATCTTTCTAGTAGTTGGCCACCTCATACCAGAATTTGTCCATATTTTATGTTTATCAGAGTTTATATCATTATAGTTCACAGTATTGTTATTCCAACAGTTAGCACTGTGTCCAAATTGTCACCACTCTGTCCAAATTGTCAGGGAGCTGTTAACATTCCATGTGGGATTTTTGTTATGCCATTACCCCACAAGCCAGTGTAGTATGCAACAACAGTTGTGATTGGTCTGATTATTTTAGATGCCAGATTCCTTTAGCTAAAGTTAGTCAACAGAAGCAACTGTCACATGCTCTGCACCAAGTGCCAATTTCTTAAACAGACCAAGGAGAAAGTGTAATACATCTACTAGATCATAGGCATTCAGAATGTCAAGTAAAAGATGATAGAAACAGTTACATATGTTGGTGTGTTGACAGAAGAAAAACATTTGCGAATCGTGTTTCTTTAAGGGATTACCATGAGGGGTGGCCCATATGGACTGTAATTACTTAATCAAATAATGAGTAGCAGGCACGTGGATTAGTGTGGTCCCTTACCGACAGCAATCACCCACAGTGGCAGCGCAAGAGGGGGGGGGGGGTCGGGTGGTTAATTGCCCCCAGGCGCCAGGCAAAGGGGGTGCCATCGAGAGCTTTTTTTCTTGTTTCCAGCTGAAAGTTTCATAGTATTTCACCTCACATTAGTGTAACGGTGGCTCTGAAGGGGGGTAGGGATGGAGGTTGGCAACCAAAAACTGTTCTCTGTGGTAGGGGCGCCATTCAAGAACAATGCCCCCGGTTGCCTCGGTAGGGCACCACTAAAGAACATTGCCTCCGGGTGCCTTGAACCCTCACACCGCCACTGATCACCCAACACATACTCAACTACAGAATTATATAGAGATAATTTGGACACCCTGCTGTAGGTACCCATATCGGCAATTCAATGATCAAGTGTTTGTTGCTGGAAAATATACAGAATTCCATTATCATTTTTTAACGCAATCATTTTTTAAATATTTTTCAGTGGCAATACTGGGTATTCAGAGGGGGAAACAATGGTTGCCCAGCATTACTTTTTAGTTGTCCCGGGCTCGCAGGCAATGGGGTTTTCTTCCCTTGATTCAAGGGGTCTAAATATTTTTTCTGGTATATGTTCCAATTTTGTTGTCTGTATATTGTAAAAAAAATAATAGACTGGTTATGATTGATGAATTACAGCATGAACTTTCATTCGTTTTACTATTATTTAAATATTATGTATCATCCAATGTGGAATTATTAAATATTATGTATCATCCAATGTGAAATTATTAAATATTTCCACGTTATTGTTACATGTGTCTACCACAACTGAACAGGAATGTTGATAAACCTTACAAATTCAGCATTCAATCTGTACAAAAAATGTTAAACTTCCCTAAGCATCCTTTCCCTGCATACAGTAAACCCTGTGCATGAAAAATCCATCAGTATTACTTCATTTAATTTGTATCTGATTGGGTTTTCATATAGTATTTAATTTTCATTCAGACTTAAAAAGAAATGTTTCATATGTTTTCACTGAAAAAAGTAAAAAGTCTTTGGTCAATGTAAGTTTGATCCAAAGAACAATTTTACAAATATGGCAGATAAAAGTGGTTTTTCTGAGAAATTTTTAAGAAGGAATATCATTTAAATTTTTGGAAGACTTGTCAGTAATCACCATTATCAGTAAAGTTCAGTATTGTCTTTGTCTGAAGTTTAATATGAGAACTCCTCAAGAGAACATTTCTACAAATACATGTATATTGTAAATCATGTGTAGAAAAGTAAAAAATGTATCAATTATCAGTAAAGTATAAGTGCCAGGAAAGCAGTCATAATTAATGCATCCTGCAGATAAGGAATAAGTTCTGTTTCTTATCATTTGATTGTTAGAATTCAGTTGTTCCTTTTGTTTCGGGTTTTGTCAATTTTCTGTCTAAAGAATACAATAAAAAATTGAAGTTGTACAGTATTTAAATTCACTTAGGTAAAATACTGACAAAATTGCATTTAATTCACAATTGCAGATTCTGTATTACCGGTACATGTACAAACAACAATCAAATATTAGTTGGAGTCATGCACCTATATGCCGTGGTCATTCACTTACATGACCTGAAATTGTCTTGTTTATACAGAATTTCGGACAAGCTTCAGAACATTTGTCTTGGGTTTCATCTGAACCATCTGAAACACTGCTACACTAAGGATATGAGAGACTTGAGCCAGCTTCCTGGTACTACCAAGTCACCAATCAGAAGAAAGTACAAGTAATGGGAGATGGATGAGAAAATAAGAATTGTTGTGGAAGTGAAACTTGTGTGGAATTAGGCCTGTAGCTGCCAAGTACAGCCCTACACCAAGTACTTTGTCTAGCTGGATGAAAATGACATTTTCCAAAAATGTTTCAAGGACAAAGAAAGGAGTCCTTCCTGGGTCCGGCAACCCTTGACTTGTTCACTTGAGAAGGAGCAGGGGATTGTATCTTGGTTACTCTGTATGTTGGACCATCACATGCCTGTAACAATTGAGATGTTGCTGAATTATGCCACAATTGTAATTCAGAAGGAGAACGCAAAGTTTTAGGGCTCTAGAGGTTGGATTTATAGTTTTTTCAATAGAATTAGACCTGAGCTCAGAAGCAGAACCTTTATATCTCAGAAACTACCATGAAACCCGGAGGAAAAGATGAACAGTTTTACAAAATATCTGAGGAGGAATTTGATGACCATTTAATTGGAAATACGGATGCAACGCCTGTGTATTTTGACTTACCATCGAAGATAATTTATATGGTTGGGATGAGAGAGATGTATTTTAGAGGTACTGGTAGCGACAAGTACCATTTAACTTGTGTATTGACATGACTGGCATCTGGTGACTTGTTACCATCCATGATCATCTTATGGGGATTAAAAGACTCAAAGAATGCATCTGTCCCAAAGGGAGTCATAGTGAAGGTCCAAAAGAAAGCCTCTATGGATGAACACCTCATGTTGGCCTATATTGATGAAATGTGGAAAGCACACGTAGCGCTGCCTTCTCTCTTGGTTTTGGATTTATTACATAGCCATTTGACTTGTGCAGTGAAAAAATCTAGAACAAAAATGGCAGTAATCCCAGGTGGGTGCACATGTACACTGCAGCCACTGGACATGTGTCTAAATAAGCCATTCATGGGACTGCTGCAGAGAAAATGGTCAACTGACATGAATATCCAGATATCCAAAATTGATGCAGCTTGGAAGACACAAAGGACAGAATTGCAGCCCCTTTAGAACGGCAGATAATTGATTGGATTTATGAAGACAGTGAAGACTTGAAGAAGAAGAAAGGCATGATCATCAGCAGCTTCAAAGTGATGACAATTTTTATGAGGAATGATGATACAGCTCAACTGGAAAGTCTCTCTGTTGATGATAATGATAAATGGTTTGAGGGCTTTGAGGCAGAAAATGTATGCTTAACATCATAGAACTCTTGAAAATGCATTTCTAGATATGATTGTTAATGTTTAATATCCATGGAATTCAGTACATGGGAATCGTGAAGTTATTTGATATACTTTTTATTGCATTGGTATTCATTTCTTCATTCATCACTGATTTGGTATTTGCTTGTGAATGTGTTTTGTTGGCAAGATGTATCATAGCTGATGGAGTCCAACCAATGTTGCACAAGGCAGAGAATATTTGTGTGTGTGAGTGTGAGAGTCCAACTAATGTTGTGTGAGACAGCATGTGTGTGTGTGATTGAGAATATACAAGTTTAATACACTATCTAAAAACATTACGTGTTTATAATATGTATATAAATATTTCTATATATATGTGTTTTTGTACATTTTTATTTTTAGTGCTAGTGGTCATAGACCAGAGGAGAATATGTGATGACATTTCATTTTGTTCTTTCGTCCAGTGTCTATCATCCATTGTACATTTGTACAAGTTTGGCTAGCATGCCAAACACATGACTGAAAGGGTGTGAGTTCGAATCCTATCATTGTATCAGTCCAGGTCGGCTGTTCCAGCCCCCTTTCCCTCTCCACCATCTTGTGTGTTTTTGGGCAAGGCACTTTACTCCAGTTGTCTCAACACTAAATAACCAACTTGTGTTGCTGTGTCATAAAACACCAAACCAAACCAAACTATTGTGAGGATTGCCTCAAAGCTTATAAGCACATTTGCCCCAAGGTCTAGCTGTTCCTAAAAGAAAATGGTGTTCCTTTGACATCCAGTATGGTCACCATGGCAGCCATCTTGAAAATCTTGTTATTGCTACTATTGTGTGCTGCTGGTGGGCATATCAACATGGGGTTTTCACTTAAAGACTTCTTATTATCTGTAGTGTGTGTCTTAAATGAGAATGGTACAGATCTGACATTCAATATGGCTGCCACAGTGGCCATCCTGAAAATCTTGTTATTGCTACTCCTCGTGAATGAATGGTCATATTGACATAAGGTTTTTACTACAAGGCTTCTTATAATGTCTAGTTAATCTGATTAAAATTGAGAGCTACTTATAATAAGTAGATCTGATAGGCACCTATAAAAGTTAATGTTCTGGTGACCTTTGGGATTCCAAAGCCACTTATTATTAGTAACCTGTCAAGTAAAGCATATAAGAAATGATCGATTCCTATTGACGTTTTTCACTTTCATAAATGTGAATGCGGTAATCTGATTGGTGAATGAAAGGTCAACAGAATATGACCATCATATCAGTGTCCATCAGATATCCATTATGTTGCAGATCTTGATTTCAATCAGATTGGATGTTTAGTTGGTCATAAATGAAAACGGTGCCCCTCAGACATTCAGTATGAGCACTATGGCGGCCATCTTGCAAATCTTATCGCCACCCATCCTGAATGGATGGTAGTATTGGCATGGTGTTTTCACTAAAAGTCTTCTATGATGTCTGGTTAGTCCTATGTGATATTTAACAAGTTCTAATAAAAATGTTGCTCATCTGACATTCAACATGGCACTTTAATAGCCATCTCTAAAATCTTGTTATCCTACTGATATTCCACTTGTGTGAATGGTTATATTGACATGGGGGTTTTCATTAAAAATCTTCTTGCAATATTTAATTGGTTCTGAATGTAAAATGGTGCAGAGTTGATCAAAACATATCTGCACTTTTGTGAAGGAGTTTTGAAAACCAGACCTAGTTCATCTTTGGATTGAGTTAAAGGTCAATGCATGCATTTTTATACTTCATTGAGCTTATGAACACAGTGACTTGTACACACACAAGAAAGTTTTGACCAGACTTTGTACTTAGTTGCATTCCAATGAATAAGTTTATAGCCAGCATTCTCCAAAATTACCACCTAACAAAACGCCCCAAGATAATATTAGTTTTTTCTACAATTCAAAAAGTTCTTAACAAATCCTCTCATTTTTCAGAGTAAATTCATTGAGATCAGAGCCTCCTATCATGGCCAAATGTCCCTATATACAGACAGTGCAAAAGACAAAGACAAGATTGGAGCTGCCATTGCAACACCCCATGGTACCATCTCGAGCCAGTTACCAGTTATATCCTCAATTTTTACCACAGAAATTAGAGCCATACTAAAATATTCTGAACTATATTGAACACCGGTCAAAAAACAAATTGCATCATCGTTTGGGATTCTCTTAACACACTGAAAGCCTTGCAATACCTTAAACTTGGCAAGCCAATAATATCCCAGACTTTATAGAAACATGATTTACTCATACAAACAATCTGGGAAAAGTATTCTATACTGTTGGCTTCCTAGTCACATTGGTTATAAAGGATAATGAAAGGCCAGATAAAGCAGCAAAAGCTACCCTGCAATCACTAATTTCTAAATGGAAGATGCCATATACTGACTTCAGATATTATATAAAAATTGGCATGTTCTGTACACTTGGCAAAATATGTGCAATGAAAATTCCACAAACAAGCTTTGTAACAGCAGATGCATCACTGGAGAGTGGCATCCCTCATTATAGAACAAATCACAGATGAGGTAGTATTGTGCTGGTCACACATTCCTGATTCTTGCATACTGCCTGAAGAGTGAACCTTGACCAGAAAGCTTATCTTGCCTGTGTCCACTGACTGTGGAACACATTCTTGTTGAATGTATCGACTTCCACCTTCTGAGAACATACATACATACATACATACATACATACATACATACATACATACATACATACATACATACATACATACATACATACATACATACATACATACATACATGCATGCATGCATGCATGCATGCTTGCTTACTTCTTACTTACTTATTTACATTTTCCTCAAGTTCAACCAGACATTTTGATGGACTTCATAGACACACATGAATCTACTGTTTGTAATATATATTAATTCGTAAAAAAAATTTCGAACCCTCCATAGGTTTCATCAGGTGGTAGCAGCAAACAATAGGTTTATCCCTATGATTTGTTATGGATTTCAGCACCATTTGTTTTTTATAAACAAAATGTATTTGCTCTGTATTCCTGACACCAGTGATAGTGTTGCCACTTTTGCACCATGGTAAATCCACTCACTTAAAGTTCATCAGTTTGGTGAAAACATTCTCTTTGTTTTGTTGATGCAGATGTCTGTTTTGATTTCCCTTCAACTTCCTGACTGCTGGCATTGGATCAAAATCTTTTATATCAACACCAATAAGATTTATTCTCATAAGTTCATCAAGAGTGTGAACACTCAGCCTGCACTGTAGCTTTGTTTTGATAAATTCTGGTGCGACAGTCCACACTCACACTCCATACTTGACACTGGAAGTACATATATGTGAAATTTCTATCAAACAAATCACATTTGGGTACTGTCCTTTCATTCAAACTAGTTTTGTCAGTAATTGAGCTGCTGACACTCCTCTATAATTTTTGTACACAATTTATTAGAGAATCCCCAACTCATTACTTCATCAGCACTGATGACTGCATCACTCTTCTCTCTTGGTTGACTATAATGAGCGATCAAATAGTCTACGTAGTTGCTACCAAACAGTGGCATGTCACTAATATTTGCAGGAAAAGTGTTAGACTCAAACATGGTGAATGCATTCAAATTTACATGGGCTGGGAATCTATCATGTACGTTTGCATGAATAATCCATATACACCATACTGATTTGGTTGGGAAGTTATTGTCATGTAACAAATACTTCAGTTCTATCCCTCTGAAGTGACCACTGTCACACTTGGCTGTAACAAACTCATTGCAGAGGAGCACAAAATGGGGTGTATCTCCAAGGTACACAGCTTCCAGTGATGTCAAAAATCCATCAACTTGTTGCTTCATGGTAATGTATATCAAATCTCTTGTCTGCAAACACCAGCTTAGGGTTACAGTTTTTATCCTAAATATGCCTAAGCTTTTACATAGTAGTGTTCTCTCAAGCAGTAAAACTAGGACTTGCACTTATTATTTTCACATCTCTGCATATATAAGCCTACCAATTTAACAAAAAATAAAACCTTTAGAATAAAAAACACACAATCACTCATAACAACTAAAGTCTCTTTGAATTCTTTCATTGTTTTATTGTAATAAGATTGATGAGGTTAAAGTTGCTGTAGGAATATAAGTTGCAAGTAATTTCAGCCATCTTAATCACATGTTGTCGAACTGGTTGAATGGAGGAAGTATTTGTATGCAATTCACAGTGGTTTCTTTGCTATTATTAATCATTAATGATTTGCTGCTTATTACTCAAAAACGTGTTCAGTTCTAGTTTATTTTTTATGTTTTGTACGGTTAGGTCAGCAAATACTTTAGGTCATGCAGATCTTTTTCGGGTTCGATTTATTTATTATTTATACGCGGTCAGTATCCCAAAATAATATTTTCTTTGCATATAATTTTTCACACACTGAAAAAAATAGTTATGAATTTGTATACAAAAATTACATGAATTATGGTTATTGTGTATCATTTTTCTAGAATTTTGTAGGTATTGTTAAAAGCTTTGTCCTGTATGTACTTCATTAGTTGACAAGTACTTTGGATGATTTGCTGCACAAATATTACTCAGTACATTTAACAACAGAATGACAAGATGTGATTGGTTGCCCCAAAAATTAACCTGTCCAGACACATCTTTAACACAGAGATTTGACACTGACCGCCAGATATAAAAAAATCTAGGTAACATCACATGGTGGTGTGTGATTAAGCGAGAGCACCATGGGGCAGCCATATTGTGAATCTGCCAAAAGAACGTTCATCTTCATATTGAGTCTCAAAATGCTTTTTGATCCTATTATTCTGCGATATCTCTTGGATATATCATTGATATACAAGACAAATAAAGATGGTGTTATCACTTGTATGTTTTTTTTGAAATTTTATAAGAAAAGGATCTCGTTATGCAAGTAATTAGTCCAAGGGTGGGTGCAACATCGACAGTCCAATTGGGCAGGTAATATAACCATTGCTTCTGTTTTATACATTTCTTCATATACTATCATTTAAAAGCTAAATAATTTCGCTGTAAACTGCACAAGATTTCATAAAGCTAATTTAAATTTTAAGGGCTGTATCCAGGGTCAAAACATGAGCATAAAATTCTATCTTTGAAATAACTTGAACTGCTTTTCCATCATAACTGTCAAATACATACAAATTGCTTCAATTTTTATACATTTATTCATTGTCCATTCAATCAAGTCATGTTTGACATGAATTAAAATCTTAAAAAATATCCTGTAAACTGTCTAAGCTTGTATAAAACTAATGTTAATATTTATTACTGTATCCAGGATCTAAACATGAGCATAAAATTCCATCTGTGATATAACTTGAACCTCTTTTATGTCACAGCTGTCAAATACATGACCAATTTCTCTATTTTATGCATTTACTCATCCTCCATTAAATCAAGCCACATTTGGTATCATTTAACAGTTAAATGAATTTTTAAAATTAAGATCCTATTAAGGTAAAGGATTATTTCCAGGATCTAAACATTAGCATAAAATTCCATCTGTGAAATAAACCTCTTTTATGTCACAGCTGTCAAATACAATACTAATTTCTCTATTTTATGCATTTACTCATCTTCCATTAAATCAAGCCACATTTGGTATCATTTAACAGTTAAATGAATTTTTAAAATTAAGATCCTATTAATTTAAAGGGCTATTTCCAGGGTCGAAACATGAGCATGAAATTCTGTCTATGAAATAAATTGAACCTATTATCTGTTGCAGCTGTCAAACACATACAAATTGCTCCTTTTATACATTTATTCATCTTCCATTAAATCAAGTCATAAATTGGATTTAAAAGCTCTGTAAATGTTCGGTAAACTGCACAAGATTTTATTGTAATTTTAGCAGTAAGGGCCGTATCCAGGGTTTAAATATGAGTATAAAATTCTGTCTTTGAAACAACGTGAACTGCTTTTCCATCACAACTGTCAAAAATATACCATTTACTGTTTTATGCATTTCATCTTCCATTTAATCAAATCATATTTGGTATCATTTAAAAGTCAAATAAATTGTCTGAAAACTGATGATTTTCACATTTTTTATTCATATAGAAACATTTTTTGAATGGTGATATCATGCGTAAAATTGTACAGACACAATTTAAACACACTTTTTAAATCCCCGTTCTATTTTTTAAAGCCACGGGTGCTTCTTGAATTTTTTTTTTTTTAAGTTGGACGTTTAATTACTTGATAAAGCATTATTTTACTGTCATGTTTTTTCAGTAGACCAGCATTCAAAACAAAAAGCAAAAGAGGAGAAGAACACTTCATTATAATCCAGCCCCACCCACCCCCTCTCTCTCTCTATAATTGATAGTTCTTGGTTTGTTATTTATTGGCTTACAGTGATCTTCAGCAATATTCGACTCATCCTAAATTGCATTTGTTTTTGCACCTAATAAAGTGTAAATGATACCTGAGTTGTCAGCCAATCAGACTAACAAACACATTTTAATGGTTTTGAAATCTTACCACTTTGTAGCAATAATTGCACCAAATGTGTTTGGTTTTTGTGCTTACAAATGATGTTGAATAATTGTCTTCACGACTTGGTAAACTACAAAACTCGGTAGTGAAAACTCTGTAATCCAAGTGAAAAAGTTTGAAGCACTTCTTTTTTAAAGAATGAATAATATATCCACAGATATAATATAACATTATGTGGTCATTCTTAGATAAAGTTGCCAGCCCAAGTGTTGATTGCTGTTGTGCAACATTTCGTTTTTCATCAAGAAGTCCATTAAAAAGCTTGAGGAACAAACACTGGATGAAAATGTATTGATTTCCTGCTGGTCAGCACTGAACTTGGATAAAAATTTAACACTTTCCTTATGGTCTTCTTCATTCAAACACGACATGAAATTTATGAAACATAACTTCTCTGTCTGATGATAATGAAATATTTAATGGACATGTGGAACAGTTCAGCAGTGTATCCTCTAAACCTTTATCAACTGGCTTTACATTAGTGTTGAAATCCACCATCACGAATTTGTCATAAAATTCATGACTATGAAAATTATCACTGTTAAAGGAACTGGCTAAAGTGCCACCACCAGATTACTACTGCAGTTGAAGTTATGTTTACATCTTGGACTCGTTAACCAACGTAAGCATAAATGTGTACTTACCTGGACATAAGCCCAGTCTGCACCCTCATTTGCATATGAAAAGGCTGCCATGCAATGGTACAAATTCTGTCGGGGTGTTGTGAATTTCTGTGTTATAGATGTCTCTGATCTGTCATAACAAGCACAGGGTTATAATACTGGCCGTAACCATTTCACCAGTTCACCCACAGAAAGTTAATATTAATAGATGTAATTATCCTTTTATTGGTTCTTGCTTCCATGTTAACAAACATTTGTTTCGGATGCACATCAAAAGATGATAATGGAGAACAAAACGTTCAAGCTGGAAATTTAACAGTTGTAAAATGCACATACTCTAGTATGTATTTATAACTCAATTCGAGTAAGCTTCAAAACTTTATGATTTGTACCGTACTCTTCAGACATTTTCAGTTTTATGGCAGTTGAGATGCAGCAAATGGACTTCATACAATAAATGGGAAAGTTTGTATTAGTTTCAAAGAGATTTCTACTTTTTCTCACTTTATTATTTCCAAATTTTTTAGTGTGAATCAGGGGTCTTCTGGTGATAAGAGAGGTATCAGACATGTAAATATATATAAAACTACATTTTCATCCAGTCACAGACCTGAACTTGGCCAGGAGAAAGAAATTTTTTTTATGTGAAAAAAATGCATGTTCACAATTTGGAAATTGTCATATTCATGCTAATTTCCTACATTGTTTGGGCAAACCAGGGCTGTACAGATATTTTGTTCACCCACTGAGGGTACGATATCATGGGACATTGGGTAATCACAAGTCATGTTGAGAGCATAATAAGAAAAAAAACCTAGTTGGCAAGAAAAGTAATAACATTAACATAAATAAAGAATTTTTTTTATTTAAAATTGAAGTAGGAGGTTTACTTCTGTACAATCGTAATAATTTGCTTGAATGGAGTGATTTAATGCCCACTGATGGACTCCCTTTTTCCTGCCTGGGCCATCATTTTTCCATCTAGGACCATCAGTCTCTGGAGAGTGGGGGTCCAGGACTCCCAGTGTTAAAGGCCAGCAGAGAGCACTGGAAGTCCATTTTATTTGGATCATGCTGTCTAGACTGTATATAAAGATGCTTAAGAGTCAATGCAGTGAATGAGAAACACTTTCATTACTATGATACCTAAAGTATCAACCAGAACTATTAATGAAACCAAATCCAGACCTGTTTGTTCAAAAAATCGTTTTTATATGCCCTACATAATGTGGAGTGTATTATATTAAGATGATATCTGTCTGTCAGCAATTTCGTTTCTGCACAATAATTTGAGTTTGCCACCATCTACATTTACAATCTTTGTGAATGACTTGCACTTTGGGTAGGGAGAACCTGATCAATTTCGGGGTCTGAAGGTCAAAGTCATTGTGGCTATAAGAAGAAAAATGGTTTCTGCACAATAAGGTTAGTTTTACATCACATACCTGGACCAAACTTTGTGGATGGGTTACACTTAGGGTAAGGAAGAATCCTAGTGAGTTGGGTCAGAAGGTTAAAGGTTAACATCTGTGACTTAAAAAAGGATAAATGTTATCCACACAATAACATTAGTTCCAGATGTCAGACCCAGACCAAACTTTGTGGATGTCTTGCACTTGGGGCAAGGAAGAAGCCTGTTTATTTTGGGGCCAAAAGGTCATGGTCAAGATCACTGTGACTGAGGGCAGAAAACTGATTTGTGCAAACAAATTTCAGTTCTCTACCATTTTCCTTCGCCAAAGTTTGTGGATGTCTGACACATTAGGTTAGAAAGAAGCCTATTGATTTTGAGGTCAAGGTCACTGATAAAAAAAAATGGTTTGTGCATAATAACTAGTTCTAGACCATATGCCATAATCAAAGTTTGTGGAGGGCTTGCATTTAAGGTATGGATGAGGCCTATTGATTTGGTGTCAAAAGATCAATGATCATGGTCATTGTGGCTCAAAGAAAAATGTGTTTTGCAGAATGACTTTTCTTCTGGAGTAAGTTCTTTGACCAAACTTTCTTTGAGGATGGTTTGCACTGAGGGTTATGAAGAAACCTATTGATTCTGGGGTCTAAAGTTCAGAGGTCACAATTATGGTAAATCTGATAAAATATAATGGTTTCTTCGCAGGAAGTTTAGTTCCAGACTGCATGCCTTGTTCAGCGGCTCAGGTCATTGAGACCTATTGGTTAATAATCTTGAGAGTTGGCTGTGGCCTAATAGTGCCTATATTTAGGACTATTAAACACGGGGCAGACAATAATGTGCCATTTATGGTACTGTTTTTTTGTTGTTGTTTTGTTGGGTAGTCAAAAAAGTGTAGGGTCTGCCAGTAAAAAAAATGGACAGTTGGGAAGCTGGAAACAGCTGTTTTGCTGTAGACCTAATTTTAAATGGATCATTTTAACCCCCAACCGCAGCCCACCAACATGCACGCACACACACAAGTTATTTACCCAGGAGTTATAACTTACAATCAGTTATATATTATGTGTCTTCATGCAATGGCTGCATTTAAAAATACTGGTAAAAAAATAACTGAAAATTTCACTGCTGGTAATTAAAAATGTACATTCAGAAGATGAAGCCAAAAATCATGCTCTAGCTCTTGCACTAGGGGTTGGTTCATGATCATCTAATGCCTAACATAATTTCCAATGACCTGCTTACCAATCTAATCATTGAGTTATGTGGGAATGTTTAATAATCACATATTTTTCCATGTGCTGAAATTTTTACCACATACTGAAAAGTCATCTGTCAATCACCATGATTTTTGAAAATTATTTTTCAAGGAAGAAATACATATGTTAAAGAAATAACAATGCATATTAGTGAGTGGGGTGTCTGTCTGTCTCTTTCAAACTCCATTTCCTCCTAATTTAGTGTAAACTGCAGGATAGAAATTCATCAAACTTGATAGATTACTTGTTAATAAGATAATCATATTTAGGAAGGATACTTTTTTTTACTCCCTTCCATGAGATACCTGTGGAGGTTAAAATCTAAACTATACTGAAATTAAATAAAAGCAACATTTTCAAAAATTTTGTTTGACTAAACTTTATAGACACAGTCATTGCAGGAAGACATACTATATTCTACAGTATATAAAAATGTGTTGTGTCGTCTGTGTCAAGGTCTGGGGTGAATACCTTTCAGATATTTTTTGTCAAGGTCTGGGGTGGACCACCTTTCAGATTTTTTGTGTCACATGTGAACAATTCATCTGTAAATTATAGGTTAATACAACAGAGTCCATTTCTAACAATCCACAAGAGACCAGCAGTTTTTTTTTCATTACAGCCAAATTATGTTATGACATGTAATACAGATATTGCATAGCAATATGGTCTACGTTTAGTTCTTTGCTGTATTTGAAATTTCACTGAAAACAAGTTCCTTGTACCAGGATTCACTATATGTTATCCAACTGTAAGTTTGATTCAACATTTCACATGGTCTGGTTTGGTTTTGTGGGTTTATTGCCATTTTTCAACACATGATAGATTATATATAGTGGCTAGTATATTTGGTGGAGGAAGAACCCGGGAAGCCCAAGTTGGCAGAGCCGACATTTCACATTGTTATACTGTAGTTTGTTTGTAATAATGAAACTCGTATAATATTGAATGAAAGGATTTTGCTTTGTTTTATCTGTACTATATTGAATGAAAGGTATTTGCTCTGTTTAAAAGATTATATTTCTAATAAATGCTTTCTTTCTGTTTCGTTGCACCAGAAGAATTTGTATCCTCGTCCTTTGAGCCAAAGTCACTGAAGTTCCCGAAGCATATACGATCGAATATGGACGACAAGTTTAAAGAGCTAGCTGACATGATTTTAAACCGCGGTCTACAAGGCCAGCAGTATTTTCAGAAAGAAGTGACAGCTCCTTACGAGGTCCCAGAATACCCGATCGAGGAACGGGAAAGCAGGTCATATTTCGAGAGACAACTAAGCAGCAGGTAATGATTGGTTAGAATGAATCAGCACCATTTTATTAACGTGTTCAAGTGGGCAGCATTATTTGTACAGAACTTGGAATTCATTGTTTAGCATTTTTTAAATGAAATTATGGTTTACAGATGAGTGTGTTCCATGTCAGTCATTTCCTTTCAGTCCTAATGCAAAAGATACAGTGGTTTCTCACTATAAAGCCCTTCAGTATACTGCATTCTTTCTTATAACAAGCAGGGCTTTACAAATCCTCTTGCCTGACACCTGGGACAAGCTCAGATTTGGCTCTGGCAAGCTCAAGTTTGCAGGGTACTTGTCCACTAAGTCCAAAAAATAAAGAGAGAGAGAGAAATGGGGGCAGTCATGTTCAGTTCATAATACTGCAAGTTTTATACTCTGCGATCTTGCCACTGTACATAATCAGCACATTTGTTTAGTGTTTATATGTACTGCATTCTTCTGTTACATAACTGCCCCCAATTTCTTGCATCTATCGATCCTGACTTCACATAATATAATGTCAAAATCTGTCATTGCCATCTTGTAGTAACTGTCTAGGTCAGTCTTGCATTTTCTTGCACAGACATGATAATGTGAACATTTACTATTTAAAGCAAGTTTTGACAAATAGGGAATAAATATTTATATTTTAACTTATGAGTTACATGTGTATAACATTTGTACATATACTGGATTCGCCAACTTTCAAGTCTTAACCTAACCATTGGCAGTTTGTGAGCTCTGAAATGTGCAGAGCTTGCCAACTTTAAAATATCAGCTTGGCAAAGATTGTTTTGATGCATGTTGCTGATTTCAGTGTGACTGTGATAATTGTTCATAATATAATTCGTGAGGTTTCTTTGACAGGTCTGTTTGGAAATAAAAGGCACTTGTCTCTATTGATTAGACACGTGGATTTCTTTAAAAGCACGATTGATGTACAGAAAGTTTAGCACCCACAAATGGTGTTTATCATCTGTTGTTTATGTGATAATTACAGGAGACCAATACATATTTACTGTTTGGCGAATAATTAAAAGGATAAAATGAGTGTTCTCAGATCATTCTCAAAAGTCAGCCTGTCAAAGACTTTTGATGCATGTCACCGATTTCAAAGTGACTAGGTGATAATTGTTAAGTGGCCCAAATTAGTGTTTTCAGATCATTCAGTTCTGAGTATAAATAAATCATTACAAAAAGTCTAGCTTTCATTATTATTGATGTAGTTAAAGACATGAGTCTGCTAGCATAAATAGGCAAAAAAAGGATAGTTAATGAAGTTTCCACAAACAAATTTAATGAACCTGTTTCAAAGAAAAATTGCCAGTGTGATGCTACAAAACATGCAAGAAATTCCAATTGTTCTGGAGTAATGAGTATCCTTGACTAGAGTACAATTTTGAAAATGATCTAAATGTTCCAAAACTGCTCAATCCATTTTCCATAGGGACTGTCAATTATAGGAAAGATACTATCAGATCCCATGATCTGACCAAAGTTCACTTGGACTGTGTTGCAAGGAGCATGCCAGAAAATGGGAAGGAGAAGAATCCCATCAAAACTTTGATGGTTGCATCTGCCCAGCAGTTTGCAGCAGCAACTCCACTGGAAAAAGCTTCAGGCATCGACCATTTAATTTTCTGATGGGGTGGGGGGTGGGGGAGGGTCTGGGAGACAAAACATTTCTAGCACTCAAATAGACTTAAAAATATTCTTGCTCTGATTTATAAGGACTAAAAGAACCTATTATATCCAATATATTAGTTGAAATAAAAATAATCTTGCGGTAAAAGAAAAAAATATCCCAACTGGAAAGAAATCCCAGGCCTCCTCCCGAAAATAGAACGGTAAGTCCCTTTGGCAAGCTACAAAAAGAGTGAACTTGTGCAATTAAAGTTGTGATATTATGTTGTCATATTTTGGGGAAAGCTCAAGTCTCCCAAGGACAAGTTCAATTTTCCAGCAATCTTATATCAGATTGGCTGGCCCTGTTACCACTCTGGATCCTAGATTTCTGATCTGATTTCGATCAAACTTGGAATATACTCTTATATCTTCAGCATCTTGAATGAATTCTGTAATGTACAAGATCCATGCATATTAGTCGGGTTATCTTGCATGTGATTGGCTGAGCTGGTTACCACTCTGGAAACCATATTTAAAATCGAATTTTGATCAAACTTGGAATACATGTTTATATCATAAGATTTTGGACAGCTTCAGGAATGAGCCAGATCCATACATATTAATGAGGTGATCTTGCATCTGATTGGTTGAGGTTTTTATACCACTGTAAAGACTATTTTTGATAGGAGTTTGAATAAACTTTGTGTCATTGGTATGATTATGAGTGAAATTCATGCATATTAATGACATGACCTTGCATCTGATTGGCTGAGCTTGTCATCAATCATGCAACTATATTTCTGATAAAATTTTGATTAAACTTGTAAAATAATCTTGTATTTTCAAGATTTTGGTTGAGTTTGATTATGAGCAAGATCTATGCATATTAATGAAGTAATTTTATATCTGATTAGCTGAGCTTGTTACCACTCGGGAGACCAATTCCAATTGGAGTTTGCTCCACCTTATGCTAACATTATCATTGTCATAGGTTCTATAATAAGTGAGATTTGTGCATATCATTGAGATACCTTGCATCTGATTGGTTGAGCTTGTTACCTTTCAAGATCTAGAGACTATTTTTCTTGTCCAATTTCTATTAAAAAAAAATTGAATGGGTTTATATCATCAGGATCTTGGATGACTTCAGCTATGTGCAAGAGATTGTGCATATAATTATGCCTTTATCTTAGGAAATAATCTTATCAGGATAAAGTAAAATAGGTAAAATCAACAGATATATGGTGTGGGAGATAGTTCACATAGATTGTGTTCTCACGGTATTACAATAGCCAGCTTATTGAAATGTTCAACTGTTAAGTTGAGTGATATCAGGGCCATTTGGGCCACTTGTTTCACAGAAGATTCAGCAGAGATCAGAGACTGAAATACAGTCATAAAATATTTAATTTTTCTTAAAGGAACTTTCCCCTATGCCCAGAGGAAGTTTTGAGGATTTCCTCAAATTTGAGGACTCTATTCTATTTTTCAAGAATAGAAAGGTTTCCATGTGTTAAATTTTAAAACAAAAAAATAAGTTTGCATCCTTTCCACAATCTCGACCTCTGACAAAATTATTGCTATTGTCAGAAGTATCACAAGCAAGATAATGTAATGTCTCATTAGTGATAGAACAATCAAATATTGAAAACATGAGTTTTTATGTTGTTTCTTGAAATAAATTTCTACCTTTTAGGGAAAAAAATCTAGTTTTGTTCTGAATCAATAATGACATTAGAATTTACCTACATTAATATGCATAAAGCAGTGACATAACGCACAGTGTGTTCACTGGTATATATGTGATGTGTATTGTAAACGCTTGCAATACTGTTTCTAACGATCTACTCAGGATGGGTTATCTTGAAAATTAAGGTCATTTATAAAGAAAAGCAAACTGCATCACTAGAAAAAAGCTATTTATTGACAATTATTCCCAATGCAATTATAAAATAAGTATTTAACAATTTAACCTGTCCACCCAACCCCAACTCTACTCTCTCTCTCTCTACTCACTGTTGATCTCCATCGCTTTCTTAATTTTTCAGAGGTACCTCGATAACTCGTGCCCCATTTATGCTGTGGTCTATGTTTTTGGACCCCAGTTGTATGCGAGTTATTGAGGGAGAGGTGTATGTAGTCTAAAGAGAAGATATGTGACACCAACAGTAACAGACATTGTAACAATTAGGTGCTGCAAACATTTCTTTCTGCTCCACAGTTTCAATACATGTATGAATTTGTATTCACAAGCTAACCTGTCAGTTATCCAGGTGAGTGATATTGTTGAGTAATGTGTTGTAAATTGTAGTTAGGGCTGAGATGATGGCAATAATTTTAAATGGTATTTGATTCAGAATCATAATACCTTAGTGAGTTTGTATTGAGGTCGGTGTGTCACGTATAAATGTTCACTGCTCCCCCATTTTGAAGACGGAGGGAGAGCTCTCCTCATTTGCAAAGTCCTAGATGAAACACTCCAAGGAAGAATTCACCATCAACAGGCTGGGTCTGGCATTAAAAAAAAAATGTTGCCACTGATTTTTCCAAAATTGATTTGTTTTTGCCACAACCAGATTTACTGTAAATGTTTTGCACATATGCTTCTTTTAAATGTCTTATACATTGTTTTATTTAAGAATTCTTTTAAAGTATTTATTACAACTATGGATCAATTTTTAAGTAACATCATTGTTTTTTATATAGAGAAAAATGCTTTAAATTAAAAAAAATATGTTGTGAAAAGACTTAATGTATATTTTTTGTGCATCTTTGTATAAATGTATGTACATATTCATGTGTGAAAAGTATTTTATCATTTATTACAATTTTTAACATTTTGTACTATTGTAATAGTTGCAACAGAATCTGTTTCATATGAATTTGATCCATAATTTCAAAAATCTCAAAAAACAATTAAAACATTGTCTGGAATCAGACAAGCAAATAAGGAAGTGTATGGTTATTTTGTTTAAAAACATATCCCAGTTTTAAATATTTTCGTGCTAAATTTTTGTTGTATGAAATATTATTCTGAGTATTTATTTACAAAACGAAATATATATTCATATTTAGATAATATTCATATTTAGATAAATATATATTCATATTTAGATAAATGTCAAAACAAAAGTGTATATTAAACTAATTACAGATTTGTTATAGACTTCTGATTGTTGCTTTATGTGTCACTGAGATAGTTAATGGGATATAATTAAAGAGTGTATTATATTATTTGACCATCAATGACTTCCTAAGTGGTCAGCTGTAGATTCTTTATTGATGGTGACATTTATTAAAGACACAAGCTATGTAAGCAGATATTTTATTTTATAATGAAGTGTAACATTGTTGAGTTGGCTAATTGTTTAGCTTAGAAAAGTGTAGTTACAAATTGTGTAATGCACATGAGTTCACAGTGGGTTTGTCACCTGGTGTTCTTGTGTTTAATACCCCCACATGTAGGCAGTTTTGACACCTGAGTGAATTGTACTAATTGTTGAATGTAATGAATTTTATATGAAGATGATTAAAATCAAGTTATTTCTTTGGTCTTCCTGTGTGGAGAACACAAACAGGGTCAAATCTGAGGCACCACAAAGAGTGAAAAATGCCTTGTAAATAGTCGAGTTAGAAAGAAAGTTGCACAGCAACTTCATTTTTTGTTGCCAGAAATATTCACCCAATGTGTTTTATTTTTTTGCCAGATTAATAATTGTATTTGTTTGGCAATCAAAGTGCTGACTCCGCATCACTCTTATTTCTCTTTTCACCCAATATTGCAGAGTATAATCTAGGATTTAACATAACTAGGCCAATGGCCCATCACTGTTTTGAAAAGAATGTATCAAGCTTTGCAAAGGGCAGGTACTGTATAGAGGCACTTTTAAGTCAAGTCCATCTGCAAACTGACCTAGATCTGACGTCACATGCTGACATATCTGGCTCAATGCAGTTTGTGCATTATACAATGGCAGATTAGGGTCTATGTTGTTTGCAGTTGGTCCCAAGCGAGTCTATATGGTACTCTTTTTATAACAGAGAATATTCTGTTTGCTTTTTGGTCGACTGTACAATGTAGTGTAGGATGTTTGACATATACATAAAGTCAGCTGTTATCATGTTTGATCCATGCACATGACAGAAAAAAAAGTAATGTCTCTTTTTATTTAAAGGTCAATTATGTAGAAAATCTTCAATATGTAATTTTTTCATGCTTTTTGTAGAACATTACATATAGATTCAAAATTTGTTTCTGTTTAAAACTTACTTAAGATGAATTCCCAAAAGTTACGGTTAACATTAATACATAGTTAAATTGTTCAAAATTACTATTGCCTCTCTTGACTAAGGCAGTTTTCCTGCTAACCGTGATGCCAGGTTAGAACAAGCTGTCTGGCCATTCATGTAAAAGTGTATTGACTGCACATTCATATCAATTAAAAATGACTGATTTTGTGCAGTATATGGTCACAAATTGTGATTAAACACAAAAAGGACTATTGTTTGGCTTTTTAAAAAATTTTAAATGACATTGACAGTAAGAATCTACTGATCGTACTGTCAGACCAGGAAGTATTATGAATAGCTTTTTGAGTATGGTGTACTCATTATGATTTTTTCCAAGCATATTACAAGATATCAAATCATCACAAATCCTTCTAAACATAAAAAAAAACGATTCAAACATGTCATTTAGGCAATCATCAGGGGAAAATAAGTGAGTGAGAGAGAAGAAAAAGAAGAATATTTTTTAAAAAGTTGTCTCTTTTCATAGAATGCAAAAATTTGAACTGCAAACACATTGTGAAGCTTTATTGATTTGTGATGGAGAAATAAGAGCAGCAAATATTAAGTTGAACATGGCAAAATTATATTATGTCAATAGATAAGGGGTTACATTTAAAGGAGGCAAGGTTGCTGTGTACCATTTTAAGGAACTGAAGTCTGTTTTCGAAGATTGTCAATGATTTTGAGTAAAAATAGGACTGTGATGTATTTTGTTTTTTTGATGTGGCTTATATAATTTAAATGTTAAAAAATATAAAGTGATCATGTTTCTGCATTTGAATGCACAGTATTTTTTCATAATTCTTTGCAATAAATGTCATCATTTGTTTTCTTTTTCTTTCTCTCAATCTATCAATGATCATATTGACCATACATGCAGCACTGGTTATTTCAATTTCTTAAATTTCCACTTGATCACTGTTCATTGCATGACTTATCGCAAATCTCTTAGGCTGTAATTTCTTTGTTAGTGAGTTCTTTGTTCTATTGATACATCACTTTATACATATCAGGGGCAGGTAATACCTGCACCAACATTTGTGCGGGTCATACTTTTAAACGCAATTATTCATAAATGATGTAATTGAAATTTATAATAATGAATATGGGGTTTTCAGGTATGAAAGATTAAAAAATAAGTTTAAACAGAAACCCCCCATAATTGAACTTTAATGAATGAAATAGATAATGGACAGCATTTAATAATAATGCAAGTTTTACATTATCCTTTTATTTGAAATGGTTTTTGTGTGTGTTGAATTGAGTAGGTGATCATTGAAAAGTATTTAATTTTTATATGCTTTCTTTAAGGTGGAACATCTCATGCAATGATGTTGTACATCTGTCCTTCCATCTGTTTTTTTTGGATTCCACACCATAACTTTAGTCCTAGACCACTTAGTTTGACCAAACTTTGTGAATGGCCTGCACTTGAGGTAAGATAAAAACCTATTTGGGTTCAGAAAGTCAAAGGTCAGTGTTACTGTGAATCGAAGAAATAAAACAGTGTTCATACAGTAATGTCAATTCTAGTTTACATATCTTGACCAGACATGTTCGATGACTTGTGCTTGGAGGTAAGAAATAAACTTTTTGATTTTGGTGTCAAAGGTCAATGTCAGTGTAGCTCGAAGAAGAAAAATGGTTTATGCAAAAAACATCCTATATGGCCAACATGGCAGCCATCTCGAAAATCTTGTTATCACTACTCATCCTGAACAAAAGGTCATATCGACATGGGATTTTCAGTAAAGGAGTTGATATGATGCCAAGTTCGTCCTAAATTAAGATGGTACTGATCTGACATCCAACATGCTGCTATTAAATATTTTGTGATTGCTACTCCTCCTGAGCAGATGGTCATATTGACATGGGTTTTTCTCTGAAAGATTTCTTATGATGTCTAGTTGGTCCAAAATGAAAATGGTGTCTCGGTCATCCAGCTTGACCGATATGGTGGCCATCTTTAAAATCTTGTTATCTCTACTCCTGAATGGATGGTTGTATCTACATTGTGTTTTTATTAAATACATGATGTCTACTTGATACTACCTAAAAATGGTACAGATCTGACCTCTAACATGGCTACCAGATCTTGTTATTGCTAACTTCTCCTTACGGGATGATCATTGCTACATGTGGTTGTCACCAAACTGCTTTTTATAATGTCTGGTTTGTCCTAAATGAAAATTATGCCAATCTGACATATAATATGGCTGGCATGGTGGCCATCTTGGATATCTTGTTATGGCTATTCCTCCTAAACATTATGGCTGTAGCAACATGGGGTTCTTCACCTAATTAAAGACTTCTTATGATGTCGAGTTGGTTCTAAATAAAAAAGTGTCAATCTGGTGGCCAACTTTAAAGTCTTGCTATGGCTACTTCTCCTGAAGTCATAGTGACGTGGGGTTTTGACTAAAAGACTTCTTATGATACATAGTTGATCCTAAATGAAAGCAGTGCCAATCCAACAGGTATCTTGCAAATGTGTTATTAACTTGAACATAAGAAAATAGTTTTGTTACCAAATTTAGTATGTTGGAGTTTTTCTGGAATATCAGAGATTGTTTCAATAATTAGCAGTTAAAAGGAAAAAAAAATTTTACTTATCTGGGATTCCTGGAAATTCTTTTCAGCAATTGAGCATTAGTCCATTTGAGGGACTCTTATTACATAATAACATGTGTTCTGCATTTTCTTTTTTCCCAAAAATTCCTAATTGGTCTGCCTTTTAAGCAAGGAAGGAATCCTTTGCTTATTGAGTCAAAAAGTCAAAATCAAGGTCACTTGGACTTGTGTTTCAATCCTGTCCAGACTCAACCATGCCCTGGTAGTGCCTACATACAGAACTATTAAATATGGGGCAGGTGTATAATGTGGTGTTCATAATATCCTTATTGAAAGTCTGTTAGTATACTTAATCGCTCTCTCCTTTCATATCCCCATATTAACTTTGCCATGAATCTCATAACCTTGTTTAAAATACTAACATGTCGGTGTGTCTTTTGACAGGTCACTTCACAGCCCTGTTTCAGAAATACCCCCGTGAGTGCCTCATTCACCATTTTCTGCATGATTACTAGTATTATGGTGCATGATCTCCTAGAAATTAGGGCTGGAAAAATCCTTGAATTTTCTACTTGCCTGGTATAGAGATTAGTGTTCAATTGCCCAAAGAAAAAAAAATATAAACTAACAAATATCCACATTTATATATTGAAGTTTTGGAAGAGTAACATGGAATTAAAGTTGTATCCATAATTTTAACTTGCTCTGGGCTGCCAGAACAAGGGACTTTCCAGCCCTTACATGATAAAATTGAAGTATTTTCTATTTATAGAAATGTACCTTTTTGTGGTTTTGAGACATATTCTGCTTGAAAATAATCTTGTTATGCAATACTTTAATACAACGTTTTATTTTTTTATCCCTAAAATGACAGAGTTGAAGGTATGAAATAATGCAGCAAATGTGTTGCAATTACTGTGATAGCAGGGTCAGACAAATTGTGCACATAGCCTGAGGGCTGCCAGAATGCCCAAGCTCATAGACTACTTAATCATAGCAGGGTCAGACAAATTGTGCTTATAGCCTGGAGGCTACCAGAATGCCCACGCTCATAGGCTACTTCATCAAAGCTGAGTCAGACAAATTGTGCCCATACCCTGGGGGATGCCATAATGCTGGTCCCAGGCTAATAGGCTACTTCATCATAGCAGAGTTAGAAAAAAATTGTGCCCATAGACTGGGGGATGCGAAAATGCTGGGCCCAGGCTAACAGGCTACCGGCTACCTCATCATAGCAGAGTTAGAAAAAATTGTGCCCATAGACTGGGGGGGATCCAGAATGCTGAGCCCAGGCTAATAGGCTACTTCATCATATCATTAATTAATTGTTCTATGTTTCTGTAAAACATTAATATGAAAAACATTTCACAAACAATAATGATTTTTTATGACTCATAACAAGGAAAATGTGGAAATCTTCAAGCTAACAATTTCATGTACAAGTGCCTTCTTGCTACTAAATTTAATTGTGTTACCAGATTCTCTTTTAGGAAGCCCACTGGGCAACCATCTAATTTTGAAATATGTCAGACTGGGCATGGGTCAGTGGGGGAATTGAAATAATTCAAGAATTGCCATTTAAACTTTCACCCTTTCTTTTCCTCATCCACAACCAATTTTTTTTTTTCTCTCACAACATGTATATAGCAAATCATAGGTACATTTCTTGCAGATGGTTCCATGAAGACTCATAATCACCATATTATTGCCTGACCTATCCTGCTGCATGTATTAAGCTATTTTACAGATATTTCTGCAAATTGAAGCAAGTTTTGAGGGATGAGTTTGTATGTGTCAGTGTGGTAAAGCAAGGGACAGCAGTACTACTACTATGTAACTGTAACTTTCCTGACTTGGGTATATAAAGGGTATATAAAAAAAATACAACCAATAAAACCACAAATATGACTATCTATGAATACAATGTACTTCAGATTAGTTGCGCATGTACAGTATGCTTGTATTCTCATCTCTCTTTCTTATTTCTCTCTATCCAAATCAAACAATGCAGGTCTCAGAGCTCCAGATAACTGCATATTTGCATGCATTCAATTTAAACAATCAAATACAAAATGCAAAAGAAGGTTACTGGAAGTCAAATATGCAATTGTATTGTAATCCATTGTGTACAGGCTAAATGGAGCATGCATTGGACAAGTAAAAACAACAGAAGGAGCAGACTGGTTAAGGTGCTGACGATTCACTTTAAAAAAGGTGAGGCAGTTTTTATGTTCAAGGCGAGAAGGTCTTGGTTTTTTTTAAAAAGAGTCTTGTTTAAATAAAAATTGGACTTTGTACTTTAAAGATTCTACATTTTTTTTACATTCGTCTTTGTTTTGTATGCTTTTTTATACCTTAATTTACTTGGTGCTATATAGCCAAAATATTGCTGATGTGCCATTAACTCTATGCATACATGCATTCATATATTCTCCACTGCAGTTAGTTGTCCACACACTTTAGTGTGGGGGTGGGGGGCAGGGTAAAGTGATACCCTCAGTCTGTCCACCTGTCTGTCTGGCCATAATTACATTCCTCCTAAACCCCTGGGTGGAAATTAATCCAGCTTGGTATACATGTTGCCCTTACGATGACAATTCGCAAGAGGGGTATCATTTTTGGGCTGCCCTTTGGAGGGGGTCAAATGTTAAGTATGCAAATATGGCAATTACAATGATATTTTCAGTATATTTTTACCTTCCTTTGTAAATGCATTCACATGAGGATGGCACATTAATACCATATATTTCCTATGACGGATCTAGGGGCCAGCTTAATATAATTGTCAAAATGTGGGGGATGGGCTTACTCTTAGATATGGCCATGTCCTATTAGTCACATCATCGAAAACTGGGTGTACACACTTCACTATTTATTAAGTTGCAGCAGTGATAGCAAAGCGAGAGCCATTCCTTTAAACCACGTTATTTATCTTTCAGATTGTTACAACTCTATGGTCTAAGAAAAATGTAACAGAAAGAAAGTGAAACCAACAAATCAAGTAAAAATCAACAAGCAATTTATTTCTAGACAATTAAAGTGAAAATTCAAAAGACACTTACAGTAACGTGAATTAAAATCCAAATAATCCAATAATCCTAAGTGTCTTAATCACGTGTCCTAAATATAGAATGTTCAGAATGAATGACTATCCTTGAATGTGTTGATGTGCCAATAGTCTTTAATGTCATGATGTGCCAGTATTTAATGTCATGATGTGCCATAATGAAGTGGTCCAGAATATCTTTGAATAAGTTCACATAGATCCCAAAATCATCAATTCAAAATCCAAAATCCCAAAGTATATGAGCACTTTTATACACCAATGAATATTTTAAATAATTCCTCTCTCTGAATTTGGAATGATTTTTCACAACTGTAATGGCTCTTTAAAGACTGATGTCAAGGTCGAAACTGAAAAACTCTCCACCAAACATGGTATATATAAAGATAGGTCACATGACAGAATGTTGTAGAATATTATGGTGTCTGTGACTTTTGACACATAACTCTAAAGGAAATTCTTGTTTTATCTGTAAACAAAATCAACCTTGACCTCAAATTGAATCAACAACTTGTTTACCAAAACCGTCCTTGAACTCAAATGCTAAGTAAACCTAATTCAAGGACAATAGCTAAACATGTCAACATTATACTTAACATTAAGGTTTAAGCTAATATTAAAGTCAAGAAACATTTATAATTTCCTAAATCATTTATAATATTATATAAACATCATACATAACACAGATGAAATATCTTCATGATAAAACATTTAGAGAAAATATCACTTTTTCTTTAAAGACAAATAATTATTTTACCCATTCCATGCTCCAGAAAGTAGTATCTGAACCTCCATTATGGTTAGTGGTAAAATCCATGCATGTACCTGCACACATAGTAGTTGCAGATCAAAGGATCAGTTTCACTTGAGAATATACACTTGAAATAGTAATCCAGCATTAAAAATTACTCTTAGTTCTTGTGTATTTTATGTTATTTGGAATTTACACGCATTGGAATGTAATTTTTTTGTGATATGTTTGATCAAGATTTCAGCTCGGCTGAAATGGGATTGAATGTTATCCATGAAAGTATGGTCTTTTTAAAGTCATTACACATATAGAAATTGTATTTATCACTTCAATATTTCAGATGCAAAGTAAGAAAATTGTCATCAGTTACTGGAATAAATTTTAGATGATGTGATTGCTAGAATTGATAAACAGGTTGTTTCATGTCCTTTTGAATTGGAAATGATTCTGAACTTTTGCGGGCAAACAACAGGTACAAAGCAATACAGAATCAACTACAGCTGATTGGTTTTCAAATTGATTTTTGTGAATATTTTCCAAGAAAAACTTAAGTTGTTTTTCCTGATTATGCATTGCCTAATCATGTTTATACATTGAAATTTTGAAATAAGGAGTATAATTTTCAGTATGATAAATCCTTATCTGGAGCTCTGCAGCCTTATTTGTAAGGGACATGAAGGTATTATAAAATGCTTACATTAACAATTCCATTTATTATAATATCTACCAATTTCTAATCTGGCAAAATTAATATCCATCTTTCGAGATTTTGCCAAATTTATGTATTTGTCATTTATTTTAGTCTCATTAGCTGATGTCTTGTGAGAATTGTAAATATTATATAAAATTTTTATACATCTGCCAAAGGTGGAACATATGATGTTATGATGTCTATTCTGTATGTTCATCTGTCTGTATGTATGTTCGTCTGTTACCAATTTTATTTCTGCACAATAACTTTGGTTTTGCACCATCTGCCTTTACCAAACATTATGAATGGCTTGTGCTTGGGGTAAGGAAGAAGCCTTTTGATTTTGGGGTCAGTAGTTCCAAGGTAAATGTCACTGTGACTGAAAAAAGAAAACTGGTTTCTGCATAATAACTTTAGTTCTAGATCACAGGCATGGATCAAACTATGTGGATAGCTTGCACTTGGGGTTAGGATGAAGCCTATTGATTTTGGGGTCAAAAGACCAAATATCAAGGTCACTTGCTGAGAAACAAAATAAGGTTTCTGCACAAAATAACTTGAGATCGTTAACTTTGGCTGAAAGAAGAAAAATCATTTTCACATAACTTTAGTTCTAGACAACATATCTTTACCAGAGTTAGTGCAGAGCTTGTGCTTAAGGTTAAGAAGAGGTCTATGATTTTTGGTGGTTCAAAAGGTCAATGTCATTGTAAGTCTAATAAGAAAATAATGACTTTTGCAATATAACTTTTGTTCTAGATACATACCTTGACATAAGTTTGTTGAAGGCTTGCACTTAGGGTAAGAAAGGTCAGGGTCATGGTAAGCTAATCAGAAAATAATAGTTTTTCACTGTAACTGAATGCGCATTTTGAAATTCTGTAGAAATCTCTTGAAAGTTAAGAAATGTATGAATTTGGATGCATTATGTGGAGAGTTGTGATATCATATGATATCAGAAATAAGAATGATAAAATTTTGGTCAAGGATTCTATCAAACCATAATTACTTGTTGTCTGAAATATATTTCATGTTGAAAAATTATGTTGTCTCTGGTATAATTTGTAATGGTGAAAATTGGGCATACCAAACCAAACACAAACTTGATGATTTAAACTGGATTGTCATATTTATGGCTGAATTAGTATAATGTTGTGATACTCCATAGTCTAATTAAAGAAAGAGCATATGACCAGTTTATACAATCATGGGAGGGAGTTAATATTTAGTAAATCCACTTATGGTACTATTTATAAACTTTGATTCTGAGTCAGATCCATGCCCGTGTACAATTACAAATGTTAAATTGAGAATAGATCTTTTTTTGTAACAGCATCACATGATCTTGCTGTAGAATTAGGTTGATATAGAAGCATGTCTCTTTGTTTATTCTTGGTATCATCACCTTCGAAACAAGTATTTACCTAGGTATGTTTGCCTTTGTTCCTACATTTTGCAAATTTGAATCTTATGTCTTTTCAGTTTAAAAGAAAAAATGATAAGACTTGCTAAATACTTTTACTTTTTAATGAAAGTAACAGGTAGCATATGTTGATCACTTCTGTCATTGTTTGCCCTTTTTATCATTCTTTTTTTTGTAGATGTACCTTGTAAAAACATTTGTTGTATGAGCACATTATGTTAACACTGTTCACATTAATGTTATAAACATTATGTATCTTTAAAGCTGAATAAATTATTCTGTTTTCAATAATAAATCAGGCTGACATACAGTTGCCATTTTGGTATTATTTTAAAAGCACATTAGTTCTCTTGCTGATATTTCATATACATTTGAGTCTCGTTAACCTGACTTACATTAATTCGACACTTTCATCTGTGGTAGTTCATTAGTTAGCATGCTGAACTCTCAGGACTGGAACAATTCCAAGTTTTCTTCTGGCCCAGATTTTCATACACCTATTACATAAGCACTTAATCTTCTGTGTGCTGATATACTGTTAAACACCAATCAATCATCATTTATCATCATACTGTGAAACAAAGCACAAATTATTTTCCAGCCCTGAATGGGGTCCTTCGAGAATTGCATATACTGTGGGTAGCTCCACTTTGTTATTATTCATTTAAATGGTTTTGGGAGTTTTTAGACACATACATGTACATTCTTTTATTATGCACATTTGTTTTATTACCATTAGAGTAGATATTTATATTTTTTATTGCACCAAACTGCATCTATGAGTAAGTACACACTGTTGTGAGACACAGGTTATGAGAACGTTGATTATTATTATTCTTGTTCTATTGATGTGGTAGATTTTTGAAACCTACATGTACAATTTGTTCTGTATGTCATGGTCATAAAATAAGATGCAGTAAGATGAGATAAAATTTATTTATAATCAGCATGATTTAAAACAACAATTTAATATGAGCGCTAATGAACTTTTTACTGACATTATAAGCATCACCCTGATCACCAGTAACCTAGACAAAATTAGTACCGTTTATACTCGCGTATAGCCGATACCAACAGCAAACTACATAGACCCAGATCTGCCGTCACATAATGTGCCGGCAGATCTGGGTCTATGCAGTTTGTAGGGACTAATCAGTAGAACAAACAACATAGACCCTGAGCTGCCAGCACATTATGTGACAGCAGATCAGGATCTGTGTTGTTTCCATTTGGACTTGGTTTATATGCGAGTATATACAGTATATGTCGAGTTAAAATGTCAACGATGGAATGTTGCATAGACAAAGTATTGCTCCATTAATCTAGTATCAAGTGAGCACAGACTCATTCTTGTGAGTGAACTTTTATTATTGTATGTTAATTATTAGCATTTTAATACATTATAATGTCATCTTTCACCTTTCTCACAGTTCATCATCCCACACTTATGTAAGCCATTGATTCTTTTAATCATATGTTATTCAACTTAGGGAGAAGCTGTTATTCAGAATGCCAAGCAAGCTTGGACATTAACAGTAGTCCACTTGCCTGGGACAACTAAAACTTAAATTTGGACAAGTAAAATTTGCATCTCTGTCTGATCTGGCAAGTAGCTTGAAGGACTAAGCTATCTATACCTGCTTTCAAAGGATTATCTGTGTATCTTGAAGGATATTTTTATTGTCCCATCTATATAAGCATGGTGAGATATAGTAGTCACTTTTCTAATGCCAATGGCATCAGCATCATCAATGTTGTTAAAGTTTAGTGTTGCCTATCTGACTTGCTGAAGCAGAAAACTTGTTGCATCATGGTGAACAATGTTCAAGTTTCACGTTAAAGTTTTTGATAGTCACGTATCTTCCACATCAGTGGCTGCATTCAATTTAAAATTAAATTGGCATAATATTTATACGAGTCCAGTGTTTGTATGCTGATATGCTAGGAGTTCTGTCTTGCTTGTCTCGCTTCAGCAGAAAGCTTGGTTCATCATTGTAAACAATGTTAAGGGTTTGTGTTAAAAAGTTGTTGAAAGTCAAATCTATTTGTTGCCACATTCATTTTTGGGATAATATTATCATGGGTCTAAAGTTTATACACTAATATGATCAGAGTTCCCTCTAGCCTGTCTTGCCTGTTTAAGCAGAAAGTGTGTTTCATTGTTGTAAACAATGTTAAAGTTTTGCGTTGAAGTTTTTGAGATTCATATATCTTCAACATCAGTAGCTGCATTTAACTGAAACTTTAGGATCTTATTAAAATAAAATCTATCTTGAGAGACCACCCATTCTGCCAACAAAGTGGTCTCTCAAGACAGGTGGTCTCATGACAGATCTGTGAAGGAGGGCCAGTTTTTAAGGTCAAAATTCAGCATGGTTTAACTCATTAACCCCGGGAGATTCTTTTCATTTTCACCAATAATGGGGGTAGTAAATGCATTTTTGGGGTTACTTCTGAATGCAGCAAAACACATCTGCTTAAGAAAGTTTTTCATTTAGCCGGATGCTTAGGTGTATCAGAAACATTGTTTTTGATTGGCTATTACGCTTGCGCATGTGCAGAAGGGTAAACGTTTGACTTCTTTTTTTCTTCTTCTTTTTTTCGTATTGGATCCCCGATTTTTGTGTCCTGGCCCCTTTTTACTCCAAATCTCAAACTTATCCTACTTTTTGCAAAGGTTCATCTGTCTATGTACCGTTCGGACCAGTCTGCTTTAGATCTAAGGCCAAAAAGTCTAAAATCCAGACACAAACTCTGGATCCGGAACTGGCAATTTTCGCCCTAAAAAAAAAAAAAAATTAAAAAAAATGCATTTTTTTTGCTGTATATTTGATTGCGAGTAGAAAGTCTACATTATTTGGTATCATTGTAGAGCTACATCTGTCTACTTTCCAGAAATAGCATCCACTTTAGTGTATCCTAAATGATGTTCATGTTACAGAGCTCAAAAGTAGGGTTCAACCTCATGACGCGTAAACGTGGCCCTAGGGGTTAATGAGTTAAGAAGAAAAATACACACAATTACTGTACATGTATTTTATTCTTAATTCATTGTTTTTGTTAAAATATTACAAGAATGTATATACATTCATCTTAAAATATTTTCATACAGCAACAAAAATATACTCAACCTGTACCATCGCCACTAAATAAAGTTCCTCTGCTATGATGCTATCTGGTGATCCACTGTACAATCTTTGTAGATTATCCCTACGCAGACCAGCTCTGTGAATACATATATATTATTGGAAGATTCCAACAGAATAGTTCCTACTCTTGATCCCTTTACTTTGTTTGTTGTGATGAATTATGTCGTACCGGAATATGCCTTGATTGTAATTTGAACTGAATAAAATTCTTTTTAAAAATGTTTATCTTGTGTTGTAGTAAAATATAAAATTGACCATGCTCATTGGAGCACTTCCTTTGTCAAACTTATCAGTTTCAGAGGTAAGAATTGGTAGTTCTTGCAAGTTGTCAAACTCCTCAATTTCAAAAGTGAGTTGTTGTTGTGAGTAGTCTGCAATCACATAATGCCTGAATGGAAGTGATCGGTTTTGAAAACCACTTGAACTTTTGAAGTTTGAAATAAACATCTATCATAAAACATTGTGAACATGTTCACATATCCGTGATCAGTTGTAATAATGTCAATGACTGCAGTGGTTCTGATCAGATCTTGGTAAATATGAAATATGTACGTACAAGTTAAATCAAAAGACAGAATTAACTTGTCCAGAAATGGAACAAATTTATTTAGAGACAGAAGCCCAAGGCTTAATTCACCTGTGCCATAAATGGATTATCATGACTCGTTAAACAGAGTATGTGACCGATGCATTATGGTCAACAGATGATGAGATCTATGACCATGACATTTCAGCTTGATGTGTGGGTTTTAATACTGTAAGGTCAATAAAGCAACCAAAAATAAGTTTCTTTACAATGACTAACGAATTAACTCATCCGGAGAATACTTGTGACTTATTACGAGACAAAAATCTCATTCAACCCAGGCATTTGCAAACGATGTACTCAACATGCTACAGTAGAAGCCAGATGAAAAGATCTCTGACTATGAAATTATTGGCATTTGGGTTTCACAACAGATTAAAAAACAATAGAAACCTTTCAACTGATTATATGTATGTCAATGACTGCTTCTTTAAAGCCGGAATGGTTAATTTTAATGGGGAGTTACATGACTTCGGCATTGGGGGTTAGTGACATGTACATACTTTAGTGTGGTTTATGGAATACAACATGTGTATGGTGTTATGTGATTAAAATCGAGATCTCCAGCAACGGATTATTATAAGTAGATCAATTTAATGGATTATTAAAAGTACCGGTAGATGTCGATTTTAATTTGACTGCAGATGTAATGGAGTATTATTAGAAGATTGAATGGATTTTTATAAGTAGCCAAACATAACGGATTATTATAAGTAGCCGAACATAACGGATTATTATAAGCGGATCTTGATTTTAATCAGATTGCTGACTTAACAGATTAATACATGTACATCTTGGTTTTAGTTATATTTTAAGGAAACCAGTAGCCAGACTCAACTCCTTCATTTATTTCCCCATCAGGGTTCAGAATAATCTGCACTCTGCCTGCAGACCCCCCTCAGCGATTGTGGTTATAAAGGATTAAATAAAATTCAGTAGTATTATTACCTGGCTCTGCTCTACAGTCATTCATAGCAGCGTTAAAACATATTTTGCCTAAAAATCATGGCAGCTAGTCATGTTCAGCAGGTGGTCACTCATGATGGTGCATATATATAACAAAATCGATCCATGCACTATATTTTTGGTCATAAATGATGGGTGGTTGCTAATAGGAGGGGTCACTAAAATTGAGTTTTACTGTACTGTGCATCAAAAGTTTATATGCTAATATGCTAGGGGTTCCTGTCGGGCTTGTCTTGCCTGTTAAAATGAAAGCCTGATTCATTGATGTGAACAAATTGAAAATTTTGTATAAAAATGTTTGAAAGTCACATATCTTCTATAATTTTCACTGCATTCAACTGAAACTTTGGTATAATATCACAATAGGTCTAAAGTTTATACGCTGATATGCTGCAAATTCCTATCTTCACTATCTTGCCTGCTAAAGCAGAAAACGTTTTATTGTTGTAAACCATGTTAAGTTTTGCCACATATCATCATCAGTTAATGTATTCATCTAAACTTTGGGATAATATTACTGTAGTTAGAAAGTTTATATACAGATATGCTAGGAATTCATGTCTTTTATGTCTTGCCAGCTTCAGCAGAATGTGTGCTTCATTGCTGTAAACAGTGTACAAGTTGTGTGTTTAAATATTGAAAGTAATATATCTTCAACATCAGTTACTGTATTTAGCTGAAGCTTTGGGATGATGTTACTACAGGTGTAAAGTTTATACAAAGATATGTGAGGAGTTCTTATCTTGCCTGTCTCACCTACTTAAGCAGAAAAATGTGTTGCACCATGGTAACAGTGTTAAAGTATTGTATGAAAGTTTATGAAAATTCTGATACAGGGGGTTATAGGGATATGGGTGAGACACCAGGTTCTGTGGAACATTTGTTTCATAAATCATAGACCCATAAATGTCATCCATGTCAATTAAAGAAGTTGGTTGAATTTTGTACCTTGTTTTTTATGTGCAGACAAAGAGTAAAACACAGAATCTGTTCAGTTTTTTTATGAAGCTGATGAATCAGACAGTTCCTTGTTACAAACATATCTCGGTGGCAGACTGGGATAACAAGATCTTTGTAATTAATTACCATATATACTCACTTGTAAGTTGCATCTTACTGCAAACAGCATAGACCCTGATCTGCCATTGCATAATGTGCTGGCAGATCAGAGTCTATGTTGTTTTGTTAAAGTGATTACTCCTAGCAAACTGCATAGACCCAGATCTGCTGTCGCATTATATGTCTAGGCAGTTTACCATTGGATCCAACTTGTACACAGGTATATATGGTAGTTTACTTGCTAATGGCAAAACCTATGGCAGCACAAGTAAATCGTTTTCATGGAATGAAGACTTGACATGGTATAATAAGACACTACTGCTGATAATGTAATCGCTATGTTCTTATTTTAAGTTAAGCTCAAAACTCCCCAAAACATGTATGCATGATTTTTGTACATCTGCAATAAGACAGAACATTTAATATTATGGTATATCTGTTCATCCATTTATTAACGATTTGGTTTCTTCATTATAATATGTGCTTCACATATCTTTCCACACTTTGCAGGTCGGTTGCAGAATTGGAGAAAAAGAATCCTGTTGATTTGGGGGCCAGAAAGGTCAAATGTCGCATATCATTGTGTTGTATAATTGCAAAATAGTTTCTGTGCAGTAACATGAGTCTTGTTTCATATACTGTTTACAAACACTTTTGCATGCGGGTTGCCCTATAAGAGACGAGAAACCATAGTGATTTGGAGGTCAGAAGGTCATAGATCAAGGTCAGTGTGATCTGCCAGAGGGAAATCAGTTTTTGCATGATAATTTGAAGTCTGCAGAATATATCTTAGCTAAACTTCGCACGTAAGTTGCCCATTTATTGGACACAGAAGCCAGATGATTTCGGGATTCAAAGGTTATGGTCAGAGTCATCATGGCCCTTGACAACATTTGCTGTACACATATATCTTTGTAATTATGATTTTGAGCAGAGATCTTCAGTTACAATTATGAAGGCTATTCCTAAAAAAAATTCTTCATATGTTGCATCTACAAACCCATAAATTTATAAGCAGATCTGTTCTTGTTTGCTTCATAGTTTGACATGAACATTGGCAGTTGTGTACATGAGATATTTTTTTTTTTTTGTAACAGACAAGTTAAAGCTGGTTTATTTGAAGAACCATGCACAAAGAAGTGAGTACCATGGAATTTTATTCTTTTCTCACAGAAAACTATATCTATAAAAGTATACTTAATTAGATTGGTGTATGTAGATATGATAGTTTGTAATCGAGTAAAGTATTGGTCACTTCACTATGCTTCAGCGTTTTCAGTGTTTATTAGAAAACTAATCAACCAATTGAAAAATAATCATTACCTACCTAAAAGTCCTATTAAAAATATATTTGGTGAAGAAAATTTCAGATTTGTTTCCAGTAAGATAATTTTGCAGAAAAAATTAAATGTAGGAGATGTCACCATGATTGTTATTTCTGTAAGCTGACTGGTTGTAAGATTTAATCAGTTGATTACTGACTTTTCTGCAGAGACCAGTCTAACAAGAGAAGAATCAGTCAGCTTACAATGACAAAGCAGAAATAACAATATCAGCATCTCGTACATTTAGATTTTCATCTGGTAAATTATCAAATAGGTAATAAATCAGAAATTTTCTTTGGCTAATGTATTCTACACAGTCTTTGTTTCAGGTAGGTAATGAATCTTTTTCAGTCATGTGATAAACTTTTTAGAAAATGTTGGAAAGGCTGAATTTAAGTTGTGTGACTAAAACTTAAGAACAGTGTAATGACTGATGTTACTGTATTGTTTGTACATATTTGTACCCTCTCATTTTTCATAGACCTTCAATTCATAAAAGTCACACCTATTTTTTGTACTTCATTTAAAGAGCATTTTTCTTATTAAAGGGTGCACATTTTTTGTACTTAAAAAAAGGGATGACACTTGTAAGTAGTTGGTTCACTTATAATTAAATGTAAACCAAAGAAAACTAATTAATTCAAAGTGTGCACAAAATTACACACAATACAATATCTTCCAGTGTATGGACCATCTTCTGGTGTATGGACTATATCAGAAACTTGCAAAGCATCATAGGTAAAATGGACACTTTCTGCTTACATCAACTGCATTGGTCAGGTGTGATCAGCAATTTAACCCTTACAAATGATTAGATGTTCGTTTCATTATATTCAAACTGCATTATCAAATCACTAAAAGATGTGAATGTACTATAACTTTTTTTCTTCAAAATGATGAATATTGAATAAATTGAGCCGATATGGTAAAGAGAGAGAATTTCACTTTGTTTACCAGAAACTTGTTAAAATGTATAAATTTATTGCAAGGTCACAATCAGCTAATCTGTGCAGTGCTGCTCAGTACAACAACAGTCACTTATTGTACTGAGTAGACTTAGCAACGGTCATTTGTTGTACTGAGTAGACTTGGCAATGGTTGTTTGTATGGAGTAGACTTAACACATGACGACAAAGGATATATAGACAATTAAAGTGTTTTCTGAAGGAATTTGTTATTTGTACCTTTAGCTTATCCAGAGAAACAATAAATGAAACAGGATATATCAAATTGCGTATGTCTGGATCTGCCTTGTCTTTTTTCACGGACCAGTCCAATTGTGCTTACCAGTATTTATTGAGTTTGTGGCTTGGCAATTTCCAAATTCTCCATTGCACATGTTTACAAACACAGAAGCACATGTGCACATAACACTTGTTAATACATATTTCTGATTGCAAGTACTGTATATCTGGATGAGTGGTAGCCACTTGATCCACCATTTCACAGTGATTGATTGGCATTATTTTTCGCCTTTTAAAATTTCTTTTATTCAGAGTCGGCTGGTGTAGCATTAATATTGCTATAGGAGCTTATAATCAGCCCTTATTATTGTATATTGCCTGTCAGTGGAGGATTCAAAACTAAAAAGTGCATTACTATGTGTATTGGAATATAAAAAAAGACATCTTTTTGTCTTCCAAAATGTTGTACCCATGATGATTTGCAAATTTCATGTATGATCCATTTGTACTCGAATATACCGTTTTTGCATGTCTGTGATACAGTGCATATGGAAAAATTGTACGCTTTTTGTTGCATTTGTTTGTATATATAGGGATTTGTTATGGGAAGTCTATATGGCTTTAAATGTGCTTTGCAGCTCTCCATGTTATAGCATTTAATTAGAATCCAAATGTAAGAATTTGTTAAATATAATGCAACAGATTCCTTTTTAGTGTGGAAGATAAGAAGAGGGTTAATGTGTTTCTATTTGTACAGAAAACATCCACCCATACTAATGATAAAAGGAATATTTATAGTATAGGTTAAAATGTATTTCCTTACCATACACTGTATGTGGTTGCAAATAAGCACCCACTTTAGAAACTTCCATAGACTTATGTAGGTTATTGACATTTTATGCCCCTGCTTTTAGAAGTGGGTTGTACATAGGATTCACTTCATCCATCTGTCTGTCCTTGTTTGTCTCCTCATCCTCTTCTGAGATATAACATAGGACATAGGACTATTCAGTTTTAGACTTTTGAATATATGCAAAATTTCAATAAATTTATGCTTAATTTGTAGGAAATGGAAACTATTATTGAAGAAATTTATATTATACCATTTTGAGGAAGTTAATTAAATATATGGACCATACAATTTTGAAAGGTCATATGTCTATAAGCATCTGTTGAGAGAGGTGGTGTAATTCCTATACATCTTCATATTTTTTTAAAACATTTATTGAAGGAAAATTGTTGCAGGTACTGAATATTCTGATATACATGTACATGTATTAACCATTCCATTCTTTCAGAATTCATAATTCCTGCAGCATTTACAAATTATGTCAATTATTTGTGAAGTCTATGGGATTGTTTTGGAAGTGGGTATTTATGGCCACACACAACACGGAGCTATGTGAAAACAAGTAATATTTTTTAATCTTTAAGGAATTTAATGGAGAAAATTATAAATCATCACTTTACTTTATTTTAGGAAGAAATCCATAATCTCTGTCATTTATTGGAATTCTTGGGAGAAATTTGGACATTTCTGTCAATTTAAGGCATTATAGGAAGAAATTCAGAAATGTTTGTCAGTTTTCACTTGTATTGAATAATATTATGTATAATAATATAAGTCTGTTATGAAGTTTCATAATTAAACATGTAATGAAACATGTTATAACAAGGAAGAGTTGCAGTTGGTTAAGGTAGTCCACATTTAAAATCACTGCTTTTATCTTGGTGTATAGTAGCACTTTGAACTCTTAGAGAGATTGGATGTAACATGACATGCTTCAGACTTCTGTCTCTTATTAAATAATGACAAAGAAAAATGCATATACAATTTTAATAATTGCAGTAACAGTCCTGTGTGGGAAAAAATGATTAAGTCAACAAAAAATATACAAGACCTTGGGAAATATTTAGCAATTTATGACCTGCCATAAGTCATCCATGCAGGTTTTCTGTTGTGGAAAATCTATATGTTGTCAGTTATGTTGCCATACTGAAAAGAGTCACATACCAACATATACTTTTCTTTATGTATTGGATAAGAGAAGTCTATGATCTTAAACCAGTGCAAATTTGATGAATTTGTGAATATTTATTCAGCTAAAAAAAAATTATGCAATTAGTGAAAGGGTACTTTACCCATACTTTTCTTTGTAACTAAGTGATCATCTTTAAAGAACAAAATGCATACACAGGATATCTGCTATGAGAAGCACATGGTTCTGGGTAAAATTGTTGGTAGTGTTGTAGGGACAAATGTGATTTAACTGTTTCTTTTTAAGTCTTTTACAAGTTACATGTACATTGATTGGAATTCACATTTTATTAAATTTGCTGCTTCTGTTTTCCCCAGTATTAAATTTATTTGCTGATAATTGTATTCTTTCTGTTATGGAACTTTTATTTGTTGATAATTTTACTCTTTTACAGGACTTTTTTTTGCTGATGTACCATATATATATACATGTGTATAAGCCGGGTCAAAATGCAAACAACATAGACCCTGATCGCTGGCGCATAATGCGCTGGCAGATCAGGGTCTATGTTGTTTGTACTACTGATTAGTCCTTACAAACTGCACAGACCCAGATCTGCCGGCGCAAAATGTGACAGCAGATCTGGGTCTATGCAGTTTGCAGTTGGTATCTGTTTATACGCGAGTAGATACGGTACTCTTTCAGTACAATCTATATAAAATGCACACTTCTATAAATAGCACACTTATGCTTTGCATGTCACGTGAGTAAGCTAAAAACAGGATGCAAAGATCACATTATAATATAACAACTTTATTAACACAACTTACACAATATCAAAAAAGGGAAATGTTGTCAAACATGAACTGCTTTAGATCAGAAGTCTACATTCTGCAAGAAGTAATGAAATTTCAGTTTCAAATAGAAAATCTATTTCCAGGTGTGCTAATAAATAATAGTTTCAGCAAAACAGAGTGGTTAAATAAAGCAGAATGTAATAATTGAACTCCAGAAAGTTAAATTGATTTATTAGGTCTCTATTACCAGTAGATAAAAGATAATTTTCTTTTACATGATCTTAAAAAAAAAGAATTTTAAGTTGAAAAGAGCAGTTAACATATACTACGTCACTTGCTTGTACATTTCATGGAATCTCTACTCCATAGAGCATATGTATTTTCCCAATCCACCCACTTGTCTTGCCATCCAGTGTTAAATTGTTTACGATTCATTCATCAGAACTGATGAATCGCAATCACACATATGATATCCATTACTATCCAAGCTGTTCTAATTTCTCTTATGGTCTGGAAAACAAAAAGCGGCCATTGTCACTTTTAAGTTATGTTTAATGAAATCTCTAGAGCGTGGACATTTTTCTTTTCTATCAGTCCATTTTCACTCCATTGATCAAGATAATCAGTGTTTCACATTGTACTTTGAGTCATCAAGTTGAATATATTATCTGTTCCATGATGACTGCAGCAACATAAATGCACTGAAATGTGAATGGCTTTTTCTAAACCATTCATGGCTTGGTAAAAAACAATGGAACATCCTCATTTTCTTAGAGGGTGATTTGGCTTTCAGAAATTGACACACCTTACAAAACTCAAATAAAATTTTAACACATCTGTTTAAAATCACCAGTGTAGGGGTTTTGCAGGGGATTAAAACAGTTATTACAAGCATTGATATTTATTTTATAATTACCTGGTAGATAATTGTACTGTGTAACTCGGTAACTAACTCCACCAGACTTGGCATTTGCCTTGTCTGGTTTGGTGGGTCACCTCATGCACAATACAGTTGTCTGATGATAAAACAAATATCAATGTATTTAACTAATACATGTATGTAGTAATCACTTACCGTATTTGCCGGCCTATAAGTCAATACTTTTTTACCTGGAAGTCTGGGCTTCGTCTTATACTCCGAATCGACTTATATATGGATAATGTCATTGAAATTGCTTTACAGTATGTTAATGTAATTTTTCGTACGTGAAAATCGTTGCATACAACGTACCAATAAATAATACCTATAAATAATAGATGTACAGACCATCTTAATCATTTTCCCAATTAATCTGGAATAGCATAGTGATACCATTAATATTCATGAAACCGGAAGTTACTAGCGAAAGTGACGAAGCCAAGGTGTTGATCTGGCTTCGTCTTATACTCCGCATCAACTTATATATGGATGAAGGATTGAAAATTGACGAAATTAGCTAATTCGACTTATACTCCGCATCGACTTATAGGCCGGCAAATACGGTACAAGTTAAATCAACTTCTAGATAAATCATTGTTGAGAAATTAAAGATTGAATTTAGCGAAAGAAACACAGATTTCTCTACCAGAAGAACTCTAGACATTAAGAGAAACAGGCTATCAGGATGTCAAATGTGACATCTGATAGCTTGATTCATTAAAGGACAACAGTGGTTATCCAGGTTTTTTTTTAGTGAAAGTTTGCAGTTAAACATGTAACCTGAAGTTTGTTTTACTCTGCCGTACTTTAATTCCACCCTAGCTACAACAGTAGCATGAATGCAGTCTTAGTGTATGAAGGAGAAGACTGTATATATTGCCTGGTACAGTGTATACTGAAAAGAGGATGTATAAAGGGGAACAGTTTCTGCCAAAGTTTGCTCAAGTCATTATAGATCATCAAATTTTATGTTTGACAATGAGTAACCTTTTAAAATGAAGAACTTATGCAACATTCTCAATTTGCATTCCCTTTGTCCAACAAAAAAAGGATATAAATTGTTAACAAGTGATTTCTGCATCATTAAGCAATATAATTTAGGAAGAGATTTGTGCTTAAGATATGAAATGCCCTTCACAAGAACAACACAAGAAAGCAAAACAACACTTCATTGTTGAAAATGCATACTTTCCCACTGATTTGTTGCTTTTTATTGCATTACACTAACAAATGATGGTCATAATGAAAAACTGTTGTAGTGTATTGATCAATTTGGACCAATTTTCATGTATAAAGTGACTTCAGAGCATGATTGTGTTACTTTCAGGCCAAAAATATCAATCAGGTAAGTTGATAATGAAATTACTTATAGCTTGTGACAAGATTTGGAATGTGCAACATAATTGAGTAATAAAGATGTATGATAATGCAGTTGAATTAGTTTAAGGTTCATGCTTCCATTTAGGAACTCACTGTTTTATCCAATGCATCCTGCACACTACTTACTCAACTTATATGTTCTCGAATGCCATTAACCATAAAATTATATTGCTTGTATAAATAACTATTGGTACATGATTTTTTTGCATCTTTATATGTAGATAGGCTCTGTTTGTTTCAATTATAGCACCTTTTTCAACTCTAGCTGTTTTTTATAATAGTAATTATCCATTGCCATATATGTGAATGGGGCATAAAGTGTTACCCAATTCCGTCGGGAATTTGTTCACCAATCAATAACTTTTTAACTTTTCAAGGACCTAATGGATTTAAACCAAATTTGGTATGAGGCTTTACATTTGAAGCACTAGGTGACATTTGATCTTCACCTTTCTCTGACAGCAGAGTTATGGCCCCTGTTAGGCAGGGTTTACAATGGTTACTTTGAGCAGGTGAATCAATAACTTCTTTGGAAACTTTGACATCTTGGTTGTGAAGTTTGATTGCAGAGTTTACTGTGCAAAGTTATAGGAAATTTTGGTACATGTACTTTAGAAGATCGTGATTGTGATATCATTGGGAAAGATCAGGCTTTCAGAACCTAAAACAGTTCATTTATGTCAATAGATACTTACAGTTCACAAGCTCAAGAGAAGTCTCTTTAAAGACACTTGATAAACCATACACACATTGTTTGTAATTTTCATGACCTCAGATTTGTACACCATTAATTTTATTTTAAAAAATTAGCTTCTGCTCTCAGATTATTTATACAGATATCTTTTGTCTTATTTTGTGTTTGCCAATTTTTGGTATATAAGAGAATTATTATTAATATTTTTTTGCATAATTATTAGAGGAATATTGGTGGCTCAATGCAGGTTTGAATTCTTCCCAGACCAGGACAGGTTGGCCACCCAGGTGTATCTCTGGGCAAAGCACTTAAGATGTGTGGGCATGATTAACCTGTGTTGATGTGTCATTTAGCATCAGAAACCTCATAAACCTTGAAAATAATAAAAGTGTTAAAAAAAATTGACAATAGTTATATTGACATTGTCATAGTAATAAAGTTACATTGTATAGTATTCGCTTACCCTTCCATTTCTTTGTACCCCCTACCGATTTTTAAAACAAAAAAACATCAAGGATATAAAAAATGCACAAAACTTAGTCATTTCATTCATCAATGTATAATAATATTTCTAACCTGATTGTCACCAGGGGGTCAGTCACACTGTCATCTTCTGCGCGTTTCAAAGCAAACGGGAGTTTCTTTACTAACACAGTGCCATATTTGCGTGGTCAAGTCTATACTTTCAGATGAGATGTAGTTTGCCGTCTTCAATAAGCTCTGAATAATTCCCTAAATTTCTGTAACTTTGGGAGTTACATCCCTTTGAACACGGGTCAGAATTACACCCATTTTAGTTTGTTCAATTTTTTTAGAAAAATTAAAACTAGATCTTGCAAATATTGGATGCAGACAACAAAATGGACTGTTCTATAAACTGGAAAAGGACAGTGAACAGTCTGTCAGGTTGTTTACAATGACAGTATCCATTTTGGTTTGAAACACAAGCAAGATGACAATGTTAAGGGCCACCTAGTGACAGTCGGGTTAGAAATTATAGATTAATGAATGAAATGACTAAGTTTTCTGCATTTTTTTATATCCTTGATGCTTTTCATTTTTAAAATCGATAAGGGGGTGCTTACAAACAGGAGGGTATGCGAACAATATAATGATAGTACAGATACAATGTCATGAAAATGAAGTTATATTGTGATGATAATAGTGACATTATCATGATAATAGTGACATTATCATGATAATACAGATATATTGTTATGATAATAAAGCTACATGTACATTGTCATAATACAGATACATTGTCATGATAATACAGTGTTATGATGATACATATGCATTGTTATGATAATAGTGTCATGATAATACAGATACATTGTTAGGATAATAAAGTTGCATTGTCATTGCAATACAAATAGATTGTCATGATAATATAGATGCATTGTCATGATAATATAGATGCATCGTCATGATAATATAGATGTATTGTCATGATAATATAGATGTATTGTCATGATAATATAGATGCATTGTCATGATAATATAGATGTATTGTCATGATAATATAGATGCATCGTCATGATAATATAGATGCATCGTCATGATAATATAGATGCATTGTCATGATAATATAGATGCATTGTCATGATAATATAGATGCATTGTCATGATAATATAGATGCATTGTCATGATAATATAGATGCATCATCATGATAATATAGATGCATCATCATGATAATATAGATGCATCGTCATGATAATATAGATGCATCGTCATGATAATATAGATGCATTGTCATGATAATATAGATGCATTGTCATGATAATATAGATGCATTGTCATGATAATATAGATGCATTGTCATAATAATATAGATGCATTGTCATGATAATACAGATACATTGTTTTGATAATACAGATACAGTGTCATGAAAATGCAGTTATGTTGTGATGATAATAGTTACATTGTCATGATAATATAGTTACTTCATAAAACTGGAAGTAGTCAGTAAAGATTTTGAAGTACCAGGTGGGTTGTTTGGTGCTTCCTTGGGGTATATGCCATGTTGAGAAAAAGTATCTGGTTGCTCTGGCAGATTAGGCGGTTAAATTGCCCAGCTACCAGTGCTTAATGAATATCCTATTGGATTGTCATGATAATAAGTGTTTGAGAGTACAAATTGCATGTTATGGTAAGACCATCAGTTATGCTGATCCTTCACTGTTGTAATTGTTTTATTTAAAATATCATAGACACTACATTCTTTCATGTTTGTAACCTTCTGAGCATGATTTGTAATGCCCCACTATGAAACAGGGCATATAGTTTTACCCTTGTCCATCTTTGCCTTGCATCTGTCTGTCTATTAGTTTTACCCTTGTCCATCTTTGCCTTCCATCTGTCTGTCTATCTGTCTCACCTTGTTACAATTTTGCTTTAGATCACTGTGGTGGGGCATTCATGTCCAAAGAATACTTTTCAATTTGTAATGCTGTTATCTTCACACATTAGCAGGGCATTATATAGTCAAACCCTCTGGCTGTCCATTGGTCACACCATGTTACAATTTTGTTTTAGATCACTGTGATTGATCATTCATGATCCAGGAACACTTTTCAAGTTGTAATGCTTTTATTCCCAACCATTAGTGAAGCATACTGTGATACCCTCTGTCAGTCTATTACAGCTGTATCAAACAGATAAAGAAATATGCATGACCGTATCAGAAATTTAAAATACTTTGGCTGAAACATGCTCATAAAGCTCCTTACAAGAAAACTATTCCGAAAACTCCATGTCAAAAACCTGAAAGAAAAGGCACCTTTAAATTTCAGATCTGCTAACACTGATGATTACAATAATCCTTTCAGTCTCAGAGTACTACATGGCTCTCTTGACAAGCCCATGACACTTCATCTGGACCAGATGATATCTACTATCAACATTTGAAGCGCTTATCTGATCAGCTTATATAGCTCTCAATACTCTACTAAACATTTTTAGTAAAATTTCAGAAATGGTAACTTCTTGCCATCAAGGTGAGAAAAAGATTCCAGTACCTAAACCTGGAAAGGACTATACTGACTCTTCCAACTATCACCCATTACACACAAAAAACTGTATTTGGAAAATCATAGCATGAATGATAAATGATACGCTCCTTTGATATCTTGAATCTAACAAACTACTACTAGACATTCACTGTGGATTCAGATGCCAGAGAAGCACAATAGAACATCTAATTAGACTTGAAACAGTTTTTAGAAGAGCTTTCAACGAGTACATATAGTAGCCATCTTTGTTGACTTGGAGAAAAGCTTATGACACTAAATGGAAGTACGACATAATGAATGATCTGTTCAACCTATGTGTAAGGGGCCACCCATCTATCTTTATATCCAGCATTTTGAAAGATAGAAATTTTAGAGTGAAAGTAGGTCCTTTCTTTTCTGAAAACTATCTTCAGGATATGGTTGTACCTCAAGAAGCGTATTGCCAGTCACCCTTTCAACATCAAAAGGGGTCATGGGTGGCCCAGTGGTCTAAGGTGCTTGCAAATACAGATCACTGACATCTCACCTATGTCTGTGCTGGTTCTAGTCTCGGCTCAGTCAGTGTGGATATGTGAGAACGCTTGCCAGTAGCTTGCTGTCAGTAAGTAGTTCTACCCAGGGTTTTCCCAGGCTCTTCTTCCACCAAATATACTGGCCACCATGTATAGCCTGTCATGTGCTGAAAAATGGCATTAAACCCACAAAACCAAACCTTCAACATCAGAATTATGAACATATTGAAATGCCTTAATCAAGGAACTGATTGCCCATTATACATGGACAACTTTATGATATGCTATAGATTAAAGAGTATGCATACTGTTGAATGTCAGCTACAGATATGCTAATAAATAGAGTTCAGAAATGGTCAGAAACTGGTTCAAATTTTCTAAATCTAAAACTGTTTGTATGCACTTATACTGATTACGCATAGAATTCATGATAACCCAAAACTTTATCTTGACAGTTTTCTTATCCCTGTTGTGTAAGAGACCAAATTTTCTTTCCTCTTTCTTGCTTAAAATTTGATACAAATTTGAAGGTCAGTGCTAACAATGAATGAACAGGAAATTCTGTTGAATGCGTTTTTCTACTGCTTCACCTTTACATATTCCAAAAGCTTTGCGTATTCACTTTAGCAAGAAAATTGATCATTACAACAACAGTTTACTTGTTATGGGTGCAGACGTGTCAGAAGTTAATGCATACATCAAGATACATGACTTTACATGCAGCAGCATCTGTGAAATTGTGCTACATGTAAATGCAAAAGACAAAAAGAAAATATTCAATGGAGCATGACAAGAACAGGTTTATCAATTTTAACTTCATGCATCTTCTGACAGTGGTGATTTCAAATGTGAACTTGCCCATCAAATTTCATGACTGTATACAAAGCGTCCGTGATCACTAGGACCTACTTTTGCCAATAGTTACTACCATATATACTCGCGTATAATCCCGTTCGTGTATAAGCTAACCCCCCTCAACTGAATAGGTAAAAACATTAAAAAGTCCATGACCTGTGCATAATCCAACCCATAAGTCCAAGACATATAATGATGAAATATAATGAGAAATAAGAGGAAAAAGGTCAAATAACCTAAAACACGCACACACACAGATCTAACCTGAACCCCCAGCCAGGTCCTCATGTACTGAGGTGACTTGGTTAATGGCTTATATGGTGTTGGTACAGCTATAGAAGATCTTGGCCAGCGGATAAGCCAACCTCCCTTCCAGGTTTTTATTGTTTCCTAAATTATTTAGTTTATACGCGAGTATATCTGATAGTATCCTTCAAGGAGAATGTATTATTCAGCAACAGATCAATAGGATTGGTCAGTGGTCACTTGGAATATCACACAGGGAGTACAACACAGTCTGGGGCATACCATTCAGCAACAGATCAATAGGATTGGTCAGTGGTCATTTGGAATATCACACAGGGAGTACAACACGGTCTGGGGCATCTGCACATCTGCAAGTTTCTGGTGTACACTGTCAAAGAAATTTTGATTGCTGGATAAATCTAAAACAGTATATTGGAAAACACATTTGATTACATATTGCTCAAGTTTTTTAGCTGCTAACATTCAAAAGAAAAATTTCCACAAATCAGTTTTGAGTGGATCTCTCTCTCAAGTCAAACCTATAAAGTGTCCAATCGATGTGAGCAGGCACTACTGGTAGAGTCCTTGTCTGACTTGAGATGGATGTTCAAAGAGCAGATAAGATCAAAGACAAATTAATGTTATTTTCTTTTTAGATCATGCATTTTGTATTAAAACTGCAGTTTGCATGATTCAGTTAATCACCCTGACCCTCTTAATTATGCATGCATATCAAGTAGATGGATTCTTGTTGGGTACACTGTCTTCTTTACATTGTATGTGCCTGGTACACAGTTCTTCTAATATATCGATAGTCAACCTTTCTTTTGAATAAAGCTAACATAGTCCAATATTGTTGGGCACACTGTTCTGTTTACATTAAGTATGCCAGGTATACCATTCACCTTTACTATATGAAATTGAGACATACATTCAATAGAGAAAGTACTCTTTTACTCACTAAATAAAAACTGCCAGAAAATACCCTTATCTAATAAACATAATAAAGCTAATGCTCTCACATTCAATATACTTGGCAAAGTATGTGGAATGAAAACTCTACAAACAAGCTTTGGAACATCAAACCCATCATTGGAGAATGGCATCCCTTGTGTAGAACAAATTGCAGAGATGAGGTGGTGTTGTGCAAATCGCAAATAGGACACACATACCGGTACATGTACTTGACTCATGGTTACCTCCCAATGGATGGACCTCGACTAGAGTGCATACCTTTCAAGTGTCCACTGACAGTGGAACACTGTTGTTGAGCTGGTTGACTTCCACCCAGTGAGACAAAAGTTTTATGATGTGAACTCGATTAAGAAACTCTTGGATGATGTACCATTTGAGAAAATCTTGGACTTTTTTAAGGAATGTGGTTTATATAACAAATTTTGACCCTATATTTTAGGGATTTTGTATTTGTTAACCTTGACCCAAAGTGCACACCCTGCCAGTGTCCACTGACAGTAGAACACATTCTTGTTTAGTGTTTCAACTTCAGCCCTGTGAGACCGAAGTCTTTTTTTAATTGTGAATTTGATGGAGGAACTTTATCATTAGGTACCAGTAGTGAAAATCTTGGACATGTTTTTTAGGGAATGTATTTTATATAACAAATTCAGACGATATATTTTAAGGATTTTCATTTTTTACCTTTATATTTGATTTTTTATGCATTTTATGGAATTTTAACATCGGTACCTTTTCTATTTTATCTGATAGTGTGTCATGTTTACATTTATTTGGAAGGTGTTTTTTTCCTAAAGCTTGTGTGCAATTCTTCTGTTTAACATTTTTAGAACTTTTGATGTTGTTGTTGTTGTTGTTGTGGGTTTAACGCCATTTTTCAGCACATGAAAGGCTATACATGGCGGCCAGTATATTTGGTGGAGGCAGAACCCGGGAAAAAACCGGGAAGAACCACCGACCCATGGGAAGCTACTGGCAAGCTTTCTCACATACCCACGTTAGCCGAGCCTGAGACTCGAACCCACGCAGACAGGTGAGATGTGTGAGTGATCTGTAAATGCGAGCGCCTGCGACCACTCGGCCACCTGGGGCCCCTGAACTTTTAATTTTCATCATATAGACATTATTGTGCTGAGGTGCCGTTAAATGCTAATACATACATACATACATAGTATTGTAATACCTTCACTTTTCTTCTTTTTTTTGTACTTCATTTGTATGTTTATTTGGAAGGATTTATCTTGCTAAAGATGTTTTGATATTCTTTATCTTTGCATTTTTAGAACTTAACTTTTAATTGGCACTTTATAGCCAGTATTGTGCTGACATACCATTTAATTCTGTTCATGCCATCCATCTGTCCATAACACTGTCTCCTAATAATCAGCACTGGGTGGAAATTCACCAAACTTCATACATGGGTTGACCATGTGATAACCATCAGTAAGAGGATTATAGTTTTTAATCTCTTTCTTGAGGTTCCTGAAAGGGAGTCTAAGGTCAAATTAACAACAATTGCAATCACAGTGTCATGTTTGAAAATATTTGCACCAGACTTTAAACATACAGTCATAGCTTGAGGAAAATGTAATGACTGCTGGGGAGGAGGGGGGGGGGGTGACAGAGAGAAAATATGTAATAAAAATACAAAGAAATAGGATTGGCCGTGGTGTAAAAGTAGCTCCGTCCAAGTTTTTCTTCTTCACAAATCAAGGTATCAGTTTATTCACATACATTATGTAAAAAAAAAAAAAACACTGTTGATTTCATGATTTAAAAATAGATGTGCCAGAATAATGTCCATATGCGCATTTTGCAACTAGAAGAAACAAAATTTCCAAAATAAAATTAAAGAAGAATGGTTGAAATAAACAATTTTTGTGTTATTAGATCTAAATATCACAAATTCTTGTATCAGTGTTGGGGAACCACAATTTCACTCTCATTTCCTTGTGTTCCCTAGTCAGATGCATGTCTATACCTAATAATACTTCAGTTGCAGGCTTGTGTTAGAACAAGGGAAAAAAAATCAAAAATTGGTATCCCATGGATAATAGTGAATTTACAGAATAGGAGGTTACACAGAAAATCAAGGAGGTGGGGTCTATACTTTGTGTCCCCACCTTGTAAACAGTCGCCATGCAGTGTGTAGTGATGCCAAATCTGTTTGGCATGGTACCAAGCATTATACATGTTGGTGGTTGCAGTAATTACAGTTATTTGCCTTATAGGTTTATGTTTAGGCCAACAAAACAAAATATGTGTTTCCGGTCGGCCAACTGTCCCTGTTTCACATTGCCGACCCTATCACTGTTTTCCCACCCACCCACCCCCCAAATTTTTTTATTTTTTTTTTTTTAGTTATTATAAACAAAAGCACACATTGCTGAAATTGATTTTTGCATCAAATTGATCCGGTTTTGCCTGGTACTTTGAAGCACTTTCAATATTATTTGATTTATATAACATGTTTAAAAAATAAAAATAAAAAAAATACCTACCTGCCTACCCTAATTTTAAAACCAGTGCAATAAAAAACACACATATTTTTTTTTGTTGGCCTTATCTCATTCAGACCTTTTCTGAGAAATTGGTGATATTGGTGCTGCTCAAACTACCAATGAAGGTTTTATACCTAACCAAAACTTAGTATACAACTTACTTGAATACGAGTTAGGTTCAATTGTCATCCATAATTTTACCCCAGATGCTTTACCTATTAGTGGTGATTTATTCCAACAAAATGAAGATATGCACAAGTAATTTCTTATGAAGTGTAATTATCAGTTGGCATTGATTCATACTGAAGGTTTTAAGTGCTTGTATCAATGACATTAAATCTTTGAATTTATCAGATCAGAGCGAGACAATGTGGACGTTTTTCGAGTTGATCAAGTACGTCAGGATGCATATGATGACATGGAGGAAATTCGAGAGGAGTACAGCCTTGCACCACTGTTCCAGCGAATTACAATTGTTGGAGAGAATAGCAGTGGGGTAAGTAATTATGTAGTATTTGAAGTATAAAGTGCAATTAAATGAATAACAATCTATGAAAAATATTGAATGTATATCTCAATCTGTTCTTACTAATTTTATTGCTTTTACATTCAAGGTGAAGCATATTATTTGCTTTACTGGTCAGAGACCAGAAGAGCTTATGGGATGGCCTGTGGTTTGTTGTTCATTGTCTGTCCATCCATTACTGCATGTTATCACTACTCTTCCTAACACTACTTGTAGGATTTTGCCATGAAACTTTACACACACTTTCATCCCAAGGTCTCATTGGTCCTAAATTAAAATGGTGCCACTTGGACATCCAGTATGGCAGCCATATTGGCCATCTTGAAAATCTTGTTATTAGTATTCCACAAGAATGGATGGTCATATCAACATGGGGGTTTCCACTAAAAGATTTCTTTTGAGGTCTAGTTGGTCTTAAATGAAAATGGGGCCAGTCTGACATCTAATATGGTGGCCATGGCAGCCATCTTGAAAACCTTGTTATTGCTACTCTTTCTGAGCGGAAAGTAATATCAATGTGGGGTTTTCACCAGATGACTTCTTATCATGTCTAGTATGTCCTATTAAAATGAAAATGGTGCTGATCTGACCTCAAATATGGCCACCATCTTGAAAATCTTGTTATCACTACTTCTCGATGGATAGTCAGATCAACACAAGGCTTTCACAAAAAGACTTCTTATGGTGCCTAGTTAGTTCTAAATGAAAATGATGCTGATCTGAAATCCAATATGGCTGCAATAGCAGCCATCTTGGAAATCTTGTTAGCATAATTTCTCCATGATGGATGGTCATATTGATATGGGCTTTTCACCAAAAGACTTTGTATGATGTCTAGTTGGTTCTAAATGACATCAAACATTACCTCCATGGCAGCCATCTTGAAAATCTTGTGATTGCTACTCCTCAAAGATGGAAAGTGGTATCAACATGGGGTTTTTGCCAGAAGACTCCTTGTGGTGTCTGCTTGATCCAAAATAAAAATGGTCCAGAATAAAAATGGTGCTAGTCTGACATCCAATATGGCCATCATGGTGGCCAACTTGAAAATCTTGCTGTAGTTCCTGAGCAGATGGTCATATTAACATCGGGTTTTCACCAAAAGACTTTAATGATGTCTAGTTGGTCCTAAATGAAAATAGTGCTGATCTGACATTCAATACAGCCGCTTCAGTGGCCAGTTTAAAAATCTTGTTATCACTCAAGAATATCAGAGATGGTTCCAACAATCAGCAGTTAAAGAGATGAAACCCACTTATCTTGGAATTTTGGAAATTCTTTTCAGACAGTAGAGCATCATTTCATTAGAGGAACTCTTGTATTATAATGTTGTCCAATTGTCCATCCATCCATCTGTTTCTTATTTCTTTTATGCACAATAACTCTACTTCTCCACCATCTACAGTTACCAAAGTTTGTGGCTGACTTGCATTTGTAGTAATGAAGAAGCATATCGATTTCAGAGTCAAAAGGTCGAAGATGAAGGCCACATTAATGTGACTAAAAAAGAAAACTGGTTTCTGCACAATAACATCAGTTCTGCATTGCAGACCTAACCAAACTTTGTGGATGGCTTACATTTGTAACCACAAAGAAGCCCATTGACTTTGGGGTCTTGTGAAAAGTTTGAGGTCAAGGTCATTGACTGTAAGAAGAAAAATGGTTTCATATAATAACATTAGTTCTACATCACAGACATGGATCAAACTTTGTGGCTGGTTTGCAACTGGGGTAAGGAAGAAGCCTATAAATTTGGGGGTCAAAAGGTAAAAGGTCGTGGTTACTAACTGAAAGAAGAAAAATGGTTTCTGAACAATATCATTAGTTCTGCATCATAGACATGGACTAGACTTTGTGGCTGGTTTGCACCTGGGGTAAGGAAGAGGTCTATCGATTTTGGGAACAAAAGTTCAAAGGCCAGGGTCACTGACTGAAAGAAAAAAATGGTTTATGCAAAACAATTTCAGTTTTTGACCATGTACCTTCAAAGTTTGTGGATGACTTGCACATAGGCTAAGAAAGAAACTTATTGATTGGTCAAGGTCAGTGTAACTGAAAGAAGAAACAAATGGTTTTTGCATAGTAACTTTAGTTCTAGATCATGTACCTTGACCAAAGTTTGTGGAGGGTTTACACTTGCAGTATAGAAGAGGTCTATTGATTTCAGGATAAAAAGGTCAGGGTCATTGAGGCTCAAAGAAAAATGGGGTTTGCACAATAACCTTCGTTCTGGAGTAAGTTCTTTGACTAAATCTTGTGGATGTGTTGTACTTAGGGTAATAAAAAAAACCTATAGATTATGGGCTCTAACAGTCAAAGGGTCATGGTGAGTCTAATGAGAAAATAATGGTTTATGCACAGTAAGTTTAGTTCAAGACCACATACTTTGGCCATAGGTCCGGGTCATTGAGACCCATTGGTCAATAATCTCCAGAGAAAACAATGCCCAACTGACACCTACATAGAGGACTATTAAACACGGGACAGGTGTATAATGTGCCTAATACAGTACTCTTGGTGAGTTTCAGAAGCATGTAGCATATGTTCTCAATCGTAGCAGTCAAGAATACTTTGGAATATTCCCATAATTGACATTTATTTTAATAAATTTAACCTTGTGACTTTTCCCAGGAGCATCTGAGTCTGATCATTTAAAATGTCAGATCTTTCAGTGTATTATACGTGTACTATTATAATACTGCCTAATTTAATTTCATTAGAAATGAGACAATCATAAGTGCAGTTTTGCTTTTAGTGTGTGATCAGAATCAAATCATTGTGTTCCATGCTCAGAACTGCAGCAAAGCCCATTGTCTGTGCAAACAGTTTAACTTGCACCTGAAACATCGACACAAGAACAAAATCCACATGAACAAAATCCACATGTAACATCCATCAAGCTGCAAACAGCATAGACCCAGATCTGCTCTGGCCTGTTGCATAATCTACCTGTAGATCATACGTAGAATAATCAGTACAGAAAATGATCTGCAAGAGTATTTTATGGTGGCAGATCTGGATGCTGATGCTCATGGTTGGATATGTGTTATACATAAGTAAAATATTGTAATTCAAATAGTTATGCAGATTTATCCTCGAATCGGCAGGTGCCCATCAAAGACTTGGAAGAGGCCTCAAAGAGCCTTGTGACGGCTCTAATGATCCGAGAAAAGTATATGGCAGTGTCACAGCAGAGTTTCCCCAACATTACAGCACGATTCCTGCAGAATCTGGAGAACAAAGAGGAGTTCAAGGGATTAATGGAGGGGTTCAAAGGAATAACGGAGGGATCTATTCGCCAGAAAGTTCTAGATGGTGCATATTTGGATCTGTCATTTCCTTCATCAATCTTTTCATACTCTTTCATATTGGTCTTATAGTGCATGTACTCTGTAAATTGTGGTTAACACAAACTAGCCAAACATATAGAACAGAAATGTGATAATGAAAATTAAATTTCCTTGCAGAGCATCAAGACCATTTTAAAAATGAGCTTTATAAGGGAATTGGAAGCATATAATGTGATTTAATATGGACAATGAGAGTAAATCCAACCTGCTTCATATTTTGACATTTCTAAGGGATGATTATAATTTTTATGATAGGGTGACATCTTGAAAAGTTCGCTCTCACACTATTAGCATTTTCAAGACTTGACTGAAATACCCATCAAAAGAAAATTCCATATATAGACATTACTTAAATGAATATTACTTCTTTGAAGAAGACTTTCCTAGGCAGAGGGTTTTGCTGTTGTCAGATTTTATCACAGACACTTGTGGAAGGGATTGTCAGCATGGTTTAATTTTTAGCTGTACTGGTCATAGACCAAAAGAGCTTATTGGATGGCCTGTTGTCTGTTGTCTATAAGTCCATCCATGAGCACAACTTTGTTATCACTGCTCCTTTTAAACTGCTTGGAGGATTGCCATAAAACTTTACACACACATTCATCCCATGGTATAGTTGGTCCTAAATGAAAATGGTGCTGCTTGAACATCAGTGTGGCCATCTTGAAAATCTTATTATTGCTACTCCTCCTGAATGGAGTGTCATATCAACATGGGGTTTTCACTTAGAGAATTCTTATGATGTTTTACTTGGTCCTAAAGAAAAATGGTTCTGATCTGGTGTCCAATATGGTCCTCAGTGGAAGCAATCTTGAAAATCTTATCACTACTCTTCCTGAGTGGAAAGCCATATCGACATAGGGTTTTCACCAGAAGACTTCTTATGATGTCTAGTTGATCCTAAATGAAGTTGGCGCCACTTGGACATGCAATATGGCTGTCAGCAGCCATCTTGAAAATCTTGTTATTGCTATTCCTCGTGAATGGATGGTCATATCAACTTGGAGTTTTCACTGAAAGACTTCTTATGAAGTCTAGTTGGTCCTAAGTAAAAATGGTGCCAGTCTGACCTCCATTTTGGCCATAATAGCAACCATCTTGAAAATGTTGCTATATCTACTACTACTCCTGAATGGTAAGTCATATTGAAAGTGTGTTTTCACCACGAAGACTTCTTATGATGCCTAGTTGGTCTAAAATGAAAATGGTGCTAATCTGACCTCCAATATGGCTGGCACAGCCATTTAACATTTAAACATTTAATGGTGCTTATTGTGATTTAACATAATAAAGTTTGATAATTTTGAGATGTTTATTCATTGCAACATTCATATATTCAGTACAAATCGGTTATTATACATTTTCTAGGCTGATATTCCTGAGCATTGCAGGGGTATCAGCACATAGTTTCCAGTCTTTGTGCACCAAATTTTAATCAAGATAATTGGCTACATGAATTTAAATAGGTAAGCAATGTGTTATTTGCAGTAATTTTAAACATTTAAAGAGTTACTTCACAAATTACTCATGAAACTGGAGATGTTACAGTGATGATTTACAGGGTCTGTGCTTGGGGGAGAGTTGAGTGAAATAGTCACCCCAGTGCCTATCATTTTGGCCCAATACACAGGAAAAGTACAGTTGACTTCACCTTTTTTCAAGTAGACATCTTCACTATCCCCATTTGTTTGTGCCATTGATTGCTTTTGTATTCCAAGTACATTGTCAGCTCCTCTGTTTTCTGTTCAAAGAGCAATGTAAAACAGTATTAACTTAGTATTTCCATTATTTTTTTTATCAACTTCTGTGTCAGTTGGATGATTGTTGTCTGCAATTACATTTCAATCTGCAAGATTTCCACCAAAAATTCACACAAAAAGCTTTAAAGAAGGAAGTGAAATTCCATGCACATGTAGTCTTATTGAGAGTAAATCATTACTCTGTGGAGGTTTTAGGCTAATTGCTAATAAAGATAAACAAGTTTATTTAATATTTTATCCTGTAAATGTAGGAAGACGGGACTTGTATCTCGACATCTTTCACCTTTTTATATAGTAACCTAATTTCAAGGTTATTGTCATTTGCAAAGCAAAGTTGTACAACAAATTTTCTGCATCAGACTAAGGAAAGATTAAATATTTTCATAAATTTGAATGATATTTATTTTGTTTTAATACTCTTTTGGTTAAAAGTTTTTTAAAATTACTGTTACAGGAACAATTTTAAACATTCTACATTTTGATGACTGCACTTGCTTCATATTTTCTATGTCTTTACACTATTCTGTATTCATCAGGAGTCAACGACAAAGTATACATGTGTGTAGTTCAGTTTCCATAATAAAGCATCTGATTAAAAGTTTTTTTGGATTGATGAGGAGGGATAACCTATTTTTCTTTATATAATGTGTCAGCCTAAACATTAACATTATGTCATAAATTAAATCTCACAATTGTTTTCACTTTACATGAAATTTATCAAACTTGTTGCATACTACAATGTCACTCAGTAACATATACCGTATATACTCGCGTATAATCTGGGTCCTAATGCAAACAACATAGACCCTGATCTGCCATCACATAATGTGCCGGCAAATCAGGGTCTACATTGTTTGTTATACTGATTAGTCCTTACAAACTGCATAGACCCAGATCTGCTGGCTCATTATGCAACAGCAGATCTGGGTCTATGCAGTTTGCAGTTGGTATTGGCTTATACGCGAGTATATACAGTAATCAACTTGTTTCATAAATTTCTTATCAAGTAAACACTCGTGTAAGATCCTTATGTTAGATTTACATATTTTTGTCTAGCTGAGAATTTTTTTTACAAAATTCTTATGAAATAGGGTTTGAACACAGTCCTTTTTTTCAGAATTGAATTTTATATTTTTTTCTAGATGGTGAAATTATTCCGTTTAGCATCAGGTGAGAGAGAGGTATTGTAAAAGTTACTAACACCAAGCAATACAGATCGTCAGGTGGATTTCACATTTCCATGAGACACCCCCCCCCCCCTTTGTAAAAGTGAATTTTATTTTGTACCTTCCTGTAAGTAACATTTTTCAACCCAAAAGAATATTTTTAGAAAGACACTTTACGTATCAAACATGAACAGAATTAATAATTATTACCCTGCAAACTGTTAGATATGGCAAGTAACATTTTCTGACTCTTTTTATGCAAATGTATCAAAATGAGAAGAAATGAAAGGGAAATTTACATTATGCTTTTATAATTTTTATCTCTAAGCCAAACAATCTAAATTTATACTAATTTAAAGGCTTGTCAGATGAGATGATGTCGATACTTAGAAAAAAAAGCGAGTAGGAACTTTTTTTGTCGTACTTATTGATCTGTTTTAAGTAAAACCATTGAAGTATTTAATTCTGTTATTCTTGAAGCTTTCTTTTTCTTGCATCTATCCCAAAATGCTCGTCCCCAAAATCATGAAATGTCTTCATGTACTTCACTCGGACTCGACAAAACTTTCACTGGTGTATACCAAATCACTGACCAATATAATTTCAGAATTTTGCATTAGTATTAAATGAGCGTGATAATGTTTTGTAATTTTGGGCATGATTTGAGTAATAATTAAAACTTTTTGACTAATATTTAAATCCAAGTAATTAATTGATAATGAGTTTTCAACTTGATGTAAAAACTTGGCACTTTTAATAGTATAGGAGTCATGAAAATAGCACAAAAGCATCATACTTTTGGATCAAGAATTCTTATAATTTTCTTTTGTGTGTGGAGCTTATTTCTCTTTCCTTTTACCTTAGAATATACCTCTTGTACAATTTAATACCTTTTCTCAGGTTTTTCATTGCCAGGTATTTTGAACAGTAATGATATTAGCTCGTAGATTGAGTGGCATACAACCAATTATAATCTTACATAAAGATTATTATGTTTATATGGTACATGTACTTTTATTCTTAAAAATGTATTTTCATCAACAAAAAGAAAAGGACAACAAGGCTATTACCATTATATCCTGACTCTCTGAGCATGAAATGTGTGACCCCCTTTTTCATTTTGAGACAGAATTTGATCCCACCCCACTCCCCTTGACAAGGCTTGCTTTGGTTGGTGTTGAAGTGTAAAAGTGCATGCCTTCTCATTGTTTTATACAGGAAATAATTTGAATTGATTTACTTGAACCGCAGATAGGTCATATATTAAATTTTTTTTTAAAAAAGCTAAAAATATAATCATATTGATATACATGGAAAACACTGGGTACTTGTTTGAAAGTGTCAAAATTTGGTCACCCCGATTCTTTGTCCATTCTTTAATTATGTTATGGTTTCAGACTTAATAGTTTTGACATGTAATGGTATGAGAAAATGAACCTGTGTAGAGAAGATGTTCATTTAAATCCTCTTACTAAGTATGTTCATTATGGTTTAGTAGAAATTTTAACATATAGGGTACATACAAGATTGACATTAAACGAAGACTACAGTGGAAGTCATTTATCCAAAACCTCGATACCTGAACTGCACTCCGATTCGAATTGAACCCATGTCCCCAACTGTTTCATGCCATCATCAGCAACTTACACATATCTGTATGGCTGCATATCTGACCTACAGTGTTGCATCTAGAGTGCGTTTTTGCATAATTACCAAGTTTGTAACTGCCTGGCACAAAAGCTTCAGTCTTATGGGCCATCTGTGGCATAAAATATCCATAGTTTAAGCAAAAATTAATTTCTAACTTCCATTTTAAGCTCTACTGGTCATAGACCAGAATAGCTTATGCAGGGGCCTGTTGCCCATCGTTCTTCGTCTTACCATTCGTTAGCACAAGTTTGTTGTCACTATTCCTCCTAAACAACTTAGGAGTATTGCCATGAAACTCTACACACACTTTCATCCTAAAGTCTAGTTGATCATAAATGAAATGGTGCTGCTCAGACATGCAGTATGGTTACCATAGCAGCCAACTTGAAAATATTGTTATCGCCACAACTCTTGGATGGTTATATCAGCATGGTGTTTTCACTTAAAAAAATCTTATGATGTCTAGTTGGTCCTAAATGAAAATGGTGCCAGTCTGCCATCTAGTATGGTTGACATGGTAGTAATCTTGAAAAACTTGTTATCACTACTCTGAATGGAAAAGTCATATTGATATGGGGATTTGACAAAAGAAATGTCCAGTTGGTTCTGATTGAAAATGGTGCTGATCTGACTACCAATATCACCACCACCGAGGTCATCTTGAAAATCTTGTAGCTACTCCTCCTGGATGAATGGTCATATCTACATGGGGTTTTCACCAAAAGACTTCTGATGTCTAATTGGTCCTAAATTAAAATGATGCCAATCTGACATCCAATATGGCCACCATGGTAGCCATCTTGAAAATCTAGTTATTTTTTTTATGCTACTCCTGATGAAAATGGTGCCTCTTAGACATCCAGTATGGTGTCTAATTGGCCCAAATTAAATGGTCATATCAACATGGGGTTTTCACTAAAAGACTTTTTATGAGGTTTGATTGGTCCTAAGTGAAAATATTGCCAATCTGAAACACAGTATGGCTGCCATGGTGGCCATCTTGAAAAACTTGTTTTTTATGCTACTACTAAGGAAAATGGTGCCTGTCAGACATCCATATTGAAAATCTTGATATCACTACTACTCATGGGGTTATCTGAATGACTTCTTATGATGTATATTTGGTCCTAATAAAAATCGAACATTCAAATATTGCTGCCATGGCATCCATCCTTAAAATCTTGCTATCACTACTCCTCCTGAATGGATGGGCATATCTTGTTTATCACAACTCCTCTTTCATGAATGGTGGCATTGACCTGGGAGTTTGATTAAAACACTTCTGCAGTATTTAAGTGGTTCTGAATGAAAATGGTACAAATCTGACTGCCAACATATCCACATTTTTTAAAGTAGTTCTGAAAGCCAGACCAACCGGTAATTGATTTTGAGGTCAAGTCAAGCATCAGGGCCTGCATTTTTTAACTTAATTGAACTTGTGTAAACAGTGACTTGTGCAAATACAAGTGAATTTTAACCAGACTTTTTATTTAGTTGCATTCCTGTGAAAAAGTTGATAATCAGCAATCTGACATTTTTTTTAAGGTCAACTTGATTGACTTAGCTTTTTTTTTGCTGGCTTGGAAGCATGATAACACAAACAAGTATGAATGGATTTTTATAATTTAACCCAGTTTGTGGATACATCTGAAGGATACCTTAAATGATATGACTAGGATAACGTCATTTTTTTCCGAAACATATTGCTTGTTAATTTAAGCTAACTTGGCATGTAGTTATATCTTTACCTTGTCTGAGACAAGTTCACTGGCCTGCTATTCATGATATGAGGTTCAGGGTCAAGGGCCATGATAAAACATTTTGTACTGCACTTACAGGTGTCTTGTGAACATGTTAAACTTAAACATAAGAAAATAGTTTTGGTACCAAATTTTGTATGTGTGAGTTTTTCAAGAATATCAGAGATGGTTTAAATACTTGGCAGGTAAAAAGAAGTAATAATAATGGTATTATATTGTATTCCTAGAAATTCTTTTGGCCAATAGAGCATCAGTTCCTTTGAGGGATCCTTTGTTGATTTTTTCTTGAGAAGGCTTCACCTCTTTAAAAAGATTTTAGAATAAAATAGTCATTTCCAGAAGTCAAAACTTACTGTTGCTTGCTTTGATCAGTTGGTATTTTTCGGAACTGTCATATTTTTGTACTTGTGATCTTGGTCACGTGGCATGCCTCTTGATGAAGCCAAAATTATGGATCAACTGCAGTGTAAAGTGTCAGCCTAGAAGCTTCACACAAGATGAACTCAAAGTTAGTGAGTGAGTGACAGTTTGAAATTTATTAAATACTATTTTGACTAAGAGACATCAGGTGATGCTTCACAGGAAATGGATGTTATTAACATTGTGATATTTCTCAAGGCTTTTCTAAATTGGCAGATTTACTTTTTTAGTTTGCTGCTACTATTCTTTCTTTAAAGGTACTTGACAGCAGTTTCAAGCAGATTTCATAGCACCAACCCTGTGAGAGGGTTAAGGGTTTGAACTTTTTGCATACATGTACATTAGATGTATAATCATGGTATAATTTTTGATCAGGTTTTTATACTGTTATACCTGGAATCATGAAACTTGGTGAGAGGAATGCATCTTGAGTACTTCACCTTCATCACAAAGGGAGGTCACTGTGACCCATACTGCACTCTTCAATGACTTTGGTTCAATTATGTGTTTATTTCTCAAGCTCTGTTTATGCTTGAATCATTAGACTATACGGTTTTAAGCATTTCTATTAGTGTCACACCCTGATAAGAAAAGAAGGTCATGGTGACCTACATTTCACATTTTACTGGCTTAGACTTAAGTGTTTGCATTTTAGCTTATGACCAGATTTTTTGCATCTGTATGTATACTACTAAACATGTACCTAGAATTATGAAACTTCATGAGGGGATGCATCTTGATGAGTACTACACCCCACAGCTCAAATGTAGATCACTATGACCAATATTTCACACTTCACTGACTTGGGTTCAGTTTCGTGTTTTAAGTTTATCTCTCAAATACTGTTCATGCTAGAATCATCAAACTAGATGATAGCTTGCATATTACTGGCTTGGGCAAAGTTTAGCACATAACACACATGCTTTTTGAACTCTCTATACATATTGTTATACCTGAAATTACGAAACTTAGCAAGGGGATGGGTCTTGATGAGTACTACACTCTCTTCACAAATATAGGTCACTATGACCCTTTTTCATGCTTCACAAACTATGGTAAAGTTTTGTGTTTAATTGTTCATGCTATAAAATGATGACTTTACAGCTCTATTAGTACCACATCCATATAAAAAAAAAGGTCCCTGTGACATACATTTCACATTTTACTGGTGGTATATAGTAATCCTCATGTCTGTCCATCTGTTCATCCTTCTGTCTGGCAATTTTGAATGCAACTAGTCCCGCAGTTTTTTATGGATTGCCATGAAACTTGGTAAATATTATGGACGTCACCTGAAGATGTGCATATCGACAAATAACATGGGTCCCACATTTTTTAGTTATTGCTCTTTTGTCTTCTAGCATTGTATGACACATTCAAATTAGCGAAACTAGTCCCCCAGTTTTTGTTTTATGGATTACTGTGAAACTTGGTACATATCATCTGAAGATACACTATTGACAAATCATTGAGATCCCATGATTTTTGTAAGAATTATTACTCTTTTTGACTTATATCTGCATGCAATGCATACAAAATTTTGTGAATGTAACTACTCTCACAGTTTTTGGTGGATTGCTGCAAAACTTAGTACATATTATGGTCATCATCAGAAGATATGCATCTTGGTAAATCATGGTACTCGCAACATTTTTGGAAAAATTATGCACTCTTTTTCTTTTTTTTTTTTGTTACATTAGTTTCAACTTCATCATGGGGTAAGGTTGGGATGTGGGAAAGATGAGGGTATATTTACATAGCAAATTGCTCACCATTGCTCTTGTTTAATTGATGTTGTTTTCTTGGGATTGTTCATGCTAGAATCATGAAATTTATGATGTGCATCACTGTTAGCACCACACTCTTGCAATAAAGTAGATTATCATGATATATATTTAATCTTTTACTGACTATGGTAAAGTTTTTGCATTTAGCTCATGACCATGATTTTTTGGCATGCTATATGCATACTATTCTACCTAGAATCATGAAACTTGGTGATGGTGTGCATCTTGATAAGTGCTACACCCGTATTGCAAAATGAGGTCTCAGTAACCTATATTTCATATATCAGTGACTGTGCTGAAATTTTTCATTTAAAGTTCATTTATTGGGTGCTGTTTATGTTAGAATCATGAAACTTGATAATTAGGAGCATTTCTTAGTACTACACCCTTACAACCAAAAGGTGACTGTGACCCACATTTTATGCCTGACTAATACAGTTAAGTATTCTGTTTAGCTCATGACCACATAGATTCTTCCATGCTATATACATCTTAGCCTGCTCTGAAGGCCTTTTCTGACCATTGCAGTTATTGTACATGTGAGTGAATATAGGACATAGATATGCAGACTGCATGTTGCATATTTTTTATGTGAGGCCTCAGTAGTAATTATGGATGCATGAACTTCTTTTATACTACTGGCTGTAACTGCAAGGTTACACAAAACCTGTGACTTTCACCCAGTAAAAACTGGTTTCTAGGGGTGGACAACAATAATAGCTTCTGATTCAGACTTTACGAACAATGTCTGTTTGTTTTTTTTTTAATTTACAAACAATAACAATAATCTTTGGTTTTTATCAACTCGTTAAATGTTCTTGTTTGTTATTGTGTGTCTTTTGTGCCCCATCACTGTACATGGTATGTATGTATTTATAGGGTTTAACAGTATGTCAGGACAATACTGGCTATATAATGCCAATGAAAAGTTTAAATTGTAAGTTTTAAAAAGAGTAAAAGTTAAAACGTAAAGATAAAAAAATTGCCAAAATCTTTAGTTAGAAAAGAGGCCTATATTTCTTTGTCAATATCACTTCAATCTGAATTTATTATTTGTGTGATAATGTCCACAGTGGCTAGAGGAGACTACTCAGAGCTTCACAGAGGTAAGTTTTGTAATTGTTGATTATATTCTGGTTGTTAGAGTTACTGCCCTTTTTGTTCTAAAGCTGAATGCATTACAAGACAGATTCTTGTGAATACATCTCATATTACAGTTTTTTACTGATTGCTGTGAAACTTGGTACATGTTATGTTCATGATCTGAAATGTGCATAATGAAAATATTTGTACTCTGACCTGTAATTTTTCAAAAGGTTTATTGCCCTTTGTGACTTACAGGTGGATGCAGTATATGACAGAATTTTTTTACTGCAACTGCTTTTGCAGTTTTCAGTGGATTCCTGTGTAACTTAGTAAATATTATGGTCACCATCAGAAGATAAAATGTTGACCAGTCATTTTACATGCACTATTTTCAGCAGAATTGCACAATTTTTTTTTACAATTGACTGGTCTCCATCATGGGATATTGGGGAGAGGCGGGGTATATTTACATGAGCAAATTGGTTACCATTCCTCTTGTTATATGAAAAAACAAAGGAAATATTTTTGGGCTAACAATTTTTGTATGGATTGATACCTTGAAGATTGTTTTGGTTTAGCTTCACAGAGAAGTAGAATCCGGCAGCCTTCAGAACATAACATCTTTAATGTTGATCATAACACTATCATACTTGCCATAACATGACATGTCATGCAAAAACACGATTTTTTACTCCCCAACCCCCCGACACTATAGTGTTTAGAAAAAAAAAATATTGTCAGTTATCTGCGAAAAAAAAAAAAAAAAATAAATAAAAATAAATGGAGAGAGGGATTTTTTGACCACCACTATATATGTATATGTCCCTAGCATGTAGTCTGTATAAATAGTAAACAGTCCTTCAGGCAGTTTATCATAGGGGCAATTAAAAGGTCACACATGAGCAACCACCATTGCACTGACTACTTAATTGGCTGAGTGAGAATAGCTACAATTAGACGTACATGACGAAATTCATCACACACGTCTTTAATCCAAAATCTCTCTCTCATAGCTAGGGTGAAGCCATGTTAAATCCTTCGGAGACTGCTGTGGGAGAGTGCATTAGGCTAATTTGCATAGGTAAAGTGGGACAACCCAATTTGTTTGAAGTTGTAGATAAATTAAAGAGATGCATATTAAAGAACAAGTTATTACATATGATTGCCTTGAATGAGAATGTTTAAGCCATCTTTATTAAAGATTATTGGCAAGTTCATGATAAGCGGCAACGTTTCTTTGAACTCAGATTTCACTCCATATATAAAACGCAAAACACGATTATTTTGATAGTCAGAATAGAGTACAAGTGTGATTCATTTTTTTAAGGCAAAATGTTGAAATGCAACTCATTCAGAAAATGATGAGCCACCTGCAAAGTGAGCAGAGCCCAGCAAAACTAAATTTCAGAACTCCTGGATGTAGTCTGACTGTGTAAAGTGCTGCAGCAAGGGGAAGCATTTTATTTTTTGCACACACTGCCAAGACCAGATTGGTCATTCTGCACTATACGACATCTGTTGACATAGCAACACCACCCATCATATTTGACACTCCCTCACATCAATGCAGATGCAGAAGATCATTTTCTATGCTGAGAAAAATTCAACCAGATCTTAAGGGAAGTTTGAACATCAGTACCATCTAGTCTTCAATGAGTGCAAAGATGAACACAAATGACACTTACATTATCTTAACCCCCCTCCCCCCCCCCCACACACACACACAAACTAAACGTTTGAGAGCAGTAAAGACGGCATCTAATTAAGAACATATTCCACTGTCCAATGGATTTTAAAGACAGAAACTTTTTATAATTTAATTTATATAATGTCTGTCTGGTTCTGATTATGTGAGTGTTGGCATGTGTGTGGTGTTGGTATTGGACAGTGCTAAATCTACCAACTAATTTTTGTTTGTAAGGGTATTAAATACTCCAAAGAAGTCAGATATGTGTTTTGATTTTTTTAAAAAAATCAAATTTGAATTTCCAGTAATTTTCTATAATCTTATACAAAAAGATAACTTATTCTCAATTGATGTCACTTTTTTGGGCAATGCACACTGACCCCTCTTGGGACCTCCAAACACACTTTTTGAGTCTCCAAAACCCCCCAACACTGTCTGAGAATATGGCAGGTATGCACTATGCTCATTTCATAGTTTATTTTGACCATGTGACTTCAAGCGAGCTGAGAGGAAACTAAACATAATGAATTTCAACTGCTGGTAGTACCTAGATTGCATTATGGCAATTAAAAATAGGTAAGAATATTTAATAAACTGCCAATAGAATAAACAATTTAATTTAGTTTTTGTTCGTTTCTAAACCTTCACTGAAAAGTGACATCTCAATCATTTCAGGGCTATTTTGAAACCCTTTAAATAATCAGGAAAGCACATGCGCAAATATCTTCACACCATTGTGGTCATGTATTCAGACCATAGTAGTCATTGATGTTATTGTTCAGTGAATGTTCTAGACTTGGTCAGTTTTTGTTGAAGTTTAAAGACTGTTTTAGTGGCAGTTGATTAAATATTTTTACCCATTTGCTATTACCAGAATGTAGCCTATGTGCTACCAGCTGTTGAAACCAATTACAAATGTATAGTTTGATCTGTGCTTTTTTGAAGTCACAAAATAACCAGTGGAACAGTGTTATGATGAACCTTAAACTACAGATTTTGATGATTGAGATTGCCTGTTATGGTTTGCATATTTAGTTTGTTTTAATTCTTAGGCATTGAGTAGCTGGCAGTCTAGCTTGATAATAGTTACTTCCCCCAAATTTTGATAGTCACTTGATTTGGTTTGCAATCAACACTCATCCATACCCATTTTCTCCAGTGTTTATAAACATAGGTATGAGTGTGATTAGGGTTAAGCTCTCTAGTTAACCAAGTTTTTGTATTATATTCAATTCAGAGTTATGCTTTTAAGATTTTATCTTTGTTATAGAATTTACGTGGTATTTTGACAGTAGGTGACACTGAATATCGAATAGAAACAGGTCATAGTAACTTCAGTCAGTGACAGTTTATGTGATCATATCACTCGTTTGAACAATTTTTTTGTAATAAGCTAATTTTAAAATCAACTTTTTTGGAGTTTTGTTTGTAAGCTCTTTTTTATATTTTGACTGGCACCACAGTACACTAATAAATATGAAGTATGGGCTCATTGTATGTATCCTGAAAATGCTTCCTTTTTAAGGTATTTATTACTTTCATGTACTGGAATAAAGACCACTTTGTCTATTTACTTTTTCTAGGATTCATAGATTTAATGAATTATATTTCACTTATGCTAGAAAATCTTGGGTGGGAAAAATTGTTCCAATGTTTACATCCTACTAACTTGCTGAGAGGAGTGAACTGCAGGATTTGCTTTTTAGCACGTATGGTAGCTTGGTATGGTAGCTTGTGAGAGATATAGCATACCTAACTAGCACTTAAATGCATATGTTGAATATATGTCGATAAATATCAAATCCAGATGTTAAAAGACCATACAGTTTTCAACTTTTCAGCACCAGCAAAGGCAAAGAATATAAAGAAAGTGAGCAATGTTGTTGTTTTGTTTTTTTAATGCTCTGCTGCAATTTGTTTTTGACAGTCACAGAAATTATTGGTACTGTGGGCAAAGGAATTCAGCATGGAGCCTCACTGTGCTTGTTTTCATGCAGAATAAAAGATAAGTCCAGTGCTGGCATTGATCACATTGAGCCCACATCACAATAATAACATTCATGCAATCCTTCAGTGACAGAGGTTCAATTTTCCACACACACAGCAATTGGAAGACTCATCATCACATAGGCATTGATTCACTAGTTGTTGTTATCTTCTGTGTCTGATCTGAGTGGTCATCATAGTAAGCTTAAGGATCAGGGCTTAGGAGATGGGGTCATTTTGACAAGGTTTATGCATCCTGGCTTAGGTGATGGGGTCATTTTGACAAGGCTTAAGCATCCTGGTGTAGGAGATGGGGTTATTTTGACAAGGCTTAAGCATTCTGGTGTAGGAGATGGGGTCATTTTGACAAGGCTTATGCATCCTGGTATAGGAAATGGGGTCATTTTGACAAGGCTTAAGCATTCTGGTGTAGGAGATGGGGTCATTTTGACAAGGCTTAAGCTTTCTGGTGTAAGAGATGGGGTCATTTGGACAAGGCATAAGCATCCTGGTGTCGGAGATGGGGTCATTTTGACAAGCCATAAGCATCCTGGTGTAGGAGATGGAGTCATTTTGACAAACAGCTTCTTGACAGGATTATTTGCAGTCAGTTGTTTCTTCTCAAGAATCAGATCTTTCTTCACAGGGTGTTGCCATTTCAGAGATGCACAATTTCCAGATAAAAATGGTGTTACAAACTTCTTTGGCTTCTCCACAAACTGCCTTTTGGTTCTGGTGTTAAAGAACTTGGTTCATTTTGTTTCTCTTGAATTTGTTCTTTGTTTTCTGCAATTTCCATGTCAGCTAAAATAATGATGTCCACTGTTCAGGACATGGTTATTTTAGTTGAAAAGGAAACTGTAGCAAACCTTGCTTTAATCTGATTCAGCAATGACTGATTTAGAATATGTAATGCTGGAAAAGTGAATATCTATTGCAGAAATCAATAAATCCATGACCCAAGCACCTGTGATCATTATCAGCCTCCCCAGTCACAAGCCTTCCATTCTGGGTTTTTAATTCCTCATGCTGAATTAACCATTCATGTCTAGAATTTTTGTGTGTGAACATTTGAGTCTACATTCTTTCCTCCCTGTACACTACTTTGGAAATAAATGTAGCACTGTTTTCACTCAATATTTCATCTTCTATTGTTTACATTTTCTATCAGTAGTCCACCATGTGCTCTAGAGTGGTGTCCAAGCTAATCAAAATTAGCAAGATATTTTTGTCAGCCTATGAAATTTATCATCGTATGATTCTTTGGCAATGAGCTTTTAATTCCTTTGCAGTAAGCTTGGTATGCACTTGATTCATTCTAAAGTCAACCATAATGATCCTTTATCTGGATGTTTTTTTAGTCATTTTTATGCACCCTATGGGCGCCACAGAGGAAACTTTCGTGTGTCAAAGATGAAAAATAAGGGTCATTGGCACAAGGGCACAGTCTAGAATGAACCCCAAGATTAGATTTAAAAGGTCCAAATACACTAAAATCTAGAACCTGGATTTGAAAGGTCCAAATACACCAACATCTAGAGCCTGTATTTGAATGGTCCAAATACACCAACATCTAGAGCCTGAGTGTGGCGATTTGTATGTGGTGGCAATACAGACAGGATAATGTTGTGCTTCGTATAGACCATTCTACTAGAGTAAGATATGGGACTTGTGACCATCATACAGAATCAGAATTGAAGGTATCTTCTGAAGTTCAGACAGCTTGGCCCAAAACAAGTTGACCCAGGTTTGGGACATTTTCTAACGGCTTATGTGAAAAGATGGCTTATTCTCTATTGGACAATGTCACTTTTTTGGGGTCATGTGCACTGACCCCCCTTGGGACTTCAAAACACTTTTCGAGTTTGAAAAAAAAAAAAAAACTGTCTGGGAATATAGCAAGTATGCACACACTATTTCTCACCAGCAGATCCAGTTGGAGCCATTCCAGCAACTGGTTGTTTCCCCTTCTGTCAGGAAATATATAATAGGGAGGGATATGGTTTCCAAAAGCATTATCCATACCAATGATTTTAAGAGTGGATGATCTTAAAGATATCACTGCTTGTGGCTTCCTGCTGGTATTACAGACAACTGTGGCCCACTCTTTCATGCATTCCTCTAATCCTTTCTGAGGAAGTATTGTTTGTGTCCTACAGTTTTGAAGTTTTGAAAAATATTATACCACAATTTAACTCTGGCTGGTTGGAACCAAGCATTTCTATGACATTTACAGGAGTTATGGCTCCTTATTGCCTGTCTTCATAACATTGCTTTCCACAACATAACTTTACTAAGGAATATTAATATACATTACCACCATAGTTATCATGCACCTTTATATTAATGAGACTCTGAATGAGTTCAATTTCCAGCATTCCACATCATCATTTAGAAGAGTTATGGCCCCTGAATGCCCATCTTTTCCCAACTTTGGTTTTCCAACAGATTTTCTTCTGTTTATGGCCCTGCCAAGTAGATTGTAGAGAGCGGGGCCCTCTGTGATGCACCCATTGCTACTAGCTCTAGTTTACTTGGAAAACATGTCTGTGGAGGTAATCTTCATTCTTTATCATTTATGTCCCAAATGCTCTACTGTAGAAATAATTTTCATGTGCATACTCCCCAGGCTAGACTGGTGATTTCCATTTAGTTGATTGTATAGACAGATGGGCAGATGACCTAGTGCTAGCCTTTTGAGAATGTGAATCACTAGAATATTGGAGCTGCAATGTGAATTTGGTCATTTGGGTTGTGCTTTGTTTCACACTTAATGGTTACTTAATGGTTAAGTTAAATAACTACCGGTAAATGTAATTACTGAAACTTGTAAGAAATTTGGACATAGCCAAAGGAAGACTACTTTGACAGGTAAATCAACTTCCTGGTTACCTATTGTCAGATTTAAAAAACCGCTAGGAGGCAGGCTTGTAAAATCCCATGGGAAATCTCATATACAGGGCCTGCAATAATGCATGGGAAATCTCATATACAGGGCCTGCAATAATGCATGGGAAATCTCATATACAGGGCCTGCAATAATGCAGAGTTTTGAGTATATGATCTGTTCCTACTGTGGAGTGAAAGAAGAAGAAAAATTAATTAAATATGGAAAATATATCTTATCTAAGTGCGGAGATATTTCCTAAATGGGAAAAGAAAGTAGTTCCAGAGGTGATGTTGCAGCAGTGGCAATACCACTTTTATGAAAACTGAGGTGATTTCATTTTTTCTCGCTGATAAATTTAAATATCCCATTATTGTAAAATGCATTACCCTTTGACAGCTCGATACAGATATGTTGTGCTGTATTTTATTTATTTAGAGTTCTTTTTCACCAACAAAGACAACCTCTACTGGGTAATTGTTATGTGTTGTATATCCAAAGCAGAATTGATGTTTAGAATATTTTAAGGAATATGCAATAGATTATTTTTGTAGAATTTTATTTTTGTCTTGCTCTCTCATTTTATCTCATAAAAAGACTTTTTATGGTGTTCTGAACATGGCTATTTAAAGTCTAATGAGGCTGCCACAACAGTCATTATAATTTTTCACCTATTTACTAGTTTAAAACTAACTTTCAGAGCCTGCTGGACATCAGGACAGCAGGTATTGAAACAAATATCAAAATCTTTTGTTAAGTTCTGTGTCTACTCCGAAAATTGCTGGTTTCAGGCTACCAGGAGGCAAATTTGAATGCACCTTATGAGAGATAAAACATGTTTACCAAAGCCTGTGTTGTTTTTGTTTGGTGCAAATCATGCTATATGGAAATATTGCCTCTATGATGACTGTAAAACTTTATCAGTTTCAGGCATAGATTCCTGTTGTGCTCATCCAAAGATTTCTTGTATTAGAAGCTTGTAGTTCAAGTTGTATTGTGTAATCCAGAATGGCTGCAAGATTTGACTGGTTCAAGAATATGTTTCATTACAAGAATTTGTGATTTAAAAAATGTATTCTGGAATGTCAGTGGAGCTGACTTGCATGAAAATATTTCAAACATGGTTTAGCTGCATTCTTTTATTATGAGCTGTGGCAGTCTTGTTTTCCATCATGGAAATACATTATCTGTATGCTTTAGCAAGGCATATTATGATACCCTTGTCCACTTGTCCATAACGCCATCTCCTAATAAAATGCTGGATGGAGATCCACCAAACTTGGCACATACATTGCCTATATGATAACAGTCTGCAAGAGGGGTATAGTTTTTGGGTACCTCGCTTTCAAGGTACATGGGATGTAGCCAGAGGTCAAATATACAAATTTTGCAGTTACAGTGACATTTTGAATATTTTTGAAAACTAATTTTTAATCATGCAATCAAAGCACTAGGACACGTGTGTAATAGGTTTAGGGTTAATACCCTTGTTATGGACCAGAAAAAAAAATGTGGGGGGGGGGGGTGTAATAAAAAGCATGGGAATTGGCTTTGGCAAGTCATGGAAATAGCTCTACTTTAACTGTATCTAGAAGAATATTTTATGGTCAAGCTAAAAATCTGTAATCTGAACCTTGTAGGTTTTTCATTATCATAGAATACCAGGATATACATTTAATAGCTTGTACCATAACCATTTGAAAAACTTGTTTGGAATCCTTTGATTGCCCTTCATAGTCTCCAAACAGGATTAGACAAAATTACAAAATCAAATTGTGGAGTGGTATACTTGAAAAAGAACTTGGTATTATCCAAAATGAAAATTCTGTAGCCGAGAAAAGGCACAGTAATATACAACTGTTAACTTTAAAACTTTCCTGGTTTTTTAAAAATGCATTATCAGATCATAATACAATAGAATTACATCCATTACCTTGCAAATCCAGCTCTCCCAAGCTAAAATGAATTGTAACACATTTCGGGTTGTTTCAGCAACAGAAGTGCTAAGGAGTTGTGTGCTTGCCAATGTGGAAGTCAGATGAGAGTTGTTTCCCCTTGGATGAGGTTTACTTTCATTCTAGTATAGTGAGTATAGAGTTGAGAAAGCAAGTTTTCAGTAAAGAAAAGTGAGTATCGAGTAAAAAAAAAAAAAAAAAGCTAATATGAAGTTTAGAAAGGTGAGTTTTAAATAGAGAAAAGCAAGTATTGAGGCATGGTATAGAACAACGCTTTTAGCTGATCGAAAATGTTTAAAGCAAATTCATTAAAATTACCGTGTATACTCGCGTATAAGCTCATACCAACTGCAAACTGCATAGACCCAGATCTGCTGGCGCATTATGCGATGGCATATCTGGGTCTATTCAGTTTGTAAGGACTAATCAGTAGAACAAACAACATAGATCCTAATCTGCCAGCACATTATGTGACGGCAGATCAGGGTCTATGTTGTTTGCATTTGGACCTGGATTATATGCAAGTATAGACGGTATTATTTCATTTATAGTATTTCACATAATCAGGTCCGTATATTTGTAGAAAGCATGTATTAAGGTCTTCTCATTTGATGCGGGACTAAATTGACTACATTTTCTACAATAGCTTACAAGCTTGAGAGTGTAAGACAAAAATGTTGCTGGGTCAAAAAGTAATTATCTCAGAAAACAATCACTCTACTCAAGTTGTTCGGGGGGGGGGGGGGGGGAGGATTTTGTTGACATTATTTCCCATCATTTCTTTGGTGAATTTTTAACAGCAATTGATGACGGGTGATTAGGAGATAGGTATTCCTGTCCTTCCAGGAGGTATGCATCTGTTTAATTTTAAGAGGTGGATGTGTGGGTTGATGGGCTAAACTCCCTTAATACTAATGTTTTGATTCTCTGTCTGTAGCATTATTCAGATCCTTGAAAATGCTGTTAGAGTTCTTTTGTTCCTCATTTCCGTTTTTGGTCTTTATATCCTTATCTGTATTGGTTTTATCAATAATTTCCCCTGCATGAATAGCCCAATGTTTACAAAATTTAGAGTACTGAATGAAAGGTTGATCTAATATGACAAGAGCTGTTCTCTTATGCATGAATATTTTCTTTATGTGGCTTTGTTTATTCTCATTATTTATTTCTTCTTCTCTACTGAATACACACATTTTTTTGCTTGATACTTGCTTTTTTAAACTTTATGCTTATTTTTCTGAACTTCATACTTGCTTTTCTTGAGTTGATACTCACTTTTTTGTACTCGATTCTTGCTTTTCTTGACTTGATACTTATATTTTTAGACTCGATACTTGATTTCATGAACTCTATATTTGCTTTTCTTGACTTGATACTCACTTTTCCCAACTATATTTTGCTACTAAAACACAAAACCCTCCCATCGAATAAAGGGATTGGCACACAAATTTGATTGATTGTCACCTGCAACTTCTGCTCATGCTTTTAAGCATGATATTTCTTGAGGTCCTACAGATACCGAATTCACCTGTACCTTTTCACCAGTTGAGTGTTTATTTAGAATTTGTGCGCATTAGTCAAGGATACTCCAACTATTTTTCAGTCTGTTTCTCGCTTGATCTTCTTCATAGATAAATAGTTTGCAATTCATTTGTGTAACTTCATCATATGATAAGCTTGTTAGTGCCATCTTAATTGCTTGCCTTATGGTCCTTAGTACTTTCAGGTTAGCTCAGTGCTCGACCTTGTTTATAAATTCTTTCAGGTAATTGTTGTGTTATTACATGTTACACATGTAATTTCCCTGGGAGATTTTCTTTATTAATAGTGTCCCCTTTAGAGTCAGTTCATTGCAATGCTGGATTTGAACATATTATGATTGGGTAAGTATTAGAGAAGAAACATATTTTACTCTCAAGAAATTGGTTTCTGGACATAAGCTATTAATATTGTCATCATTATTCTCCTGAATGAAATCTGGTGCTTTGGGGTTTTGTTTTGAGAAAATGTCAAACAACTTTTTATAAAGTAACCCAGTTGACCCTACCACCACTCTACCACATTTAAGTACTGAACAATCACATAGCAGGATTGCTGATAAGTAATATAGAGAGAATGTGGCACAAGCATTATCCAATTTAACCCTAAGAGTGGATATGGCATAATTTATCAGGTGTGCATACCTGTTTTCTCAATGACTTGTATTATGGGTCAACAAAATTTTCAAGCTCTGCTCATTCCCATTTGTTTATGTCAGCAAATGTCATAATGTGATCCACTATACCGATCAGCTGACCTTTTGGCATGAAATATTGACTGCTTATTAACATTACATACATTTAGTATGCACCATAAGATGTTGAAATTTGACTTGTTTGAATAATCAACAAGTAACTTGAACAGATATTTTGACACTGATTTGTATAATTATTTTGGTCATGTTGGATATATCTCATTAATAAAGCTTGGAACAGTAGCACAGAACAATGTTGTGCTAGACATAAGTTGAGGTAACGATGGAAAGATGGAAGAAATACATTCTGATAGAATTAAATGACTAATGGAAGACATATATACAAACAAATGAAAGGAAAGACACAACATGCATATGTACTCACTAGGGAAAGAAGGAACAGACATGCAGGCAGTAGTTGCTCTTGATTATATGGATTCATTTTTGACATAGTTGTGTTTGTTTTAATAATTATGCTGGTGATGAATGAAGTTAATTTTGTGGGACTTCTTTTATTTGTGTATGGAATTTTACAGATATTTTATTAGCTATTTGTAGCTGAATATTTATATCAATTTTTCTAACCAAATGATTCAGTGTAAATGCAGTATCACTTGTTCCTTTTATAAAACTAGGCTGAGTGTTACTATTCTTTTTCTTAACTCTTTTTGAATTTGCAGATTGTGATTTTCAGATAGTCACCAGAAGTCATTATAGGAAAAGATACCAAATTTGTTGTATTTCTTGTCATTGTCTTTGACTATTTAATGCATCACACTCTCTCACACACACAGTCTCTCTCTCTTTCTCTCTCTCTCTCTCTCTCTCAATGTATTCGTTTTAATCGATTATTACAAGGGTGATGTTAGGATTAGGGTTATTTTCTTTTTAGTTATAAATGTGTTTATGATATCTTATGAGTGAATGAATGCTTTAGTGTTCATTTTAACTCTTTCATCCTTCCTGTCTGTATTACTGTTACTGACCTTGCCAAAGTGAAATACACTTGCACTTTATCAGATAACTGGCAAAGGGAGTGGATCTTATCTGTAATCTAACTTGCAAAACCTGGAAGTTAGAGTATGTTTTTTTAAGGCTCTACCTGCCAAGTTATTCCAAATTACATTAGTAGGTAACTCTCTTTTTTTTGTGTAAGTGATGTCTTACTAGTAACATATTGATTGCCTATGAATGAAGCACACTTACAACAGTACTGAGTAGTCATGTAGTGATTGTGACTTGAACTTTATTTAATGAATGTTACTCACACCATGTAAATGTAGTTATAAGATGGAAAATGAAGATATATTTTAAAGCATATGTTAAAACTAATACCCTTAAAATATTGGAAAACATACTTGAGTTCACTTACGTATCAACATTTTATTGTGTTTCAATTTTATATTTTAAAGAGATTGCTCTGTTTAATTGATGAAACTTTTACGATTTAATGCTTTGTCTTGTCTCCTGGAATGACCAACATTTTCTTTGAGTATAATTTGCAAATATTAGTGTATAATTTGCAAATATTAGTAAACAATTTATTTCTTGTACCTTTTTTTTTTTTTTTTTACTATTATTTGTGTATTTCCCACCCACCTTTCCCCCCGCAAAAAGACATATTGCCTGTGAAAGTTTGTAGCATGCCCAAGGGTAAGAAAAATTAACACATTTTTGTTGAACAGAGTATAGTCATCTTCGATGCCTGAAAAATTAGGTGTTATCTCCCATGTCACTTTTTCTTTTTCAATTCTATGTTGGACTTGCACACCTTGGATAACATATGGAGTGAAAATATCCAAAACTTTTCTTGCAAAACAATTGATCAAAAAGAGAAAGTAATGAAAATTACTGTTATTTCAGTGTTGTGCAGATATGTAATACTTAAGAGGATTTTTTATTGGTCAATATCTACCTCCTTCATAGTGCTCTTATATGATAACTTGTTTGTCTTGCCTGCGACAATATTGCAAAAAAATGGCACATCATTTACATTGTTCATCCAGCCCTCTGGTTCAGGTTTCTTTTAAACTGCAATTCCTCCTGTTTTATATGAGGATCTACATCAGACTTTGCACTGAAATGCATTGGGGGTGTGGGTAATACTTTGCACTGAAATGCAATTGGGATGTGGGCAATACTTTGCACTGAAATGCATTGGGGGTGTGGGTAATACTTTGGACTGAAATGCATTGGGGGTGTGGGTAATACTTTGCACTGAAATGCGTTGGGGGTGTGGGTAATATCCTTGGAGATCGATGGCTAAGGAGCTCAAAGGATAAGGTTACCAGGAGCAATTGTTTACACTTTAGGTGGATGGTCAGTGGTTACAGTTTTTGGATCTGGCAATATTATGTTATCATCATGGATATATTGACATCAGAAAAACAAAAAAATGTTTACCATGGGATATAGTTATCACTACTTGTGTGCAGGTCAAAAAGATGAAGATCAAGGTCACAGTGCTCAGTTTCTTATATTGAGGAGGGGGTGGGGGTGTCTTAAGTCGCGAATCTAAGGATAGGTATTTGACTTTTAACCAGATTTGCCAGTGTACATGGCTCATATGTGGGGATGATGGATCCAGGCATTAAATCTCCTGGACACAGTGAATTGTTCAGTTTTTCAGGGTAAATTGTCAAGAACTGTATGAAGTTGGCTCTTCTGTTTCCAATCATGTATTATCAGATCTGTCACATGTTAGTAGAGTAATGGAGTGTTTAAAAGGTCAGATGTCAAGGTCATGGGTTATTTAGTCATGTTTTACTAGGGCTGCAACTATGTTGACAATAAATGTATTGATTTTTTGTACATATATTTCAGCACACTTAGTATTATAATTTTCGAACAGCTGCAGTGAGTGTTTACAAATTTGGCTAAGAAAAGTAAATAAAAATAGCCATTAATATGCACATGAGTACAATGTTTGGTACAATGTTGAGGAATAATGCAATCTGATTAAAATCGGCTCTCCACAGTCCTATGTGAAGATCTGATGGACACCAATAAGAGATCATGTTTTGTTGACCTTGTTGTTCCCCAATCAAATCACAACTTTCAAATTTCTGAAAGTGACACATGTTATTGGGAACATATTGTTACTAATGATAATTATCCCTAACATGAATTTTCAAAGCTTTATCTGATAGGCTACTAAAAAAAGTGCACTGGGATTCCAAATGTCACCAAAACTTGAACTTTTATCAGTGTGTGTCAGATTTCTGCATAGGACTGTGGAGATCTGATTTTGTTCAGATTGATGAATGATGTTGATGATGATGATTACTATGCACTTTTTTCATGTAGACTTGTTCATTGCTAAATCCATTTCAAATTTAAGATGAAAAAATTGTTTGACACTTCTCATGAAATCAGTGCATGTGTACATGTCATTAGATTTTCACAGTCAATCCATGCAACTAAAAATACAATACAAATATTTCTCTGTACTGGAATCTGCAGTTCTGATTATTCTTTTCCTTTCCTTTTCATTTCTTTTCATCCCCCTCTGATTGCAAGCATTTATAAGCAGATTTTTGCCTCCCTTTGCACCACCCTACCCCAGTGTTACAGTCTGAAATCAAATAACAAACTTCCATTTGCATTTCAGTCGATGACTACCATAGTAAGTTACTAGTGAACAGTGTAGTGCGGTGCTGTTGCTAATTTAAACAAAACTACTTTTGCTTCCATAAATAATTGTCATTTGCTAAGAATTTGACACATTTCTTGCTCAACTGACTAATATTTACAACCTGTGCTTTTTAAGAGTAATTTTTTTTTTTTAATAAGCTTACAGCAATCTTCAATTATATAGAGCCTTTGCCATGTTTATTAACTGGTGAAACAACTGGGAGGGATTTTTCTAATCACAAAATTTCCTTCTCTATGTATGTATAGTTAAGCAGATAATTACTGTATATACTCATGTATAAGCTGATACCAACTGCAAACTGCATAGACCCAGATCTGCAGTCGCATAATGCACCAGCAGATCTGGGTCTATGCAGTTTGTAAGGACTAATCGGTAGAACAAACAACACAGACCCTGATCTGCCGGCACATTATGAGACGGCAGATCAGGGTCTATGTTGTTTGCAATTGGACCCTGCTGATACGCGAGTATATACAGTACCATTTTCAGGTATCAGTTTACGGTATTTATTCTGCGAAATGATGTCCACACTAAAACCTTCAGTTGAAAGAGCAGCTAACAAGAATGTTGCTATTTACACATATCAGTGATATAAGCATCAAGCACATGCTTAGAATAAATTACTATAACATTACTTTTAATTACAAAGTAAAGAAATACATAAAGCTAGCAACACATCAGTTGGACATTATTACATGATTCATGTGAGAGATGTTTTTCATTGGATAAAATGACATGTGATTTGCAATAAATCATCATTTTGCACTGTTGTGATGTCACTGACTTTTATGTCATGTCATGATCTATTTTAGTGGCACCTTGCAACTGAAAGGGACTTTCACTATGCATGTACTATGAAGTCACTAATGCATCAATCAACAGGAAGTTTACTGGTCCATAAAACTTAATATTCACTTCAATAAAGGTCAATAAATATTATGTATTTATGTGATTCACCCTTAGTAGACTTGATGCATAATACCGTTTTACTCACGTATAAGCTGATACCAACTGCAAACTGCATAGATCCAGATCTGCCATCGCATGATGCTCATGCTAGTTGTCAGTTTGAATTGCTCTGACACTTCTGTCGGTGAGATTATAGAACGTGTCATTGGTTGAGAAACTTACATGCGTAAGCACCTGGCATTTACTATCATTAGTTAATAATTATGCAGTATCGTATTCAGAGAGGATAGTGCAGCAATTTAAAATCAATTACTTAAGGTTTGTACACATTTACCATGATACAATTTCGATCGGGTATCCGGGTAACCGATCATTAGGATCGACGGGTACCCAGTAGATGTTTATTAAAATTGTGACTGCTTTAGCCAGCAGCTTCCTGTGGGTCAGTGGTTCTTCCCAGGATTTTTCTGGGTTCTTCCTCCACCAAATATACTGGCCACCATGTATAGCCTATCATGTGCTGAAAAATGGCATTAAACCCATAACAACAACAACAACTTAAGTTGCTGGTCACTTTTATGGCTCCCATGAACAACATTATGAAGAGGTAGCACTCTACATTTTTTTATTAAATAATAGAATGCAGATTTGGTGCAGACTTTGAATTAGGAATACAATTTGCTATCATATTTTATTATATACCTATAAATTTTCTACCCAAGAATGAGCCAGTTTTGTACCGTCAAATCCCCAAAGCAGTAAAATGATACAGTGAAACCCTGCAATAATGCGCCCCGCGATAACTCAAATTCAGATATAATGCGATCATGGCGTGGCTCCCAAAATTTCAGTACGAGAAATAGTGTATAAAAAGTTTATTACTGTATCATTTTGGGGAAGAGATCACGTATGAATTCGATCGTGGCATGGCTTCTGAAATTTAACAATTTCACCAATTTCTTGAAGTTTTATGCCAAAATAAACATTATCGGAAATGTTACTTATTACTGATCCATGAGTAAAGCCAGTAAGTCTTTTTTGTGTTTGTCTTCAATTCATTCTGTATACAATCATTGCTCAAACAATAGCCGTCATGTGTTTCTTTGACTGCATACACAACCGAGCATCAGACAATGTGGTGGTTGATAAAAGATTCTCAATATTTAATAAACATCAAAAAAAGGTAAGCCGCCAACAACATGCGCTGGACTTCAATTCATCCTGGATACAATCATTGCACAAACAATAGCCAACTTATGTTTCTTCTTTAACTGCATACACAACCATGCACCAGACAATGCGGTGGTTGATCAAAGATTGTCATATGTGGGTGCTTATGTAGAGACTGAGCTTGGGCGGCAAGATCAAAGATTGTCATATGTGGGTGCTTATGTAGAGACTGAGCTTGGGCGGCAAGATCACAGGGAGTTCAAATAACCACTCTCTGTTACTTGGCACTGAACAAGTATCAAACTCACAGCTCAATCAAAGGGTTGTCATGTGGGAAAGCAAAGACGGCTCGATATCAGATAGTAAACGGTGTTGATACCCTATTCATACCCTATTCATGCTATACATTAGACGTGTATAGGTTGTTCTCTGAATAAAGTAAAATATAGTAAAACCCCAATCAAATTTTATGGACCCCAATTATCACGTTATTGCGGGGTTTCACTGTACTGTCATTTTCTGATCCCTTATTATCTTACTCTCAAACGAACTACTTTTTCCTCGAGGTTTTCTGGTTACAACTGAACAAGCATGAATAACTATGCCATAGCTTCACTTGACATACAAATGGAAATGAGTCACATTCTCTTCAACAAATCTGTATCATCAAGTTCCAACAATTTGTCCAATCCTGCTGTAAATAACTGTCAAAATAATGCTGTCATTCCCATGCCAAGTCCCCATCAGAGCCTCTCATAATGTCCTGCCAGAAACAGTTCAAACACTATCAGCCGGGCCTTGGATAGAAACTTTCCTAGTTATTCAGCTGGTGAAATCATTTGTGATGCAAAATTTGACAACTGCCCAATAGCTGTAAATCACATATATTTGTCAGCTGCCACCATCATACCTGCCATAACACAATGTGTCACACTAAAAACAAATTTTTTTACTCCCAAACCCCATGACACGATTGTGTTTCAAAAAACACAATTTTCAGTACTCTTCAGGGGAAAAAAAACACACCACCATAAGATATATAACCGTAACATGTAGTATGTATAAATGTTCAACAGTCCTGCCTAGAGCTTATGTAAATCTATTCTTGGGGGCAGTTTATACAGCTAATTGTCATAGAGGCAATTAAAAAAAGGTGGTAAGGTATAAACAACCACCATTTCATGTATTACTTAATTGGTTGATAATAGCTAGAGTGATATGTTAAGTCCTTTGAAGACTGCTGTAGAGGAGCCCATTAGGCTAATTTGCATAGGTAAAATTCACAAAGTGGAACAACCCAATTCATTTGAAATTATAGGTAAATCAAAGAGATGTGTGTTGAAGAACAAAAGTTATTACACATCATTGCCTTGAATGAGAATGTTTAAGCCATCTTTATTAAAATTATTTGCAAGTTTGTGAACAGGAGCAATGTATCTTTGAAGTCGGATTTTACTCCATATATAAAATGCAAAACATGATTATTTCAGTAGTCAGAATAGTGTTCAAGTGTGATTCATTTTTTAAAGCAAAATGTAGAAATGCATTTCCTGTGATTCAGGAAACAATGAGCTATCAACGAAGCAAACAAAGTCCAGCAGAATTAAATTTCAGAACTCTTGGCTGATGGAGTTTTACTTTGTGAAGCACAGCAGCAAGAGGGAGCATTTCATTCTTTGCACATACAGCAAATATCATATCAACATTAGTCATTCTGGAGTGTATGACATCCATCGACTTAGCAGCACCACCTGTCTGTAACATTGGGACAAACCAGAACAAATTTGACATGCTGAACTGAACATTCAGATTAGTTCTCTTTATTATTATTCGTTATCTTAATCTTGTTAAAATGCCAGCAGTTAAGTGACCAATGCTTTTCAGGATGATTTTAGCCATGAAATAGATTGATTGAAAGGCAATAATAAGCACATGTTCATGTTTGCAGAGTTAATTTGTGTTGATAAAAACATTGCGTTAATACACATACTAGACAGAGGCGTTTATTACTGCCATATTGTCCTGTAAGGCTCCTGTTAAGCTTGAAAACAATATGTCCCGTCTACCACACACACACATACTGAAATGGTCAGACCCTGATTTGACAAGAACAACTCTGTTCTGACCACGATTCGCTCCGAGAATCCAGTAGGGAAGTTTAAACAACAGTACCATCCAGTTTCTAACGAGTGCAAAGATGAACACAAATGACACTTGCATTACCTTCAAACCCCCCTACTGAACTATTGAGTGAAGCAAAGACTGCATCTAATTAAGCCTCTATTTTGCCATCCAATGGATTTTAAAGACAGAAAATTATAATATTTTTTTATCTAATGTCAGTGTGGTTTTGATTATGTGAGTGTTTGCACATATGTGTATATGTGGTGATGATATTTGACAATGCCAAGTCTGTCAGCTATTTTTTCTTTATAAGTGTATTTAGTGCTTTAAAGAAAACAGACAAGTTATTTTCTTTTATTCAGATTTGAATTTCGAGTCATTTTCTATAGGCTTATATGAAAAGATAGCTTATTCTATATTGGACATACTTTTTGAGTTTCAAAAAGCCCCCAACACTGTTTGGGAATTTGGCAGGTATGCACCATGTGTCAAAGAACTCATGTTATTAACAGTGATTTTAGTGAAAATGAGTGACTGTTGTTACACATGCTTCATTCATAAAACTGATATTCATGTGCATATCAGCTGTTCCAAAAAATTAAATTCAGTCTATGACTTAAGATGAAGCTCTTATCAGAAAAGTTGAAATGTTAAGCAATTTCTTTTTTTTTCTCAGATACGTTTTGGGATTTTATCAATTTATCTGAAAATGGATAGGTATGTAACAAAAATATTATCATAGTAATTCGATGTTGATTGCTAGATCACATATTGCCATCAGCATCAGAAAATCCGGATCATGACTCGACGCAAAGCGTCTTGTAATGATCCGGATTTTCTGATGCTGACAACTCGACATGATCTAGCAATCAGGATCGCATTACTGTGATAATAATAATATATATATATATATATATATATATATATATATATATATATATATATATATATATACTGTACATTGCAAGCTTGTTAATATAGGGGAAGAGTACCATATTTATCAGTGTTTTAAGTTCAACTGCAAACGGTACTGGCCCAGATCAACCAGTGCATTATGGGATGTAAATTTTTATCTTCTTATTACTAATTATTCCATTGTTTAAGGTAATCTACATTTGTAAAATCAACGCTTACTGTGCGCCTTAAAATAACATGAGCATTACATTATTAAGTCAATGATATGATGTCACTTTTTACCAAGGTTTATCATAGCACTGTGAAGTCTGGGAGAGATTGGACTTAAAATGATGTAGTTGCAACCTGTCTTATTAAATAACGAAAAGAAAAACTTACGTAAGTCTAATAATTGCAAGAGCAGTCCTGTGAAAGAAAATCATAAAATCAATGAAAAGTATAGGAGACTTTTGGAGATCTTTAACGATTTACGTCATAATGTAAATCGGCCTCAAAGGTTTTCTGTTGCTGACAAAAGATATAATCTCAATATTTGGTTAGAGGAGTTTATAATCTTCAACCTGTGCAAATTTGATGAATTTTTAAATACTCATTCACCTATTAATTTATGGGCAGTTAGGGATGGTATATTTTCTAGTATGTTTCAATGTATTCACCCTTACTTGGGGAATAGATATTCAACTAAGAGTAGCACATGAAAACGCATATCGTCCTTTACATTTGTATGTGATTTTAGATTGTTTGGACCATTAACTATGTAAACGCATATCGTCCTTTACATTTTTATGTGATTTTAGATTGTTTGGACCATTAACTATGTAAACAGATCAGTTTTTTTAATAAAGTTAAATACTGCAGCATTGTACTAGTGATCATCTTTAAAGAGATTTGATATATAATCAGAGAGATGTGTTTTAACTCCTTATGTCATGTCTGAGTTTGTCTGATTTTCTGTCATTTGTGCTGTGTAATTAATTACACCACATGCTATTCCCTTTTCTCAGTTATTATCAGAACTATGACCTGTTGCTTGCTAAAATGTATGTCTCATTTATAATTACATGTAATTCCATTTGTAAAAAAATGTTTCAAAATACACTTACGTCTAGATAATTTTTTAACTTTTTGAATTTATATTAATGTACTTTTAATTTAAGATTTAATGGATTATACTAATTTCATGGAAATGACAGTAAACAATTTCATTTGTTTCTGTTTGAAATATAGTATATACAAAAATGTATTTCATTTAATATCTTTAAAAACTAAGGTTTCAGGTATGCATATGTATACTACATGCATGGTGGTTCTAAATGATGAACTTGTAACATCAGAAGTAGCTTAAAAGAATTGCATTAATTCCCTTTTCAGACATTTTTTAAAGGCAGGTTATAATATTTTATCACTAAAATTACAATTAAGATTATTTAGTAGTAATCTTTTTAAGTCAATTTTCAATGGTCAAATTTTTATATATTTTCCTTTATTTTTCAGACCATCCCATCAACGCACCTGAGGTCAAAGGGGATCCGTTTCAGTGTGAATTTCCTGATAGTGTTGGATGTCATTTCCGCATGAAGCATGGAATTGTGTATGTATACAAGAACAAGGAATCCTTGGAGAATGACAAGCCTTTTGACTGGCCTTACATTGATCTGGATACCTTCCTGGCTGACCAGAATATGATGTACGCCTTCATAAGTGATGGACCATTGTAAGTCAGTTCTATATATTGTTGATACATTTGTAAATGTACAGGGGAACCCCGCTATAACACACTTCATTATAACGCTAATTCAGATATAACACGGTCCCATCATGGCTCCCGATTTTTTGTTTTAGATCTCCCTTATTCCCTGACACTACTCCAGACATCAGCCAAGTTGACAAACATAAGAATAATTAAGTAATTCAGTTAAGTGTTAGAAACCTATAGCTTAAAGATCATAATTACAGGATGAGAATCTCTCTTGGATTTGCAGATTTCCACAATATTTTTGGTTGAATAGGTTATTTTGGAGATAATTGTAAATTCAAGGATCAAATTTTGGAGGGGGTGAGAGGGTGTAAGGCCTTTACACAAGAATTGGTTGTCAACCAATAATGTGTGAAAATATGATATGACCGGTGCAAAGGATTAAATTTTACATCACCATGGAGCTCTTTACACCGGTTACATGTGAGTCAGTGCATGTTTACATACATGATATTATACCTGAGTAAGGTTTATGGCACACAACCAGTCTAATTATTTACAGCTGCCACAAAGTGGATGACTGCTGCAAAATGGAAATCAGTGTTTCAGAAATCTTGTATGTTATTATTAAAATGCAGTGCTATGTGTTAAGTGGGAAAAGAGATGGACCCTTACTTGAGACATCAGCAGTGTGCTTTCTTTTTCAAGTAGACTATATCAAAGTACATCAAGTAGACTTCTGTCAGAAATAAATTTGTATAGACCTGGTTAGAGGAAAATGTGGAAATTGTGTTCAGTGGTGAAAAGATAACTTGTGTTCTATCAGACTTGTTTCAGAAAGTGGACATTGCAGTGAAGGCAGTATGTACCTTTTGTGACAACCATATCAATTATGATGGCAAAGTTTTGGATCTTCTACAGATCACACCAAGAATTTGAGAAAACATCTTAAAAAACTTGCAGTGAAGTTGTCAAATGATACGCTCAGCTCACTTGTTGAATGTGAGCCTGCACCAACTGCTGCAGGCCCAAATAAATCTGGTGAAAGTGTATCAAACAGTTGGTACCTATGTGTGATAGAGTATCCAGATATGTGTGATAGAGTATCCAATGCAGAAGTGAGTACAGATATGTGGATCTTAGAGAAATAACAGGTAACAACTTAGCTAAATTTTTCAATCAAAGTATGAACATACACAGAATTCCATTTAATGGGTTAAAATATTCAGAAAGTCAAGAGTGTTTATGGTCTTTATCCAATTAAATTGCATGTTTTAAGGGTCTATAAAGTATAATAAACAAACATCTGCCTGATTTTGCAGTGCACTTGTCATGAACTGCATAATAATATAAAGACAGTACAATTACTAAAAGGTGCTTGGAAAAAGCCCCTCTAGGCACCCAACCAAGGCATTGCCCCAGGACCCCAGGGGGTACTTAGGTGACCCCTACACCTCCAACCAGACTTTCATGGATTTTTCCAATTTAACATTCTCATCCACCTGTAATTAATGTTTTTACACATGGAGATTAGTTTTAATTGTTATATAAATTGGCAGCAGGTAAATGTATTAATATACACTATATTTGGTTCATTTCACCCACCCACTGACCCCACCCCCAAGTCCCAATACATTTTGGTAGATAATGTGGTTGGCAGTTATGGACTGCTACTACGGCATGTTTGCATGGTTCCCTTTTAATATACTTTCTCGGGGCTTAAAGAATCCACTCGTCTGCACATCCAGCTGAGTGGTGGGTGGGTAACTTGGGATGAGTAACTTTTCCTAGAAAAATAAGAAGAAACTGTGTTCATATTATGGTCTTTTGTCGTGCTGGACAGGTATCAATTTAAAAAAAATGTGAGGTCTGTTTCTTATTGGTCTAATATCCCCCCCCCCCAAATAAATTTGCAGCAGTTAAAATTTGACAATTTATCAGAAAAGTTGATACATGGTGATATCTTAACTCTGCTTTTGAAGGGATGCTGCCTTAAATGACATATTTAACATTTTCTGCATCAAAGTTTTTAAAATATATCCGGATTGGAATGAAATTTGTTATTTAAAAATTGGAGAATGTTGGTGGTTTTACAGTTGCAGAGATCAATTTACTGGCAATACCTCACATTACAGCTCTCCCTCATTATAATGCTCTATGTTATAATGCGATTCTGGATATAATGTACCACTATGGACCTCATGACCAAAATCATACCAGTGTATACCAATTTGTGTTGAAAGAAGGCAAGGTGACGCTTAGTGGTATATCTTTATTTCCTTTTCAAAACTCCATTATTTAAAATTTTTTTATAGTTCCCACTCTACCATGGTTTGGTATATTACACTATTTTCAATATTACTGTTCCATGCATACGCGGTTCTGACTATAATGTGGTTCAGTACATAAAGCAGTCAGTGGTTATGGCCCCTAACTACCGAATTATAACGAGGCTGCCATTAAAGTCCACAAATCCTCCAATACAAGATCATAATTCTACAGTTTGGTGCTCATTGAGAAACCACACATATAATTCATTGCTGTATATATTAGTAGGACTATTTCTCCTTATTTTTAACAATAAGGCCACCATTACAAGACTATAGATCCTCCAATACAAGATCATAATTCTGCAGTTTATTCTCACTGAGAAGCCACAAATATAATTCATTGCTGTATATATTAATAGAACTATTTCTGCTTGTAAACAAATTGTATCACAGTGCCACTGTTTTTATGAAATATCACAAGATAACATGAAATCCCAAGTCCAGCGACCTGGGACATGTAAAACCCTTTGCTCAGGTGATAAGTAAAATCATAATTTACTTGCCCAGAGTTTTATATTAAATACACTATTTAGCAAAAAGATTTTTTTTTTTAAATTAGGCAAGTAGAAAGTTTTAATTTTTTCCAGTGTTGACTTAGTCTCGTTGCTGTAGTATATATGTATATTTTTTAGGAAGTCTTTCAGCTACCGCCGTCTCAGCTACCTCTCCGCCAGGTTCCAGCTCCATGTTCTCCTTAATGAGCTTAAGGAGTCAGCAGCCCAGAGGGAGGTTCCCCACAGGGATTTCTACAACATCAGAAAGGTATCTATGCTCACTTAGACGTTTACTATATTTTTGCTGCAATATTTTGTGGAAGTGGCATAAAGTTTATGTGTTGATTCAACCATCTGTCCATTTGTCTCATCTTAAATCTGGTTTCTGCTCAATAAGTTTGAAATGACTTGGTTGATTTGAAAACAAATTTGGTATGGGTATGGAGCTTAGTACAGTAAAACCTGTATTGAGTGATCTCTGCTGTGAGCAACCACCTGTCATTTACAACCATAATTGTAATGCACAGATCAAGTTTATTATATAAATGTACTGTCATGAGTGACCACCTGCTGGACACAATCAACAACCATGATTTTTAGGCAAAATATGCATCTTGACACTGCTGTGAAAGACCGCATTACCAAAACACATTTGCAACCATGACTGCTTAAGAAGTTCTGCAGGCAAAGTGCAAATTGTTCTAAACAAACAAACAAAATGTTGAGTCTTGCTACTGGTCTCCTAACAGTTAGTGTGGTATGCTACACGCCGTAAACCAGACTAAAGTACATATCACTAACCACCATTGTTGTGCCAAAGCCATGTAAATTCCCATTATGATTAACCATTCCTTCTTCAAAGAAGCAGGTATGGATGTACATAGTCAATTCAAAGGTTCGGATTGTCTCCTTATCTGTTATGAAGACCCACACAACGCTGATAATGTCATAATAAGAGATCTCACCCTGCTTTCAATGTAATGCGATGGGTACTGTCTTAAATCTGTGGAGTTACAATATCCTGGACCTGCCATGGTTCGTGCTCTCAATGTGAAATTTAACACTTGGATTATAATATTGGAAGAAACTATTAAAATCACCACAGAAGGTGTTCAGCAATATCTGCTTAATTTATTCATCATTGAAAAATGTTTGTAAACTCTAAAAAAAAATTTTGAGCAACCATTTTTCTGAGCGTGTCAAAATTTGTCTATTTCCGGAAGTTTGTCCATCGTTCATGCCCCTGAAATAAAGTCCACATGACGTAAGATTGGAATGTGACAATTATGTCAAGGTTTTGAAATCGATTGTTTATGATATCCTTGTATTATTAATACTTGCAGCTGTAATATATTTCATTTCTGTCAAATGCATATTGACTGCAATAAAACACTTTATAAATAATGATGACAAAAATGCCGCCAAGAAAAAAATATGATTCATTTTTTTATTTTATTGTTTCAAACTTTTCGATAAAATTATCATATTTAAAGATATGGTGAATTTTGAAAAGATTTTTTTCAGGCTATTTTATAACAAAGATATATTTTTTCCTTATATTAAAATATTTCAATGAAAAATTTCATACTGTATAATTTTCCATTGGATTTATTTTTTGTAACAATGTATAAGAAGTGCATGTTAAAATAACAAAGTTTTTATATTGCGTTTGCCATCTCAGGAATCTCTGTCATGGCTTTCCTGCTGATAAAATGGTAAAAGAAAACCAACATGTGAATAGCAACCCTGGCATGATAAGCTAACACTCACTCCAGGGCCACAGACTCGAGGCAAATATGGCATTAGTTAAATCGGACATTTTCATTGTGTTTTCTCTGATTTGAATTATTGTAGTACATATTTAAATCGCATTATTTAAAATATATCTTAATCAGCACTTTTTGTCACTGACAATGAATGCTAGTGACTGAGTTCATGATGTCAGGATCTGAAAACAAGTGCATGAAGTTGCAAGAAATATAGCCCATGAATCAAGGATGGGCATGAAGTTAGGATGGTCGACGATACATATTGGCAAGGGAGAATGAGCACCTTGTACTTTTCTCTTAAGTTATTTGCTTCATCTGGATTAGTTAATTCTATAGTTATTGTAAAGGTCTCTATTCCTTGTTACATGCCAGAGTCAGAGATCTTGTCATTAGTGCATCTGTTACATCTTTTGTTGTTTTAGTTCATCTATTTATGTATGTCATGGGTGACTTCGGTTTTAAATTTTGGCTGTAAATAAATTTGTTAAATGTTATCATAGCTCACTTTACAATTTATAGACAGGATAAGTAAGTGTTATCTTGTAGCTAATGTTGTAATGCATATAACCTTGTAATGCATATGCCATAATACCAATATTCTATAGGTCAACTTCAAATACAAATTATAATGTTTATGATTGATTTATTTTTAGTACTATATAAAAAAATGTATATGCATGCATGTGATATTTTAACAAGAACTATGAATAAAAAAAAAGTTATATGTACAGCAATTATAGGTATTTTTCCTTCTTAAGCCCTGTTGAATTTTGCCTTAAAAACTGGCCCATCTGCACCGACCTGTTATGGGAGACAACCAATTTTGAGGGACCACTTTTTGTCGGCAGAAGGGGTGGTCTCTCAAGTCTGATTTCAGTATTAGGTAGACCTAGGTCACTAGGTCATGTTTGATTTTCATTCTTTTGTATCACAGTTTCACCAAGTTATGGCCCTTTCATCTTGAGCCAAGACTGTGTTATGACTGCAAATCCTAGTTTAAAGATGTGTATCTCCAGTGGATGATGGATTTCTTTGCTTGGATCATAACTTATAAGAAGAACATATTTTGATTCTTTACAAGTCTTTCCCGAAGTGCACAAGTGTTCTTGATGCTAACTCTATGTGCATAACTTTGGGAACAGAGAGTATGTAGCAAACAGAAGAGGTTTTTACACTTAATAGTTGGTGGTGCATCAAAATCACCCAAAGAACAAATAGATGGAGCTGGCATCAATCAATTCCAGAAAATATTATTTATTATTTTTTCAGATCTGTAGATTAATATATTATTGATTAATACTTAAATATGGAAGAATAAAGCCTAATTAAGTGAATTATGATACAGTAAAACCTGTCATGAGAGACCGCCCCTTCTGCCAGCAAAAAGCGGTCTCTCAAGACAGGTGGTCTCTCATAACAGGCTTGTACAAAAAGACCAGTTTTCAAGGTCGAAATTCAGCACTGTTTAAGAGGGAAAAATAAGCACAATCATGAACATTTATTGTATTCTTTGTTCATAGTTCTTGTTAAAATATTCCATGCATTAATCTGAAAATAATTTTAAATAGTAATAAAGATATAAATCTATCATTAAACATGCATTACATTTATATTTGAAGATCACATGTACATGTACTAGTATTAGCATATTAGTTCATTTCTAATTGACTCCTTGTCTTTTATAACACCCTAAATTTGAGTTTTACCGACGTTTCAAGTGGCTGCTATGTTGCAAACGGTCTCCCGTTTTTCACTTCTTTCAATTACATTAATTCTTTCCTCCAATGTTAGAATTTGTCTCTTTTTCATTGGAGGTTCTGCCATTGTTATTAAAGTGCTAGGTGTTAATGTTATAAGGAATCAATTGTAATAACGACTGTAGCGGTTTTGATCAGGCTTTTTGGAAATATGGAATACATATACAATGTATATGTACCAATGAATGAAATAAAAAGACACAATTAATTTATCCAGAAACAGAATAAATTTATTTAGAGACAACAGTCAAAGACTTTATTCACCGACGATACAAAGGGATTAACTCTATAAACAGAGGGTGTAACTGGCTGCACTAAGGTAAACAGATGACGGTTTGGTGTGTGGGTTGTAATCACTGTAACATCAAAAATACCCCAACAAACAACACAAGCCCTTCACAATGACACTCAAATCCGGAAAACGATTCTCACCTACTGGTATTAAAGACAAAGACCTCATTCACCCCGGGCATTACGATTAACTCCAAAGACAAATGATGTATGCGACCGCTATATTAACTTTGGCACTACAATGGCAGTTAGTGACGTACTTTAGTCTGGTTTTCAGTCTAGAACAAAGGAAACTATATGCATGACCTGCAAAAGTTAGAAAACCGGTAGCCAGTCTAATTTGTTTTTATAAAATTTTTTTTAGAACAGTCTTTACTTTGGAAGCGGTCGTTGTTACAAAAGATAAAATAAACGTCAGTGCTGTTTGTCTCAGTTCTCGCGATAGAGTCGTTCATAGCAGTATTATTTTAGAACAAGCTGCCATACGCAAATTCGCGGGAAATCCTATGGATCATACTTTAGTCTCGCTGAAATAGCCGAGGTATTTCCGAATGAGCAATCTGCATGTACTCTAGTCTGGCTTACAATCTATAACATATGACACTACATGCATGACCTGTACAATTCAAGAAACCGGTAGCTAGCCTAATTTGTTTTTATAGTTTTTGATTTTGTTTTTAACGTCTTTGCTTCTTAAGCGGTCGTGGTTACAAAGGGTTAAATAAAGGTCAGTTGTGTTTATCTCTGTTTTTGTGATGTGGTCGTTCATAGCAGTGTCGAAATGCATATTTTGCCAAGAAATCATGGTCGCTGGTCGCGTTCCGCAGGTGGTCGCTCACGACTGCGTTTATATAATAAAATCGATTCGTGCATTACGATTGTGGTCGCTCATGACAGGTGGTCGCTCATAGCAGAGGTCGCTCATGACAGGTTTTACTGTATAATACAAGAATTACAGTGTTTATTTTATTTCATCCGTGCATATCTTCAGTATGTATGGCATATCTTTTACTAAAAACACTTGTTGTTTCAATCCATTACTCTTGAAAATGAAACAATACATTTAATTAGGAATACCTCCTTTTAAACACAAGGGCTTGCTTACTGTATATACTCACTTGTAAGTCGAGTCCAACTGCAAACAACATAGACCCTAATCTGCCATCACAAATGCACCAGCAGATCAGTGTCTATGATGTTTGTTCTACTGGTTACTCCTAACAAATTGCATAGACCCAGATCTGCCAGCGCATTGTGTGACAGCAGATCTGGGTCTGTGTGGTTTGCAGTTGGACTCGACTTACAAGGAAGTATAAACGGTATATAAAAGGACACTACCTTGTGATGATGGCTTTCGTAGCTTAGGTTTTGTAATATCCATTTTAAGTTGGATGTGGCTGGTTTCAAGTCGTGGCCTGGAGATCCTAAAACTGTTGAGTTGGACTTTAAAGAGAATTTTTTAAAACTAATTACAAAGAACTGCAATTTTGTAAAATCACTTTTGATTGGCTGAGAGTGGAAACTCCAAACTCGATCACAAACTCAAGCTTAGAGTTTTATGATGTTCAGTCCTGATCCCGTTGTGGCATATTTTTCCCCCTTTTATATTTGGTGGCAGCAGTGGGATGATGCATGTCAGTCTCTCTCATACTTACGAACAGTATCATCATGGTCATTTTCAAAAGGTCTGCATGATAAACGTTGATGGAAGTACAGGGACACATCTTAAAAAGCAGGGGAATATGTCACTGAAATGGGCTATGACATTAGCTCCGGTAGCTTAGGATATATACTATTGCCTAGAATTAGAGAGGTCCAAGGCTTGAACCAGGATCTTGACACATATTTTGCCACTTGTTTATGTTTGTTTTTGAGCCTGCCTTGATGGAAGCGCAATATAGCAATCATTTTGGCATCTGTGTATGTGTATGTCTGTATATCCACCCATATGTCCATCCACACCATAGATTGTTGTCAGTGTGTTAAAGTTTTTTACTTGGGTAAATAAAAGGTGGGCTTGACAGAAAGGGGGTCTCTTGTTTAGGTTAAATAGTTCTGGTTCAGAATGAGAAAAATCTGAGGCTTGCCACACATATTTTGCCACTTTTTAAATTTTGTTCATATTTTTCAGGTGGACACTCATGTCCATGCCTCCTCCTGCATGAATCAGAAGCACCTCGTGAGATTCATCAAGAAAATGATGAGAAACCATCCTAATGATGTTGTCTGCAAGGATAAAGATGGCAAAGAGATGACGCTTAGACAGGTTTGTTATCACATTCTAAACAGTGTAGATTTTGCCAAGGTTTGTGAAGGATAAGCTGGAAAATTCAAATGTCGGGGGGAAAATTAGCCCTGTTATAGATTTTCATTGTTTTGATCTGATGTATTTTTCCATAAGTTTCAATTTTTTTTATTAACTGAAACAATTGTAGTAGCATATGTATGTATTGGTGTTAAAGGCACATCAGCACAATAATGGCTAAATAGTGGTAATTAAATTAAAGTTCTAAAAATTTAAGTATATAGAATTGCACAAAAAACTTTAGGAAGGTAAACCCTGAAAAAAACCCATAAAAACAAAAGAAGTACTTAAACAGTTTGGGTTGAAAAGAAGGGTCTTCTTTGTCAATAGAGACAGATTTGTGCTCCATTGGAATAGTTCTTACACATTTTGACATTGTCACATTCCTGAGTAAGCTTTATATTACATAGTAAGCAGGTTGTACCTCTCTCCTAGTCAGATTTCAGGTTGTACTACAGCTCCAAGGTTTTCAATCAACTTACAGCTCTTTAGCATATCTGCTGCCAGTGTTGCAAAAAGACAAGACAGAGAAATCGCAACTGTGAACATCATTCAGCTGACTACAATTGTAAAATATGCTGTCTATACTTGCTTATTTGGCGATTCGATTGTTAAGTCACACAGACACACCCCTCTTGTAAGATCTGCAGAAAGCTAATGTCTTTTTGGCGCACATATAAGTCGGGGTGTACTTTGCTGCTAATCAAGCCCATCTGTAAATGGTGACTTGTCATCTATAAGTGGTGACTTGTCATCTGTGAGCCAGGATTGCACTTTGGAAACATAGCTAGCTATCTAGATACTTTTGTACGGAGTACAGTACAGCTCACGTGATTTTTCGGAACCCCACGCTTCGCGGTGGGGGTGGAGAGTGAGTGAAGAGGATTACAATAAAACCCTCCACCATCACTCCACGCATCCTGACGGAGTTGCCGCGGTGTCTCGCAGAAAATAGCCCTGCACACCACGCTTTCTTGCGGAGTCCCATCCGATCACCACCGTGGAGTGGACGTGGTCTCAATAATATGGGTGTGGTTTACTGTTCATCACCCATGCAAGCAGAAGTTGAGAGAGAGAGACAGGGAGGGGGGGGGGGCACCGATTTATCTACATCGTTATCCCTCTGGGGAGCAATTTGCTAAATTTTTGATACTGAAAAAAACGTAGTCATTCAGTTAATTATAAATATTTCCTTGTTCTAACGAAGATAATGTATGATACATAATGCCAAATCATATTTTAGATGATGATAATGTAATGACAATGCCTTGCAAACTGTATTAATACTACATTTTGCACAATGAATCTAATTTTTTTTTCTTCAATACTATGTTATCGGAATCTAAACATGCGTTCATATCCTTATTTCTTTTTCAGTAAACGCAATACAAAATTTTAATGATCATATGAAAGTCAGTGATATTGTACTACCTGCAATGAAAGAACGATAAGCATCGAACAAATTAATAGCAAAGCTGCAGTCATACCTGACTGAAGTGAAACAAAATTGCATAAGTTCTGATGGTTACTCCATGCATGAGTACTCATTCACATATTGTAAAAAAATTTCTGACATCCAATTGCTTAAATAAAGCATTATTAAGATTTCACATCGTTATTTTATTTTAAACTGTACTAATTTGCATTAATTACCAAAGTAGCGGGTTTTTTAAAAAATCACAAATGGTCGCAAAAGGTGATCCTAGATACATGTAGTTGACATGTGCAGTAACCTAGCACAAGAGAAGCCATCAGCACTGCATGTTTTCTTTGATATTGATGTGTTAATTTCATGTGCTAACTGTTAACCTAAAAGTACAACAGCAGTTCTTCTGCTGGTTTGTTTTCTTTGCCATTGATTTGACAAACTTGCGCATCAGATGAAATTAATGTTTAACTTTTTCTTTTCTGTTCATTTTCCTATTGCATACTATGCATAATACAGAAAAATAAGATGAATAATTTTAGATCATTAACTTTTCTTAGTAAAGTTCCCCTCCCCCTCTCTCTCTCATAAAATATGGAATCCAAATCACTACTGCACAAGTTATCGTACAGTCGCACACTTTATCCACTGGGCCACAGTAACTCGAGTTCTCTAGCTGTAAAGCAATAAACCACATACAGAACACGCTCAATAACCAAAGGCTCTAACAGTCACAAACAGGAAACTGCATTCTTTAATATCTGAGTAAAAATAATTAAAAGAGTATATTTTGTTCTTATATTTTTGCTGTAGAAAAATGAGCAAATAATAGGACACATGTGGAGACAATACATCCATGCAAAATGCTCTAAACTTGTTGGAAATTAAAATCTCTGAACATCTTAGATTTTAGAATTTTCCACATTATTTTTTATTTCAGTAATAAGCCGAGTTCAGATTAATTACTAACAATTATCAAACTTCCGTTGTTAATGGTGGGACCATAATTGCGGCTGTAAAGTACAATGCGCCAAGTCAGATGGTTTTTCGTGTGATAAAAAGACACTGTTCCCAAGCTGAAACTTACATCATCCTTTGATGCAAACCCTTGCTAATATTTTACAACAGTGTTCACAATGAGCACAAACATTGTGCCGCCAGGGATCACATCTTGGTATGTCCAGTGTTGCTGCAACTTCTGTTTCACAGACTGCATCAAATGTACCCTACAAGCAATACCTTAGGTTTCAGCAATGCACCTGGTCTAGTATTCCATACTTTCTCAATCCAGAGTAAACAAACTTCCTTATCTACCCATCCCCTTAGGGTTAACAGTTGCAAGAACTCCATTTTCCAGCCTTTCTTTTGGCATCATCTTGTATTTAAACACAGTCAGCAGCTTCAGTTTCATGCCATTTGCCAAACAACTCTATCACAGTCCTTAATGATGCAGTTTTGTCTCCAGCTGGGTGTATGGTAGAATTTACCAGCACATACAAAATGTGAGTTTCATCCATATTTCCAATGTGTGCCAAATCAAAATCATTCCATTTCCTCTTGTCACAAATTTCAAGAAACTATCTACTTTTGTGTCAACATCGGCAGACACCTTATGGGCTATATGTGTGCATTTTCTATAAAATGCATGCACCATCCAGCTGAAGCTTTATACAAGACATCTCTGTTTGCTGTGGCAATGAAAAGAGACTTCAATCTAATGGTGTTTCTAGTGACCGCATATCCCTTTTGGTACAATTTTTCCTAAATGCCTGGTACTATCCTCAATAGCTGATGTATTTTTGTGCCAGTCACATGCCAGTTTTTCCAAAACACCAAATTCACTTTTGGTGGCACAGTTGTTGTTTCTCTGCAAAGTCTATAACTTTCAACTTGAATTGTAAGCATTTCATTTCCGTTTCCACATAATTGCGAAACTTGTTGAAGTTTATAAATTCCTGAAAGTTAGATATCCAACAAACAAGATAACTGGCAGAACACTGATAATATATGAATACAGTTCTGCACTGTGACCAGTTCCATCATCAGGTGGGGATCCCCTTTCCTAGAGCATTTAGGTGCTGATCCACAATGCTCTTCAGGGGTGCACCATTTGAGTTGATCAGATTCGGCCCATAACTGATTTGCTTTTCCATTAGTCCTGTCTCTTCTGCCATATCTAGTGTAAGGCTTCCTTGGCATGTTTTCCAACCTTGGTAACTAAATTCCTATGGCTAGGTCCTGTAATCTTGATCACTCCCAAGGCACGCCAAAAGGTGTATGCTGCAAAGCCACGGCATCATATTTCCACAGGTAGATTCCAGGCCTTCCATCCATTCTGCTGGCACTCATGGACGAGTGGCTGATACTTTGCCAAATTCCTCTCATGGGTCTCCTCCATTCTAGCTTCCCATGGCATTGTGAGTTCCAACAAAATCACCCGCTTGGTACCTCCATACCAGTATAATATCCGGTCTGAAGTTGGTGTCACAGATGTCCCTTGTGAAATTCAGCTGCCCTTTTACATCAGCCAGCATTTTCCAATCATGTGCTGTTGTCAAGATGCCTTTTGCTTCAGTCTTTTGCATCTGTGTCTCACCACTTCTTACAAAGCTGAGGAAGTTGGGACTGCTTTTCACTTGATGTTTCTTTCTCTTGGCTATATCCATACAGGCAGCAATCTCAGCAAACACTTGGTCATGACGCCAACAATAATAACCATCTGTCAGATCTACATTGCAGGATGACAGCACATGCTGTAAATTTGCAACTCTCCCACAAAGTTTGCAGTTTTGGTCATCAGTTAGTTTCCATGTCTTGACTTTTGTTGGTGTAAGGAGAACATCATACACTGAGCACAAGAGGAAACTGATTTTCTGGGCATCAGCTCTCTAGATGTCACTCCAAGACAGTTTCTTGGATCTTGTAGCTTCCCATGGTAGCCAGTCTCCTTGTTTCTTCATGCTGACAGCTTTAACTTGCCTGTCTTCCTCTTCTACAAGACGTACTTCTTTCTGGACTATGGCACACTTCTCTTTGGTGCTTGTAGCTTGCCACATAGGTTATTGTCAGACTTCCCAGCCACAACCTTCCTGTTGCTACTGTGCGTACTATGTCACTGTGTCTCAGTCTGAATTCTGCCTTGTCAACTGCCTTTGTTCCTTTCCATACCTCCACTACTGCCTTTTTCACCTTCTCATCTGCAGTGTTTTTCAACATCACCTGCCTGGCCTTGGTCACCTTGAACTCCTCTGTTACTGATGATAATGGCAACTGAAGCTTGCTGCCAGTACTACTGAAGGTCCTGGCACTCCAATCCATCATCACATATATGTATTGAACATTCTCGCAGCTGCTTCTGCAGCCATCAATGGAACTTGGTATACTAGACTTGGCCAAAGTATTCTCGGTAGAATGCCATTCTGGTAACACCAGGCCTTGTACTTCCCAGGTAGCCCACTCTTGTCATTGGATTCCATCCATTATTTGGCTTATCACTTCATGTCTGCTAAACTCTCACTGTCATTCAGGGAGTCTTTAAACCCCTTGCTGAGCCTCTTAACAGGCTGCTTTCTCAGTGTTGGTATCACTTCTGTCCTATCATGAACCTGTACCTATCTTGCACCTTCCCTTTCTTCAGGACCAGACTTCTTGACTTAGGTGACTTGAACTTCATCCTGACCCAGTCAATCAGGTCTCCAAGATCTTCTAACATCCACCTACCTTCTGGTACTGACTTGGATGTAATTGTCGTATCATCCATGAAGGCCTCTGTAGGAGGCTGCTGAACTCCAGATGATATAATTGGTCCTTGTCTCATCTTCTCTGCTGACTTTACAAAGAGATTCACTGATGCTGAAAAGAGTACCACCAAAATGGTTCAGCCTGTTATGATGCCAACTTCTAATCTCTGCCATGCTGTTGTGTAGTCTGACATGGTGAAGCACATTTTAGAAGTTGTTGAGGTGGTGTTGAAGCATATCCCTGAACTTAACTGGTACATGATATTTCTCTAGAGTCAAGTTCACCAACTTATGTGAAATGCTGCCATGTGCGTTGGCGAGGTCGAACCACAACACCATCAGATTGCCTTTGTTTTACTTAGTATTTTTGGATTATATTGGTTAAGACACTTGTGTGCTCAAGGTAACCAGGTACTCATGCAACTCCACCTTTCTGAACTGAAGTATCAATGTACTTGTTCTCCAACATGTATTTCATCAGACGCCTAGAAGGATGACTAGGCATATCTTCTTTTCCACGTTTAGAAGGGATGTTGTCCTGAATTGCTTGATTCCTATTTTGGTACAGAGCAGAGCTCTGCAAGCAACCTACTCTCTGTCAACTTGCTTCTTCTCCATATGACCTAAATTATTAGTTTCCAAAGTCTTCTGGTTAGTCTTGGACAGTATTTGTAAACCCTGTAAGGAACACTATTTGTAAACCCTCTAAGGAGCACTATTTGGTCCAGGAGCTGATGCTGTCCTTGCATCCTTTATAATGTCCTTCACTTCTTGCAGTCTGGGTTCTGAACTGTCAGTTGGGACTGCTTGCTATTCTTTGGTTATCTCCAAGGTCTTTCTCTGTGTGTGGATCACTGGGGGTTCTTCTCAAGTGTTTTTCAATATCCTCCTTCGGACATACAAGTCTCCCAGTCTTTTTATCTCCTAGCAGCTTTTTGATGAAGCCAAAAGGATTGGCAATGAAGTGCACTATCTTCTTGACAATTCAGAAATTTGGGTCATATTTATGTTGAGTGTGAGCTTGGGTTTCCATAAGTGATACATTGATCTTACAGTTTGTGTAATTTAATTGAAGGGTGACCACACCTGAACCGGTGTCAGTTGTGCATCATGATCACATAGAGTTGTCATTTATGCAAAAAAAGCACCCACAGTTAACTAAATGTAGGACTCTATTGGGGCAGTGAACATTTGTCAGATCTGCTGCTTGATCAAAGGATTATTCAAGTTAAAAAAAAAAAAAAATGGGTACTGCCTTTACAAGCTATGGCTTTAGATCTGACACACACAGGCAGATCACTCAAGACATGTCACTTACAAAATAGATAATTTCAGACAGCTAATGTTTTCAACATGAACCAGAGTGATCATATTTTTAGCATGTTGGGCTTAAAAGTCAACAACAACTGTGCATGAATAGAATTTTCTGTAACAAATGTTGACTTATAAGCAAATATATACTTTAAGTATTTGAATCACAATATAGCCAATGTTTTTGTCACTGATGGGCCTTTTCCAAATCAGAAAAAAATCATGGCAGTGTACACCAAAAGGATGCTCTCTGTCACTATCACACTTGATAACAGTACTGTGTTTTAAGCCAGATCTTGACTTTCATGGTAGGAAAACCTGAATTTTCCTTTGAATTAACTCCTAGACTAATCTCCTTTTCCAGGCTTAGAAGTTTTGAAAATACTTGCATTAGCACAGAATGTCATATGCAAGACCAGTTGGAACACCTCAAGGTTGCTCTACTAAATTCCATCTAGCAAATACTTTGATGGAGAGATACAGTATAAAAAGAGGGAACTCGCTGGAAAATGGCAGAGAACTCAGTCACACACTACAGTATGCTAGGCAAAATAAAACCAAATCACAAGTGTTTTGATACTTTTATTGAATTATTTACAGAAGTTCAGTTAAAAACAATTCTTCAGTGAGCTCATGCTTGGAAAAAGAAACTTGGGCATGTTTTGGCCAAGAACAAGTAGTCTCAGTCAAGTCACTATTATGAATGCTATGATAGTGTTTGGCATGCACATGATGTAATTTGGTAAACAAGATACATGTATATGCAATGGCGGCTAATGTAGTATTTCTGAGTTGTTTTTCCAATCATTGGCGGAAATAGCCAAAGGATGTTCCAATTGAGGCAAGACATATGTATCAGTTTTTATGCAGGAAGGGCAGCATTGTCATCAGCAATCAGGCCTGCTGAGGGGGGGGGGGGGCGCAGCGGGGCAATTGCCCAGGAGCCTGGCAGTTTCCACTTTCTAGTGTCCTGCCATCAACTCGGTTATAAAAATAAGTTAATCTTTGCAGTAAATATTAAAATTTGTTCCTTGCAAGAGTCTAAGTTATGGTAGATTACTACATATTTTATATCAAAACTGTACATGGGTTTTTATATAAATAAATTAGACTAGTTTTGGGGCCCATGACTGCTCTGCCCAGGGACCCGGAATTTCTGTCGAAATGTTTGTACCCAAATACGCTAGGATTCCAGGCCTGGAAATCATGCATCTTATGAGATTGAATTTGAGCTTAAGATTGTGTGTCAACCAATCGCAACAAACTTTACATGTGTAATGTCATGTGTGATTGGCTGAAAATGAAAACTTAATCTCAAACTCAGGCTCGGAGATTTATGATCTCCAGGTCAAGTGTCAAATCTGCATCATCATAATGCCAGTCACAGGTGAGATGCAGTGTTCTGTGTAACATTTGTTTTCCTTCTGAGAGTAAAATTCATATTTTTTGTGTTGAAACCATAGTCAGAGATAAAAAGATCATATCTAAAAAGCTGTATTTTTATATAATCTGATTTTGTCTTATAGACTTAACATGGGAATAACTGGAGAAAAAAATCTTGTATACGTCATCATGGTATTTTTTCCATTGTTTTATACTTTGATGTCATCAAACTCTCCTGATTTATTCGTGCTCATCATAAATGAAATTATGAATGTACTTGAGTTAATAATAAAATAAACATATTTATTTGAATATTTGTCATTTGTTTTCTTACAGTAATGTTAAGAAATCTGGTAACTGATGCTAATTATAAATTAGAATATACAGTCAAACCTGTCAATAGCAGCCATCCATGGAATAAAGCAAAACTGGTCTTTGTACACAGGTTCACCTTTCAGAATTGGTTTTTGAAAATAAATACCATGCACCAGATATCATTATTATTATTATTATTATTATTATTATTATTATTATTATTATTATTATTATTATTATTATTATTATTATTATCAAGATTGTTCTATGTGCACTATTCAACAAAATCATAAAATATGTTGTTCTCTCCCAAGTTTATGTTCCACACAAAATTACTTTTCCCACCATCCAGCAAACGAATTGCTTTCGAACCCGACATATTAACTACTTTGAGTTAGACTGACAGTGTGACTGGAGTACAGTGAGTGAGTACAAGTGAGGTATGAAATGTTTACACATCAATTTACATGATGTGCCTTTGCGTAAACAATGCCTTGCTCATCAAACAAAAGTTCAATTTTCTTACTTAGAGTGGCCACTCATTATACGCTCCGGTGAATGCTTAAGGTATGGAGAAACCACTGTTTTGTTAGGAAACACCTGGCTGCTGACTGCAGAAGGCAGGTGACCATTACAGGACATTTTTATAGGAAATTTGTCTGGGGGAATTAAAATATCTGTTGTGACTAGGTGACTGCAACATACAGTGACTGTTAGGACAGGTTTGACTGTATAATAAACAGGTTATTGCATGTGTAATGTCTGATATATCAGTTGGATTCATGGTTTTGACTTAGACGACTCGTAAGAATGTCAGCCATATGCTAAAAACTCATCCATCCAGGATATCAGAGACTACACATACAATAACCTATAAACATGTTGATTATCTGGATGAAAAGGTCTATGGTTTATTCAGTGATTTACTTTCACCAAATTTGTAGCATTCTGGCAATGGCTTGTTGGCCTGTACAAGTCAGGTGAGCAGTGTCAAGACCACCTTTGGTCTCTTGTTATAGAATGTTCAATTAGCCCATAATTTGCGGTTTAATGTATTTCTTAATTGAATTAATTTTATGTCATTATTGAAATTTTCTTCATTGCAGGTTTTTGAATCCATGAATATAACAACTTTCGGCATAAATGTTGATATGCTAGATGTACATGCAGTAAGTTTTAAACAGTTACATATGAAGGTCTATTGTTTCTTGCAGAGCATTGATGTTGGCATGGTAAAGCATGTGCTAATCTTTTTTTCCCCTGTTATTTGTTATGATTCCATCATTTACTTAGAAAAAATAAAATGCAATAACCCAATATGGCATATTTTCTCCATATTAGTTTTCTGTTCTTTTTGCAGCTATGAAAATCCAGAAATTATTTATGAATTGGTGCATAGCGTATTGTTTGTAAATAAATGAGGTAGGTTTTTTCAGCAGTTCTTAAGAAATGAAACTGCATTTGGTTTTCCTTTTTATCCATGATAACTTTTTAAATAGATTTACCTCCAACTGTATGGAAGATTGAAAACTAATAGATCTACTAGCAAATTCATTGGCCTAAAAATACATAATGTTGAAATATCTACTTTCTGGAAATAAGGTTACTGTAACTCACAAACTAGGACATAAGCTGTTGCAGCAGAAAGATAAAGTAGGTTGTTGCTACCAAAATCAAGTTTATTTTTGGCCAGCCTCTGTTTGAACTATCTCGATTGCGAAATCTGTTCTGGAGAAAAAATGGGTTTATAATTTTAATTTCTCCTGGTAACAGAAAATGGAATAACTAACAGATATCACCCTCATTATGGCCTCATCATTCCCTGCAAATATTAAGTAGTGTTATATAAATTAAATGTTTCATTTCAGATATTTAAGAATCGTGTCCAGTTTAACCTCAAGTATCAAATCACATATGATGCAGCAATAGAATACAATTTCAGTTGTGACCAGTTTCATGGTTTAAGAAATTTGGAATAAAAGTGGATTGGCAGTTACTATTTCCTCTGTAAAATGTTTAGTATCATCACCTGATAAATTTTGTTGACCTTTGGGATTTGGGAACTTGTGGTGGCTCAGTGGCTAGCACGCTGGAATAAGCACCAAATAGTCTTTCATGTGCCAATGACCATTAAATACAGTCAATCAGTTCTTAGGGATTTTGATTTGAAACTTGAGGTTTTACTCAACTTCAGATTTGCATAATTTTACCTTTGTTTTTGTAGTTGAACTTAGCATGTTGGTTGATTGGTTTTTAATGGTTATTTCAGCACTTCATTTGGCTATATCATTCCAAAGAAATGGAAGCCTACCCCAAGGACACACAGAGCCAGCCAATATGGGCTGGCCTGGAAGCTTTTCATATTGTTTTGTAATTGTTGGCTTCTGTTTGTTTGTGATGTCTTGCAGGTGTTTCAAAGCCTTGATCTTGAGCCCTATGACCTAAGTGTTGATAAGTTGGATGTGCACGCAGTGAGTAATCTCCACTTTTTATTTTTTTTACATCAAAAGTTTTAAAGTTTCTAAAAGAAATTTCCTTTGTAAGAATTGCATATTCTTGAAACAGTGCCCTTGTTACAATGTCAATTATTTTAATTTTCAGTATTTTATGTTTCTTTAATGTGCAAATCTTGTAGTCCTAAGATCTTGCTGAGTGCAAGTTAGACAAACATAAGTACAGTGAAAGTGGTTATAACAAGCCAGTAAAATGTGTTTGTTTAAACAGCAGTTTGTGAAAATGAGGAATAAATCGATTATTTTACAGCAAGAACTAATAAATAACTTGTTTTATCCATCCTATTCCTGAATCCAAGTGTATTATGAATGGTTTTCTTGTAATTTAATTGACCTCAGAGAATTAATTTGCTAATCAAATACATTTCAACACAGTGAGAGCCCAAGCAAGACTGAAATTCAGTTATAAACAGTGAAGTTAAATAGTATTGTTACATTGTCTTTTTTGAGTCTTGAGGCATTTCTGTAGTATGCACCTGATAGACCATTGCAAGTGTTTTTCCACATGCTATGAAAAATAACATTTCCTAACATTATGTGCCCCCCTCTGGCTGCCTGCAGCAGGGTATCATTAATTGGTGCCTGTAATGAGAAACTCATCTGCGTAACTGTGCAAAAACCACTTGACATTGACAAATATAAGTTGGTAGGAGTATTTGTATGCATATGTATAGATTACCTGATTTGATTTTCATATTATTTCAGCAAGTTTTCATTTTTTGTTGTTGTTTTTTCTCACTTTTCTTTCTCAACCTTATTTTTTTTTATCTTTCTTTATGAAAACCTTGTTGGTTTAAAAATCCTGTTACCATCATTATGCTAAAACAACCTTACATGAACAAATGAAAGTTTGTAGGCATGTTTGCATGCATATATAGATGGTCTGATTACCAGATATTTGTGCCATTACAGCAATTGATCCTGTTTTAGCATTATTTTGATGCAAAAATCATATGTCTTGGACAAATTAAATTTCATAGGCATATTCATATGCATATGTAGATAACCTGATTTGATTTTCATGTCATCAATGCAAATTTGTCCTTTTTTACGCACATTTTTTATAAGATTTTGAAGTTATTTTTTTTCTCTGCAAAACACTATAGTTTACTATACAAACCTTCATTTTTAGTGTATCTGATCATGATGGCTGGTATAAAACTTTGGAACCTCTACATTCTGAATGATAATTGATAGGAATAAAGATGCATACCGTATTTTGGTGTGTATAACGCGCAGTTTTTTCACCTAATTTTATTATCTTAAGTCGGAGGTGCGCGTTTTATACAAGAACTAAAAAAAAAGATTTTTTCCAGGTTGATCTGATGAGAGGATGAAGTCACTATAGCCACCTAATTGTGTCACATTCACTCCTTGTGAAATATTAAGTCCATTGCACATTGCATTGTAACTAAATTGTTTACCGGTACTAGCCTTATTAAAGAAATAAATAATGCTTACAAACCTTGATAGTCTTGTTCTTTGATTGCTTATGTTAATAAACTGGTTTCATTTCACATCACTGTGTAGTGTTTTGTTCTGTGCCTCGACCGGAAATACATGTACATAACGACTGGTAACTTGTTCAAAAGCTGTTCTAAGTGCCACATTGGAGCGGAACAAATACCACTGTGAGGATTACCGTACCTGTTCTGTAAATGTTCAGTATTCCAAAACTGTTGATCTAATACATTTTTTCTTCATTTATTCTTGGTTGAATCGAAATATAAAATGTGTCGAATTCAAGCAGTGTTAATGTTCTCATCAGAGGCACCTTTAGGGGACATATTTTTTGCGACTGCGGTTTCTTTGTTATGGTAACACTGACACGTTGTGAAACAAAGTAATCAATTAATGTATGAAGTCGGAAAATATTTTTCAAATGTTCAATATTCGATAACTGTGGATCTAATTAATTTTGTCTTCATTTATACGTGTCTGAATTGAAATATAATATTTAGAATTCAAGCAGTGTTAATGTTCTCATTTTTTGCGTGACTACGGTTAGCCTGTTATGGTAACACTGACACAGCGTTAATGTATGAAGTCGGAAAACTTTTTTTTTTTCCTTTGGAAAATAAACTTGTTTCTTAGTTTTATTTCTCATCTTAAATAATAGTATTTGAGATATCTTTGCGACTATACAGTGATCAATGCTTCATTGACTCAGTGTGGTCTTTTCATAGTAATCGGCGCCAGATAAGCTTTGATGCGCTCAACATAGTTACAAAGCTTTGTCTCGGTGAGCAATATTTAATTGATTCAGCGCGGTGTTTTTAACGGTGATCAGTGCTTCATTTACTCGGTGTGGTCTTTTCAAGGTACTCGGCACCGACTAAAGCTTTGATGTGCTAAACATAGTCACATTGTTTTGTCTAGGTAAATTTGCAATGTATTTACTTTTCTTCCGAAAATAAACTTGTTTCTTTGTTTTATTTCTCATTTTAAACAACAGTATTTGATACGGTACTTCTTTGTTACAATACAGTGAGCAGTTTTTAATTGACTCAGCGTGGGTTTTTTAAAGATAATCAGCGCCGGCTAAAACATTGATGGGCCAAACATAATTACATAGCATATTGAGTTCGATCTTGAATCTGAATGAATATAGTCAAAGTATCAACATGGGTCATATAAGAAATTCGTACAATGCGAAAGACAAGCCAACCATCATTGCCTATGCAGAAGCACATGGTAACAGAGCCGCTGGGAGGGAGTTTAATGTAGGAGAGTCTTCTGTTAGGGAGTGGAGAAGAATGAAAGAAAGACTGAAGAAAATGCCGTGAACAAAACAGGCAGACAGAGGGACAAGAGCAAAGTATCCGGACGTAGAGAGTGGAATCGGGGAATCTCAGTATCCATGACAGAGATTCGCTTTCAGGGAATATTGATTGCAAAACAGAAGAAAATAGACGACTACAAGGGGTCTGTGAGCTGGTCCGAGCTAGATCCAAGCATCATCATCCATGCCTTCAAAAAGTGCTGCATCTCAAATAAAATGGATGGCACAGAGGATGACATCTTGTGGGAGGACAATGCCAAGCGTGAAGACCACTCAGAGAGCGAGGACAAAGACGACGATGAAAGCTATTATGCAGCAACACCAGGAATGATGACAGACGAGGACATACGACTTTTCAAGAGTGATGACGACAAAGAGGAATTTGAGGGATTTGATGCAATAGATTGAACTCCATCAACTAGACGAACCTTTAAAGGGCCCTTTTAAGGGCCAACCATAAAATCGGAAAGGTACAATTTCAATATTGCCACTTTTTCATTCACTATCCAAAATGACAGACTGTTGTTGCACTATGAAAACGGAACGAAATACTGGTAGTCGCAATTTTAAAATGTATTATATCACATGCGCGTTATATGGCAGAACTATGTTTTTTCCACTCATTTTGGGTCGAAAATCGGGGTGCGCGTTATACATCGGTGCGCGTTATACACACCAAAATACGGTAATAGCAATTGGCCACCATTTTATTGTGTCATTCTCCATAGACTGGTTCTCTAATTTTTCATTTTCCGTTCTCATTGAAAATTGGAACCCATGCCCAGTCTAGCAAGGTTTACACAAGCAGTCCATTAATAAATGATACTGCTTTTCAATTTCATTCTTTACATAGGGTTTGATTTTGAAGGAAAGATAATTTTCCCGATTTTTCTCACTGGTTATCCTGGTTATTTAGAAAAAGACCTTGTATATTTTAGGTATTGTTTAAATAACTTCTAATTCCCTTTTATTTGGTGTATGATTAATGGGTGTAATTTTGGTTATAAAATATACAGCTTGGCCTTACATCAGATGTGCACATCTCAAAAGACTGCCACCTCTGCTTGGTCATTTTTACTTCCTGGATTTCAAAGCTAAATTGGAAAAAATGAGCCGATAACTTTTTTCACTCATATATTTTATAATTGATATATTGCACTTTCAGAAGCTGGTATTGTCTACTCTGGCAAAATTCATTTTTGCTATTTTAATAACTGCTAAAGTTGGTGTACTTTGGACTAGTTCAGGCTCATTTCTTGAGCACATGGAAGCAGCCATTTTGATCAGCTGTCTGTTTTAGATATTGCATAGTTTCCATAATTACCACATGTAAAGAAATTTCAGTCACAGTACACAAAAGTAGCATAGAGGTATGCCAACATTATCTCCATTGTGCATGTTGCTGATGCAAACTACTTCACCTTATACCAGTCCCTCTTTCAAAAGTACATAATAACTGTAGACCAGAACCAAAATGGCAGCTGTTTGTTTTTGTAAAATGATTCACAATTTTTGCGCACATACACAGATCATCTTACCTTTCATTATTTTGTGTTAAATTTTGCTCGTCTGACCTAACCACATCATGGACATATATTGCACATTTTGATTCTGTTTTTTATGCGATTTTTTAGTTAACTCTTTTTCTGTAGATTTCCCGTCATGGGAACATGTCCAGAACTCAAGTTTTCTCTTTAAGTTTGTGTTACATGTTTGTTTTGATTTAGCTCACCTGGCCAAAGGTCAAGTGCTTATGGTACAGTGCTGCATCCCTCATCCTCATGCTTCATACATCATCTGTCTGTCCATCAACACTTGCATGTTACCACTCTGTAGGATTCATTTCTGATCGGATTTCAATCAGACTTGGTATGTAAGTTTATATCATCAAGATCTCTAATCAGTTTGATTATGAATGAGATCCATGCATATTAAAGAGGTGATCTGGCAGCTGATAGGTTGAACTTGTGAAAAAGAGGTGATCTGGCAGCTGATAGGTTGAACTTGTGAACAGTATAGAGGCCATATTTCTGATCAAATTTGGTCAGATTTGGTATATAAGCTTATATCATTAAGATCTCAGATAAGTTCTGTTATGAGCAACATCCTCACATATTAATGAGGTGATCTAGCATCTGATTGGTTGAGTTGGTGAACTCTTTAAAAGGTCATATTTCTAATTAGATCTTGTAAGTTTATCTCATCAAGACCTCTTACAGGTTCGATTATGAGCAATATCCACAAATATTTAATTTAATGAGGTGATCTTTTATCAGATTGGCTTAGCTTGTGAACTCTCTAGAGGCTATATTTCTGATTATATTTTGATTAGAGTTGGTATGTAAGCTTATATCATCAAGATCTTAAATGAGTTCAATTATGAGTGACATCCATGCATATTAATGAGGTGATCTTGCATCAGAATGGCTGATGAACACCCTGCAGGCCATATTTCTGATCAGATTTAGTATGTAAGCCTAATTCATTAGGATATTGAATAAGTTCGATTATGAGTGACACCCTTGCATATTAATGAGGTGATCTTGCAGCTGATTGGCTAAAGCTTGTGAACATTCTAGAGGCCATATTTCTAATCAGATTCTGATGAGATTTAGTATGTAAAGTTATATCATCAGGATCTCAGATGAGTTAAATTATAAGTGACATCCATGCATATTAATGAGGTGATCTTGCATCTGATTGACTGAATTTGTTAACACTCTAGATGTCATATTTCTGAGCAGATTTTGATCAGATTTGTTAGGTAAGCTTATATCATCAATACCTCAGATGTGTTTGAGTATTAGTGACATAGATGTGTTCGAGTATTAGTTACATCCATGCATATTAATGAAGTGGTCTTCCATCTGATTTAACATGTGAACACTCTAGAGGCAATAGATCTGATCAGCTTTTAATCAGACTTTCTATGGAAGCTGTATCATCAAGATCATAGACGAGTTTGATTATGAGTGAGATCCATACATGCTAATGAGAATCCAGGCTGATGAGATGGTGGGAATTGAACCCACAAGCTTCTGGTCAGGAGTCCAATGCCTTAACCACTGAGGTACTGCAGCTATCTTGGGTGGGGATTTCAGTGGTTTCCAGGTTGTGATTCCAGGGGCAGGGTCCCAGGTGAGTAAGGACAGACCCAGGAATCCATGCCGACTGCACAGATTAACTCCCCTTGTAATGCCAGGTAAGTATATATACTTTAAGGGTGTCATCGTGAACAGTTTCTGAGTTATGAATCGGGGTCTAGTCTGCAGAGGCAGGGAGAGATCCAGGGGGCAATGCTGTATAATGTACAAATGACATTCTTTTTTATGCCAAGACAGTGATCCTATATAGCTAGTATAGGAAAGAAGATAAATGACACCAACATTAATAGACAATGTAGCAACTAAGTATGTGCTCCAAGCTTTTCTTTCACCTCTTGTGTGTGTGAATTTTTGTTCACAAGATGACATGTGAGCTACCCAGATGAGTGATAATCAGGCCCATCATGTTTGTACGTTGTATTTTCCCCTGAATAAGGACTTGTTTAGCTCTAAACATTGGGAAACTTGTATAATTGTGCCATTACTCATTCCAATTATATATATATATTATTTTCCTTTGTTAATACTGGATAATAGTTCATTGTGTGGTATCGAAAAGCATGATATTTTAATGAGTGATGAAGCCATGAGGTAAAATATATTGTCTTTTGTACGACAAGATGAAATATATATATTTACACAGGAAATGAGAACTTTCTTTTTGTTATGTACCAAACTTGCTCCTGAATTAAAATCTTAGAAGATTACCGAATATACTCGCGTATAAGCTAATACCAACTGCAAACTGCATAGACCCAGATCTGCTGTCACATAATGTGCTGGCAGATCTGGGTCTATGCAGTTTGTAAGGACTAATCAATAAAACAAACAACATAGACCCTGATCTGCAGGTGCATTATGTGACAGATTAGGGTCTATGTTGTTTGCATTTGGACCTGGATCATACGCGAGTTTATACAGTAAAGTCACTCTTTAGCACCCCCCTTTCAGTTCACCTCAGTTTGAATTGTATTCATGGCTTGATCATAGAAGTATCAGCGATTCAGAGAACGGTAGGTTTGGGATGCCTAATCTGTTGTAATAAATTACATTTTTGACATTTTGTGAACTGTTTTACCCTGTTGATAAGGTAGTAATTGGGACATAATTTAATAGAGAAGTGAATAGTGGCAAGTCAGATATCTTTGGCAAAATGTATTTTCCATGTCTGGAAGGTAAAATAATAAATGTAATGAGGAAAACCCTTCTAGATTTGTAGTCATTACATTTGTATAAATTCGTATCTAATATTGAATCAGATAAGTTCTGAATTTGAGACCCTTCACATTTCAATTGACCTAATGAAAAAGATTTTTCTTAGAAAGTTTTCTGTAAAAAACGGAATAAAACTGTACAGTTTATCAATAAATTTTGGAAACTGAATCAGTGTACATAAGTGTATGTGTAAAAATCTAATTACAGTCCCTTAATTTAAGTTAAGCAAGTAATTTTTACATTCAAGTTAGATCTAGCCTAAGTGATATTTTGTCAACAACATTTTATAAATTTATTTTCTTAAATTTCAGGATCGCAACACTTTTCACCGATTTGATAAATTCAATGCCAAGTACAATCCAGTTGGGGAAAGCAGACTGCGTGAAATCTTCATCAAAACTGACAACTGCATTGAGGGAGAGTACTTTGCCCATACAATCAAGGTGAGAAACAAGTGATAAATTGTACACTAAGGTTTATAAACTTCAGTCAGTGCTTTTTACAAAATGTCATCAAGTTAATACTTAATTATGCACTCCAGATGTATGGATAATTGATCAGTAAAAACTGCTTATCAATGCATTAGCTGTTTTACTTTACATATAAACCTGTAAAACTTAATAACAATAATAATAAAATAGAATCTTGTCAAGATCCCAATTGGCTCAAATTCCTGCAATTTCTCAAACTGTTGATTTGGTTCTGGCAAAATCCCTATATTTTATATAGGGAAAAGCTCCGGATGTGTAGAACAGAGATCCCTCAAACTCTTAAACTCAATCAACATTCTCTCGAGTTAAAAGTGAACATGATTTACTCTTCGTTCCTTGAATTTCCTGGTCACTTTACAGTGAAAGTAAGGCTATACCTGGGGACGACATGTCACCACACAATTGGTCACTACCCATGCGGCAGTGTTTGCAAAGTTGTTTAGTAGAATAAATAACAGGCCTATGTAGCTGCCTATTGTTTGATTTCTTGTAGCTGAAGGAAAAGTCGTTTTGTAAAATATTTTCATGTAGTTTTGTAGGGTGTCATTTCACTAAACTTGAGTGTTGACCTGGTTGAGGTTTAATGTCATTAGATCTTTTTTTACTGAAGGCATTAAAAGAAAAGTAAATATCAGAATTGGTTTCATTTTATGTTATTGTATGTACATCGTATTGACTTCCTGTTTCTTCTGTTCTGTAGCTGCTGTTGCTCCACTTCTTGCAACATAGATCACCGCCCTATCCATGTACCTCTTTCTTTCACCCACACCCACACACAGACATGTACACACATACACATGCATGCACATACAGAGACAGTGTCTACACAACAGTTGACAACAATCCATAATAAGGTACTTTTCACTGTCCAGCATGCAGTCAACATCACAAACTATTGAGAACATTCACATGGAAAGGTAATTCTTGTTCACTTGAAGTACAGATCTATCAAATTGATTTTTGCCACTCTAAGAAAGTTCAAGCAAATGAGAGCCAACTGTAATGATAATGACAATGTATGTGAGTAGTATTAATATTATTTGATTCTGACAATTATAATCAACTTAAGCAAAACCATCAACACCATGGCCACCATTATCAACATCATCATTAACACTTCCACCACTGCCATTATTACCACCACCTCCTGTGACCATCATCATCATAATCATTACCACTGCCACTACCACCATTATCACCAAAACATTCACAACAACTATCATAATCCTCATTACCACTGCTAGCACCACATCCACAGTGACCATCATCATAATCGTCATCATTGCTACCACTGCCACCACCACCATTATCATTACCACCACCTACAATGACCATCATCAACACCACTGCTACCACCACCATTATCACAACCACCACTGCTTCCACAATGAACATCATCATCATCATGGTCAATTTTATTGCAGGAGGTGATGAGTGACCTTGAGGAGAGCAAGTACCAGATGGCAGAGTTAAGACTGTCCATCTACGGGAAATCCCGAGATGAGTGGGACAAGCTGGCCAAGTGGGCAGTCAAGCATCGAGTGTACTCACCAAATGTCATGTGGATGGTTCAGATTCCACGATTGTAGTATGTATCTTAGTTAATGTTGAGCTTGCATTAAGGAGATAACTAGACATAAGTATCACTTTTCTGGCAATGATAGAGATGGCTGAAAGATCATCATCAATGTTAAAATTCTGTGTGAAAGTTTTTAAAAGTAACTGAGGAGCCTCAGTCACTTAATAGTTGAGGTGTTTTGGACTCGTGACCAGAAGGGTGCAGGTTGATTCCCACCATCAGATCAGCCTAGATTGGCTATCATGGAGTGTCTCTTTGGGCAAGGCACTTTACTTGCTTTGGCATGATATAACCTTCAGAGTGTTGCTGTGCCATAAAAAAATAAAAAGCCAAAACAAAACCTAGAAAGTCATTTAACTTCTACATCAGTTGCTGTATTATACTGAAACGTTGACAAATATTAACTTATTGCCCTAAGTTCGAACCCTGATATGTTAGTATATATATCTCACCCTCATCAGTAGGTAGCATCCTTATAGCTTTGTTCACAGGTGAGGTGTAGCATTCCTTGAATTCTTTATTTCTCACCCATGCAAAAGAGAAATCTAACTGTTTTGCTAACCTTACTTTTCTTATCTCGGTCCGGTTGTCTCAGCTCAGTTGTCTCAATCATGCTGTCCACGCGCTAGGAACTACTTTTTCAAGGGAAACAACCCTTGCTGTCTTCTGCTGTGCCTGATGGAGTTGTTTTTAAATTTAAAAAAAACCACCAATACTTTAACAAATTTATCAAATTATTTTGGAGAAGAGACAAACCAACAACAACAGAGATAAAATAAAAAGAAAATGGACTATTTAGAGTTTAATGAGGACAGGGGAACATAGGAAAGACCAGAAACTAAAAACCAAGTATGTATGCTGACCCCATCTTTCCAGACAGGCGCCCTGTAACTATCTACAAATGTTACAAGAACAAATGTCCCAGTGATTTTTATGACCCTAATCATCCATTCTACTTTACCCCTGTGACTCTCATGGATGCACCTGGGCCAAATGATCAGTGGTTTTTATGACCCTAATCATCCATTCTACTTTACCCCTGTGACTCTCATGGATGCAACTGGGCCAAATGATCAGTGGTTTTTATGGGCATCAGTTGAGGCAAGAAAACTTAGTACCTAATGAAAAAAATGGCTGTGAAAGCAAACTTGCCACAGTTGGCTTCTAGACACATCACAAATGCAGGCGTGAGAAAATATTTATGTTAGAAACTAATAGAAAACAATGTTCCAGACACATAGGCTATACACATCACTGGCCACAAAAATCATCTCAACAACTACTGCAAACTTAGTAACAACCAGAAATGTCTTATGTCAAACCTGCTTTCTTCTAACTTTGCCAAACAACCCTCATCCACCCCATTTGAATCAAACATGAACATGCAATCAGAAATGAAAAATCTTGCACTTATCATTCAGAGTGGATCATTTATCTGTCCACACATTATTCCACAAGCAGATTTCCCTGTAGTATATCCTTGCACAAGTAATAGGAACACTTGCCATATTTCCACCGCAGAAAATATCAATTTCCCATGAAAGCATGAAGTAGAAAGCTCTTCACATGGTTATCGGCTAGGTACTATGTTTGGCAGGTGTTTAATACACAAGGGTAATTAATTACAGCATTAGTATGTCACAAACAGTTTCACCTCTTCCAAGATAAAAACTAGTAAATGAAACTTTGATATATTACTCATTTTATCATCGAAAATGGCGATTAATGCCAGGAAAACTGATTCAACATCATGAAATTCGCAACTTTTAATAAGAAGTTGTATATTTTGTTAAGTTTTCTGTACAAACAAAATTCACAGTACACTGTAAATAACAATATTTGACGATATTTTGATCCATGAAAATGTCAGTAATGCCAACTGGTGGCAACACTTTAATAAATAAATACCAATTAAATAAGTTTTGTCAAGTGAAATTCATGTTTTAGTTCTATCTTTTAATTCAGTTTCAGTGTAATCATCATAAATGCTATATGCTCTCTTGTATTTAAATGTGAAAAGTGTCCATATACCATCACAGCTATGTCTGCAAGCATTTCTGAGAACCTAATTAAGTGCTGACTGCTTTGATCTATTTTGAAGTGCTTGTTGTATTGTTACAATCAATTAAAAGGAGACCTGCTTTGTATTATCGTGTTAATTACGTCTTTTGTATTAAATCAAATAAAGGGAGCGGAATAATAAAAAAAAGAAGTTAAAAGGCATGCAAATCCTACCTGTGTAAGAGCTAGCAGTCAAGATAGTGTGTCAGGTCAACTTATTTCAATTGACCATGAAATTCTTATAAATATTATCATGTAGGCAACATAATTAAAGTATCTAACGTTATTCAGTGGTTTAACCTACTACTTCACAAATGTGATCAACAATAGCAAGAGAAGCAAAGCGACAGGAGTACTCGGTGCATGAAAAGCTTTGTTTCACAGGTACAGTTTGTTATGAAGAATCGAGTTCCAAAGTTTGTACTGAACTTAAAATTCCCAAATTGGCACTCTGAGGTTTGCTCAAGGATGAGCATAAATTTCACTATTACTTGCATTGAAATCGCAGCATCAGTATTTTACTAATAGATCATCTTCATTAGAAAAAGCATTTTATTGACAATAATTCCCAACATGAATAATAAACGAGTATTAGACCATTTAACAGCCCCCTCGTCTTCTCGTTGTCAATGTCCAGCCCGAACGGCATCCCCTTCCTAAATTTTCATAGGTCCCTCGCTTAAACTGCGGTCTGTGTTTTTTGGACCCCATTGTGCGCGAGTTAACGAGGGAGAGGTGTACCTCAATACTATCAAATGTTTCTATGTTGTTATTTTCTCATGCACATACATGCCATAACACGATGTGTCACGCGAAAAACAAGATTTTGGACTCCCCCCCCCCGACATGTTTAAGAAAACATGATTTTCAGCAATCTTAGCGAGAACAAAAATTCCCCCCCCCCAACCCAAAAAAATTTATATGCCCGTAATCTGTGGTATGTATAAACAGTGAACAGTCTTGCTCAGAGTTCATGTAAAACTATCCTCAGGGCAGTTTATACAGCTATTTTAAAGACAATTAAAAGGTAAGGTGGTCAGAGATAAACAGACAACAATTTGTGTCCTATATGGACAAATGGCCTTTATATAAAGGTGAAATGTGTTGAAAGAAAATGGGTTTACAAACGTCCGTTTTATGAGGTATTATTTATATGGAGAAGTCGGCTTAGTCGAGTTTCATTGTACATGTATATCCTTTTTCCTCATATCATTTGAAAATTTTTAAAGTGCTGGCATCTCACCCACTAACTCCAAGTTTGATCCTGCTTGCAATTTTTGCGTCAATGGTATTATTGTCCACCATTTCGCAAAAAGCCGGGGATGTAGTATCTACGTTTCCATCTGTCCATCTATCTGTCTGTCAGACTTTAATTTTCCACTCTGTAGCATTTAAGCCATTTGAGTATCTAGGTTTCCACTCTGTAGCATTTAAGCCATTTGAGTATCTACGTTTCCATCTGTCCATCTATCTGTCTGTCACACTTTAATTTTCCACTCTGTAGCATTTAAGCCATTTGAGATTAAGGGGTGAAACTTCATATACTTATATATCATCATTAGAAGGTGTGTTATGAACCACATTGGGGGTTCTATCATCAAGGTCAAGGTCATAGTTCCACATTTTAAGTATTCACTGACTCTTGCCATTCCACTCTTTAACTTTAGAACTGTTTGGAGGTTAAGGGATGAAACCTGGTATACTGATATATCATTTTTGCAAGGTGTGTCACATATCACATTTGGTGGCCTATTTTCAAGGTTAAGGTCAAGGCTTAATAATTGAAGTTTTCCTTCGCACTTTCCATTCTGGCCTATAACTTCAGCACTGTGGAGAGTACGGGATTAAACTTGGTATAGTTGCATATCATCATTAGAAGGTGTTATGTACACATTGGAGGTGATATCTTCAGGGTCAGTGTCAGAGGTCAATATTTTAGGTTTTCTCTCACTCTTACCTTTTCTCCCTACAACTTAAGAGCTGTTTTGAGATTAAGAGATGAAGCTTGGTATATTGCTAAATATCATCACTAGCAGATGTGTCACAATCTACATTGGGGGTTCTCTCTTCATGGTGAAGGTTATAGGCCAATATTTTAAGTTTCACTCTGCCCTATAATTTATGAACTGTTTAAGATAAATGAATGAAATTTGGTAATACTTGTATATAGTCACTAGAAGATGTGTTGTGTTCCATGTTTGGTGTCCTATCTTCAAGGTCAGATCAAGTATATTTCATGGTTGCTTTTGTTTGGCTTTATATCTTAAAAGCTGTTTGAGATTCAGGAATGGACCATGGTACACTTATGTTTCTCATTTGAATACATAACCCAATCACGTTTATTGGGAAATAAACTCCACTACCTTTCTAATCCAGTCCTCATGGAAAATTGAAAAAATCCTGTCTATATGTCATATATAGGGATGAGAATTCTCCACCAGTTAGCAAATTTCCAGTTGCTGTCTTGTCCATTTTTGAGATCAATATAAATTCTGGGCTGAAAATTGGGGGGGGGGGGGGGTAAGGTACTATAACACCAGTTCAACAGTCCATCATTTTGATTGGTTTATCAGCGATTGCTTAGGAGGTTTTGCATATTAATTGAAGAACAGAAAACCAGTCTGAATTGCACACACCTAATTATAACCAATCAGAATTCAGGTAACACACAGGGTGCTGTTTGAACCAATCCGCATTGATTGATTTAACTATACAGTTCACAAGAAATAGCAGACATGTCCATTCCCACATGTAATTAGTTCAGCATCATGTCATATATTTTTTATATGTACAGCAATCGAGATGCTGACAGAGGTGTTAGAAACAAGTTCTCTTTCTCATGGCTGGAACTTTGTGTAAAATTACCAATCAAATAAACTAGCAGCAAGATCAAGCTTGAGAAATTCCACCTCAGAGACTTCTTTAAAAAAGTTACTTTACTTGGAAAATCTACGTGTACTCTTTGCAATAAACTCACAAATTATGGATCAATAGGAGCAAAAGCATTGAAAGGACATATTAAGTCACTTGCACATATTGAAAAGCTGACAAAAATACCCCACTTATTCACTTGCCTCGATGTTTTGAAATGCCAACAACACCATTGATAAAACTACCAGAATAGAACCAGCTAATACTCTTATGTGCGATAGGATCGCTAATTCTGTGTTTCTCCAGAGGCATAAATGGAAGTGGTGATAGAAATTAGAAATCTTTGGTCACTGTTTAAACACTAACTGTTGTGGACCTGATCTTGAAAATACTTTACCTTTTATATATGAGTTGATTCCAGTGTTTTTAAGGGAGAAAAAGCAGTGTGCATCAGTGATATTTTAAAATGAAATTTGAATTTGCTCCTCAAGTGCTAATTTTCATGCATTTGGAATATAGAAGGCTTTTAATTTGTGACTTTTGATTATAAAAAGGAAAGACTAACTTAAGTTTTTCTTAATATTTTGTCATCTAATGGTGTACACAAATTATGTAAATGGAATGCAGGACATGCCTCCAATACCATTAAATATTATATAAAGTCATTTTTGGTCAGGGGGCACTGCCCCCTTAACCCCCATCCCCACCACCTTGACCCCTGGCCTATTTTCCGTCTTTTCCATCTTGGACCATTCTCATCCCTGCGTATAGACAATACAGACAGCATTCATGGGAAGAGCATCTTCCAGATGCTATTATAATTACCTCTCCTTGCCACCACTTGATGGCCATCAGTATAACAGATGGTATTAAGTTCAAACTTTCGCTGTCATCAACATTGCATCACATGACTTTGCGACATCATCAGAATTCATCATAAATTCTACCTATCTGACCCCCCTTTAAGCTCAGGGATGTAGAATAGGGTCAGTGCACTCTCCTGCATGTTATAAAAGGTGACTAATGGAGGCAGGAGCCATGCTGGCCCAGTGGTCAACATGGCAGACTTGCGACCTGGGTTTACTACCTTGAGCAAGGCACATTACTCTAAATGTCTCGGCACTAAATAACCTACTTGTATTGCTGTAACATAATACACCAAACCAAATATACCCATCTGAATGTAAAGTCAGTATAGTATTGATAATTAAGGTTGCTTCACTGCATTTGTAACTTTATCTTTTATTTTTCATTGATATTTGTGCATATTTTTGAATGTTTGTGGACTTTGACTAGTAGTTGCCTGCGGTATTGTTGATACTCACTGTTTTGTATGTTTTACTTGCATTTACTGCTTTGAATTACATTTTTAGTTTAATAATGTGTGGTTATTGATGAAGTTTGCACCTTTGGGTTATTTCCTGTTATTTTGTCATTTCATTGTCACTTCAGATGCTTAAGTGTCGATTGTTCGAAATGCAAAATATTTAAGGTCTCCAAGGACACTCAGTAGATGTGATTTGATTGCACCAAGTGCTCAGCTTGTTCTTCTTGTAGTGCTGGTCAGAAGGGGTGATGTCCACTGTTTCGTGAAAATCTATGAACAGTGATATTTTGAGCCTTTATCCTAAGACTGCATCTATAGCCAGCTTAGTGGGTGATATCACAATGCCACCTCCCCTTTTAAGATTCCTAGAACCCTACCTTCAGCGACTATCACGTCTGTCCAGCTGGAAGTGGATGCATGGTTTGAAGTGGATGCGTCCATGCTACACCCACCCCAGTTGCTACCAGAGTCTCAGTTGAGGTGACTTTTATAGGAGAGGACACACTTGTAAGATTCAGAGGAGTTTATATCCCTCCTTTCATCGGGATACAAGTCCCCCACATGCTTGAATATGGCCAGAGTGCCTGTAAGTCCAGGCATATGGGCCTTGATGCTGACCTCACAGGTTTGTATTATCAGCTATCTTTGCTATCCACCACCATCCCAGTTGCCAACCAGACAATTCAGCCATCTGTCTGCTGTTCACAAGTGCTAGCAACCATGGGTCAGTCATATTGAAGAGTTGTGCTGAAAACTGTCCAAGTAACCCATTGTATATGGTATGTTATGGTGACCTTTACAACTGGTCCATCTGCATTGCTGCCCAGTCATTCATCCAGCTGTCTGTCCAGCCACTCATCCAGCTGTCTGTCCCGGCAACACAAGACATGTTGGTTGCCCGGTCCAGTCAGCAGATCTGATGTTAATGGCATATCACGTGGACAGGTACTGCAATATGCCCAGGGATGATAGCACATCTTCTTACATGCAGCTGGGTATGATATACACAGACTTGGAAGCCATGCCAGAGCAGGGTCAATCCCTGAGTAGTGTGCGGGGAAAACCTCGATCAGCTGGCTCACTGCAGTCCACACTGAGGAGACTTCTTGTATATTTTGTCACTGTCTGAGTAACCACCACTGCTGTGTACGAGCGGGGCCTACGAGTTCCAGGCATCAGTATATGCTGATGATGGGGACAAACATCTTGTCAAAGATTAAGGAGATCTCCAACCACTTGTCGGACAAAATCTGAGACCAGGGGAATTCCGTGGCCTTCTTTTTGGAGAACCAGTTGCCAGTGTCCTTCTCCTGCTGATACTTCACCTACTCAGACACATACCATGCAGACATTCTGAGCTTAGATAAAGACATTGTGGCAAACAATGAAGATGTCCACTCTACAGTTGTACAAGGTTAATCAATGTGTCTTTCATGTGACATCCAAACTTGTGCAGATTATGGTGACCACTTTGTGAAAGCTGGAATTGACATCCATGGTGATTTTTCATCAGGCTGAAATAATGGGTAATAAGCACTTGGCATCCTTGGTGATTTTTCATCAGGCTGAAAAATCAGTTAATACACATGCTTGGGAGTCAACTTATTACATCGCCAAGGTGATTAATAAGACTGCACATCAAATAGCCAGCATCCTGATAGCTTCATGTGACCTGAGACGAGACACTGTTGCTCGATCTCACTTAAGCCACATCACTCATTGGCCCTGTGTTCATTACTATTTGGTTCTCCACTGCTGTTTTGTGGTCATATTGAGGATGTGCAGGAGCAGGTGGCACAAGAGCTGCCTCTCCAGCTCTTCATACCCTTTCCTCTGTTTTTTTGTCTACATCAGTTTCAACCGAAATGGATAGATGATCATAGGCAGAAGGAGAGAAGACTGAATTTTGCTCAACAACTGCAGTTTCGCACACAGTCAAACTTCAGGTGGCAACAGACCCCTCAGTTTCGAAAGCAAACTGTTAAAAGGGACAGGAAGCCAAGTTTCTAATTTCCCAAGCCTCCCAACAACCACTAGGTACACCAGATTTAATTTTCATCAAGCTTGGACCAATGCTATTCTTCAAAATAAATATGTGAAACAAGTTGTTTCAGAGGGGCTTCAAATTTCATTCATCCAGACCCCTCCCCTTTCATTCTCCCCTTCCATGACCAAAGTTCTGACCAATCCCAAGAAGGTGAAAATTCTGCAGAAGAAGATCTGCTCTTTTCTCTCCAAGTGGGCATGGAGAGAGTTAGCAGACCAGACTCTCCATGGTTTTACTCCAGGTTTAGTCTGGTACCGAATCTCTACAGAAACTGGTTCTAGATCTGATCCAGTTCAACAAACACATAGCTGCACTGAAGTTCTATGCACTCCCATTTAGTCTCAACCTCCCTCAGCCCATGGGTGTTTATGAGGACCATCAACTGTGTCATCACCCTTTTCGGGTTCACATTTTCAAAGCAACAACAGTGTATCTGGACAACATCCTTCAGAAACATATGGTAAGTTCAATTCTATTGTGTGACATAAACAGTCTCCTATCCATTTTCTCCCAGCTAGGATTTCTTGTGAACTGGGAGAAGTCAGATCTCACTCCATCCCAGCACTTCATCCATAATTGGTATGGAATTATTTACTCACCTCAACCTCATTCACCTCTCTCCCATGTGCAGGGAGTATATTTCTACAAAGGAGTTTTGCAACTCTTTGGTTTACTCAGTGCAATGGCAGACCTGCCCTAATTCCAATTTGATGGTTTTTTGATTGTCCTAAAGATGCTACAAGGCTACATAGCCAAATACAGGTTACCATCTGCAGGCAATCAGAAGATGGTCATTCGCTGGCTATCCTCAATCAGCATGCAGCAAGACCTTGTCCATACTCTAAGGCACTACTCATTCATGGAAAATAGTCATGGGGCCCAATGTCTTTTGCTTCCAGTAAAGGCTGGGAAACATAACCACTCAAGTCTTGGTGTCATGGCTTAAGTGGGTGATACACTCAATGTACTCGGACATTTCACAAGACTGGATATGCCTCATAACAATTCAACACATGAGATTTTTTGCAATCTGTATAAGCCTTATGTTGAATGCAGCATTTCAGTCTGAAACATCATTGAAGCCGTTAGTTGGCATGCACAGTCAACCTTCTCAATCTTCTGTCGTCGAGATCTAATGTCACAGAGAATCTGGTGGCTCCAGTGGCTGCGTCCCAGACAACTTCCAGACCCCATTAATGACAGCACATCCTTCCCACAGGCATGTGTTCATAACTCTCACTGGATTCAACCGGAATTTTCTTGGCAAGAAAATACCATTCATTTCTCACAACCTGTGTGTAGATGTCATATCACGTGACCTTCGGTTGTGCTGAAGTTAATGTAGAGGGGTGATTTTTTTCCTTCATTCAGGGACTCCAGCCACATTTCTCTGAAAAGGTATCTGTGGTAGAGGTTGGACGCTCATGCATTTCCTCCTCCTATTACATATTCTTCTAATGTTTATGTGACCAGGTAATGAATTCAACAGAGAAAATAAATTTTTATAGCCAATTATGTTTCTCCGAGAATGCTTACTCTATAACATTACTATGAAGCCCTCCTACACAACCCACAAATGTGAGCATCCTCACTGATGTTTTGCTCAAGCTTGAACTGAATAAATATCCATTATACTGGTGGCCACCTAGTGGTGGCAAGGAGAGGTAATGATAGATGGAAGAGTTTCTTCCCATAGATGCTATTTGCATTGTCTGTATGATATATAGACTGGAAAGGCAAAATTTTGTTGTCTTTCTGGGAGGGCTGGATTTGAGAGGTTGTGCAGTTGAGTTCCTAACATAGTGTGATTGGGTAAGTACTCTGTTACGACTCTAGGGGTAATGTAACAGAATAAAAGACACAAACAAGCTTTCAAGATTAAAATGCAAATCTTTAATTTCCTAAAATATTAAAAGAATTAAAATAGTTCAACAAACAATCAAAGTGAAAGAATTAAAATAACTTACAGTATAGAATATCCTAAAAAGTCCTAAATTGTTTTAAAGTTCACTTCCTGATGTTAATCCGAGTAATCCGGATGAAGTATTCCGAATGAAAATAACCTGTACTGTGTTGACGTTGACAAGTTCTGATTAAATCCAAAATAATCCTTGCAAGTCTGGAATCTCACAAGTTTTAGAATAATGTCCGATAATTCCACGGAGCTGTATAGTAATTCAGATGAATTACTAATTAAATAAATTCCACACTGAACTGAATAATTTCAATAACCTCTCTTCATTCAAGCAATTGTAAAGAATGACTTATCACTGGACTATCTGCTATTTATACACCACTAGTGCGCAGAATCAAATAAATCCACAACGCAGTTCCTGTCAGCATTAGAAACCTTTAGAATGTATTTACTTCAAGTAAACACAATTTAATTCTCAAGAATGCTATTTTATACTGGAATTAACAGTCAACAAGTTGTTATTTATAATGAAACAAAAGTACACTGAATCTAGGTTATCTGCGCGAGACAAAATCACGTGATATTTCCAGTGTGTGACCCTACAATGTTACTTTCCAAAGTACACAGCTAAAAGCTCCTTTCGTGCGCAATTGATCATGTGACCAGTTATTGATCGAGCAGTAGTCATATGTATACTGATATGCTAACCTCTATTCAGACTAAAAACAGAGATCATTAATTAGTAAATTAAATCATTATAAAAAAGGTAAAGGAGGCATGATTCCGTAACAACTCTCATAGAAATGTAATTTACTGTAATATTTCCTTTTTCTATTTAATGGCATCTCATAAATCACAGTCAAGGTTTTATCTTTAAAATCAAGGTCACTGATCAATTTCTTCCCCATTTCTGCACTTTTATTGGAATGCCCTTTGAGATACAGACATGAAACTTGGTTGAATTCCATGTTGCCTAATTTGTACTTTATGGTAGGCTCACCACAGTAGGCAGGGGACAAAAATTCCATGAATTTGCTTGTTATTAGTGGTTTTCTTAAGGCATTCAAATTTCATTTAGCCTTTTTAAAATTATTGCCTGTAAGAGGGCTGGATTTTATCTTTTTAACCCCACACTTTTGGGATATTACCCTTTTTGTGTGTGTGTGTGTGCAACTGTGCATTAATGTAGTGTTACTTTGTGCAGCTCTTAGTCAGCATCTAAGATGGACATTGAAACTTTGTATTATGATTTGGGGATGGGGATGTTTGCACAGTGATCTTAGAATTTGTATCCAAGTGTCTTGGGGAGGAGGTATTAATGCTTTCCTTAACAGTACCATATATAAGCATGTAGTAGTTCAATCCAACTGCAAAGTTCTATATCTGCTATTGCATAATGTGACAACAGATCTGGGTGTATTCAGTGTGTCAGGAATAATAAGCAGAACAAGCAACAAAGACCCTGATCAGCTGGTGCATTATGCAGGTTCTATGTTTGCAGTTGGACCTGACGTTTAGGCAAGTATATACAGTTCTTGTTGTCATATAGTCAAATCATAAACCCTAGACTGGTGGAATTTTTAAAAAGTCCTTTCTTTATCCTTTCAGTGATGTATACCGAAGCAACAACCTGGTGAAGAATTTTCAAGATATTTTGGAGAATATTTTATTGCCACTGTTTGAGGTCACCAGTGACCCTAAATCTCACCCAGAACTTCACAACTTCCTCCACTATGTAAGTAACTGCCATCTTTAATCTCAGTATTTACAGTTGGACCTTATTAATTCAGATCTTGTACATGCGTATCTAAATAATTTGTTTATCCAAACCACTTGTATGTTGTCTTCATTGTTATTAGTTTAATTTAGTGTCACGTTCTAACGTGGACAGAATTTGGGTTCTTACCAAGAAATTGTTAGCTGTATTAAAAAAAAGAAAAATTTCACTTTTCCAGTCAAGTTTTGACACAGTCAAACCAATGACCTCTGATCTGATGCATGTACTGTATGTCACATTTGTACAGCCAAATGATTAAATTTATTAATCTTAGTTGGGGGTACATGGACCCTCAAAAAGTCAAATTAAGGGTACATGGATATATTAGGGGGTAGAGTGGTTTTAATGAAAAAAATATGTGGTAAACAGTTGGGTAATAAGTGTCAGCTGTCATGTACACACAGTCTATTAATTAACAGCAACTTAATATCAGATCTGTTTGCTTCATTGTCAAGCCTGCCTTAAGTTGGCAGAAGTTCAACGTAATGGACATCACTTTGGTGTCTATTCATGTGCCTGTAAATCTGATATCTGTCTATGCATCCATCTGTACATCCATCCACACCCTAGATTAACCTCTGCGAGAGAGTGTTTTATGTGGTCAGTTTCTCAAGTGCAGTTGGCCACAGAGTCATGTTACTTTGCATGCTGATACATCTCGATGTGTACAACAATTTACCAAAAGCTCCATGATGGGCTTGACTTGCTGGCCATGGTCAGCTTCTTATTGTTAATTCCTAATCATGACCATGATCTTCATAATACATAAAATTGAACAATTGATCAAATACTTTGAAAAATTCACATTTTATAGTCTGCAAAAAATAACCGTGTCCTTATTATCTTACTTGTTTTGGGCAGTAGTTTCCAAATTTATTACAGTCATGACCTCAACAACAGACTCATTATATTCCTGCTTTTCAGTAGTTGACAATCTTTTTAAATAAATTTCTGTTATGTGCAATCAGGCTACATGAAATAACAAGCCATTTTCAACAACCACTGGGCACAGACAGCAAAGTATTGGTTTACAAGCTGGTTGATAGGTAGTTTGGGGGAGTAGAGGCAGGCAGCTGTTGATCATGATCACAAATTCGTATACATATATGGAGTGAACTTTGTTAGTGTGTATTCAAACATGTCTTTCTTTTATGTTTACGCCAAAAGTGATGCATATAGAGTTTATTTGGTATACAGGTAATTTGATTTCTGCACCACATGCACGTAGTCATATTTAAAAACATATGCACACAGCAGTTTTTGAGCATGAATTACGTCCTGTAGTACATAAATTGGGAATTCTGTTTTTATATAACCACATGGCAGAGAATATTATGTTATGATATCCATCTGTCCATTACCAATTTTGTTTCCTCATGGAAAGTCAGATTGTCCACCATCTGCAGTTACCAAACTTTGTGGATAGCTTGCACTTGGGGTGAGGATGAACCCTGTCGATTTTGTGGTCAAAGGTCAAGGTCAGTGTGACTGAGAGAAGAAAAATGGTATCTGCACAATAACCCAAGTTCTCCACCATCTACAGTACCAAACTTTGTGAATGGCTTGCACTTGAGATAAGGAAGAACCCTATTGATTTGGGAGTCAAAAGTCAGAGTCATTGTGACTAAAAGATGAAAAATGTTTTCTGCACAATAACTCAAGTTCTTCACCACTTGGGGTAAGGAAGAGGCCTATTGATTTTGGGGTGGAAAGGTCAGAGGTCAAGGTCATTGTAACTGAAAGAAGAAAAATGGTTTATACATATTAACATTAGTTCTACATCACATACCTGGACCAGACTTTGTGGATGGCTTGTACTTAGGGTAAGGAAGAAGTATATTGATTTTAGGCTAAAAAGGTCTTATGTCAAGATCATGATGACCGAGAAAAAGAAAACTGGTTTCTGCACAAAAATTTTAGTCATCAACCATGTACTTCTCCAAAGTTTATTGTGACTTACACATTGGATAAGAAAGAAACCTATTGATTTTGTGGTCAAAGGTCAAGGTCACTGTGACTGCAAGAAGAAAAATGCTTTTTGCATAATAACTTTAGTACCAGACCACGTAAAATAACCAAAGTGTGTGGAGGGCTTGCAATTAAGGTATACAATAGGCCAGCTGATTTTGGGGTCCAAGGTCAAGGTCATTGTAGCCTAACAAAAATTGGGGTTTTGCAGAATAATTTTTGTTCTACGGTAAGTACCTTGATCAACTTTGTGGCTGGCTTGCACTCCGGTAATAAAGAACCCATAGATTCTGGGGTTTAAAGGTCAGAAATCATGGTTATGGTTAGTCAAATAAGAAAATAATAGCTTCTGCACATTAAGTTCAAGACTGTATACCTGGACCAAAGGTTGAGGTCATAAGGTCCTTTGGTCAATAATCTCCTAAGTCAACCATACCATACTAGTGCCTGCATTGAAAACTATTAAACACGGGATGGGTATATGCTGTGTCATTCACACTGCTCTTGTTACTTTATTCTATTTCATGTCAGCTGACATGAATCGAAAAACAGCATTCTGTGTTTGTTTCACTTTACTGCAAGGTAATCTTTTTCAGCTTTTCATTGCTATTTATGCTAATCACAATAAAACAAAATCATTAATAGAGTATTTGTGACAATAAAGGAGGTATTTGTTACATATTGTTATATTATTTGATGCACATAACATTATATGTAGGATAATACATTAAATACTCTGTTGTTGAATGATGCCTACACGGTAAATTATATTAGCTAGTACATGATTATTGTATTGTTTTGTGTTGCCTACATGTTTTATGTGGTGTTGCCTACATGTTTTATGTGGTGATTTACACTTCCTTAAGTCTACACAGTCAGTTCTTATAAAATTTGTGTTTACATAATAATTCATCCTTTACCACATATTTTGTATCCCAACAGGTGTCTGGTTTTGACTCTGTAGATGATGAGTCTAAAACTGAACATATCCGCTTTGAGAAGGATTCGCCTCTGCCAGACTTGTGGACAGATGAACAGAACCCTCCATACAGCTACTATCTTTACTACTTGTATGCCAACATGGTGGTGCTGAATCACTTCAGAAGGTAAGTGATTCTTCAGGCCTCACCACAGATATGGAAGGTGCATGTAGTGTTTCCCTTGACCATCTTTCCTTTCATCTATCCATCCTCTCCATCCATCTGTTACATCTTGGTTAGGTTTTGCATTCATATGTGCCAACACAAACTCTTTCATTTTGCTCAATGTATCTCCCTCCAAGCACTCCAATCAATCAATCTGATCTTGACCATCTTATTGAATGGTTATCAACACCTTTTGTTTTTCTTGGTGACTTTAATGGCCACAATGCAATTTGGGGCTGTAAAAGAAGATATAATACTTTGTTTCAAAACACAATCTTTGCCTTTGGCTCTGACTATCAGCAATTCATCTCTTTTACTTGATTTATGTTAAGAAATTGGTGATGAACTATGTGGTAGTTACCACTTTCTAGTGTATTTAAGAAAGTAATATTCCCAAACTTCTAGGGCTCAGAGATGGAAATTGAACAAGGCAGATTGGGAAACGTTTCAATCCTTCTGCAATTCAAATCTGGCAGCTGATCTTCTTGACAACGTAGTGGATCCAATTCTCTTATTTACAAAGATACTCCAGTATATTGCTGGGGATACTGTACTAAAGTGTTCAGTGATATTTATATGTGTCAACAAACCATGGTTTGATGATGCATGCAAAGATGCCATCAGGGAACAGAAAAAGATCCTTCAACATTTCAATCTCAATCCAACAGCTGAAAATCTGAATAAACAATGGACATATCGAGCTAAAAAAACCAAAAACCTTGTCATACCATTAGAGTTTGCAAGAGGAAAACATGGAGATCCTATGTATTTAGGTTGAACTCTTTCTCCTCTGTTAAGTCAGAATGAAATATGGTACAAAAAATCCATTGGCAAAAATATAATCAGCTGTATCAGACATTTAAAGAAATTTGATGAAATGGTCACAACTATACCAGAATTCTCAAATACAATGGCTGAAACATTCTCAAAGAACTCCTAACAAGAGATTTATTCTGAAAACTTTGATGTGTCAAAGACTTGAAAGAAAGGTTCCTCTAAATTTCAAATCTGTTAATGCTGAAGATTACAATAAACCTTTCACTCTCAGAGAGTTACAAGACTCTCTTGATTAAGCCCATGACACTTCACCAGGTCAAGATGATATCCAGTATCAACTTCTGAAACACTTACCTGACACAGCTCTCAATACACTGCTAAACAATTTCAGTAAAATTTGGGAAACTGGCAATTTCCTGCAGTATTGGTGAGAAGCAATGGTGATACCAGTACCCAAACCTGGAAAGGTCCAAACCGACCCTTCCCACTATCATCCCATAGCAATAACAAATTGTACTTGCAAAACTTTGGAACAGATGATAAATGATGGACTATTCTGGTATCTCAAATTCAACAAAACTTCTATCTGAAATCAGTGTGGATTTAGACGCCAGAGAAGCGCAATAGATCATCTTGTCAGACTTGAAACATTTATTAGAAAACTTTCAAAAAGAATAAACATATAGTTGCCATCTCTTTCAACTTGGATAAAGTTTATGACACCACATTGAAGTATGGCATAATGAATGACCTATTCAACCTAGGTCTAAGGGGCTCCCTACCTAACTTTATTTCCAATTTTTTGAAAGATAGAAACTTCCAAGTTAAGGTAGGCAGCACCCTTTCTGAAAGCTATCCTCAGGAGATGGGTCTGCCTCAGGGCAGCATATTATTTTTTACCCTATTCAACAACAAAATTACTAGCATAGGGAAATGTCTTAATCCAGAAACTGACCGTTCATTATATGATGGCTACTTTTTTATTTGATATACACCACTCCCTCGATAACTCGCACCTGGATAACTTGCAACCCTGCTTATAACACAGGGTCAGGCGTGGATGCGTTTTTTTTACTAGAAAATACCCAAAAAATTGAAAGGCATGCAAATCCTACCTGCGCAAGAGCTAGTGGTCTTGGTCATGTGTCAGGGCAACTCATTTCAGTTGATGAATCAAACACTGTTATAAATATTATTATGTAAATAATATAATTAAATTACCTTAAATTAGCCTACTCATTCAAAAATGTGATCAAAGATAGCAAGGCAACCAAGTGAAATGAGTACTTGGTGAATAAAAGGCTTTGTTTCACAGTTATGGTTCATCATGGAAAAACAAATTCCAGAGTTTGTAGTGAACTTAAAATTCCTGAATTGGCACTCAGAGATTTCCTCAAGGATGAGAAGACTATTACTTGCAATGAAATAATGGCATCAATCTTTTACTAACAGAACAGTTTTTAAAAAATTGAGTTTCGACGCTGACAGTTGTTTCACAAAATAAATGTCCCTAGCTTTCGGAAAAAAAAAATCTTGTTTTTGTTGTTAAACAACAACAACAAAAAACAGTGAAATAAAACACAATCAGTTTCTTCGTGTACATGTGATGGTTGTTGGAACCTCTTGGAGTAATGTTGTTAATGATCTTTCAGAGGTTGGGTATCTTGAAAATAAAGGTAATTTATACAAAAAAAGTGAACAACTACATTAGAAAAAGCTCTTTATTGACAGTTATTCCCAGCACGATTTTAAAACAAGTATTCAGCCATTAAACAGCCTTGTTACCCCCCTCCCCTGTTTCCTCGATGTCCAGAGGGGGTGGGATCCCCTTCTTAATATTTTTAGGTCCCTCGGTAACTTGTGCCCTCACTTATAGTGTGGTCTATGTTTTTGGATCCCGTTGTGCTCGAGTTATCGAGGGAGAGGTGTAGATCAAAGCATGTGCATACTATTGGATGTCAACTACAGGTGAGCATAAGCAAAGTTCAGAAATGAGCAGAAGAAAACAATTTCAAAATAAGAAACTAATTGTATGCATTTCTGCCAATTATATATATTCATGATGACCCAAATCTTTATCTTGTTGGTTGTCTTATTCCTACTGTGGTGGAGAGCAAATTTGTAGGGCTTATTTTCAACCGTAAATGAACTTTTCTAGCACATATTAGATACCTCAGAGACAAATGTCAAAAAGTCCTGGATTTAATACAGGTCATGGCAAACACAGATTGGGGTGCAGATTGGAAGGTCTTGCACCAGTTATAGAGGTCATTAGTAAGATCAAAACTTGACTATGGCTTGATTGTGTATGGATCAGCTTGTAAATCTTACCTGCAGATGCTTGATCCGATACACGATCAAGGACTTAGACTCTGTGTGGGTGAATTTAGAACTTACCCTTCAGAAAGCCTCTATGTTGAGGCAAATGAACCATCACTTTATCTCAAACGAAATTTGCTTTTCAGCATGCTACCAAACTGTTTTCTGGTCCATCTAACCCCACATATGATGTAGTGTTTAGGCCCAAATACCAAACCTTGTACATTCAGATGATTATGATTTTTTGGTAATTTTTTTTCCTGTTTTTAACATAATTAAAATTGAATTTACATATTTTGCATAACCCCTAGGGATTTTGTAATTTGTAAATGGTTTCCATTGCAAATGGTTTCCATTGCATTAGAAAGACAGCACTCCCTTGCTGTAGTACCCTTCATTATAATGCTTTTTCTGTTATAAGGCTGGATTCTAATTTATTATTTAATACTATATATATATATACACACACACACACTCACTCACTCACACACACACACACGCACACACACATATACTCTTTGGCTCCCATGGACAGTGTTATATTGAGGGAGTGCTGTACTGCAAGCATTTTCACTTTTATCTGACAGCATAAGTGGAAAAAAGAAGATAATCATGGAATATGAGTAATGTGTTTGTGTTTATTGAACTGGTTCGCTCTGAATCATTATGGGCACTCTTGTGTTTACTTGTGTATTGAGTTACAAGTGTTCATTAATTGAATTCTCTCTAACATTCTTGCATCCTTATCCTGATTTACATCAGAACTTAAAGTCTTGAACAAAATTTGAATGAAATCATAAAATTTTGATAGGAAATCTTTTTGTTTATTTCCAGAGAGCGAGGTTTCCACACGTTCACATTGAGACCACACTGTGGAGAGGCTGGAAATGTGACTCACCTTGTTGCTGGATTCATGTTGGCTGAAAACATCAATCACGGACTTATCCTCAGGAAGGTATATTCTTAATCAGCTGCAAATTAGCTTTGGTTTCTCTCTCATGTTTTCATAACCTTCAATATAAGAGGTGTTGAAGTGATTCCAATTACTGGTTAAAATTTGATCCATGGTCCTAACCATCAAAACTTGTCTAACCACTACTTAAACTGGTTTAACAATAAATTACTCATTGCATTACAACTAGTGTGCAAGACATTTTGCAATTTGAAAATTTTATTGCAATATAAGAAAATTCAGTATTCTACAGAACAAAAGGAAATTCAGAACCAGAGCATAAGCATAGATTTCCTTCCTGTCTCATTCTATGCATATTAGCTCGCAATTATATGCCAGCTTATCTCGTTTGTTTCATGTACATGTATTTTGTTTCTAAACAGGTGACTTCTTTTTGATCTCTGCAACAATTTCTCAGAACAGGTTTCATCTACTATTCTTTGAAGTGATTCTTTTGACCAGATTCCTTACTAATCCATACAAAAGGAATGGGAACAAAGTGTATGTATTTACAGACTTTCACGGTAATCAATACTGAGCCAAAGAAAAATATCCATGAGAGCTGAAACCAGTCTCATAGACATGCAGGGGCTGAAAATTGCTCAATCCCAAGGTCCATGACCCAAAATTTGGACCTTGGGACCCAGCTTTTTTTCCCACTAAAATATATGCCAGACTCTATTTCAGTTACAGTCAAACCTGTCATAACGGTCACCTTTACATAGCACTCACCGGGTCACAATGGCCATTCTAATTTTCCCCTGGAGAATTTTGTATGTTAATGTAATGTGTAACAGTCACCTGCTTTCTGCGGTCGGCGACCAGGTGTTTCCTAACCAATCAGTGGTTTCTCTCTGCCTTAAGCGGTCACTGAATGTATCTACATTGACTGCTCAGTCTATGCTAACTAAACTTTTGCTTCATGAGGAAAGCATTGTTGTTTAGACAAAGGAATATTATGTGAATTGATGTGCAAACATTTCTTATTTTGCTTGTACTCTCCATACTCCAGTCACATTTGTCAATGTAACTCAGAAGTGTCAATATGTCAGATTCAAAAGCGAGACAGTTTTTATTATTAGGATAGAGGGTTGAAACAATTCGTTTGCTGGATGGTGGGAAAAGTAGTTATGTTATCGCAGCAGAAATGGAAGTTGCCTTTTTTGTGCCAGTGTGACAGGTATAGTTCGATATCTTCATCAATTTGCCTGTGAATTAAAGCAATCTCTGGTGAAAAGAGTTCATCTTTGAGAAGAGATACAAATTACATCCCTTTTCATTAGGGTCAGAGGTCATTCAGTATTTAAAACTTGTCTGTAAGGGCAAGTGAAGTTTTGGTTCATGGGTCACAAAGAATAGCCATATACGGCTTCTTTTGATTCCGTATTCATCATAGGCCTTTCACATAAGCCAACTGTTGAGCAACTGGCTAATCCAGATATTGTTTTTGAAGCGTGAACAGCTGTTTCCAAGTCTAATTTATAAAAGTTGGCCAACCAAAGGGTCCTTCCTATGTTTTACAGTCATATAAGTTGTCAATCAGTAGTGAAATTAGTGTTTTGTCATGGTGCACAAAACAAACTAAGATCAGTGATTATTTTAAGTCAGTGATGATTTAATTTATAGGATGGATTAATGTGAGCAGGATACAGTAATCTTGTGTGGAACATAAATTTGGGAGAGAACAACATATATGCATATTTTATGATTTTGTTGAATAGTGCACATAAAACAATCTTGACAATGTAATAAAAATAGTAATAATAATAATAATAATAATAATAATAATAACGATAATGATATTTGGTGCATGGTATTTGTTTACAAACCAGTTTTGAAAGGTGAACCTGTGTACAGAGTTCACCTGTGTACAAAGGCCAGTTTTGCCTTTTTCCCATGGATGGCCACTATTGACAGGTTTGACTGTACATTATAAAAGCTATATTGAATCATATAGATACAGACTTAAACAGAGAAGAGAAAAGAAACTACAGGATCCAAAATGAAAATATATTCTATACATAAACATGTTCAGTAGTACATACTGTATACTGTAGTACATGCTTTGTGTGAAATCAGATAAACAATGGTACCCAGGTGTCTTCGAGTCTGGACCCAGCCTAAATTTTTTTAAACTAGTCCAGGACCCAGGGATCAAGAAAAACAATTGTCACCCCCTGTAGTGTTGAGCAACATAGAACCCAGCAGAGAAATTGCTTTTCAGTCTTGAGCTCAGTATCAGTATGAGAATGATAATTCATTATATTAAAAAAGATAATTGTTTGCTTCCACCAATAGCTTGAAGTATAATTTTTGGAAAGATGTTTTTTTTTAATGGTGAAAATTAGACCCCTGACAACCCCTGAAAAATGTGATCAGTGCCACTCTGGTATAATAAATATATCAAGATAAATGATAACAATCTTTCTGAAAAAATGGTGTGAAATGTCTGTATTTTTTATTAATGACATAATTAAGGAAGATGGCATGTTCCTTGCATACAATGAGTACATACAAAAATATAATATCAATATTACTTTTGTATAATTCTATGGAGTTCTTGACACAATAACAGGAACTTGGAACAACCCAATTAGAAATAAAGTAAAACCTGTCTTGAGTGACCTATACTATGAGCAACCACCTGTCATTTACAACCACAATCATCATGCACTGATCGATTTTATTATATAAATGCACTGTTGTAAGCAACCATCTGCAAAACACGACCAGCAACCATGATTGTTTTGGCAAAATAAGCGATTCGGCACTGCTGTGAACAACCACATCGCACAAACAGAAAAACACTACTGACCTTTATTTACTCTTTTGTAACCATAACCACTTAGAAGGGTCTGCAGGCAAAGTGCAGATTGTTCTCAACAACGCTGCTGTGAATGACCACATTGCAAGAATGGAGATAAACACTCTGACCTTTTTAGTTAATCCTTTGTAACCATGACCACTTAGAAGGTTTGTTCTAAATAAAACTAAAGTTGAGTCTGTCTACAGGTTTTCTAAAACCTACAGGTAGCATCGTATGCTACAGACCGTAAACCAGACTTAAGTACATGTCACTAACCACCATTGTAGTGCTGAGGTCATATAAATCCCCATTACAATTAACCATTCCTTCTTCAAAGTGAGCAGTCAAGGATGTACATAGTCAATTCAGCAGTTCATATTGTTTCTTTATTATGGCAAAAACTACACAACCCCCAATAATGTTATAATTAGAAACCTTCTTAAAGGGCTTCAATGTAGCAGTCAAATATGTTGTTAGTAATTGGAGATGATCCATAATGCCTGGGGTGAATAAGGTTTTTGTTTTTGTCTTTAATAAGTAATTATTGTTTTCCAGATTTGATTGATAATGTAAAAGGTTTGTGTTGTTTATTGCTTTTGTGATGTTACAGTTATTAAAACCCTCACACCAAGCTGTCATCTGTTCACTGTAGTGCAGCCTGTTACACCTTTTGTTTATCGAGTTACTCTCTTTATGTCATCGGTGAATTATGCCTTTGCATTTTGTCTCTCAATAACTTTATTTTGTTTCTGGATTGGTTAATTCTGTTGTTTTATTTCATTCATTAGTACATATATATTCCATATTTATCCAAAGCCTGATCAAAACCACTAATTCATACACAGGATGAGTAAGTGTTATCATAGCTAACTGTGCAATTCTTGTGCTACATTTGAATTAACTCTAAAATGTATGGACATGTAAAGGTAACTTACGGACAGGATAAATAAATATTGACTTAGTTAATTTTGAAGTTCATATGCTAATACATGTACACCTAATCTTCAAATATAAATGTGAATATTTTATGTTACATCTAAATCTCTATTGCTGTAAAATTATTTTTAGATGAAATAAATGCAATATTTTAACAAGAACTGTGAATAAAGTATAATATTCATGTACAGTAATTGTGGGTATTTTTCCTTCTTAAGCCCTGTTGAATTTCAGTCTTGAAAACTGATTATCTTGCACAAACCTGTTATGAGAGACCACCTGTCTTGAGAGCCCACTTTTTTTTGGTAGAATGGGTGGTCTCTCAAGACAGGTTTTACTGTACTAGGAAATTAGAATCTTCATTACATGAAAATAAAATCTCAGGAAGCAGGACAAAATTTCCAAATCATTTTATATGCTATATCTGAGAAAAATAAAAAGACTTCCGGAAAATAAATAGAATTCTGTTTTAAATCAGAATTATTAACATGAAGATTGGGAATCAATATTTTTACTTCCCTTCTCTACTATTGATGATACGGGACTTAAAGATTTTCAATACAAAGTTCTCCACAGAATTCTCAGTACTAATAGTAGATTGTTTAAAATGAAAATCTCTGAAATCATTATTAAGTACTTTTTTGTAATGAAGTCGAAGAGACACTGCCTCGTTTATTTTTTGGATGACATTTTGTCAAAACAGTATTATTAGATTTTATGTCATTTCTTGGAGACAAATGTCATATTGAGTTAGATGTAATACAAGATATTATATTATTTGCAATTAGAAATTCACCACAAATGGAGATCATTAATGCATGTCTGATTTTAAAAAAAGTATGTATGTGTATGTGTGTGTGTGTGTGTGGTATATATATATATATATATATATATATATATATATATACTTGTAGAATTAAAAATTGCATTCCAAGTTTTTGTGGTTTGCATAGAACCAATAAAATTGTATAAACATGTAGAATTATATTCTATACATTTGTACTCCTTGGCAAGGGCGAAAAAAAATGGTACATGAAGATATAAGCAGCACTGAGAGCTATTCATTATCTAGTTATGTTTATACTAAAAAAAACAAATAATATAACTCAGTACCATGCTTGTCGATCCATATATCACTGGATTGGGATATCGATTGCCTTAATATAAGTTATTATATTTAATATTAGTTCTATATAATATATCAGTTTATTCATGTAACAGTTTCCTGTGTTTACTGTCTTATTCTACTAAAAAATCTGATGTGATTATGTATACAATCTTCATTTATATGTGGATTTTTAACACATACAATATATAGTTTACTCAGACATGAAATTTAGGTGGTATTCTAATACATAACAGAAATCTCGTTTTAAATATGAACTATCAGCTACTTATGGATACTGATGTACACGGTGTTGCATCTTGGTTGAGCTGTCATGGGGGCACTCCATGTGCCTCTTTTCCCATATAATGTTCAGGACATGGGAATTTGTTAAATTTGGAGGGACATCAGCAGTTTCAGGTGGGAGGTGTCCCATGGGTTTGCTCAAGGTGCAGCACTGTACATATATATTCAAAAATGAACAAGCATATATATATATATATATATATATATATATATATATTGTACTTTAGCAATATGCTTCGTACATGTATATAGCTTGACAAATAAAAAAAAAGTAAAAAAAGAAAATAATACACAAAATAAATTGTCAGCACCTGTAGTGTTAGGCAACATAGAGCCCAGCAGAGAAATTGCTTTTCAGTCTTTGGCTCAATATGAGAATGATAATTTGTTATGGTCTAAAAGATCAGTGTTTGCTTCCACCAATAGCTTGGAGTACAGTTTAAATAAGAATATGTCATGTTCACTTATTTTTCTCTCCATTTCAGGTGCCAGTGTTGCAATACTTGTATTACTTGTCCCAAATTGGAATTGCAATGTCACCTCTCAGTAACAACAGCTTATTCCTGAGCTACCACAGAAATCCTCTCCCTGAATACTTTGCCCGTGGTCTGAATGTCTCTCTGTCTACCGATGATCCCCTGCAATTCCATTTCACAAAGGTTAGAGGGTTGTGAAATCTGAAGCATGCCAAACTAATAACATGACATCTTACTCTATGGCCAGCTCACCAATACATTTTTTGCCACACTCACATTTTACTGAGAAACAAGGAGTTTGCTGAATTGTCTGATGGTTGAATTGCAGGCTCTTCATTGCAACATTTTGCCAAGTTAGAAATTGTGAGACATTTTCATACAGACTTAATGTGTGTCAGCATGTGGTCTTTGCATGGGCAAATTCTTCAAAAGCATGTTATGTACATGCATATAAAAGGATTTGGCTCCTTTTTGTAAGTTTTCAATGATGGAAAGGGGATTTTCGGTAGACTTTTTTTCAGACAAATCTTTGAAATTTAGAATTTCCCTGTTTAAAGTCAGAGCAGCATGTTCCAGTAAAGAAAAATATGTGTGTGTGTGTGTATATATATATATATATATATATACACACAGAGAGAGAGAGAGAGAGAGATAGATAGATATATATATATATATATATATATATATATATATATATATATATATATATATATATATATATATATATATATATATATAGAGAGAGAGAGAGAGAGAGAGAGAGAGAGAGAGAGAGAGAGAGAGAGAGAGATATATGTGTGTGTGTGTGTGTGTGCTCTTTGGCAAAATTTTGCATCTGTGAGTTGGCATATTTGTTGCTTGACAAAATGTTGCAATGATGAGTTGACAATTCATGGACTTGGTGGATCAACAACTTGACTTTTTATAGAGTTATGCTGACAATAACACATGAAATTGTTAGCTCTACTGGTCAAAGACAAGAAGAGTGTATATAATGATCCTGTAATCTATTGTCTGGTGTCTGTTTGTAGTTGTTTCTTATCATTACTCTTAAAATATTTGGAGGAAATTCATACAACTTGGCACACACTTTTACCCTGTGGTTTAGTTGGTCCTAAGTGAAAATGGTTTCCCTCAGACATCAACTATAGCCATCATGTTGGCCATCTTAAAAATCGTGTATCTACTCTACCTGCACAGATGGTTGTATTGACATGGGCTTTTCACTAAAACTTTTTATGATATGTCAATGGTCCTAAATGAAAATGGGGCCAATCTGAAGCCCAAAGAGAAGCACTAATATATGGTTTCTATGTATGTACATAACATGCTTTTTTAAGAATTTGCCCATGCAAGACCACATTCAGAAGCACTGATCATGGCAGCCATTTGTGAGGTCAGATCAGTACAATTTTCATTATGGACAAAGTAAACAAGAAATGCTTAAGTGGAAACCTGATGTTGATGAAACCATACATTCAGTGCATTTCAAGATGGCCTCCATTGTGGCCATTTTTTTGAGGTCATATTGGCACCATTATCCATTATCAAATAACACCAACTGCATACAGTAAACAAAAAAGTGATAGAGAGAGAGGGAGAAATGGGCCATGTTCTGTTCATAGTACTTTATGTTCTGCAAGTTTTATACTCATCACAGTACATATATCAGCACCTTTATTTAACTAATGATTAACCACCAGGAGGATTTTGTTCAAAGTATAATCAATGTACCGAAAATGTAGCACTCACAAGCTGTGTTTATGGTCTCTTGTTTATGTGATAATTACAGGAGACCGATACATAAGTGCTTGGCAAACAATTATATGGATAAAATTAAGTTTTCTTAATCTTAAAAGTCAGCTTGTCAAATATTTTGATGCATGTTGCCAATTTTCAAGGTGACTAGATGATGACTGTTAAGTAAATGGATCATATAAGTGTTCACAAATCTTTCAGTTGTGAGTATAAATAAATCATTACAGTCTGGCTTTCATTATTTTTGATGTAGTTGATGAGATAAGTCTGCTATCTTATCTAGGGAAAAAAAGGAATTTCCTTAAAATATCACATATTTTATTTTATCTTGTTTTTTTACTCGTGTTGGGATATTAAGTTTGGGGCAAGCTAAAATTCCCAAGGGCAAGTTCAATTTTCCAGTCAACTTGCCCTGGGAAAGCTGACTTTTATAAAAATTTGTAAATCCCTGCTGTCTGTCTGTCTGTCTGTTGTCAATTTGTAAATGGCTTGCACATGGGGTAAGGAAGAACCCTATTGATTTTGGGATCGAAAGTTCAAAGGTCATGGTTACTATGACTGAAATGTAAGGAACAACCCATCAGTTTTGGGATCAAAGGTCCAGGTCACTGACTAAAGGAAGAAAAATAATTTCCACACAATAACTCGAGTAGTCCACCATCCAGTTGCTGAACTGCGTATGGCTTGCACTTGCAGTAAGGAAGTAATCAATCAATTTTGGGGTCAAAAGGTCAAAGGTGAAAGTCACTGAACAAAGAAAAATGGTTTCTACACAATCACATTTCTTCTATCACAGGCCTGGACCAAACTTTGTGAATGACTGACACTTGGGTTAAGGAAGAAGCCTATTGATTTGGGGGCCAAAAGTCCAATGGTCAAAGTCACTGTGACTGAAAGAGGAAAAATGTTTTTTTCATACAATTTCAGTTACCTACATTCAGGACTGTTAAAAAGTGGGCAGGTGTATAATGTGCTGTTTACGGTACTCTTGTTTTAAAAAGTAATTATGGATTTTACAAAACTTGGCATGTGGTTATATCCTGACAGAATCTGAGATGAGCTCAGCAATCTTCTCTCTACGATATCAGATTCAAGGTCAGAGGTCATGACAGATTTTTTTTACTGCACTTAACTTGTGAACATCTTAACTCCAAGATATAAGAAAGTATTTTTACTACCAAGTTTGGTATGTTTGAGTTTCTCAAGAATAAAGTGGTTTCAACACTCAACATTTAAAATGAAAAAGAGGGAAGAGATGGCCAGTAGAGCATAAGTTCATAAAGGACTGTTGTTAAATTTCATCACAGAGGAATGGGTGATAAAATTCATATTACTTGAAAATAAGATAGAATTATAGTTGTGATATAAATGTAAAAACTACTTCACAGTTGTGCCTCTTACTATGAGGTAGACATGGGTATACTATTTCAAGGTAGTGTAAGTGTGTGAATATAAATAAGTACTAACAAGTGGCATTATAACAAAAGATGGACATTTTGTAAAAGTTTATATAACTCCTGTTCATGATCCCACCTTATTCTTTGGAGGGGACATAACAGTGTTTCTAATATCTGTCCATCTGTTGCCTCCTGTCCCCTCATCAAAAAATAATTTCTCTCAGTAACTTCTAAAATATCTCGTGGATTGAAATCAAATTTGGCATAAGGCTGTATATTGAAAAAGACCTAGATAAAGTTGAGGTTCAGTATTTCTGACAAAATTTGACAGAGTTATGGCCCCTGTTTAGCTGAGACATGTGCCTTCACATGATGAAAAAAGTTTTATTCCATTGCACCATATTAGTGTGGCCATCCATGCTTAATGAACAGATTTAAAATCTTCTCAAACCATAGTCATACAGCTTAAGTAGGGGATGCATCTCAAGGAGCACACATGTTCTCCCATAAACTGGGTCACTGTGACCTACATTTAATGCTTGAGTGGCTCTGGTTAGACTGTTTCTTTGACGTTTGCATCTTCATTACTATTCTTATCATAGTCAAAAAGCTTGTTGAGGGGATGCATATTTAATAAGAAGTTTTGTGTTACTTCCCAAGGAGGTCACTACAACTTATATTTCATGTTTGCATTGCTTTGGTTATATTTAAAAGATTGGTGAGTGGATACATCTAATGAGACCACTGTGATCCATATTTCACATGTCATGAACTTGTATTTGTTTTGAACTAGCATTGTCACAGATAAATGATTACTGTCCAGAGGACACATTCAGAGTGTTGAATAAAGTTGGTAAAGAGTTTTTAATGTATCATGGATCATAAATAGTCATAAATGATAAGTGTATTGTGTCTTAAGGGCTCATACAAAAAGACGAATTTGTAAATAAGGACTTCATAAATAAATACTTAATGATCTTATGCTGCACTACCCGCTAAAGTTGTAATCAGGTTGAAAATCAGAAGCTTCTTCCAGTTGGTTAAAACTGTAATTCCTATGCAATCAGTGGCAGAGAAATTGTTCATGATGACTTTTGTAGAAATTGTATGCATTATATTTTTTTAAATAAACGTTATTAACATTAACTAGCTGAATATATGGAACAAATGTCATGATAAACACAGTTTAAAGGATAGATGGGAACAATAGATGTACAAATGTTGTGTTGGGGATGTGAATCACTTTCTGTATACAGTTTAGTACACCACTCCCTCGATAACTTGCACCCAGATAACTCACGAACCCACTTATAATACGGGATCAGGTGTGGATCCCATTTTTTTTACTTGAAAATACAAAAATAATTTGTCCCTAGTTGTTGAACTTAAAAAAAATCGTGATAAAAATTGATAAATGAAACCTTGATGTATTGCTCATTTTATCATCAGAAATAGTGGTTAGTACCCGGAAATTTGAATCAACATCATGAAATTCTCAACTTTTTAATAAGAAATCATATATTTTGTTCAATTTTCTTTCCAAACAACATTCTCACTACACTATAAATAACAATATTTTACGAAATTTTGATCAATGAAAATGTCACTAATGCCTACTGGTGGTTATACTTTAATAAATAAATACCAGTTGTTGTGAGGTAAAATATGTGTTTTAGTTCTATCATTTATTCAAACATGAAAAATGTCATTCATCCGTCACAGCTATATCCGCGAGCATTTCAGTGAGAACCTAATTAAGTCCCAACTGTGTTTTTATCTCCGACTTGTGGAGGTATTTGTTGTGTTATTACGCTCAATTAAAAGCAGACCTGCTTTGTATTATCATGTTAATTACATCTTTTGTATCAAATCAAATAAACAGGGTGGAATAAAACAAAAGTTAAAAGGCATGCAAATCCTACTTGCGTAAGAGCATACGGACACGGCTGTGTGTCAGGTCAACTCATTTCAATTGATCAATCAAAGACTTATAAATATTATTTTGTAAGTAATATAATTAAACTAACTTAAATTAGCCTACTAATTCACAGATGTGATCAAGATAGCAAGGCAACCAAGTGAAATGAGTACTTGGTGCATAAAAAGCTTTGTTTCACAGATACGGTTCATTACGGAGAAGCGAGTTCCAGAGTTTGTGATGAACTTAAAATTTTTAAATTGGCACTCAGAGATTTCCTTAAGGATGAGAATAAGTTTCTATATTACTTGCAGTGAAATCATGGCATCCATATTTTACTAATAGAACAATAAATAAATCGAATTTTGATGTTGACGGTTGTTTTATGAAATAAATGTCCCTAGTTTTTTAAAAAAAAGGAATCTTGGTTTGTAGTGAATCAGTAACAACAAAAAACAATGACATAATACACAATGTTTTCGCATACACATGTTGAAACTTCTTGGACTAATGTTGTTAACGATCTTTCAGAGGTTGTGTATCTTGAAAATAAAGGTAATTTATAAAAAAAAGTGAACAACTACATTAGAAAAAAGCTCTTTATTGACAATTATTCCCAGTGCAATTATAAAATGAGTATTCAGCTGTTAAACAACCCTATTACCCACACACACACACACGGTTTTCTCAATGTCCAGCAGTGATGTTATCCCCTTCATTTTTTTTAGGTCCCTGGGTAACTTGTGCCCTTGCTTATAGTGCGGTCTATGTTTTTAGACCCTGTTGTTTGTGAGTTATTGAGGGAGAGGTGTAAAAGGTAAATATGAAAAACAGCTGACCATACAGTTAAATCTGAATACAGATTAGAAATTTCATGATGTAAGATTTTTTCCCCACAGGAACCTCTAATTGAGGAATACAGCATTGCGGCTCAGGTGTGGAAACTGAACTCGTGTGACATGTGTGAGATTGCCAGAAACAGTGTGATCATGAGTGGATTTCCTCATTCAGTAAGTACGATAGAAGGTGTGGCTGTAGGGAGTTGCGACAGGGATGAGGTCAGTAAGGAACCAATTTGATGGTCAATAAGATTAAGTAGTTGGACACATGACACTGCAGTTGAAGGTAAATCATTGATGCATGCTTACCGGCATATCAGGACTGTTCCAGTAAAACATACTTGGAATCCAGAGGAGGCACTTTCAGTGTGTAGTAGTCACCCATTGATACAATTTAGAACTTTTTTTCATTTTCATATGAACTCTTTGAGTAATTAGAGTAACCTGGCATATATGTTTAAAAAATTGCCTTCCCTGGGTACCATGTATGCTTAAAAGGAACAGCCCTCAGCTATTCTACTGATCTGTTTTTGGCACCATATGTACTCGTATACAAGTCTAGTCCAACTGCAAACAACATAGACCCTTATCTGCCAACACATAATGTGCCAGCAGATCAGGATATATGTTTGTTCTACTGACAGGGTTCGTACAAAGTCTGGAAAGTCTGGAAAAAGTATGGGAAAAAAAGAGTGCTTTTTCCAGACCTGGAAAAAGTATGGAGAATAAAGATTTTGCCCTAAAGGTCTGGAAAAAGTATGCAATTTTGGGTTGCTGTGTTTTATTTTGCTAAAGACACTTGTCGCATGGGGCGCCGTTTGGTCTAGTGATGGCCCTGCTGGTTCATTGTAGTTGGCGAGACATGTGATCTATCACCCACTTGTGATTGGTGGATACTGTTTTATATTATGCGAATACCACATGCTCATTTATAGTGATACAGACTTCGAATACATGTGCCAGAGGGGTCTCGAAAATATTGCAATTCAGTCTGGAAAAGGTCTGGAATTTGTTTTACCAACAGCTGTATGAACCCTGTACTGATTACTCCTAACAAGCTGCATAGACCCAGATCTGCTGGCACATAATGCGATGGCAGATCTGGGTCTATGCAGTTTATAGTTGGATCCAACTTGTATGTGAGTATATATGGTAGATAAATATGGCTGTACCAACGACTTGCTAAAATATGGACAGCAGGGTATAAAAAAAAATGTTCGCCAATTTTGTCCACAACTTTCAGTCCTTGTCCATGTTTTAGCATGGGACAGAGCAATATTTGCTGGCAAGAAAAAGGCTGGTTACCAGCCTTTATTGACGCCTTTTCTGCACAGACATGAAAAGTTTGCAGTGGCAAATTGGCCTTGTCAAAAAGATACAAAGAAGCTTGGGGAAAAAATAGTTTGGAGTGGCAAGGGCTTTAAAGGTTTATTCTGGTTCAAAAGATTGGTAATATGATGGATAGTGCTGTATTAATGTGCTTGCTTTCCACAGTTGTGGTCCTGGGTTTGATTCTGGTGGTTCTGATACATGCAAGTGTTAGTGGTGTCCATACATTTGATAGTTTCTGATTTCCTGGGAAACTCCCAAGTTTCAATCACAATTCCTGACTTGACACTTTATAACTCACCTGGCCATAAATCCAAGTGAGCTATTTTAAACTTCTCAAAAAGCACTGGACCTGTTTTGACCAATTCATCATAGAACATCATGGCATGAAGGCCTTTCATATTTATACAAACGATGCTGATCCACCATTATTTACAATAGGAATAACTTTGAATATCTATTTCTCAAAAAATGCTGGAGAGATTTTGATCAAATTTGTCAGAAAGCATCCTGGCATAAAGACTATCACATATTTACAAATAATGCTAGTCTGTCTTCAAGTATAGCCACTGTTACTAAAAATTGAAAAACACATCTATTGTCTATCAACAAATGCTATATTAAACTTCTCAAAACGCACCAGATCAATTTCAACCAAGATTTACACAGCATCCTGGCATAAAGGCCTTTCAGATGTTGTACAAATGATGCCGATCAACCATCAAATATAGCCACTGTTACTAAATATCTAAAAGCCTTTAAACGACTTCTTTAAAAAAAAAATGAACAGAATTGTTTCATATTTGGAAGAAAACCTGAAGACCTTTCTAAAAATGTACAATTGATGCTGATCCACAATCAAAATAAGGTCACTGTTACTAAAAAATAAAAAAGGCCTTAAATGACTTTTCATTAAACTACTGAATAGAATTTGGTGAATTTTAACAGAAAGCATCCTGGCATGAAGATCATTTCAAATTTTGTACAGATGCTGCCAATCTGCCATCAGATATGGCCACCATTACTAAAAATGGAGAAACCTTAATATGACTTCTTCAAAACTACTGAAGAAATATGAAACTTGGTGATGGGATGCATCTTGACAAATACTACACCCTTTTGCAAAAAGAGCTATCTGACCTATACTTCAGGCTTCACTGACTTGACTTGTAGCTTGGGGATTTAGAATAGGCCTAATGCACTTGCCATCATGTCATAAGAGGTGACTACTGTCTATACTCGCATATAATCCGGGTCCAAATGCAAACAACATAGACCCTGATCTGTCGTCGCATAATGCACCGGCAGATCAGGGTAAGTGTTGTTTGTTCTACTGAGTAGTCCTTACAAACTGCATAGACCCAGATCTGCTGGCGCATTATGCGACGACAGACCTGGGTCTATGCAGTTTGCAGTTGGTATGAGATTATATGTGAGTATATATGGTAATAGAGGCAGGAGCCATGGTGGCTCAGTGGTTGACATGTCAGACTTGGGACTAAAGGGCCATGGTGGCTCAGTGGTTGGCATGTCAGACTTGGGACTAAAGGGTCATGGTGACTCAGTGGTTGGCATGTCAGACTTGGGACTAAAGGGCCATGGTGGCTCAGTGGTTGGCATGTCGGACTTGGGACTAAAGGGCCATGGTGGCTCAGTGGTTGGCATGTTGGACTTGGGACTAAAGGGCCATGGTGGCTCAGTGGTTGGCATGTCAGACTTGGGACTAAAGGGCTCATGTTAAGATCTTTCCATCCAATCACCCTGACCAAATTTTTCAGAAAGTTTCATGGCATGAAGAGATTTCAAGATTAATTATACAGCTGTTGCTGATCTGCCATCTGGCCACCATTACTAAAATAGAAAACATTTAAATAACTTCTTCAAAAAAACCTGAAAAGATTTTAAGGCCATCACAGCAATTGTTCAGTTTTGCGTACACATTTTTGAACATATTTTATCTTGGACTTGTTAGCACAATGAAGCCAAACCACTTCATGTAGATAAATAAAATTTGGTAATTATATTTGTATACATGAGTAGATGATGTGATTAGATTTCAAGCCATTGCAGGAATTTTTTCATTTTTTTAATAAATTTTTTAACTTTTGGGACTTGGATTATTTAACTCTGCCAGTCATAGACCAAAAAAGCTTATAAAATAGCCCATTGTCCATTGCCTGTCGTCCATCTGTTAGCATATTTGTTATTGCTACTCCTCCTAAACTACTTGGAGGATTGGTATGAAATGTTACATTCACATTCATCCCAATGGCCACTATGGCTGAGCTATCTTGAAAATCTTATTGCTGTTCCTGAACGGATGGTCATATCAACATTGAGTTGTCACTGAAAGACTTCTTATGATGTCTAGTTGATATTGACAGAAAGAAGTTCCCCTTGAACATCCAATGGGATCACCACAAATCTTGTTATCGTTACGTCTGAGTGGACGGTCATAGTTACATGGGGTTTTCACTAAATATTTCTGATGACGTCTAGTTGGTGCTAAATGAAAATGGTACCTACCAATCTGACTCCCAAAATGGCAATTATCATGGCCATCTTGAAAATCATGTTATCACTACCCTTCCTGAATGGATGGTCATATCAGTATAGGTTTTTCACTTAAAGATTTATTATGCTGTCTAGTTGGTCATAGATGAACATGGTTCCAATCTGACAACCAATATTGCTATGGTAGCCATCTTGTTATTGCTAATCATCCTCAATGGATGGTCATATTAACATGGGTTTTTCACTAAAAGAATTCTTATAATGTCTAGTTGGTCATAAATGAAAATGGTGCTATCTAACAACCAACATGGCAACCATGGTGGCAATCTGAAAAATCTTGTTATAGCTTTTTCCTCTGAATGGATGGTCATATCAACATGTTGTTCTCACTACAACACTTCTTATGACGTATAGTTGCTTTTAAATCGAAATGGTGCTGATCCAATATGGCCCCCATGGTAGCCATCTTGAAAATCTTGATATAGCTAAATCTCCTGAACATATGGTCATATAGACATGGAGTTTTCACTTGTGATATTTTGTTGGTTCTAAATACAATTGATGCTAACCATTTGCAGCTGTCTTGAAATCTTGTTATCACTAATCCTCTTAAATGGATGGATTTTCACTAGAACACTTCTCAGTAGATGTAGTTGGTCCTAAATGAAAGTGCTGCAAATAACAGCTAAGTCTTCTAAACAGATGGCCATATCAATTAGTTAAAAAAATCAAGATATATCTGCTTCTATCTTGCAATGCATAGTTGTTCCTATATTAAAATGATGCTGATCTAACCTCTAAAATGACTACCTTGATGGCCATCTTCAAAATTTTTATAATGGCTACTTCTGAAGGGATAGTTCTATAGACATGGGGTTTAACTAAAACACTATAGCAACATGTAGCTGGTTATGAATGGAAATGTTACTCATCTGCCCTCCAGCATTGCACCATAGTGGCCATCAAAAAAAATTTGTTATCACTACTACTCTTGCACAGATGGTGGCATTGCAATATTTAATTGGCTTGAACGAAATTTTGCACATCAGACTACCAACATATTTGCACTTTTGTGAGGGAGTGTTGAAAATCAGACCCCTAATTGATGGTGGAGTCAAATCAAAGGTCATTGCTTATATATTTTTATTTCTTTGAGCTTATGAACACAGTGACATGTACATAGACAAGTGTATTTCGAGAGACTTTGTGTTTAGTTGTATTCCAATAACAAGTTGATAGCAACTCTGACAATGATTTCAGAGTCAAAGGTCTTGACTTGAGGTTTTTTTTGTTTTTTTTTACTGTACAGGCTTGTATCATAACAAACAAGAATGAATGGATTTTTTATCAAATCCAGTTTGTGGATATGTTAGAAGAATATCTTGAATGATTCCACTTAAATAACCTTGGTTTTTCCTCCATTCTCTCCCCCTACCAAGTATTAATCATAGATTTTACAAAACCTAGCTTGTAGGTATATCTTTACATTGTCTGAGACAAGTTAGTGATTTTCTATCCATAATATCAGACGTAAGGTCAAATGCCATGGCAAAGAATTTTAACTGCACTTACAGGTATCTTGTGAACATGTTAACTTTTCAAAGGAATATCAGAGATGGTTTCAGTACTTGGCTGGTAAAAAGAATAAAAGAACAGAAGAAAAAGATTTATCTTGGATTCCTGGAAATTCTTTTCGGCCAGAATACAGAAACCTTGTTATTGTTATATAGATTGAAGTAGACAGTTGAAATTTGGCATTAGTAATTCGAGAAATGTCAGAAGTGGGTCCCAAAGGCCCCCACCAAATCAAAAGCTGGGTTATTTAGAAATAAACAAAGGTTGCAGATATTCTTACATGTTTCTTGTTTATTCAAGAAAATCAAAACCAATATCATTATCAGCTTCCCTTGCCATGGGCCTTCCATAGTGGAATTTGAATTTCTGATGCTCGAATCCCATTCTCAAATAAAATTTATTTGGGTCATTTGAGTCTACATTTTTTCCTCCCTTTATGCTGCTCTGGACATAATTGCTGCAGTGTCTTGCTGAAGATTTCATTTGTCATCTTTGAAAATTTTTTTAGATGAACATTAACCACATGCTCTTGATTGGTGCCCAAGCTAATACAAATTAGTAGGACACTTCTGTCAACCTATCAATTTCATCATCTTATCCTTCTTTGGCAATGAGTGCACTCTGTTGAGCAAGCCACCTTGTGTTGCATTAGATTCAGGCTAAAATCAGCTATTATGATCTTTCATCCGTATTTCCTGGGATATTTATTATGTGCCTTTTGGGCATCTTTCTTGAATCCAAGATAAAATGTAAGGATCAGTGGCACAGTGTTGCAACCTGAAATGAACACTGATTTGGTATAAATATTGTATGCATGTGTAGATGACCTGATAGATTTTCATGCCATTATAGCAATTTTAAAATATATTTAAAAATTTTGGACTTGGACTTTTTTATATGTATTGTGGGCATACATGTTTTGCAAACACAATCAAGTTAGTACTTGTGCAGGTAAAATGTTTCCTTTGTAAACAGGAAAGGAACTGTGAATTTTTTTTCTGTATCAGTAACCTCCCTTGTTAAATACTGTGCAATAACTGTGATGCTTTTAATGCACTTTTCATAATAGGGGATGTAATTCTATTTTGAATCAAGTTATTTGACCTTGCATATAGTTCCCTATTATTTGCATGGGTAGACCAGGTTGTTTTTTTTAAAAATATTTTCACAAAAAAAGTTAAATAACTTAATAAAGTGCATTGGTACAGGTACATAGCATGATACTAAAAACTAAAAACCAAACAAAAGACATTCTTATTTAGAATTGAAAGACTTTAACAAAGAAAAAAGTTTAAGAAACAAGGATTGGCAGATGTTATGTATAATAGAGCAACATCATTATTATCATGAATACAATTTTGAAATTGGGAAAAATGTTATGATTGTGTAAAGTTGGCAATTTTTCATGCAGCCTGTTTAGCAGAATTGGTTGCAATTCAGTTTCTTTGTTAAAATTGGCAAAACGTTTATGCTTGTGAAAAGTTTGTTATTTTCACTAATTTCTTGTCTTACAGGTAAAGCAGCATTGGTTGGGTATGAATTACATGAAGGAGGGAGTTGCAGGAAATGATGTTACCCGCTCCAATGTACCAGACTTACGGGTTGCATACAGATATGAGACCCTCGTAGATGAACTTAAAGTTATCTGCCGTGGAGCGCAGTCATACAACAGCACTGTGACAGCCTCAAAGTCAAGTTAAACTAATATCGAAAGCTTGAAGATGTGAGTTTGAATGACGGGGTGGGTTATTTTTAGCTCACCTGGCCATAAGCTTATGGTATGGCCCTGCATCCATTGTATGTCTTCTGTCATCCTTCAACAGTAGATTGTTATCCATGCATATTAATAAGGTGATCTTTCTGATCCATTTTTGATTTAACTTGGAATATGAGTTCAGATCATCAAGATCTTAGATGAGTTCAATAATGAGCCAAATTCATGCATATTAATTAGATGATCCTGCATCTGCTTGGCTGAGCTTGTTACCACTGAGGAAACCATATTTCCGATCTTATGATCAAACTTGGACTATAGGTTTATATTATCAAGATCTTGCATGACTTTGATATTGAGCTGGATTCACAAATATTAATGAGGTGATCTTGCATCTGATTGGTTGAGCTTCTTGCCTCTCTAGAGCTTGTTAACACACTGGAGGGCACATTTCAGGTCCAATTTTGATCAAACCTGGAATATGGGATTATATCAATATCTCAGACAAGTTGGATAATGAACGAGATCCACACATGTTATTGAGGTGATTGTGTCCAATTTGCTGCGCTTGATACCAATCTGGAGGCCATATTTCTGATCCGATTATGATCAGACTTGGAATATAGGCTCATATGATCAAGATCTCACACAAGTTCAGTAGTGAGCAAGATTCACATGTATTAATGAGGTGATCCTGAATCTGATTAGATCTTGTTACCTCTATGGAAGCCTATTTCTAATCTGATCTTGATCAAACTTGAATTATGGGCTTATATCGAGTCCATGGACGAGTTCAGTAATGAGCGAGATTCATGCATACATTAAAACCTGTCTTGAGAGACCGCCCCTTCTGCCAACAAAAAGCGGTCTCTCATGACAGGTGGTCTCTCATAACAGGTTTGTACAAAAAGACCAGTTTCCAAGGTCGATATTCAGCACTGTTTATATTGCACTTGTTGTTAAAATTTTGCATGCATTTATCTGAAAATAAGTTTATGTAGCAATAAAGATATACATCTATCATTAAACATGAATCACATTTATATTTGAAGATCACATATACATGTATTAGCATATGAATTTGTTTCTAAGTGATTCCTTGTCTTTCAAAACACCCTGAATTTGAGTTTTCTCGACGTTTAAACTGGCTGTTGTTTTGTGAGTGGTCTCACCTTTTTCACTTTTTTCTATTACATTCATTCTTTCCTCCAGTGTTAGAATTTGTCTCTTTTTCATTGTAGATTCTGCCATTGCTATTAAGATGCTAGGTGTTAACGTTATCAGTGATCAATTGTAATAACTGGTGTAGTGGTTTTGATCAGGCTTTGAGGAAATAATGAATACATATACAATGTATATGTACCAATGAAGGAAAACAAAAGACATAATTAACTCATCCAGAAACAGAATAAATTTATTTAGAGACAAAAGTCAAAGGCAAAATTCACCAACGACATAAAGGGATTAACTCTATAAACAAAGGGTGTAACTGACTGCACTAAGGTCAACATATGATGGCTTGGTGTGAGGGCAGTAATCACTGTAACATTAAAAAAACAAACAACACAATCCTTTAACAATGATAATCGAATCTGGAAAATGATTCTTCCCTACTGGTATTAAAAACAAAGACAAAGACATCATTAACCCGAAGCATTACGGATTAACTCCAAAGACAAATGATGTATGCGACCGCTACATTGACTTCGGCACTACAATGGCAGTTAGTGACATGTACTTTAGTTTGGTTTACAGTCTGTAACAAAGGACGACTACATGGATGACCTGTAAAATTTATAGAACCGGTAGCCAGCCTTTTTTTTTTTTTTTTTTTTTTGGTTTTGTTTTTTTGTTTGTTTTTGTTCAGAACAATCTTTACTTTTTAAACGGTCATTGCTACAAAGGATTAAATAAAGATCAGTGGTGTTTGTCTCAGTTCTCGTGATAGGGTCATTCATAGCAGTGTTATTTTAGAACAATCAGCCATTTGCAACTTCGCAGTAAATCCAATGAATCGTAATTGAGTCTCACAGAAACAGTCGAGTAATTCCGAATGAACAATCTGCATGTACTCTAGTCTGGTTTACAATCCATAACTTATAACACTACATGCATGACCTATAAAATTTACAGAACCGGTAGCCAGCCCATAAATTTTTTTTTTTTTTTTTTTTTGTTTTCTGTTCAGAACAATCTTTTCTTTTTAAATGGTCATTGCTACAAAGGATTAAATAAAGGTCAGTGGTGTTGGTCTCAGTTCTTGTGATGGGTCGTTCATAGCAGTGTTATTTTAGTACAATCAGCCTTTCGCAACTTCGCTGTCAATCCTACGGATCGTACTTTAGTCGCGCACAAACAGCTGAGGTTATACCAGATGAACAATCTGCATGTACTTTAGTCTGGTTTACAATCCTTATCATACAACACTACATGCATGACCTGTAGAATTTACGAAAGCGGTAGCCAGCCTACAGTCTTTACCTTTTGAGTGGTTGCGGTTACAAAGGATTAAATAAAGTTCAGTTGTGTTTATCGCTGTTTTTCCGATGCGGTCATTCATAGCAGTGTAGAAATGCTTATTGTTCCAAGAAATCATGGTCGCTGGTCACGTTCTGCAGGTGGTCGCTCACGACTGCGTTTATATAATAAAATCGATCCATGCATTACGATTGTGGTCGTAACTAACAGGTGGTCATTCATAGCAGAGGTCACTCAAGACAGGTTTTACTGTATTAATAAGGTGATCTTGCGTCTGATTGGCTGAGCTTGTTACCTTGCTGAAAGCCTAGTCCTGATCTGAGTTTGATCCAGCTTGGAATACGGACTCATATCATCAAAATCTTAGATAAATGCAATTATGAGTAAGATTCATGCATATTAATGAGGTGATCTTGCATCTGTTTGGTTGACCTTGTTACCACTCTGGAAGCCATATTTCTGATTTGATTTTGATCCAACTTAGGATACAGGTTTATATCATCAAGTTCTTGGACGAATTTGATGATGAGTGAGATTCACACATTAATGAGTTGGTGTTGCATCTGATTGGCTGAGCTTCTTACCACACTGGAGGACATGTTTCTGATCCGATTTTGATCATCAAGCTAACTAATGAATTTGATAATGAGCTAAGATCACATACTAATGAGGTGATCATGTCCAGTTAATACCTTTTTGGAGGCCATTTTTCTGATCTGATTATAATCAGACTTGGAACATAGACATATGATTAAGATCTTACACGAGTTCAGTAGTGAGCTAGATCCACACATAATAATGAGGTGATCTTGAATCTGATTGGCTCATGTTACGTCTCTGGAAGCCTTTTTATAATCTGATTTTTATCAAATTTGGAATATGGGCTTGTATCAACATTGTGGATGAGTTTAGTAATGAGCAAGATTCATAAAATATTAATGAGGTGATCTTTCATTGATGGGCTGAGCTTTTTACCTCACTGGAAGCTTATTTCTGATCCAATTTTGATTAAAACTTGGAATACAGGCTTATATGATCACGAGTTCAGTAATGAGTGAGATCCACAAATATGAATGAGCTAATCTTGCATCTGATTGGCAGAGTTTGTTACCACTCGAGAAGCCTGTTTCTGATTCAGTTTTTATTTAATTTGATAAATACACTCAAGTCATCAAGATCTCTGACTAGTACAATTATGAGTGAGATCCATGTATGTTAATAAGGGGATCTTGCATCTGATTTGCTGAGCTTCATGCTACTTGAGTGGCTGTATTTCGGTCCTGATTTTAATCAATGTTAGTAAATAGGCTGGACAATTTTTATTCTGAGCAAGACCTATGTATATTTATGAGGCAATCTTGCATCTGATTGACTGAGTTTTTTACCACTCTAGAGAGTGCGTTTTTGACAGGATTTTGATCAAACTTTGTAAATAGGTATATATCATCAAGATCTTGGTTAAGTTTGATTATGAGTGAGATCCATGCACATTAATGACAGTCTTTCATCTAATTGGTTGAGTTTTTCAACACACTAGCAACTAAATTTCCGATCAGATTTTTATCAAACTTGTTAATTAGTCTAGTATCATCAAGATGTTGGATGACTTTGATTATGAGCAAGATATACACATTTATGAGTTTTGTATCTGATTAGCTGGGCTTGTTACCACTCTGGAGACCAGATTTGTATTGGAATTCGCTCCAACTTGGTAAATAGGCTTTTATCATCATTGTGTTAGGTTATATATTGAGATCTGTGCATAGTGATGAGATGATTTTGCATCTGATTGGTTAAGTTTGTTACCTATCTAGATCTAGAGACTATATTTATAATGGAATTTTGATAAGACTTTTGTAAATAGGTTTGTATCCTCAAGACGAGTTCAATTATGAGCTAGAGGCTATACATATTAATTATGCCGTTATCTTTGGAAAGAATTGTTATCTGACTAAAGTAAAAATTGACATGGTATACATTTTGGGAGATGGTTTACATAGGGTTGTGTTCTTACAATACTACATAAGTGCTGAGTGAATTGGTCAGCTGTTAAGTTATGTTAGCTAGGTGAGCGCTATCAGGCCAACTTGGGCCTCTTGTTTCTGTTGATCAAGCAAAGTCGACATTTTTAGATTACAGTACTCCCTCACTATAATGATGTCCATGGGAGCCATAGAGTATACCACTGTATGGGTGCTTTATAACGAGGGAGTGCTGTATACCATGTTTTCCTGTGTGTGTTATGCACCAAATTGCATAGATCATTTACCCAATCTGCTACACATAATGTGTTCACCAGTCATAGTCTGTGCTGTATGCTTCAGATCTTATAATCTTTTTTCCATATAATTGTGCAGCAAATTTATGGAATTTAATAAATACAAGACAAGATAATAAGAAAAAAAATATAACAATGCCATGAGAAATAGTTTTCCCTTTATGACCAGTTGGTATGGAGTCGAAGTTCTTTCAAATTAGCTTTTTTTACTACAGAAATTTCAGGGTTAAATTGGCACTGAAATGGCAGACATATAGAGTGGTTTATGAATATTTCAGAGTTTTAAAGATGTCTTAAAATGAGTATTTGAAACCAGTCTAAACTTGTGTCCTACCATACCGATTCAACACTAAAACTTCTGATGAAAATATCTTAAACTGTCTGCTAGAAAGAAAAAAAAAATGTAACTTTACTAAATATCAGGCAATAATGGAGGGCAAAAGAGACTTCCTGTTAGTAAGGTGCGTCAAAGGTTTATCTCAATCTCTAGTTAAACTATAGTTATATTTCCACTCATGGTTTTTGAACAAATAGCATGCACCAATTAATATTATTATTATTATTATTATTACATTATCAAGATTGTTTTATGTGCACTGTACAACAAAAGCATAATTATGGGTATATGTTGTTCTCTCCCAAATTTATGTTCCACACAAGATTACTGTATCCTGCTCACTTTAATCCTTCCTATAAATGAAATCATCACCAACTTAAAAATATACACTGATCTTAGACTGTTCATGCTATAAAAACAATATCTGGATTAGTTTAGTTGCTCAACTCGCCAAGATCAAAAGACAGTCGACTTATGTGAGAAGCATGTGATGAACAGAAAATCAAAAGAAGCCGTATATGGCTATTCATTGTGAACCATGAACTGAAACTTCATCTGCCTTTACAGACAAGTTTTGAATATTGAATGACCCATGACCCTAAGGAAAAGTGATGTAACTCGTATCTCTTCTCAAAGACAAACTTTTTTCTTCAGAGATGGCTTTAATTCACAGGCAAATAGATGAAGATATCTAACTATACCTGTAACACTTGCACAAAAAGTGACTTCCATTTCTGCTGCAATAACACAACTACTTTTCCCACCATCCAGCAAACAAATTGCTTCGACACTCTACCCTAATGATAAAAACTGCCTTGCTTTCAATTTTGACATATTGACACCTTTGAGTTACACGGTCAGCGTGACTGGAGTTACGAGTACAAGCGAGATAAGAAATGTTTGCATATCGATTCACGTGATATTCCTTTATCTAAACAATGCCTTCCTCATGAAGCAAAAATTCAGTTTGCATAGACTGAATGGTCAATGTAGATACGCTCTAGTGACCGCTTAAGGCAGGGAGAAACCATTGTTTAGTTAGGAAACACCTGACCGATGAAGGCAGGTGACTGTTACACACAGGACATTTATATAGGAAATTTGCCAAGGGGAAATTACAATGGCGGTTGTGAACAGGTGACCACTGAATAAAGGTGACCATTAGGACAGGTATGTCAGAGATATATATATGTCAGATATATATATATATATATATATATATATATATATATATATATATATATGTCAGAGGTCTGGACAATTCTTGATATGCTGTTGGACATTTGATTAGTGATGGTAAGAAGGGGCTAGTATAACCATATTATGATTGGGGGGTGGGGTAGTGTGACCATTTTAATAGTTTCAGCAATTGTTCAGTTGTATATACTTTGCAGTCATTTAAATCCACAATGAAAAAGTAAAACATTACTAGAATAAATCCATAAACAACTATGTAATCTCATATTTTAACTGGAGAAGCTGACAGTTGAGATCACTGCATCTGTGTGATCTTCACTTTCTCTTTAGCGTGTTGAGCTTCCTGTGCATGATACTAAAAGTTGTTTAGAACTAGTGCAAAAGATGTGGAAAAGGTACATGTATTGACACAGATTAAGAAAGAAAAATACATTGCTCTACAATGTTTATTTTTTCTTTTATTATGAGCAGTTCCCATAAATAAATTAAATAGGTGGGTTTTTTTTTTTTTTTTCTTCAAATTATTATTATGCCAGTGGAACATGTTTACACATGGTTTCTCAGTCTTTCTAACTCTTTTACATTTTAAATGTTAGTCTTTCACCATATGTTCATACTTTTTGCAAATCTGTTTTCTTGGTATACAGTTATTGTTCATGAAATCCTTTTCCCAGTCCTGACAATAGCGACATGGTCAAACTGGGCTAGGGGAGGGCCTGCAAGTCCATGATCAAGGGTGTCATTGTTAAGTGAGCACCTTAGCTTAGCCTTGATTATATTTTGTCTTGAAAATTCTCTCGCATTTGAATTTAATCTTTAGAGAACACTGGCTATCTCCTCGAGTTTTGTCACATTGGGGAATTACTCCTTCATATTTAACTTAATATTCTACTAATAATTCGGCTTTAGACAATCCCTGGTAGTTATTGTGAATCATGAACTTTACAATGGACCACTCTTTGAGGGCAGCATCAGTATCAATTGGGGGCAAGATCATGTCTGCTCTCTGTTGACTTTATTTTTCGAGACCTGTATTTATTACACGAGTACCATAGGTTAACTCTGTCACAGTTTCTGGAATCCTGTCCTCAAGAACTTTAGATATTTTGTTATCTGGAATGTGCTGCTTGACATTATCATGAATTGTCTGGACACACACCACTGCTTTGTTCACAAGTGACTTGTTTCATGCCAAGTGTGTGAATTCTATCGCTTTAACTTGTGTCACTCATGGCTTGTTGCCTCCAAAAGTACGTTCAGGTGGCCATTGTGGGATTCCTTTCTGAGATAGTGACTTCTATGGAAGTCAAAATACTGTCAATGGCAAATTTCATTTGCATATATGTAACGTCCTTTGTCAAAAGCATTTTACTTGGCACCCCAATCCATCCAAATGCATAAAGAACAGAAACTTTTCGGTCTTAATGTTAATGCATAAATGTCATTGTCAGGATTCATCTCCAATATTTGTGCAGTGAAAACCAGAGATCAACGGACATTGTCGATTGCATTTGTCATTGAAAACCACCACACACTGTGCACTTTGAGAGGAATCATGAGTCAATTCCTGCCAAAATTTCAGGATTGTCTGGATGAGTAGGTGACTTTCTGTAGTACACATGAATACATTTGAGATGCTCTCGTAGTGTTTGATCTCAGTGATAGTCTTGGCACAGTTGGAACAAGCCAATGCAAGTCAGTGTGCCACACTGCGTTTCCACTAGATATGGAGAATACTCCTTCAGCAATGTTATCACTTCTCCCCTATGTCCAGTTATAACATGGGCTCCATCTGAGCCTGCACCATAGATTCTTTCCAATTGAATTATGTTTGAATACATATATGCAAGAGGGTGTGCTGTTATTGAGGCAGAATCAGCAGCATTTAAATTGACAAATTTTCCATGATGAATCTACATCTTCCCTTTGTCAGGGTAATTCAGATACAAGATCAAATGTTTTTGAGTTGAGAGATCAGTTGATTCATCAATCATTATTCCAGTGGCAGGGATGGCTTTCAAATCTTTGAAAATGTCATCTTCTAACATGTCAGAAATTATCTGTAAATTCTGAGGCTTCTCTGTCTTTTGGTGTAATTTTGTTGTTATCACCAGTGCATTAAGCTGACTGAACTCATTCAGGGACTGGTTCTTGTTGATCATAAGATTTTCAGTCACAGTGAAATAGATATTGTGAAATAGCATTGTCATAGCTTCATCTGACTTGTCTGACACTTTATCGAACATATTAATAGAGTGTTGCTTTCTGCCATAGTTTCAGTGGAAATCTACATGTTGATTACATCCCACATGGTATACAAGAGCAAATTTCGAAAATTTGAAACACCTGGACTGACAGAATTGTTCTTTTGCATGTGCTTTTGACATAACTTTCAAAACATCACATTCAGTGTTTTGTTGTATCTCAGCCACAAGAACTTGCAGAACCATTTGCTTTTGAAACTTCTCGACTTCTTCAGATCAAAATTTTCATCCTGAACATTTCTCATTCATGATGCTTAATGCTCATTGTGTAGATTTAAGATGGAAAACAATAGTTCTTTATCTTTCCTATCATCTTATAAATTGTTAAGTACCTAAATCAGTGATGATTTACACAATCTAACTTATTTGATTGGCTGTTTTTTACTATTGAAAAACCAATAAGCAAAACTTGTTTTTACTTTCCTATTGGTGTGTCATTACTTTTTTTAAAACAGAGCCACAGTGGTAATAATTGTTATAGCAATGTTGACAGCGCAAAGGGAATATTCTGTTTAATACTTAATAGTATGCATAGCAGTTTAGATGGGATTACTTTGATGTGGGGTTTGAAATTTATCAATTTTACAATTTTGAAGTTAAATATAAGAAAAAGAAAAAGATTTACATTCATAACTACAAGTGTCCAACAGGAGTATTGTACAGTCAGTCATAATATCATTAGTTTCAGATTACTTGGGCAGATATAAGGGTTTCCAGAGACCTGATATATATATATATATATAGAGAGAGAGAGAGAGGGAGAGAGAGAGAGATACATACACACACATACATGCCTGTATATATTGTTGTGTTTATACTAATTGTGTATTGGATATAAATCTTTGAAAGTACTAATGAGTAGCGCATTATACTCTGGTATCTGTTGAACAACAATATTTGATATTTAATGATCAATAACAATTTTAAATGTCACAATTTGCAGTTATTTTGTCAATTTTACATGTTGCAATAAACACATTTTTTGCTTTTTTAAAATGAATAATGAATCCTTTTTTTTCTTCATGGCAGTAGTGAATAAAACTAATTGTTACTAGTTTGCACTGTGATTTTTGTAAATATGTTGTGTTCTGTGATTAAGAACATTGTGATGATCAAATCAATTTAGAAAATTTTATTTTGCTTTAATATTTATGTACATGGGAAATATTGATATGATGGCCAAACCAATGCAATACAAATGCTTGTATGTTTGTTGCATAAAATGGACATTTATAAAAGATGTCCAAGTTTTCTCTCATTAAGTTTTATATTAAAGAACTTGTTTCCTTGTCACATGTTAATAAGTGCAAAATATGTAAAAACTAGTATATCCATTTGTATAAATATATGCACATGTATGATGGTGGAAGTTGTGGAGTAGATCTAATATACAGCTCTCCCACATTATAACATGGTAGTTAGGGTCCATAAATGCTGACCGTGTTATGTACCAATCATGGTATAGCAAGGAGAATCGAAAATTCAATGAATGTGTGTATATATATATATATTGAGGTGGGGGGGAGGTGAATAAACAAAACTTAAGTGAGTCAAATTGTAATAATTTTAGTTCATGTAAATTAAATATATTTGTATATGTGCAATGTACATTTGTCAGCTAATAATCATGTTTTGAAAAGGAAATAAAGATATAGTACTAAACTTCATGTTTTTTTTTTTCTTTAAACCCATATTGTCTTACATTTGATGGACCAACTCAAGTAAAATGGTTTCATTTTGGTCACAGGGTCCATGATAGTACTGTGTTATATCTGGAATTGCATTATAATAAAGGGTGTTATAACAAGGAAGAGCTGTACTTTGAATTGTGCTGTAATAGGCACTTGAAAACAAAGTTTTTAAACATGTTTATCAGATAACATTGTTTTGTATCCATTAATATTTTGCTTTTCTAGTGATTTCACCCTGTACCAATGAAATTGGTGGTCTGCTCTTGTGAAAAGAAAGAACCTACTAGTGTTTTACATGTACCTGGAAGTAATAGATTCTACAAAGATCAATAAGACTAATGTTGAAAAGTCTTCATGTCATGTTAGGACACAATTTCTCATATTTCACATTTATAAGTTACAAATCCACAAACACCAGATGTGGTCATTCTGTATTCAGAATTTTACTGAAGAAGACAATCATTTTTAATTTTGAAGTTGGTTGAATCCTTTGGTTATGGATCTTTTGTTGCTGTTTAATGAAGTGTTAGCATGCAAGGCATTGGATGCTTGGATGTTACAGTAACAATTGTCGCATTTATTAAGTAATATCAAATGTTGCAGGTTAGGGATTAAATGTACAATATTTTGTATGGTTTCATTATACTTGAGGGTTGCACACGTAAACGTAACAAAAAGTCTAAGCATTACATCGTATATTGAAGACTAAATTGTAGGTGTAGGTTGATTAGTGAAATTTTTCCAATTATGGCAAGTTATAAATTTCTTATAATTTTAATAAGTTTTGTATCTTCTTAATTGTCTTGTTAATTGTCTTGTTAGTTTCTTTTGCAATAACTTTTTTCTTTACATCATGGGGAGTTGTGGTAGTTCAGTTGGTAGAGCATCAAACTTGTAATCCAAGGGTCGCAGGTTTGATACCCAACCAGGCCAGCCAGGGTTGGCAGACTCGCTGTGTCTTGGGGAAAGGCGCTTGGCTCCCATTTCCTCAGCATGATATAGACAATAATGTGTTAAAACTAACAAGGACAAGACATTTGTTTAGGTCATTCTGCATTTTACAGCAGAACATTGTCATAACTGCATTATAATAGCATCAAATCTCCCATAATTCCTAGCACTACACTGCCTACATGTAATGAGGACATTAGAATACTGACATGATAATGGATTGATCATGTCTTCACAAGTTTTGAAGTAACCCTTCATTCATCAAAAGCAAGCATCCTTACAGAAGGAAAATCAAATTCCTTTTTTTCCTGGAAAGTGACAGATAAACATACCATATATACTCGCGTATAAACTGATACCAACTGCAAACTGCATAGACCCAGATCTGCCATCACATAATGCGCCAGCAGATCTGGGTCTATGCAGTTTGTAAGGACTAATCAGTAGAACAAACAACATAGACCCTGATCTGCTGGTGCATTATGTGATGGCAGATCAGGGTCTATGTTGTTTGCATTTGGACCCAGATTATACGTGAGTATATATGGTAGTTATTACTTTTATCTTTGTCCTATGTACTGTACAAAATGAATCGGAAACTATGCACACTATTCGTGTGGATTTTAAGAACTTTTTCCTTAATCTAGCTTTTAGGATGACAGAAATGGCATGCTATAAATCGATAAATCCCCAAGCTCCATTTATCTACACTAGCTGTCAGTCTATTGTTTATTTGAATTTCCAATATACCACTTACAGGTATTGAGCAGGACTAGGTGTGAATGATCATGTAAATACACCTGGAATTCTAAGCTTTTCTGAGGCAGTGTGGTTCACTGGTGGCTAGACACCTGGTTAGTTTTGCTATATAACAAGTACAGATTTAGATTGTTATCCTGCATACGATTTTTTTTTGCAGTTTTCATTATTAACTAAAAAGTGTTCCCCAAATATGCAATCACATTTGTTTTTGTTTTTTCCAAGAGATAACTTTGACCTTGTGCAAAATGCTGTGCTAATAAGTAGACATGCCCATCTGGGCTTTTTGGCACTATATAGCCATTATTTAAACACTAATATATACATCATCATGGCTCGGGTCATTTGTCAGTTGACTTCAGAGGCAAATCAAATTTAAGAGGAGATAATTATTTAGTTTCAGTGCTGCATGCAGTGGGAAAGACATTTACACTTTCACAGCCAATGGCGGTAGTGTTTTAGTCAACATTCTGCTCTGTTTAGTAATTTCTTATTTGGTGCAGGACATCACATATTGTTTTGAGTGCAGATTTATCAGATTTTTAAATGGCAGACTGAGTGATGAAAGAGCAGATAAAGCAGTCAAAGCTGCCTGGAGTGTCCAAAGTCCCTGTACTTCAAATAACAAAAAAATTGGCATATCCTATATATTTGGCAAAATATGTGCAATACAAACTTCACAGACTTCATAACATCAGACCGATCACTGGAGTGGCATCCCTCATATAGAACAAATTACAGAGATGAGGTGGTATTGTGCTGCTGCTTAAAGGACATGTAACTGATCTATGCATACCTTCTGAAGGGTGAACCTTAAAAAGGGTGCATACCCTACCAGTGTCCACTGACAGTAGAACACGTTCTTGTTGAGTGTGTCAACTTCCACCCTGCGAGGAGATGTTCCTTGATGTAAACACAATTAAGAAGCTTTTTGATGATGTACCACCAGAGAAAATCTTGGGACTTTTTAAAAGAATGCAATTAATGTAGCAAATTTTGACCCTATATTTTAAGGATTTTATATTTATTTTTGATGTATCTTTTGAAGATTGTTAAATGCTTTTATCTCTTGCCTTTGTAGAACTACATGTTTATTTGAAAGGGTTTATATTAGTCAAGTTTTTTTAAATTTTTTATCTTTACATTTTTGGAACTTAACTTTTTATTGGTACTATACAGCCAAGACTTTAATAATATGCTGTTAAACAGAGATTTTTTCCAAGGAAAATTTGTTGTGATCTTTATTCTTCATTTTAGGGGGAACAAAACTCAAGAGTTCAGTTTTAACTCCCAAGCCAAATCAACAAGCATACAATTTTCTTACATTCTGGCAATGGAAACCAAATTTTCAAATATGTTTGTTACAGTCAATGAACATGGTAAACATTAGGCTGATGATTGCCATATATAATTGCTTATATGTTGAGTCCAACTGCAAATAACAATCCCTGATCTGCTGTCGCATAATGCTTGTTGTTTGATGTGATCACTCCTAGCAAACTGCATCTACAGTTTGCAGTGGACTGGACTTACATGTGAGTATGTACAGTAATTCACGATTTTTTGTGTGTGTGCAAACATTGTACATTTACTAGGCTTGCAAAAATATTAATGGTGCTAAAGTACTATAACACCTTGCCTTGCTCACTCGACCCACTTTGGCTTTCATTGCTATGCAATGGAAAATTTCGATGGTCATCTACACTTTGGCAGAGGCACCTCACTATCGATTCTCAAGCCCAGAGGTAAAAGATCACATGAACTTAAATGGTAGTTTGGGGTTCCACATGAGATGTCAACTTTCAACAGGTATCCTACACACAATTTTTATCAACTTTATAGTTGCATCACACAAGGAAGGACAGTTCTATATTGAGTCTGTGATTGATGGATCGAAAGGCAAGGTCACTGGACGTGAAATTGCAAAATTATGTTTATATTACATTTGTAGTAGCTGCAGTCAGTTCGGTTAAACATTCTTCTGATGGCTATTTTCGTAAGTTTTAGAAGGTGACTTGTAAACTTTAAGACTAGTACTTTGAATTTAATAATTAGAAGAACAAAATTTGAGTTTGTACTTGAATTAAGATATTATAGTAAAGATGAAACTGGTTCATTTTGAGCCAGCATATATTTGGAACAAAATATATTTGCAAACTTCGTCACCATTTGTGTATATCATGAAATGAGCACACACTCATATGCACTTCATCTACAAGGGTTTCAGTTATGCAAAAATTATTAACTCTGATTCTATTCCTTAAATGGAATAAATTCACATATTTATGCAGTTTTTAATCAGACAAACTAGGCCATTTAATGTAACACACAGTCATAGTGATTCTTTTGCCTGATGAACTTGATCTTTGGAATCGGTGACAATTAGTCTGCATTTTCCAATGCATATCCTGCACTATACATCAGTGGTTCCCAAACCCCCAGTTCATGACCCAAATGAGTCTTGAGTGAATCTCTTGCATTTGAAACAAATGCAAACCATTGGTTTTTCATTGTAAGGACATGTCACAAATTTCCATGAGGACTTGTCCTGATGATAATTTTTATGTTACTTAATAAAACTGTGCAAAGGATAATTAAAATTGATTAGATACATACATAGGCCTGACATAAAAGTACATACAAAATTAAGACAGGTTATGGTATTATAGCATCTTTTGTACAAAATAAAGATACTATGAGGCCAAAACTCCAAATGGTTTCAGTCTTACCCATACGGAGCCATACAATTACGGAATTGATTTTTCTCCACATGCTTCAGTCAGATGGCTTGTTCTTTCAGCATGATATACCCAGTGAATAAGACGATCTATAACTAACATGCAGATATGTTCCATATCAATCACATGTACACAAAATGATAAATTGGGGAGGTGGTATCAGAGGCAAAAGATCACTGTACGATAAAATGTTGCAGTCCGCAAGTTTTACATTTTTTTTAAAAACAAGTTTATGTCCTTGGATGACAAATAGGCCTGCATCAACTCCAGCATTTTGTGATTCAAAGTGCAAACTTAAGATACGAAGAATACCATATTCAAAATTCTGTAATTCTGAAATACCCTGGAATTAGGCATACAGTAATAATCCAAGTATATGAAACATTTTTTTTACTGTTCAAAAACTTGTTTAGATTTAAATGTTAGTGGAAAAAAGTATAATTTCTGAATTTCATTGAGCACTGTTCTGTACCACTAATAATTTCTGTCTCAAATATATTTTTCTTCACTTTCTTTTACTTTTTATTCTTAGCTCAACTGGTCATAGACCAGAAGAGCTTATGGGATGGCCTGTCATCCATCATCCATCCATCCATCCATCCAATAGCAAAGGAATATTATAACTACTTCTCTTAAACTACGGTACTTGGAGGATTGCCATGAAACTTAACACACATTCATCCCAAGGTCTAGTGGGTCGTAAATGAAAAAGGTGCTGCTCAACATCCAATATGGCCCCATGAGCAGCTATCTTGAAAGTTTTGATGCTACTCCTCCAAAATGGATGGCCATGTCAACATGGGGTTTTCACTAAAAGACTTCTTATGATGTCTAGTTGGTCATAAATGAAATTGGTGCCAATCTGACATCCAGATTCAAAGAAGAGGGGAGCTACACCCCCAGCATCGGTGTCAGCATTGTCAATGGCGTATGTACATATTAAAGCATATGCAGCCTTGCTGCATCTAAACCATTCATTCTTCCTAGGTCTGAGGCATGAGTTTGGAATGAATTTCATAGCACCGACCCCCAGCGGAGTGGGCTAAGCGGACTAGCTTTGTACACATGTACATTAGTTGTACATTTTTGGTGACGTTTTTTGTTTAGTCAGGTTTTTTGCACCCTGTATACATACTGTTACACCAGGAATCATGAAACTTGGTGAGGTGATGCATTTTGATGCGTACTACACCCTGATCATAAAAGTAGGTTACTGTGACCTATATTTCATGCTTCACAGAACTGGGTTAAAATTAGTTTTAGAGTTTATTTCTCAAACTTTGTCCATGCTAGAATCAAAGTATATTACTGTATGCCTCTCAATCAATACCACACCCTTACAACAAAAGGAGGTCACTGTGACCTTCATTTCACATTTACTGGCTTAAGTTTTTGTGTTTAGGTCATGACCACAGGTTTTTTGCATCATATATACATACTGTCATACCTGGAGTCACGAAACTTGGTGAGGGGATGAATCTTGATGAGTACTACATCCCCTATCATAAAAGTAGGTCACTGTGACCCATATTTAATGCTTCACTGGCTTGGTTACATTTTTGTTTTAATTTTTCATGCTTGAATCATTAAACTAGATGATTGTCTACATCTCTATTACTACCATACCTTTACAATTGAGGTCACCGAGACGTGCATTTCACAGATTACTGGCTTAGGTTAAGTTTGTACATTTAGCTCGTGACTGCATAGTTTTTGTGCATGCTACATACATGCTGTTCTGACTAGAATCATAAAACATGGCAAAGGGATGCATCGGGGTGACCAATATGCCCTAATTACAGAAATGGGTCATTATGGCCATTATTTTGCAAAACACCGACAGGTTCAATTTCGCCTTTAATGTTCTTTAATGGTTCATGATAATGCATCTCTGTTAGTATTACTCACTTGCAACAACAAAAAGCTCATCGTGACATATTTTATCTTGTACTGGCTTTGGTCAAATTATTTGCATTTCCCTCAGGACCACACAAATTGTGTACATGTTGTCTTTTCCTCGAGCCATCTTGATAAGTACTGCCTCCACATTGCAAAAATATGTCTCATTGATCTATATATCGTGTTTTGGTGTCTTTGTTAAAATTTTATGTTTAAAGTTCATTTATTGGGTTTTATTATGTTCGCATCATGAAACTTGATAATTGGATGCATCTCTGTTAGTACTACACCCATACAACCAAAAATGGTAACTGTGACCAACATGTTATGCTTTACTAACATGGGTTCAGCATGTGTTTAGTTCATGACCAGATAGGTATTTTCCATGCCATATACATCTTAACCTACATAGAAGGCCCCTGCTGATCAAATTCAAGGCCAGAATTTAACTTTTTTACTACATGTACTTGCATTTTCACAAATGGAGAAAGTCAATTTGCAAACACATATTTTAACTCACTTTTTTTTACCATTGTTGTTACCTTTACTGCAATCCAGTAGTCTGGGAATAAGAAATTGTCCACTTGTAAAAATGCAAGTAGTAAAAAAGTTAAATTCTGGCCGTGAATCTGATCAGCAGAGGCATTCTTTATAGGCTAAGATGTTTATGGCATGGAAAGAACTACAATACTTTTCTATCAGTTTCAGTTGTAAGTTTTATTATTATTTTGAAGTAATGAAGTAAAAAATACATGTATATCTGAATTGTATTTTATTGTTTATAACTGAAGTTATACACATATCCAAGTTTGTATTTTTGGACCATGCAAACAGAACTGTCAACTCTTATGATTTTTCCAACTTTTAAATTATGGACTTGCAGAACGATAGTCAAAACAATGACAAATATGATCATTGCAGTCAAATCCAGATATTGACGGTTTGGTCAGGATCTGGGTCTTTACACAGTGGAGTTGGTCAGGGAACCAGACTAAGTTTACAGGGGGTACCTCACATGTTTAATCTACCAATGGTAATGCAAAATACATGATCAAGCTTTTGCTTTACATTAAAGCAATCTGGAAATGTCCATCAAACAAATACACTTTAAAGGGTGACGTTGACAAAAAGCCTCTTAAAAGGTACAAACAGCACAGAAGTATGAAAAACAATATTCATATACTTTGCAGAGCTTGGGAAAAAAGCAGGAAAGGCAACAATTGCAATTATTAGACATCATATTGGGTTGATTCAAGTATTGCTTGTGGCAGGAGAGATGATTGCCACCACAACAAGAAGTAAAAAAAAAAAGATTCTCGATTTGAGAGATCCAGTAGGAAATCATTAACCTCCATGGGGTTTGGAGCTGCAGTTTCTTAAACTGAACTGAAGGTCTTTAAGGCCAAAGTGTTACAAACTTTTTAGCTCAATACAATGCTGACATCTCTGCATCAGACCACATTTTCCACATTAACATTGGCAGTACATGATATTTCACTACACCTTAGTGAAAATTAGTGTAACTTGAGGAAAAATATAGACTCCCTTACTGAGGTCTTTTTAGGGTTGGCAGGTCTGTGAAAAGTTCATGAACAATCAGCCTCACCTGGATTGAACAAGAATGTATTAGGGACAATCATTTTGTTTTTAAGGGATAATCAGGATATGTGACACAAATATATGTGAACGAACACAATAGAAAAAATGCTAGTAGAGCATGTCATCAAAGGAGACTTAACAGATTTTACATAAATAAAGATAATATTGGAGAAATATTTCAATATTTGTGAAATGAAATGGATAGGTGTGAAAGAGATATCCTGCTTCCCCTTAAAAATATAGTGGTTGTTTCCTAATTCACAGTGTATTATCAGTATTAGGCTACACACTTAACAGCATATCTCACAGTACAGGAATCAATGCTAAAACAGGCTTCGTTTTACGTTTCAGAATTATGCATGTGTATTTTGCAGAATGTTCATACTTTAAGGTGTTTTATGAATGATTTTGGTGTATATTATTGGAAAAGTTAACCCTAGCAAAAAGATGAAAGAGCTTGAAATCTCAACTCACATTTTCCACAATTAATTCACATTTTGCAAGTATGCAAGCATTATATTCTATCCCCGAGTGCAGTAGGAGGTAGGAATAAACATGTTTATTCAGTGGTAAACTTTCCATATTACTGTCTATACACTGTATATTGTGATAGGTTACCCTCAACAGTTTAAAAAGTAATGTACATGTGAATGAGTCTAGGAATTTACTAAGATGTGGACTGCATGCGAGGCCTCAGCTGGTGTGGCTAATCAGGGTAATTACCTATCCATGAACTATGCTTCTAAAACTGGCTGTCATTCAATGGTTGCTCAAAACATTGTTATTTTCACCCAGGAAAAATCTGGCTTCTAGGGTTGGACAATGATAATAGCTTCCTAAGCAGATTTTAAGAAGAATGATTTTTAAAAACAAAATAATCTTGGATTATTTTTATCAACTTTTTATAGTACCTCCATATTGATTTTTACAGAAAAGAATGTTTTTATATTGTTTTGTCTTTTATGCCCTTCCACAGTATATATGTATAAATATGGTTTAATGCCACATCAACACAATACTGGCTATAGTGTGCAGATTAAAAGTATTCTAAATTGTAAAAAAGTTTCAACAACAATAAAGAAAAAAAAAATGGGCAGCATTTTGTTCTCAAGATCTAAATTTATTTTCTGCATGATAATTAATGTTTACCAAGGCTGGTGAGACTACTAAAAGCTTCTCGGAGGCAAGCTATGAAATCATCGACTACATTGTTTTTTTCTATGCTTAAAAAGAAACAAAGATGTATTCATATGTTTTTTACTGGGTATTTAGTTTATTCCAGGACTAGAATTAGTCCCCGTTTTACTCCACTTTTAGTTGCAAGGAAAATGATAACTTATATGCCACCCTTCTCTCGTAAATTGAAATGGAATGGATCTACTCGCCTACAAGTCCAACTGCAAACTGCACATACCCAGATCTGCCATCACATAATGCATCAGTAGATCTGGGTTTATGCAGATTTTTTAGGAGTAATCATTAGAGCAAACAACATAGACCCTGATCTGCCAGTGCATTATATGATGGCAGATCAGGGTCTCTGTTTTTTGCAGTTGGACTCGACATACAAGCGAGTGTATATAGTACCACTGACTGATGACATAATTCTTACCAACTATCCTATATCACCACTTTCTCAAAAGATTTTGTAATCATTCATATAACACTGGAAGAAAAGATTATTATTACATTGGCAATGGACCCTAGGTCTCCAGATGCAAAATTCCTGACCTCTGCAGAATAGTCCAACAACTGTAAAGGTGATGTGAGAAAGCAATGGCTCTTTGTCTGACAGTTTTCATCAGTATTGATCAAGATGCCAAGAATAGATGCCATACCAAGTATAAGTAGTGTTTGTCTGTGCAGGCTAACTAAGAAAAGCCTGGTGAAATTTCTGTCAATGTATTGACATGCAAACTTTCAGTATTTTAAAGTAGTGCCAACATATAAAAAAATAGAGTTATTACCACAAAAACATTCAGAAACATTGGCCATTACCCACATGGGTAAATGATTGATGGTTTGTAAGCTCAAAATAGTTAACATTCTTTGTAGCCTCTAACCAGTCTATCATTTATCCCTAAAGGTGAAAGCCAAGATTTCAGAATGAAACATCATTTCCATCATTCTATGGACACAAATAAGACCAAATGGGATGCTAGATACCTCGCGTGGGTCACAAGATCTGATTAGGTTCCAGTGATTGTGACCTTATTTTGCACTCTGGTCATAGTCCCGGAATAGGGGCAGTCATGCCTTGTTCTAATGCCAGTATACTAGCTACGATTTCATAGCCTTGACTGATATTTGGATAGGTCAAGGATACTCTGCCGATGAAGGAAGATAGGAGTACTTAGTACTACCAGGATACAAGATCACCTAAGTCACACTTATTTAGTACATGTCCTATACGTTTTCAATTGACCGAAGGAAAATGACGCCCTGCGAAGGTGCCATTTTCCTCCACCCGACCCGTTGCCAGGTGTACTTAGTTAGATAGGATGGTGTCGTGCTGGAAGGAACAATTTTACCGGGGGAGGTCCATTACTAGACCAGGCCCCCGGGTGACAAACACTTATTTAGTACATGTCCCTAACTGTTTTTTAATTGACCGAAGGAAAACGACACCATGAGAGAGGTGCCGTTTCCCTCCACCCGACCCTCTGCCGGGTGTACTTAGATAGGATGGTGTTGTGCTGGAACGAACAATTTTACTGGGATGAGGTCTAAAGGAGACCACCATCATGGAAAAAAACATTTATTTAGTACATGTCCTATTCGTTTTCAATTGACCGAAGGAAAATGACGCCCTGCGAAGGTGCCATTTTCCTCCACCCGACCCGCTGCCAGGTGTACTTAGTTATATAGGATGGTGTTGTGCTGGAAGGAACAATTTTACCGGGGGAGGTCCATTACTGGAACCAGGCCCCCGGGTTACAAACACTTATTTAGTACATGTCCCTAACTGTTTTTTAATTGACCGAAGGAAAACGACGCCATGAGAGAGGTGCCGTTTCCCTCCAGCCGACCCACTGCCACCCAACCCCCTGCCGGGTGTACTTAGTTAGATAGGATGGTGTTGTGCTGGAACAAACAATTTTACCGGGATGAGGTCTAAAGGAGACCACCATCATGGAAAAAAACACTTATTTAGTACATGTCCTATTCATTTTCAATTGACCGAAGGAAAATGACGCCTTGCGAAGTTCCATTTTCCTCCACCCGACCCGTTGCCAGGTGTACTTAGTTAGATAGGATGGTGTCGTGCTGGAAGGAACAATTTTACCGGGGGAGGTCCATTACTGGAACCAGGCCCCCGGGTGACAAACACTTATTTAGTACATGTCCCTAACTGTTTTTTAATTGACCGAAGCAAAATGATGCTATGAGAGAGGTGCCGTTTCCCTCCACCCGACCCTCTGCATCTTTTACCTTTCCCACTTAAACCTAAAATTTCACAATAAACAAGACTTACCAAAGTCACAGTTTGAGTGGGATTTTATGAACCTGTAAGTGACTGAGGGATCACATAAAATGCAATTGGCAAAAAGGTGGAGTCAGTCTTGAGAGCATGATCAGCTTGAATGCTTCAAAGAATCTTAGCATGGTGTGATATGCATGAAGCTAACTAATTATACAGATGGGTGGGCATATGATCCCTCAGACACTTACTGATTCATAAAATCCCAATCAAACTGCAACTTTGGTAAGTCTTATTTGTGAAATTTTATTTCCCCTGTAAGTGCCACGGGATCACAAGATTTCAGAGTTGATGCATCCAACCAAATGCATCACAAACATGTATTAAACTGTATTAGCAAGTACTAGATGGGAATATATACAAACAAGAAGTAAACTGTGTATTAGCAAATACCAGATGAGAATATTCACAAACAAGAAGCAAACTGTGTATTAACAAGTACTAGATGGGAATATTCACAAGCATACATGTGCATCTGATATATTTGTCTAAAATTTTAAGACTGGGACCTATCTAGCATAGCACTGCTTAAGTCTAACCCATCAGGTACAGGTTTATTATAAAACTTGCGGAAAATGCAGTCTTTGCTCCACCCTACAGTCTACACTGCTGCACTGCTTGAAGCAGTTCTAGTACTAAGAGCATCAAAAATGAACATATTGATTCCTGCCTCTTTCATAACAGTCTTAATCCATCTACCGTATATACTCGCGTACAAACCAGGTCCAAATGCAAACAACACAGACCCTGATCTTCCATTGCATAATGCGGCGGCAGATCATGGTCTGTGTTGTTTGTTCTACTGATTAGTCCTTACAAAATGCATAGACCCAGATCTGCTGGTGCATTATGTGACAGCAGATCTGGGTCTATGCAGTTTGCAGTTGGTATCAGATAATATGTAAGTATATACGGTAAAGATATTCCTAGCAACGACTTTGAAATAAGCTTGTGTACTTATCAATAATCTTTTCTCAGTTTCCTAGAGGGAAGAAGTTCTAATGGTATACTCTCTTAAGGTTTCAACTATGCAGAGTCTCTTATCCTGATATGCAGAAAAGGTCAATTGTGATAAATGTAGACCAGGCTCACTTTGCTTCAAACACTGTCCGAGAACAACTCTGATGAAATACCAATATCAACGTTTATTACATGCAAAGTTTTGAATCGCTGGCTGCTAAGTAATGCTAACAGCATATCCAATTTTCGAGTCGCTTGTTTGAAAGAAATATCCCCCAATGGAAAAAAATGTTTCCAAGTGCTGAAAAACAGTTCTTACCGGTACATCCTATGCTATGTTATACCTCAGCAAACTTGGCCTATTAAGAAAAACTCCTCAAAAATATTTTTACAAACACATCATTACCAAGGTTTACATTAGTACTCAGTTTTACTAATGAAGATAAGACAGATCTAGCAGTGGTAATGGAGCTGTAACCTAAGTCTGAATAAAAAAGTTCTGTAAAAATCTAAGACATTATTTACAGGTGGATTAAGGGGATCAATTTGTTTCCTAATTGAAAATTGCAACCATTTTTGGAGATATGTCCAATATTGTTTCCTAGTGGATCCTCTCCATGAATCAAGGATGACACTGGTAGCTTGTCCTGATATGCCTTTACACCAGCGAGTGTTGTTTGTGTGGGTATTGAGGTAAGGTCACCTGGCTGTGAATCTGGAGAAGAATGTACAAGTGCTAATCAATTTGCCCAACAGACAGTGAAACTGTGGTTGTATTGTCCACAATGGCGCAACAAGAATCATATCTGCAGTCATCTACTATAATTTGAATAACATGTCCCACCAGACTGAATGGTGGAAACATACAAAATTAGGCCAGACCATGTCATTAAGAGAGACACATATTTGTGAATGTGATGATTCAGTTTAGAGGCAAACATCTCGATATCTAACTGTCCCAATATTCCACGAAATTTGTGAAAGATATCTTTGTTTACATCCACTCTGCACCATCACTGAAATTCTTATATATGTATAGGTAATCTGCTTCTAAATTATTCTTGCAAGGAAGATGGTAAGCACTCATCATATGGCCAATTCTATCTCCTATGATCTCAAGGTACTTACAGGGGAAATAAAATTGCATTTCTCATTTGTCAGTTTCATAGTTTATAAACCCTGGAGTGTTGTTGCAAGACAAGTAGCAAAATTCTATGAGCAATCTTAAAATGTAGTGAATAAAACATGTAAAAGGAATTGAAGTATTTCTGACCCTGGTGAAAATGTGACTGAAATTAAAGTGAAAATTCGGTAGAATTTGAGTGAAATTCACTGAAATGTCCTTATTTTGCCAAGATTTTGGTATTTCACCAAATTTCAGCAATATATTGCCAACATTTCTGAAACTTTCAGTGAAATCTTCTGATTAAAATTTCACTGAAATTTCATTAAAAAATATCAACGAAAAACAGTACTTCACTGAGATAAAAAATGGACCTTTATTCATCTTTAATATAATTTATTTTCAGTTTCTTATACATTTTAACTTGTTTTCAGTTCAGCTTATATTTTTCACTTCTAATTGCTCAAATTTTATTGTTCATTTCCTTCCACATTTTTTCTTGAACCTTTTCCTCGTTTATGAATTCACTGAAGATCTGGCCTGAAAATAAAAAAGAACATGTATGCTTAATGTAACAAAGTACAGCACCGAAACAGTTTATTGATGCATACTTAATTAAGTGTACATATTAAGAATCTTGATGCATATGTAATTGTCATTAGTGAATATTTGCTTACTGTGAATTACTTTGCATGATGCAACTGGATTACAGATAACTCTCACCAGTGTCCACACAGGTTCAAGCCTCAGCCAGTAGCTTACTGTAGGTCAGTGGTTCTCTTTGGTATATAAATGGCCATACATGTATGACCTATTATATGCTGAATATTGCGTTAAAGACAAATAATTCAATGTTTTTTTAGCTTCAACCAATAAAAGATGCTATCTTCTAAAGTGTATTTAAAAGTTTCAATAGAATGTTAGCTCAAGTGTAAAATGACTTGTATTAATGTAGACTTTAAAGTAAATATAATATGCACCTGGGCATTGTTTAACAAAGCAATGTATGCCTAAGATTTTCTTAAGTTTTTATATACGACTTTTGTTATGTGATTATGGGTGTTTCACTATTGAGAATTATGTACATTTTTTCATAAGTTTCCCTTACACTTTTATGTAACCTTATGGCAAGTCCCAAGCAGGCATAAGTGTAAAGTTTTTTTGTAAGTATACTTATGGAGAGCGAAAGTCAGAGAGCAGGTTATTTTGAGATGCTCACTGATATTCCAATATATACCATATAATGGGTCTTTTTCTAACAAAGCTATTTTTAAAGATATTTATAAATGTTCACTGTAAAATAATAACAAGTAAACATTAATATGCAACTGATACATTTTACCTTGTTGATTAGCCCAAAAAATATAAACAAATGAGACATTAAATCACCAATTTTAATGAAATTCCGTCAAAAATCGTGGAATAAAAATTACTTCTTTATATACGGTATTTAAGCATCAGGAAGTGCTGATATTCAGAGAGGTATTCCATCCAATGTGATATTGAACATATTTATGTTAGTAAAGATATAAATTAAGATACAGAAAAATCTAATAGACCAAGTTCAATTCTGTAGCTACTATTCATTCCATATAACTTTTTCTTCTGCGTGTTTACATGTGATGATGACAACATTTCCACTCCTTATGGTAATAGCAGCTGTCTTTAACAAATCAAACAAAGAAAAAAAATCAAAACAGTCCTTACTGTAAATGATTATCTTCATTATCATAATCGTTATCACCATAATCTGACAGTCATATCCTCAAGAAACTGGAATTAATAAATGTTTTAATAAGGGCTAATAATAAGAATTCTTTCCTGCTGACTCTCAGATCAAAATATGTGTGTCAGTTAAAACAAGAAAATAATATAAAAGGGACATCTGTGTTATTGAAGAATATTTTAAATGAAAAGTTATTTTTAAAAAAATTTAGTTGATATTATCCACAACATCTGTACAGTATTTAGTTCTAATTGGATATTGCACAAAATTTCATTTTAACACAATGATTCAATAGAGAGACTAATATACTATTCCCACTGGTTTGTTATGAAATTGCATAATTGTACAATGATTATTCAAGACTACAAATATTGTGAATAAGAAACATTGCTGCATCTATGTAAACCTGAGCAAACTATTATTATAGCAAATTATAAGATGTCTCTGTATACATCAGGTGACATTTGACCATAGGGTGCACAGTGGTAACAAAATTTATGCAGATGCCTGTTCACTCAAGTACACAAAATTCTGGTAATAGCTCATTATCAAACAGCTGGTTAATCACTCAAATAGCGGTGGAAATTAGCAGCCAAGCGAACAGATCAGATGTAAAATGTTGTTAAAATACTTTAATTATATTTAAAGCTTAAATTAAATTTTATTCAGACCTCCATTTTAAGTTTGTAGCTGTCTGCTGATGAATTTTGTTCTTCCTTTTCCTAAATAATTATCATTTGCTTGATGTATTTACTGAACATATTAGATGATATAATTAAATTGTATATTTTTTCAATCAGATTATTCAGACATCTCAAAACAGTAGCTATTGACTATTTCTTTATTTCGCAGAGCCTTACTATGGCATCTGATCTTAATATGCAGTTTTTCTTTAAGTGCACTAGTTTACAAAGATAATGCTAACAAAAAACACAAAAAGAAAAAGAAAAATCATCTTGAATGACATCCAAGTAATATTCCTTCAACAAAAAGAATGTGCTTATTTTGAGGTGTTTAAATGCTCTTCAAAATAGAAACTTGAAATGATTATCTTTTCCACGGAACTTCTATGCCTCGAGTTTGATGCTGCAGGAAGAGTATATGTGCTACTTTCACTTATTTATTTATCTATTTATTGTCTCGGCTTTATTCAGATAAACATGTGAAAAAGTGAGACATTTGCTTTCCTTTGTCAACCTCAAGTGGTATTTACTTAATCGTTCTAACAAAGGTTTTCATTCAAGAAGTAGAAGTCCAAAAAGTTCAAAAAATGTGTACAAAATAAATAATTAAATAAACAAAAATTTATTTAATTTTCAGAAAAATTAAACAGGTAAACTCCATATGAATAAACTATTAAATTTCATTTTTCTGCCTCAAGTGGTTTATGCTTAATCATGCTAACAAGAAGTGCAGTTGTACATATGGACCGGACCAAATCAATATGCCCTCAATGGTTGACGTAGACAAGTGAAGTTCGGTTGAATGGTTTATATACATATGTACCTGATTCAATCAGACTTCATGTCATTTAGTAATTTTTATAACTTTCATCAGTGGATGGCATACGTGTTTTGCAAACACAAATATAGTTTCTAAAGTTTAAGTCATGTAATCAACTTTTCAGAACTTGTGCATAGCGGAGACAACAGAGTCGAAGGTAAAATGGCTCATGGTTTATATGGATCTGAACTTAATAACTGAAGACATGAACCTAATAGCTTATCAAATTTATTTCTTTACATTAATTTGTTATTATGTAAATATAGTGATTAACTTGACTTAGTCCTGTGTTGTGTGAAGTTATGAAGAGTGTGAATGTGTGTGTGTGTGTATCTAAGAGAGAGAGAGAGTGAGAGCATTTTGAGATGATCCCCAATCTAAAGAAATGGAAAAATTCTAACTGCTTTCAAATAAACGGAAATGTTCTATTTAATTTTAGGGCTTTGCATCAGCGAGTTTTTGAAAACAAGCGGAGTCTGGTGGGTTGAATCTGCCTTGAAGTGTTCTTAAAAAAAACAAATATAGATTGAGAAAAAAAAATTAACATTAACAATATTCAATATTTTAATTTCTTATAGGCCTATTATGAAATGATTCCTTATATTACTTACAGGAACAACACAGCTATATCTGCAACCTTCAAATTCTCATCAATGCCAGCATAAACAACGCAATGTACTGTGTATTGTAAACGGCAACTGAATATGCAGCAGAAACCTTTCAGCCTTTTCAAAATCATTGAAAAGTTAGCAAAATATTTCCAGTACAACATCAATTACAGTAATAATGAACTCGACATGAAAACATTTTGATTATAATAGGCTGTACACTGTGCAAATGTTACAACTGCAACATCCATTTCCACACAGGCTGCAGCCGCTTCCAGCTCCGATTTTCTCAAATCAAATACCATAATTAAAAATCAGTGTAACAATCATCATCCGTCTACTTTGAAAACATAGCATCAGTCTCTGGCACCAGTTTCAAATGGGGTCAGAACATCATTAGTTTTACTACCGTATATACTCGATTACAAGTCGACTCAACTACAAGTCAACCCCCCTTTTTAGGGCTGAAAAAAGTAAATTTCTCTTTGACCCTCCTATAAGTCAGGGTATATTTTGCAAGTCAGATCCATCTGAAGGGGTGACTTCTTAGCAAGTAAGAAATGCACTTTGGAAATATAAACAAGCCACTGGATACATAGATCAGAAAAAAAAAGACAAAATCAGTGTAAAATACAATTATATTATTGAGTAAAAATATGTCACAAATATATTGACAACTTACAATTTGTCCATCTTTGTGTAATAAAGTCCATTGAAATCCATAATGCTTGACATTTCAAATCCATTTATATGATAAATCCACGAATTCAATTATAGGTCACATACCAGTATAAAAATAGTAGTTCAGAATGATCCGATTCACAATATCCCGTAATATGTTAATTCCACAAATAAACAATGAAAGTTAAGTCCACTTTTTTGTCATTCATGGTATCCTATAAATGTCACTATCTAATGTCATCTGGTACAAAGTCCAAGAATTAATCCTCATTGTCTGATAAAGTTCTGAAATCCTACATCATCGTCTAGTCAATGTAAATCGTCATCATCTAGTCATCGTAAATCTTGACTGTCTCTCCGATTTCTCTGCTTTATTGTCATATGCAGGTGCTTATGCAGAGACTGAGCTTGGGCTCTTTAAGTAACACTTTGATCATAAAGTCAGAAATCTATTAAAGAATGCAACTAATACGTGTCAATAGTGCAGCAAGATCACGGAGTTCAAATAACCACCCTCTGTTACTTGGCACTGAACAAGTATTAAACTCACGGCTTAATCAAAGGGTTGTCACGTGGGAAAACAAATAGTGTGGTGCCTTTACAAGCTAAGGGTTTAAGATCAAAGTATATGCACAGGAAGTTGTAGAACTCAACTTGGCACTGAACAAATATTAGATTCGAGGCTCGATCAAAAGGATTGTCAACTTGAAAACAAAGTGAGTGCCTTTACAAGCCAACGGCTTATTGGCCCACGTGCTCTGGCAGATAACTTGGGAAATATTACTTGGGAATTAAATTTTAGTTGTGGAAAAGGAAAATACAAATTAAATCAAAACTTGTATTGCATGAAGCACAGTCTTTACACAGCAAAACACAAATATTAATACAAATACAGGTTGATCGGACTTGCACGAAAATGGAAGTAATATATATTACCTACATGCATTTCTTCAAGCTGAACTCAGACCAATGTTCCAATCACACAAGGATTCCTAGGGGTGTCAGTGCCATTATCGTCCATTACACACACCAAGACTAGTCAGTTGTTGACCATCATAGTTAAGAATAACAGCACATCAATGTTTACTTGGGTATGTTTCCATTTTTGGGTCAATCAAAACATAGTTTTTGACCATATCTCACACTTACTTTACATGTGCACTTCCACCACACTGCTTTCTCAACAACAATAAAATGCATCTCAAAATAAAGAATGACTCCTAAAAAAAGGGGGTATATATACACCAAGAAGTTAAGTGGAGATTGGGCTGGCAGATGATCTTAAAATTTCTCTGGTGCCATTCCAAATAATAAATGACCTGTTGACACAGAAGCTATTATGGCTGCATTCCAGAGACTGGGTTTTAGCTATGTTTTAATAAAAACAAAACAAACAATTCTGTGTACGTGTTTCTTTTTCCATTGTTGTCCATTGGGATCTTTGCATGAAAGTAATGCATATTTCCCATTTGTTGTTTGGCCACCAGTCCAAATGTGGCATTGCCCATTTGGAGCCAGGAAAACATTTTCATCAAGTTTCAATGTAAGATTTTGAAAACATCCCTCCATGCTAACTTTTGCAACAGGAAACTGGTGTTTTAATACAATAAAACCACATCACTGATTATTTTCTATCAACACATACCAAAACTAGGTCCACATTTTAATATACAGGAATTTGGACATTTTTTATTTTTGTTTAAATTAATAAAATATATTTAAAACAAAATTTGAAGTTTGACAATTTTTCAGTGTATTTTCAGTGCTATAAGGAATAAATGTGCCAAGTTTCATGTATGTATGTCAATTATTGTTAATAATATGGAAATTTAACTGTCAATAAGCCTTGCAACTGTCAGAGACATGAAATGCATACAGTTACACTAATGCCATGCCATAACAATACAATGCCAATGAGAAATAATACAGGAAATTTTCAATATAAGCAGTCCATAAATTCTTCAGTCACAGATCCACATTTCATATTACCCAATGTTGGCTACTGACACAAGAACAAAGTATTTCAAATTGCTATGGAAAGAAAACCATTAAAGACTTTGATCCCAAATAACCAAGTTATATCTTTGACACAATCTCAAAAATGAAACCAAGCCTGGTTGCCAAGCCTTTTGATAAAATTCAAAAATGGAGGTCGTTTACATTTTTCATTAAATTTTTACAGAAAATTTGAAATTTAAATGTATATTCTGAAATCCATTAAAAATGTAATTTGCCAAAAGCTGTGTAAGTAGAAACTAACTTAAGTCACCTACACAACTGCTAGCATAGATCCCCTACAGAGTGCACAGGCTTTGTACTATATCTGCACGTATGTTGCCAATCAAGTGTAAATTAAAAACTGGAATCTTGGCCACCACCCTGCTCTTTAGGACCCCTCATGATTCCAGATTATTGATCTCATTGATCTGTGTCATTAATAATTAAATGTAGAGATATCAAAGACTTTTCAAAATTAATTACAAAATTGTGCCTAACACATGAAAGCTTGTGCCTAGGCTTTTAAAAATGGGGTCCGAAGCTCTTCACCAGCACATACATTTTTGATCTGTTACCATGAAAGGTGAAAAATAATTCAAAACCTACATGCTTCAAGAAGGACCATGTCCCAAATAACAAACGTATGAAGATTTTCCAAATACCAAGCCACTAAAACGAATCATGCACAGTTAACGGCATCGTCCCACTGACCTCTTGGAAGTATTCGGACAAGACAATCTGATAAGTGCCAATCCTGATCCAGATAATCCTGACACAGAGGTGCTTTGCTTAACATCTAGATGTAATTGTTTGTATGCTATTTCCTGTATGCAATTTTTAAAACTGACATGAAACAGTTGCTTTCTCATTTTACAGAGAATGCGACTATTAAACAACACAAAACTGGAGGAAATGATCAATCAGATGACAAAACTACATCATGAGGAAGCTACAGATTGTCCACTAATGGAGGTATACATACACCAAGAAGGTAAGTTGGGCTAGGGCTGGCAGATGATCTTAAAATGTGTGAATTGTGGCTTCATCTCACCTAAATTCAAGCTGTACAATGGGGTTCCATCCACCAAACCAGGCTGCAGTGCTGCTGCAGTCAACCTGGGATTCCACGTGGGACTTCCAAGAGACACCAATGGGAAATACAAGGGCCAGACTCGTGCTTACAGCCATAGATATTCCTCCTCCACCATGAAGCGGCATGCAAAGGACTGCAAATAGAGTAGCAAAAGTTACAACTGAGCTAATAAGAAGGACATGGTGAAAAAACGTAAACTGGCACGTGACAGGACTAAAGATCGTGGCAGCACAGACCCTTCCACTATCAACATTGCATTTGATGCATGCTACAACTCTATTTGTATAGTTAGTGCAGAGAAACCAGGACAAGCCTCTTTACAAGCTGTCGGAATAGCTTGTAAGAAAATGACTGATCATAAGTATATCCTTGTCGCTGTGTGTGAAAACAAATTGTGTTGGACTGGAGCTTGGCTCAGACATAAAGGATATGTTACAAACCCTAATGGTCATGCAGATTGTACTCTGAATATTCCATATGCAGCACCTCACTCTGAGTTTGAAATGGGACGTGAAATTGGGACACAGTTTGTGCTTCATGAAGTTCTAGTTAAGTTTGTGTCTACATACAGTGATGCAAAATCTGCCCTTGGATTTCAAGAAGCATATAAAACATTATATCCCATGTGGCAAATGGAATGTTTAGCAGATCGGACTCATTTGGGAAAGGTGCAGTTTAATAAATGCAAATCTACTATATTCAGTGATGCTATATTTTCTGGTGCTTCAATAAGAGAAAACAAGAAGCAGGTACAAAAACACCTTAGTCAAGATGTTATGGAAGAAAATGGAGGCAATTTACGGAAAGTCAAGTTGTTGTTACCCAAAGTTCTTGATGCAACACTGCATTGCCATGACAGCAACTGCTCCTGATGCCAGAGATACTCTATGGTCTGTGGTGGCGGTCACAGAAATAAATGGTGGCTCAATTCCAAATTTCTTGGTTCAAACAAAGTCACCAATCTGCAAATGGATGAAAATGACAAACAATTACTACAAGAAATTATGAAAGTGAAGTGAAGCAAAAAGGTTTTCATGACAACGAGACCTTACACAAACACACAACATTGTGAGGCTGTGAATTGATAACTGGGTGTTTCTTTACCTAAGAATGTCAACTACTCCAGGAACTTTGAAGGGAGATGTGCAACAACTATTCATAGAATTAACAACAAATTGGGCAAATCTATGGTAAAAAAGTTGGACAATTTGGGTGTCAGCCTGTCTAAAAGAACTTTGAGGTCCTTGGATCAAATTGAAAAGGAATCTGATTATCACAAACAATACCGTGCCATACCTCAAATAAAGCACCACACTTTGAAAAGACAGGGCCACATAATATATGCCCATAACAAGTACAGAAAATTGGCTCAAACAAGGAAATCTGACTATAGGAAGGGACAATTAGATATGCCAGAGCAAAATGAGATAACCATTATGCCTAAAACTGACTGATATACTTGGTTGAAAGAAAAACAACAACAACAACAACCAAAGAATAGCAGAGAAATCTGTAGCATGTGTCATATATTGAGACATTTGCTACCACCACCTGATGAGATTCATGGAGGGACCAAAATATTTTGGGTGTTTTAAATATACATGCATAAAAGTACAAATAAAAAAAGATTACCATACAAGTAAGATAATCAAGTTTCTGAACTCTTCATTATTGGTACATTCGAAATTCAAGTAAGCAATCTGCATTTGTACCATGAGCAAAGCATTTGGTTTTCACTAAGACAAGATTTTCGAGAACAATTTGCCTGATGGCTTTCCGAACATAAATGAAACATATTGATACATAAGCTATTATGGCAAAGATGGCTGCATTCCAGAGATTGGGGTATAGCTATATTCTTAATAAAAATAATACAAGTAATTCTGTGTACGGGTTTCTTTTTCCATTGCTGTCCATTGGGATCTTTGTATGCAAGTAAACCATATCTCCCATTTGTTGTTTGGCCACCAGTCCAAATGTGGCATTGCCCATTTGGAGCCAGGAAAACATTTATATCAAGTTTCAATGTAAGATTTTGAAAACATCCCTCCATGCTAACTTTTGCAACAGGAAACTGGTGTTTTAATACAATAAAACCACATCACTGATTATTTTCTATCAACACATACCAAAACTAGGTCCACAATTTAAAATACAGAAATTTATACATTTTTTATTTTTTTTTTTATTAAATTAATAAAAAATATATTTAAAATCAAAATTCGACGTTGACAATTTTTCAGTGTATTTTCAGTGCTATAAGGAATAAATGTGCCAAGTTTCATGTATGTATGTCAATTATTGTTAATAATATGGCAATTTAACTGTCAATAAGCCTTGCATCTGTCAGAGGCATGAAATGCATACAGTTACACTGATGCCATACCATAACAATACAATGCCAATGAGAAATAATACAGGAAATTTTCAATATAAGCAGTCCATAAATTCTTCAGTCACAGATCCACATTTCATCTTACCTAATGTTGGCTACCTACACAACAGCACAGTATTTCAAATTGCTATGGAAAGAAAACCACTAAAGACTTTGATCCCAAATAACCAAGTTATATCTTTGACACAATCTCAAAAATGAAACCAAGCCTGGTTGCCAAGCCTTTTGATAAAATTCAAAAATGGAGGTCGTTTACATTTTTCATTAAATTTTTACAGAAAATTTGAAATTTAAATGTATATTCTGAAATCCATTAAAAATGTAATTTGCCAAAAGCTGTGTAAGAAGAAACTAACTTAAGTCACCTACACAACTGCTAGCATAGATCCCCTACAGAGTGCACAGGCTTTGTACTATATCTACACGTATGTGGCCAATAAAGTGTAAATTAAAAACTGGAATCTTGGCCACCACCCTGCTCTTTAGGACCCCTCATGATTCCAGATTATTGATCTCATTGATCTGTGTCATTAATAATTAAATGTAGAGAGATCAAAGACTTTCAAAATTAATTACAAAATTGTGCCTAACACATGAAAGCTTGTGCCTAGGCTTTTAAAAATGGGGTCCGAAGCTCTTCACCAGCACATACATTTTTGATCTGTTACCATGAAAGGTGAAAAATAATTCAAAACCTACATGCTTCAAGAAGGACCATGTCCCAAATAACAAACGTATGAAGATTTTCCAAATACCAAGCCACTAAAACGAATCATGCACAGTTAACGGCATCGTCCCACTGACCTCTTGGAAGTATTCGGACAAGACAATCTGATAAGTGCCAATCCTGATCCAGATAATCCTGACACAGAGGTGCTTAGCTTAACATCTAGATGTAATTGTTTGTATGCTATTTCCTGTATGCAATTTTTAAAACTGACATGAAACAGTTGCTTTCTCATTTTACAGAGAATGCGACTATTAAACAACACAAAACTGGAGGAAATGATCAATCAGATGACAAAACTACATCATGAGGAAGCTACAGATTGTCCACTAATGGAGGTATACATACACCAAGAAGGTAAGTTGGGCTAGGGCTGGCAGATGATCTTAAAATGTGTGAATTGTGGCTTCATCTCACCTAAATTCAAGCTGTACAATGGGGTTCCATCCACCAAACCAGGCTGCAGTGCTGCTGCAGTCAACCTGGGATTCCACGTGGGACTTCCAAGAGACACCAATGGGAAATACAAGGGCCAGACTCGTGCTTACAGCCATAGATATTCCTCCTCCACCATGAAGCGGCATGCAAAGGACTGCAAATAGAGTAGCAAAAGTTACAACTGAGCTAATAAGAAGGACATGGTGAAAAAAACGTAAACTGGCACGTGACAGGACTAAAGATCGTGGCAGCACAGACCCTTCCACTATCAACATTGCATTTGATGCATGCTACAACTCTATTTGTATAGTTAGTGCAGAGAAACCAGGACAAGCCTCTTTACAAGCTGTCGGAATAGCTTGTAAGAAAATGACTGATCATAAGTATATCCTTGTCGCTGTGTGTGAAAACAAATTGTGTTGGACTGGAGCTTGGCTCAGACATAAAGGATATGTTACAAACCCTAATGGTCATGCAGATTGTACTCTGAATATTCCATATGCAGCACCTCACTCTGAGTTTGAAATGGGACGTGAAATTGGGACACAGTTTGTGCTTCATGAAGTTCTAGTTAAGTTTGTGTCTACATACAGTGATGCAAAATCTGCCCTTGGATTTCAAGAAGCATATAAAACATTATATCCCATGTGGCAAATGGAATGTTTAGCAGATCGGACTCATTTGGGAAAGGTGCAGTTTAATAAATGCAAATCTACTATATTCAGTGATGCTATATTTCCTGGTGCTTCAATAAGAGAGAACAAGAAGCAGGTACAAAAACACCTTAGTCAAGATGTTATGGAAGAAAATGGAGGCAATTTACGGAAAGTCAAGTTGTTGTTACCCAAAGTTCTTGATGCAACACTGCATTGCCATGACAGCAACTGCTCCTGATGCCAGAGATACTCTATGGTCTGTGGTGGCGGTCACAGAAATAAATGGTGGCTCAATTCCAAATTTCTTGGTTCAAACAAAGTCACCAATCTGCAAATGGATGAAAATGACAAACAATTACTACAAGAAATTATGAAAGTGAAGTGAAGCAAAAAGGTTTTCATGACAACGAGACCTTACACAAACACACAACATTGTGAGGCTGTGAATCGATAACTGGGTGTTTCTTTACCTAAGAATGTCAACTACTCCAGGAACTTTGAAGGGAGATGTGCAACAACTATTCATAGAATTAACAACAAATTGGGCAAATCTATGGTAAAAAAGTTGGACAATTTGGGTGTCAGCCTGTCTAAAAGAACTTTGAGGTCCTTGGATCAAATTGAAAAGGAATCTGATTATCACAAACAATACCGTGCCATACCTCAAATAAAGCACCACACTTTGAAAAGACAGGGCCACATAATATATGCCCATAACAAGTACAGAAAATTGGCTCAAACAAGGAAATCTGACTATAGGAAGGGACAATTAGATATGCCAGAGCAAAATGAGATAACCATTATGCCTAAAACTGACTGATATACTTGGTTGAAAGAAAAACAACAACAACAACAACCAAAGAATAGCAGAGAAATCTGTAGCATGTGTCATATATTGAGACATTTGCTACCACTACCTGATGAGATTCATGGAGGGACCAAAATATTTTGGGTGTTTTAAATATACATGCATAAAAGTACAAATAAAAAAAGATTACCATACAAGTAAGATAATCAAGTTTCTGAACTCTTCATTATTGGTACATTCGAAATTCAAGTAAGCAATCTGCATTTGTACCATGAGCAAAGCATTTGGTTTTCACTAAGACAAGATTTTCGAGAACAATTTGCCTGATGGCTTTCCGAACATAAATGAAACATATTGATACATAAGCTATTATGGCAAAGATGGCTGCATTCCAGAGATTGGGGTATAGCTATATTCTTAATAAAAATAATACAAGTAATTCTGTGTACGGGTTTCTTTTTCCATTGCTGTCCATTGGGATCTTTGTATGCAAGTAAACCATATCTCCCATTTGTTGTTTGGCCACCAGTCCAAATGTGGCATTGCCCATTTGGAGCCAGGAAAACATTTATATCAAGTTTCAATGTAAGATTTTGAAAACATCCCTCCATGCTAACTTTTGCAACAGGAAACTGGTGTTTTAATACAATAAAACCACATCACTGATTATTTTCTATCAACACATACCAAAACTAGGTCCACAATTTAAAATACAGAAATTTATACATTTTTTATTTTTTATTAAATTAATAAAAAATATATTTAAAATCAAAATTCGACGTTGACAATTTTTCAGTGTATTTTCAGTGCTATAAGGAATAAATGTGCCAAGTTTCATGTATGTATGTCAATTATTGTTAATAATATGGCAATTTAACTGTCAATAAGCCTTGCATCTGTCAGAGGCATGAAATGCATACAGTTACACTGATGCCATACCATAACAATACAATGCCAATGAGAAATAATACAGGAAATTTTCAATATAAGCAGTCCATAAATTCTTCAGTCACAGATCCACATTTCATCTTACCTAATGTTGGCTACCTACACAACAGCACAGTATTTCAAATTGCTATGGAAAGAAAACCACTAAAGACTTTGATCCCAAATAACCAAGTTATATCTTTGACACAATCTCAAAAATGAAACCAAGCCTGGTTGCCAAGCCTTTTGATAAAATTCAAAAATGGAGGTCGTTTACATTTTTCATTAAATTTTTACAGAAAATTTGAAATTTAAATGTATATTCTGAAATCCATTAAAAATGTAATTTGCCAAAAGCTGTGTAAGAAGAAACTAACTTAAGTCACCTACACAACTGCTAGCATAGATCCCCTACAGAGTGCACAGGCTTTGTACTATATCTGCACGTATGTGGCCAATAAAGTGTAAATTAAAAACTGGAATCTTGGCCACCACCCTGCTCTTTAGGACCCCTCATGATTCCAGATTATTGATCTCATTGATCTGTGTCATTAATAATTAAATGTAGAGAGATCAAAGACTTTCAAAATTAATTACAAAATTGTGCCTAACACATGAAAGCTTGTGCCTAGGCTTTTAAAAATGGGGTCCGAAGCTCTTCACCAGCACATACATTTTTGATCTGTTACCATGAAAGGTGAAAAATAATTCAAAACCTACATGCTTCAAGAAGGACCATGTCCCAAATAACAAACGTATGAAGATTTTCCAAATACCAAGCCACTAAAACGAATCATGCACAGTTAACGGCATCGTCCCACTGACCTCTTGGAAGTATTCGGACAAGACAATCTGATAAGTGCCAATCCTGATCCAGATAATCCTGACACAGAGGTGCTTAGCTTAACATCTAGATGTAATTGTTTGTATGCTATTTCCTGTATGCAATTTTTAAAACTGACATGAAACAGTTGCTTTCTCATTTTACAGAGAATGCGACTATTAAACAACACAAAACTGGAGGAAATGATCAATCAGATGACAAAACTACATCATGAGGAAGCTACAGATTGTCCACTAATGGAGGTATACATACACCAAGAAGGTAAGTTGGGCTAGGGCTGGCAGATGATCTTAAAATGTGTGAATTGTGGCTTCATCTCACCTAAATTCAAGCTGTACAATGGGGTTCCATCCACCAAACCAGGCTGCAGTGCTGCTGCAGTCAACCTGGGATTCCACGTGGGACTTCCAAGAGACACCAATGGGAAATACAAGGGCCAGACTCGTGCTTACAGCCATAGATATTCCTCCTCCACCATGAAGCGGCATGCAAAGGACTGCAAATAGAGTAGCAAAAGTTACAACTGAGCTAATAAGAAGGACATGGTGAAAAAACGTAAACTGGCACGTGACAGGACTAAAGATCGTGGCAGCACAGACCCTTCCACTATCAACATTGCATTTGATGCATGCTACAACTCTATTTGTATAGTTAGTGCAGAGAAACCAGGACAAGCCTCTTTACAAGCTGTCGGAATAGCTTGTAAGAAAATGACTGATCATAAGTATATCCTTGTCGCTGTGTGTAAAAACAAATTGTGTTGGACTGGAGCTTGGCTCAGACATAAAGGATATGTTACAAACCCTAATGGTCATGCAGATTGTACTCTGAATATTCCATATGCAGCACCTCACTCTGAGTTTGAAATGGGACGTGAAATTGGGACACAGTTTGTGCTTCATGAAGTTCTAGTTAAGTTTGTGTCTACATACAGTGATGCAAAATCTGCCCTTGGATTTCAAGAAGCATATAAAACATTATATCCCATGTGGCAAATGGAATGTTTAGCAGATCGGACTCATTTGGGAAAGGTGCAGTTTAATAAATGCAAATCTACTATATTCAGTGATGCTATATTTCCTGGTGCTTCAATAAGAGAGAACAAGAAGCAGGTACAAAAACACCTTAGTCAAGATGTTATGGAAGAAAATGGAGGCAATTTACGGAAAGTCAAGTTGTTGTTACCCAAAGTTCTTGATGCAACACTGCATTGCCATGACAGCAACTGCTCCTGATGCCAGAGATACTCTATGGTCTGTGGTGGCGGTCACAGAAATAAATGGTGGCTCAATTCCAAATTTCTTGGTTCAAACAAAGTCACCAATCTGCAAATGGATGAAAATGACAAACAATTACTACAAGAAATTATGAAAGTGAAGTGAAGCAAAAAGGTTTTCATGACAACGAGACCTTACACAAACACACAACATTGTGAGGCTGTGAATCGATAACTGGGTGTTTCTTTACCTAAGAATGTCAACTACTCCAGGAACTTTGAAGGGAGATGTGCAACAACTATTCATAGAATTAACAACAAATTGGGCAAATCTATGGTAAAAAAGTTGGACAATTTGGGTGTCAGCCTGTCTAAAAGAACTTTGAGGTCCTTGGATCAAATTGAAAAGGAATCTGATTATCACAAACAATACCGTGCCATACCTCAAATAAAGCACCACACTTTGAAAAGACAGGGCCACATAATATATGCCCATAACAAGTACAGAAAATTGGCTCAAACAAGGAAATCTGACTATAGGAAGGGACAATTAGATATGCCAGAGCAAAATGAGATAACCATTATGCCTAAAACTGACTGATATACTTGGTTGAAAGAAAAACAACAACAACAACAACCAAAGAATAGCAGAGAAATCTGTAGCATGTGTCATATATTGAGACATTTGCTACCACCACCTGATGAGATTCATGGAGGGACCAAAATATTTTGGGTGTTTTAAATATACATGCATAAAAGTACAAATAAAAAAAGATTACCATACAAGTAAGATAATCAAGTTTCTGAACTCTTCATTATTGGTACATTCGAAATTCAAGTAAGCAATCTGCATTTGTACCATGAGCAAAGCATTTGGTTTTCACTAAGACAAGATTTTCGAGAACAATTTGCCTGATGGCTTTCCGAACATAAATGAAACATATTGATACATAAGCTATTATGGCAAAGATGGCTGCATTCCAGAGATTGGGGTATAGCTATATTCTTAATAAAAATAATACAAGTAATTCTGTGTACGGGTTTCTTTTTCCATTGCTGTCCATTGGGATCTTTGTATGCAAGTAAACCATATCTCCCATTTGTTGTTTGGCCACCAGTCCAAATGTGGCATTGCCCATTTGGAGCCAGGAAAACATTTATATCAAGTTTCAATGTAAGATTTTGAAAACATCCCTCCATGCTAACTTTTGCAACAGGAAACTGGTGTTTTAATACAATAAAACCACATCACTGATTATTTTCTATCAACACATACCAAAACTAGGTCCACAATTTAAAATACAGAAATTTATACATTTTTTATTTTTTATTAAATTAATAAAAAATATATTTAAAATCAAAATTCGACGTTGACAATTTTTCAGTGTATTTTCAGTGCTATAAGGAATAAATGTGCCAAGTTTCATGTATGTATGTCAATTATTGTTAATAATATGGCAATTTAACTGTCAATAAGCCTTGCATCTGTCAGAGGCATGAAATGCATACAGTTACACTGATGCCATACCATAACAATACAATGCCAATGAGAAATAATACAGGAAATTTTCAATATAAGCAGTCCATAAATTCTTCAGTCACAGATCCACATTTCATCTTACCTAATGTTGGCTACCTACACAACAGCACAGTATTTCAAATTGCTATGGAAAGAAAACCACTAAAGACTTTGATCCCAAATAACCAAGTTATATCTTTGACACAATCTCAAAAATGAAACCAAGCCTGGTTGCCAAGCCTTTTGATAAAATTCAAAAATGGAGGTCGTTTACATTTTTCATTAAATTTTTACAGAAAATTTGAAATTTAAATGTATATTCTGAAATCCATTAAAAATGTAATTTGCCAAAAGCTGTGTAAGAAGAAACTAACTTAAGTCACCTACACAACTGCTAGCATAGATCCCCTACAGAGTGCACAGGCTTTGTACTATATCTGCACGCATGTGGCCAATAAAGTGTAAATTAAAAACTGGAATCTTGGCCACCACCCTGCTCTTTAGGACCCCTCATGATTCCAGATTATTGATCTCATTGATCTGTGTCATTAATAATTAAATGTAGAGAGATCAAAGACTTTCAAAATTAATTACAAAATTGTGCCTAACACATGAAAGCTTGTGCCTAGGCTTTTAAAAATGGGGTCCGAAGCTCTTCACCAGCACATACATTTTTGATCTGTTACCATGAAAGGTGAAAAATAATTCAAAACCTACATGCTTCAAGAAGGACCATGTCCCAAATAACAAACGTATGAAGATTTTCCAAATACCAAGCCACTAAAACGAATCATGCACAGTTAACGGCATCGTCCCACTGACCTCTTGGAAGTATTCGGACAAGACAATCTGATAAGTGCCAATCCTGATCCAGATAATCCTGACACAGAGGTGCTTAGCTTAACATCTAGATGTAATTGTTTGTATGCTATTTCCTGTATGCAATTTTTAAAACTGACATGAAACAGTTGCTTTCTCATTTTACAGAGAATGCGACTATTAAACAACACAAAACTGGAGGAAATGATCAATCAGATGACAAAACTACATCATGAGGAAGCTACAGATTGTCCACTAATGGAGGTATACATACACCAAGAAGGTAAGTTGGGCTAGGGCTGGCAGATGATCTTAAAATGTGTGAATTGTGGCTTCATCTCACCTAAATTCAAGCTGTACAATGGGGTTCCATCCACCAAACCAGGCTGCAGTGCTGCTGCAGTCAACCTGGGATTCCACGTGGGACTTCCAAGAGACACCAATGGGAAATACAAGGGCCAGACTCGTGCTTACAGCCATAGATATTCCTCCTCCACCATGAAGCGGCATGCAAAGGACTGCAAATAGAGTAGCAAAAGTTACAACTGAGCTAATAAGAAGGACATGGTGAAAAAAACGTAAACTGGCACGTGACAGGACTAAAGATCGTGGCAGCACAGACCCTTCCACTATCAACATTGCATTTGATGCATGCTACAACTCTATTTGTATAGTTAGTGCAGAGAAACCAGGACAAGCCTCTTTACAAGCTGTCGGAATAGCTTGTAAGAAAATGACTGATCATAAGTATATCCTTGTCGCTGTGTGTAAAAACAAATTGTGTTGGACTGGAGCTTGGCTCAGACATAAAGGATATGTTACAAACCCTAATGGTCATGCAGATTGTACTCTGAATATTCCATATGCAGCACCTCACTCTGAGTTTGAAATGGGACGTGAAATTGGGACACAGTTTGTGCTTCATGAAGTTCTAGTTAAGTTTGTGTCTACATACAGTGATGCAAAATCTGCCCTTGGATTTCAAGAAGCATATAAAACATTATATCCCATGTGGCAAATGGAATGTTTAGCAGATCGGACTCATTTGGGAAAGGTGCAGTTTAATAAATGCAAATCTACTATATTCAGTGATGCTATATTTCCTGGTGCTTCAATAAGAGAGAACAAGAAGCAGGTACAAAAACACCTTAGTCAAGATGTTATGGAAGAAAATGGAGGCAATTTACGGAAAGTCAAGTTGTTGTTACCCAAAGTTCTTGATGCAACACTGCATTGCCATGACAGCAACTGCTCCTGATGCCAGAGATACTCTATGGTCTGTGGTGGCGGTCACAGAAATAAATGGTGGCTCAATTCCAAATTTCTTGGTTCAAACAAAGTCACCAATCTGCAAATGGATGAAAATGACAAACAATTACTACAAGAAATTATGAAAGTGAAGTGAAGCAAAAAGGTTTTCATGACAACGAGACCTTATTACACAAACACACAACATTGTGAGGCTGTGAATCGATAACTGGGTGTTTCTTTACCTAAGAATGTCAACTACTCCAGGAACTTTGAAGGGAGATGTGCAACAACTATTCATAGAATTAACAACAAATTGGGCAAATCTATGGTAAAAAAGTTGGACAATTTGGGTGTCAGCCTGTCTAAAAGAACTTTGAGGTCCTTGGATCAAATTGAAAAGGAATCTGATTATCACAAACAATACCGTGCCATACCTCAAATAAAGCACCACACTTTGAAAAGACAGGGCCACATAATATATGCCCATAACAAGTACAGAAAATTGGCTCAAACAAGGAAATCTGACTATAGGAAGGGACAATTAGATATGCCAGAGCAAAATGAGATAACCATTATGCCTAAAACTGACTGATATACTTGGTTGAAAGAAAAACAACAACAACAACAACCAAAGAATAGCAGAGAAATCTGTAGCATGTGTCATATATTGAGACATTTGCTACCACCACCTGATGAGATTCATGGAGGGACCAAAATATTTTGGGTGTTTTAAATATACATGCATAAAAGTACAAATAAAAAAAGATTACCATACAAGTAAGATAATCAAGTTTCTGAACTCTTCATTATTGGTACATTCGAAATTCAAGTAAGCAATCTGCATTTGTACCATGAGCAAAGCATTTGGTTTTCACTAAGACAAGATTTTCGAGAACAATTTGCCTGATGGCTTTCCGAACATAAATGAAACATATTGATACATAAGCTATTATGGCAAAGATGGCTGCATTCCAGAGATTGGGGTATAGCTATATTCTTAATAAAAATAATACAAGTAATTCTGTGTACGGGTTTCTTTTTCCATTGCTGTCCATTGGGATCTTTGTATGCAAGTAAACCATATCTCCCATTTGTTGTTTGGCCACCAGTCCAAATGTGGCATTGCCCATTTGGAGCCAGGAAAACATTTATATCAAGTTTCAATGTAAGATTTTGAAAACATCCCTCCATGCTAACTTTTGCAACAGGAAACTGGTGTTTTAATACAATAAAACCACATCACTGATTATTTTCTATCAACACATACCAAAACTAGGTCCACAATTTAAAATACAGAAATTTATACATTTTTTATTTTTTATTAAATTAATAAAAAATATATTTAAAATCAAAATTCGACGTTGACAATTTTTCAGTGTATTTTCAGTGCTATAAGGAATAAATGTGCCAAGTTTCATGTATGTATGTCAATTATTGTTAATAATATGGCAATTTAACTGTCAATAAGCCTTGCATCTGTCAGAGGCATGAAATGCATACAGTTACACTGATGCCATACCATAACAATACAATGCCAATGAGAAATAATACAGGAAATTTTCAATATAAGCAGTCCATAAATTCTTCAGTCACAGATCCACATTTCATCTTACCTAATGTTGGCTACCTACACAACAGCACAGTATTTCAAATTGCTATGGAAAGAAAACCACTAAAGACTTTGATCCCAAATAACCAAGTTATATCTTTGACACAATCTCAAAAATGAAACCAAGCCTGGTTGCCAAGCCTTTTGATAAAATTCAAAAATGGAGGTCGTTTACATTTTTCATTAAATTTTTACAGAAAATTTGAAATTAAAATGTATATTCTGAAATCCATTAAAAATGTAATTTGCCAAAAGCTGTGTAAGAAGAAACTAACTTAAGTCACCTACACAACTGCTAGCATAGATCCCCTACAGAGTGCACAGGCTTTGTACTATATCTGCACGCATGTGGCCAATAAAGTGTACATTAAAAACTGGAATCTTGGCCACCACCCTGCTCTTTAGGACCCCTCATGATTCCAGATTATTGATCTCATTGATCTGTGTCATTAATAATTAAATGTAGAGAGATCAAAGACTTTCAAAATTAATTACAAAATTGTGCCTAACACATGAAAGCTTGTGCCTAGGCTTTTAAAAATGGGGTCCGAAGCTCTTCACCAGCACATACATTTTTGATCTGTTACCATGAAAGGTGAAAAATAATTCAAAACCTACATGCTTCAAGAAGGACCATGTCCCAAATAACAAACGTATGAAGATTTTCCAAATACCAAGCCACTAAAACGAATCATGCACAGTTAACGGCATCGTCCCACTGACCTCTTGGAAGTATTCGGACAAGACAATCTGATAAGTGCCAATCCTGATCCAGATAATCCTGACACAGAGGTGCTTAGCTTAACATCTAGATGTAATTGTTTGTATGCTATTTCCTGTATGCAATTTTTAAAACTGACATGAAACAGTTGCTTTCTCATTTTACAGAGAATGCGACTATTAAACAACACAAAACTGGAGGAAATGATCAATCAGATGACAAAACTACATCATGAGGAAGCTACAGATTGTCCACTAATGGAGGTATACATACACCAAGAAGGTAAGTTGGGCTAGGGCTGGCAGATGATCTTAAAATGTGTGAATTGTGGCTTCATCTCACCTAAATTCAAGCTGTACAATGGGGTTCCATCCACCAAACCAGGCTGCAGTGCTGCTGCAGTCAACCTGGGATTCCACGTGGGACTTCCAAGAGACACCAATGGGAAATACAAGGGCCAGACTCGTGCTTACAGCCATAGATATTCCTCCTCCACCATGAAGCGGCATGCAAAGGACTGCAAATAGAGTAGCAAAAGTTACAACTGAGCTAATAAGAAGGACATGGTGAAAAAACGTAAACTGGCACGTGACAGGACTAAAGATCGTGGCAGCACAGACCCTTCCACTATCAACATTGCATTTGATGCATGCTACAACTCTATTTGTATAGTTAGTGCAGAGAAACCAGGACAAGCCTCTTTACAAGCTGTCGGAATAGCTTGTAAGAAAATGACTGATCATAAGTATATCCTTGTCGCTGTGTGTAAAAACAAATTGTGTTGGACTGGAGCTTGGCTCAGACATAAAGGATATGTTACAAACCCTAATGGTCATGCAGATTGTACTCTGAATATTCCATATGCAGCACCTCACTCTGAGTTTGAAATGGGACGTGAAATTGGGACACAGTTTGTGCTTCATGAAGTTCTAGTTAAGTTTGTGTCTACATACAGTGATGCAAAATCTGCCCTTGGATTTCAAGAAGCATATAAAACATTATATCCCATGTGGCAAATGGAATGTTTAGCAGATCGGACTCATTTGGGAAAGGTGCAGTTTAATAAATGCAAATCTACTATATTCAGTGATGCTATATTTCCTGGTGCTTCAATAAGAGAGAACAAGAAGCAGGTACAAAAACACCTTAGTCAAGATGTTATGGAAGAAAATGGAGGCAATTTACGGAAAGTCAAGTTGTTGTTACCCAAAGTTCTTGATGCAACACTGCATTGCCATGACAGCAACTGCTCCTGATGCCAGAGATACTCTATGGTCTGTGGTGGCGGTCACAGAAATAAATGGTGGCTCAATTCCAAATTTCTTGGTTCAAACAAAGTCACCAATCTGCAAATGGATGAAAATGACAAACAATTACTACAAGAAATTATGAAAGTGAAGTGAAGCAAAAAGGTTTTCATGACAACGAGACCTTATTACACAAACACACAACATTGTGAGGCTGTGAATCGATAACTGGGTGTTTCTTTACCTAAGAATGTCAACTACTCCAGGAACTTTGAAGGGAGATGTGCAACAACTATTCATAGAATTAACAACAAATTGGGCAAATCTATGGTAAAAAAGTTGGACAATTTGGGTGTCAGCCTGTCTAAAAGAACTTTGAGGTCCTTGGATCAAATTGAAAAGGAATCTGATTATCACAAACAATACCGTGCCATACCTCAAATAAAGCACCACACTTTGAAAAGACAGGGCCACATAATATATGCCCATAACAAGTACAGAAAATTGGCTCAAACAAGGAAATCTGACTATAGGAAGGGACAATTAGATATGCCAGAGCAAAATGAGATAACCATTATGCCTAAAACTGACTGATATACTTGGTTGAAAGAAAAACAACAACAACAACAACCAAAGAATAGCAGAGAAATCTGTAGCATGTGTCATATATTGAGACATTTGCTACCACCACCTGATGAGATTCATGGAGGGACCAAAATATTTTGGGTGTTTTAAATATACATGCATAAAAGTACAAATAAAAAAAGATTACCATACAAGTAAGATAATCAAGTTTCTGAACTCTTCATTATTGGTACATTCGAAATTCAAGTAAGCAATCTGCATTTGTACCATGAGCAAAGCATTTGGTTTTCACTAAGACAAGATTTTCGAGAACAATTTGCCTGATGGCTTTCCGAACATAAATGAAACATATTGATACATAAGCTATTATGGCAAAGATGGCTGCATTCCAGAGATTGGGGTATAGCTATATTCTTAATAAAAATAATACAAGTAATTCTGTGTACGGGTTTCTTTTTCCATTGCTGTCCATTGGGATCTTTGTATGCAAGTAAACCATATCTCCCATTTGTTGTTTGGCCACCAGTCCAAATGTGGCATTGCCCATTTGGAGCCAGGAAAACATTTATATCAAGTTTCAATGTAAGATTTTGAAAACATCCCTCCATGCTAACTTTTGCAACAGGAAACTGGTGTTTTAATACAATAAAACCACATCACTGATTATTTTCTATCAACACATACCAAAACTAGGTCCACAATTTAAAATACAGAAATTTATACATTTTTTATTTTTTATTAAATTAATAAAAAATATATTTAAAATCAAAATTCGACGTTGACAATTTTTCAGTGTATTTTCAGTGCTATAAGGAATAAATGTGCCAAGTTTCATGTATGTATGTCAATTATTGTTAATAATATGGCAATTTAACTGTCAATAAGCCTTGCATCTGTCAGAGGCATGAAATGCATACAGTTACACTGATGCCATACCATAACAATACAATGCCAATGAGAAATAATACAGGAAATTTTCAATATAAGCAGTCCATAAATTCTTCAGTCACAGATCCACATTTCATCTTACCTAATGTTGGCTACCTACACAACAGCACAGTATTTCAAATTGCTATGGAAAGAAAACCACTAAAGACTTTGATCCCAAATAACCAAGTTATATCTTTGACACAATCTCAAAAATGAAACCAAGCCTGGTTGCCAAGCCTTTTGATAAAATTCAAAAATGGAGGTCGTTTACATTTTTCATTAAATTTTTACAGAAAATTTGAAATTAAAATGTATATTCTGAAATCCATTAAAAATGTAATTTGCCAAAAGCTGTGTAAGAAGAAACTAACTTAAGTCACCTACACAACTGCTAGCATAGATCCCCTACAGAGTGCACAGGCTTTGTACTATATCTGCACGCATGTGGCCAATAAAGTGTACATTAAAAACTGGAATCTTGGCCACCACCCTGCTCTTTAGGACCCCTCATGATTCCAGATTATTGATCTCATTGATCTGTGTCATTAATAATTAAATGTAGAGAGATCAAAGACTTTCAAAATTAATTACAAAATTGTGCCTAACACATGAAAGCTTGTGCCTAGGCTTTTAAAAATGGGGTCCGAAGCTCTTCACCAGCACATACATTTTTGATCTGTTACCATGAAAGGTGAAAAATAATTCAAAACCTACATGCTTCAAGAAGGACCATGTCCCAAATAACAAACGTATGAAGATTTTCCAAATACCAAGCCACTAAAACGAATCATGCACAGTTAACGGCATCGTCCCACTGACCTCTTGGAAGTATTCGGACAAGACAATCTGATAAGTGCCAATCCTGATCCAGATAATCCTGACACAGAGGTGCTTAGCTTAACATCTAGATGTAATTGTTTGTATGCTATTTCCTGTATGCAATTTTTAAAACTGACATGAAACAGTTGCTTTCTCATTTTACAGAGAATGCGACTATTAAACAACACAAAACTGGAGGAAATGATCAATCAGATGACAAAACTACATCATGAGGAAGCTACAGATTGTCCACTAATGGAGGTATACATACACCAAGAAGGTAAGTTGGGCTAGGGCTGGCAGATGATCTTAAAATGTGTGAATTGTGGCTTCATCTCACCTAAATTCAAGCTGTACAATGGGGTTCCATCCACCAAACCAGGCTGCAGTGCTGCTGCAGTCAACCTGGGATTCCACGTGGGACTTCCAAGAGACACCAATGGGAAATACAAGGGCCAGACTCGTGCTTACAGCCATAGATATTCCTCCTCCACCATGAAGCGGCATGCAAAGGACTGCAAATAGAGTAGCAAAAGTTACAACTGAGCTAATAAGAAGGACATGGTGAAAAAACGTAAACTGGCACGTGACAGGACTAAAGATCGTGGCAGCACAGACCCTTCCACTATCAACATTGCATTTGATGCATGCTACAACTCTATTTGTATAGTTAGTGCAGAGAAACCAGGACAAGCCTCTTTACAAGCTGTCGGAATAGCTTGTAAGAAAATGACTGATCATAAGTATATCCTTGTCGCTGTGTGTAAAAACAAATTGTGTTGGACTGGAGCTTGGCTCAGACATAAAGGATATGTTACAAACCCTAATGGTCATGCAGATTGTACTCTGAATATTCCATATGCAGCACCTCACTCTGAGTTTGAAATGGGACGTGAAATTGGGACACAGTTTGTGCTTCATGAAGTTCTAGTTAAGTTTGTGTCTACATACAGTGATGCAAAATCTGCCCTTGGATTTCAAGAAGCATATAAAACATTATATCCCATGTGGCAAATGGAATGTTTAGCAGATCGGACTCATTTGGGAAAGGTGCAGTTTAATAAATGCAAATCTACTATATTCAGTGATGCTATATTTCCTGGTGCTTCAATAAGAGAGAACAAGAAGCAGGTACAAAAACACCTTAGTCAAGATGTTATGGAAGAAAATGGAGGCAATTTACGGAAAGTCAAGTTGTTGTTACCCAAAGTTCTTGATGCAACACTGCATTGCCATGACAGCAACTGCTCCTGATGCCAGAGATACTCTATGGTCTGTGGTGGCGGTCACAGAAATAAATGGTGGCTCAATTCCAAATTTCTTGGTTCAAACAAAGTCACCAATCTGCAAATGGATGAAAATGACAAACAATTACTACAAGAAATTATGAAAGTGAAGTGAAGCAAAAAGGTTTTCATGACAACGAGACCTTACACAAACACACAACATTGTGAGGCTGTGAATCGATAACTGGGTGTTTCTTTACCTAAGAATGTCAACTACTCCAGGAACTTTGAAGGGAGATGTGCAACAACTATTCATAGAATTAACAACAAATTGGGCAAATCTATGGTAAAAAAGTTGGACAATTTGGGTGTCAGCCTGTCTAAAAGAACTTTGAGGTCCTTGGATCAAATTGAAAAGGAATCTGATTATCACAAACAATACCGTGCCATACCTCAAATAAAGCACCACACTTTGAAAAGACAGGGCCACATAATATATGCCCATAACAAGTACAGAAAATTGGCTCAAACAAGGAAATCTGACTATAGGAAGGGACAATTAGATATGCCAGAGCAAAATGAGATAACCATTATGCCTAAAACTGACTGATATACTTGGTTGAAAGAAAAACAACAACAACAACCAAAGAATAGCAGAGAAATCTGTAGCATGTGTCATATATTGAGACATTTGCTACCACCACCTGATGAGATTCATGGAGGGACCAAAATATTTTGGGTGTTTTAAATATACATGCATAAAAGTACAAATAAAAAAAGATTACCATACAAGTAAGATAATCAAGTTTCTGAACTCTTCATTATTGGTACATTCGAAATTCAAGTAAGCAATCTGCATTTGTACCATGAGCAAAGCATTTGGTTTTCACTAAGACAAGATTTTCGAGAACAATTTGCCTGATGGCTTTCCGAACATAAATAAAACATATTGATACATAAGCTATTATGGCAAAGATGGCTGCATTCCAGAGATTGGGGTATAGCTATATTCTTAATAAAAATAATACAAGTAATTCTGTGTACGGGTTTCTTTTTCCATTGCTGTCCATTGGGATCTTTGTATGCAAGTAAACCATATCTCCCATTTGTTGTTTGGCCACCAGTCCAAATGTGGCATTGCCCATTTGGAGCCAGGAAAACATTTATATCAAGTTTCAATGTAAGATTTTGAAAACATCCCTCCATGCTAACTTTTGCAACAGGAAACTGGTGCTTTAATACAATAAAACCACATCACTGATTATTTTCTATCAACACATACCAAAACTAGGTCCACATCTTAAAATACAGGAATTTTGACATTTTTTAATTTTTTTTAAAAATTAATAAAAATATATTTAAAATCAAAATTTGAAGTTGACAATTTTTTTGTGTATTTTCAGTGCTATAAGGAATAAATGTGCCAAGTTTCATGTATGTATGTCAATTATTGTTAATAATATGGCAATTTAACTGTCAATAAGCCTTGCATCTGTCAGAGGCATGAAATGCATACAGTTACACTGATGCCATGCCATAACAATACAATGCCAATGAGAAATAATACAGGAAATTTTCAATATAAGCAATCCATAAATTCTTCAGTCACAGATCCACATTTCATCCTACCTAATGTTGGCTACCTACACAACAGCACAGTTCTTCAAATTGCTATCGAAAGAAAACCATAAAAGACTTTGATCCCAAATAACCAAGTTATATCTTTGACACAATCTCAAAAATGAAACCAAGCCTGGTTGCCAAACCTTTTGATAAAATTCAAAAATGGTAGTCATTTACATTTTTCATTAAATTTTAACAGGAAATGTGAAATTTAAATGTATATTCTGAACACCTTTAAAAATGTAATTTGCCAAAAGCTGTGCAAGAAGAAACTAACTTAAGTCACCTACACAACTGCTAGCATAGCTCCCCCACAGATCGCACAGGCTTTGTACTTTATATGCACGTATGTGACCAATCAAGTGTAAATTAAAAACTGGAATCTTGGCCACCCCCTGCTACTTAGGACCCCTGATGATTGCAGATTATTGATCTGATTGATCGGTATGATTGATAATTAAATGTAGAGATTAAAGACTTTCAAATTTAATTACAAAATTGTGCCTAACACATGAAAGCTTGTGCCTAGGCTTATAAAAATGGGGTCTGAAGCTCTTCACCAGCACATACATTTTTGATCTGTTACCATGAAATGTGAAAAAAAATTCAAGACCTACATGCTTCAAGAAGGACCATGTCCCAAATAGCAAACGTATGAAGATTTCCAAAGACCAAGCCCCTAAAACAAATCATGCACAGTTAACGGCATCATCCCACTGACCTCTTGGAAGTATTCGGACAAGACATCCAAAACCAGACAGCAATCCTGATCCAGATAATCCTGACAGATGTCCTTAGCTTAACATCTAGATGTAATTGTTTGTATGCCATTGTGTCTACAGACGGTGATGCAAAATCTGCCCTTGGATTTCAAGAAGCTTACAAAACATTGTATCCCATGTGACAAATGAAACGTTTAGCAGATCTGGCTCATTTGGAGATACACAGTCAGTCACAATGCAAACAAAATAAATGGGAGCGCATCATCAGCCTCACCAAGACAAAAAAAGTAGGGATACACAGTCAACCGCAATGTAAACCAAAACACAGTCAACCCCAATGTAAACAACATAGATAGGTGCACACATTCAATCCCAATGTAAACAATGCAGGTGGGTATGCACATATCAAACACAATGTAAAAAATATCTAAGGAAAATTGAACAAATAGATAAAACAAATTATTCAGGTGCAGTACATATTATAACAGTAGGGGAAGACGGTAAACCCCAATAAAACACTTTTAGGCCACCAATGGATCACCTGTTTATTGTGGTATAAATCAATTATGAATCAATGAGTGCTAACATACAGAACAAGATGTGTACATAGAAACAGGAGACATAATGGCTCTATTGGCGTTAAAAGATGCCTGGAATATGTAGTTAGGGGCATACTGTTAATATGAATGGTAAAGACATTAAATGGGCGGACACATTCAGCCATAATGCAAATAAAATAAGTGGGGGTGCACCGTCAACACAACTGCAAACAATATTAATGGGGGCACACAAGGTCAACCCCAATGTAAACCAAAAAATAAATAAAATAAATTATTCTGGTGCAGTGCATATTATAACAATGTGGGGAAGATGGTAAACCAGGATAAAACACCTTTAGACCACCAATACATCACCCATTTATTGTGGTATAGATCAATTATAAATCTATGGGTGTTAATTTACAGTGTACATAAAAACAACAGAATAATGGCTCTAGGTGTCAAATGCACAACAAGCAGATGCCTGCAATATGTAGGTAGGGGCACACCATCAATCTTACTGTAAAGGCTGTAATTGGGGGCAAACTGTCAGCTACAATGTAATAACAAAATAAGTGGGGGTGCACTGTCAACCCCAATGTCAAAAATTAAGCTGGGGCACACAGTCGACCCCAATGTAGGTGGGTGAACACATTTCAAACCCAATGTAAAGTATATCAGAGGAAAGTGGGGGGAAAAATTTAATCAGATGCAGTGCATATTATAACAATAGGGGATGACAGTAAACCACAATTAAACACCTTTAGGCCATCAATGTACCACCCATTTATTGTGGTATATGTCAATTATGAATCTATAAGTGTTAACTTCCAGCGTAAGGCAGGCATGTTTAACCTATGCCCTGTGATCCAGTTTCATCAGTTTATTTACATCATAGGGTGAGGCTTTAAAAATCGCTTATCTGGCCAGCGCCCTGGAAGAAGTTGCCCATACCTGGTGTAAGAGGTATACATAGAAATGGGAGAAATAATGGCTCAAGGTGTTAAATGCAGATGCCTGCAATATGCAGATGGGGGCACACCATCAATCTTAACATAAAGAATGTTGAGTAGGAGCACACATTCAGCCATATTGCGAACAAATAAAATAAGTAGGCACAAAAAGTCGCCCCCAATGTAAAGCAAAGTAAGACAGAGCTGAGAGTCAACCCCAATGTAAACAATGTAGATAGGTGCACACATTCAATCCCACTGTAAAGAATGAGCGTGGGTAAACACATATAAAACAATGTAAAGTATATCGAAGGAAAATGGAAAAAAATAGATAAAACAAATTATTCAGGGGCAGTGCATATTATAACAATGGGGGAAGATGGTAAACCCCAATAAATAAACCTCTAGGCTACCAATGCATCACCTGTTTATTGTGGTATAAATCAATTATGAATCTATGAGTGTTAACTTACCTTGCAAGGAGTATACATAGAAACAATGGGAGAAATAATGGCTCTAGGTGTTCAACGCAGAAGGAGCAGATACCTGCAATATATAGGTGGTGGCATGTCATCAATCTTGGGATAAAGGCTGTTAAAGGGGGACACATTCAGCCACAATGCAAAAACAATATAAATGGAGGCGCACTATCAACCCCAGTATAAAACAAAATAAGTTGGGGCACACAGTCAACTCCAATGTAAAACAAAATAAGATGGGTTAAAAAGTCAACACCAATGTAAACAATGTAAATCAGGACACATATGTAATCCAAATGTAAACATTGTATGTGAGTAAACACATATCAAACCCAATGTAAAGTATATATGAGGAAAATGGAAAAAATAAATTATTCATGTGCAATGGATAGTATAACACATTTTGGCCACAATGCATCACCAGTTTATTGTGGTATAGATCACTTATGAATCTATATGTGTTAACTTACCTTGTAAGGAGTATACATAGAAACAATGGAAGAAATAATGGCTCTAGGTGTTCAACGCACAAGGAGAAGATACCTGCAATATAAAGGTGGTGGCATGCCATCAATCTTGGGATAAAGGCAGTTAAATGGGGACACACAGTCAGCCACAATGTAAAAACAAAATAAATGGAGGTGCACTGTCAACCCCTATGTAAAATAAAATAAGTTGAAGCACACAGTCATCTCCAATGTAAAATAAAATAAGATGGGTCACAAAGTCAACCCCAATGTAAACAATGTAAATGAGGGCACACATGTAATCCAAATGTAAACATTGTATGTTGTGAAACATGTATCGAACCCAATGTAAGATATATCTGAGGAAAATGGAAAAAAATAAATCATTCATGTGCAGTGGATATTATAACAATTCGAGAAAATGCTTAACCGCAATAAAATACATTTTGGCCATCAATGCATCACCAGTTTATTGTGGTATAGAGCACTTATGAATCTATAGATGTTAACTTACCTTGTAAGGTGTATACATAGAAACAATGGGAGAAATAATGGCTCTAGGTGTTCAACACAGAAGGCACAGATACCTGCAATATAAAGGTGGTGGCATGCCATCAATCTTGGGATAAAGGCTGTTAAGCAGGGACACAGTTAGCCACATTGTAAAAACAAAATAAATGGAGGCACACTGTCAACCCCAGTGTAAAACAAAATAAGTTGGGGCACACAGTCAACTCCAATGTAAAACAAAATAAGATGGGTTAAAAAGTCAACCCCAGTGTAAATCAGGACACATATGTAATCCAAATGTAAACACTGTATGTGGGTAAACACATATCAAACCCAATGTAAAGTATATATGAGGAAAATGGAAAAAATAAATTATTCATGTGCAATGGATAGTATAACACATTTTGGCCACAATGCATCACCAGTTTATCGTGGTATAGATCACTTATGAATCTATATGTGTTAACTTACCTTGTAAGGAGTATACATAGAAACAATGGAAGAAATAATGGCTCTAGGTGTTCAACAAAAAAGGAGAAGATACCTGCAATATAAAGGTGGTGGCATGCCATCAATCTTGGGATAAAGGCAGTTAAATGGGGACACACAGTCAGCCACAATGTAAAAACAAAATAAATGGAGGTGCACTGTCAACCCCTATGTAAAATAAAATAAGTTGAAGCACACAGTCATCTCCAATGTAAAACAAAATAAGATGGGTCACAAAGTCAACCCCAATGTAAACAATGTAAATGAGGGCACACATGTAATCCAAATGTAAACATTTTATGTTGTGAAACATGTATCGAACCCAATGTAAGATATATCTGAGGAAAATGGAAAAAAATAAATCATTCATGTGCAGTGGATATTATAACAATTTGAGAAAATGCTTAACCGCAATAAAATACATTTTGGCCATCAATGCATCACCAGTTTATTGTGGTATAGAGCACTTATGAATCTATAGATGTTAACTTACCTTGTAAGGAGTATACATAGAAACAATGGGAGAAATAATGGCTCTAGGTGTTCAACACAGAAGGCACAGATACCTGCAATATAAAGGTGGTTGCATGCCATCAATCTTGGGATAAAGGCTGTTAAGCAGGGACACAGTTAGCCACATTGTAAAAACAAAATAAATGGAGGCACACTGTCAACCCCAGTGTAAAACAAAATAAGTTGGGGCACACAGTCAACTCCAATGTAAAACAAAATAAGATGGGTTAAAAAGTCAACACCAATGTAAACAATGTAAATCAGGACACATATGTAATCCAAATGTAAATACTGTATGTGGGTAAACACATATCAAACCCAATGTAAAGTATATATGAGGAAAATGGAAATAATAAATTATTCATGTGCAATGGATAGCATAACACATTTTGGCCACAATGCATCACCAGTTTATCGTGGTATAGATCACTTATGAATCTATATGTGTTAACTTACCTTGTAAGGAGTATACATAGAAACAATGGAAGAAATAATGGCTCTAGGTGTTCAACGCACAAGGAAAAGATACCTGCAATATAAAGGTGGTGGCATGCCATCAATCTTGGGATAAAGGCAGTTAAATGGGGACACACAGTCAGCCACAATGTAAAAACAAAATAAATGGAGGTGCACTGTCAACCCCTATGTAAAATAAAATAAGCTGAAGTACACAGTCATCTCCTATGTAAAACAAAATAAGATGGGTCACAAAGTCAACCCCAATGTAAACAATGTAAATGAGGGCACACATGTAATCCAAATGTAAACATTGTATGTTGTGAAACATGTATCGAACCCAATGTAAGATATATCTGAGGAAAACGGAAAAAAATAAATCATTCATGTGCAGTGGATATTATAACAATTTGAGAAAATGCTTAACCGCAATAAAATACATTTTGGCCATCAATGCATCACCAGTTTATTGTGGTATAGAGCACTTATGAATCTACAGATGTTAACTTACCTTGTAAGGAGTATACATAGAAACAATGGGAGAAATAATGGCTCTAGGTGTTCAACACAGAAGGCACAGATACCTGCAATATAAAGGTGGTGGCATGCCATCAATCTTGGGATAAAGGCTGTTAAGCAGGGACACAGTTAGCCACATTGTAAAAACAAAACAATTCGAGGCACACTGTCAACCGCAGTGTAAAACAAAATAAGTTGGGGCACACAGTCAACTCCAATGTAAAACAAAATAAGATGGGTTAAAAAGTCAACACCAATGTAAACAATGTAAATCAGGACACATATGTAATCCAAATGTAAATACTGTATGTGGGTAAACACATATCAAACCCAATGTAAAGTATATATGAGGAAAATGGAAAAAATAAATTATTCATGTGCAATGGATAGTATAACACATTTTGGCCACAATGCATCACCAGTTTATCGTGGTATAGATCACTTATGAATCTATATGTGTTAACTTACCTTGTAAGGAGTATACATAGAAACAATGGAAGAAATAATGGCTCTAGGTGTTCAACGCACAAGGAAAAGATACCTGCAATATAAAGGTGGTGGCATGCCATCAATCTTGGGATAAAGGCAGTTAAATGGGGACACACAGTCAGCCACAATGTAAAAACAAAATAAATGGAGGTGCACTGTCAACCCCTATGTAAAATAAAATAAGTTGAAGCACACAGTCATCTCCAATGTAAAACAAAATAAGATGGGTCACAAAGTCAACCCCAATGTAAACAATGTAAATGAGGGCTCACATGTAATCCAAATGTAAACATTTTATGTTGTGAAACATGTATCGAACCCAATGTAAGATATATCTGAGGAAAATGGAAAAAAATAAATCATTCATGTGCAGTGGATATTATAACAATTTGAGAAAATGCTTAACCGCAATAAAATACATTTTGGCCATCAATGCATCACCAGTTTATTGTGGTATAGAGCACTTATGAATCTATAGATGTTAACTTACCTTGTAAGGAGTATACATAGAAACAATGGGAGAAATAATGGCTCTAGGTGTTCAACACAGAAGGCACAGATACCTGTAATATAAAGGTGGTGGCATGCCATCAATCTTGGGATAAAGGCTGTTAAGCAGGGACACAGTTAGCCACATTGTAAAAACAAAATAAATGGAGGCACACTGTCAACCCCAGTGTAAAACAAAATAAGTTGGGGCACACAGTCAACTCCAATGTAAAACAAAATAAGATGGGTTAAAAAGTCAACACCAATGTAAACAATGTAAATCAGGACACATATGTAATCCAAATGTAAATACTGTATGTGGGTAAACACATATCAAACCCAATGTAAAGTATATATGAGGAAAATGGAAAAAATAAATTATTCATGTGCAGTGGATAGTATAACACATTTTGGCCACAATGCATCACCAGTTTATCGTGGTATAGATCACTTATGAATCTATATGTGTTAACTTACCTTGTAAGGAGTATACATAGAAACAATGGAAGAAATAATGGCTCTAGGTGTTCAACGCACAAGGAAAAGATACCTGCAATATAAAGGTGGTGGCATGCCATCAATCTTGGGATAAAGGCAGTTAAATGGGGACACACAGTCAGCCACAATGTAAAAACAAAATAAATGGAGGTGCACTGTCAACCCCTATGTAAAATAAAATAAGCTGAAGTACACAGTCATCTCCTATGTAAAACAAAATAAGATGGGTCACAAAGTCAATCCCAATGTAAACAATGTAAATGAGGGCACACATGTAATCCAAATGTAAACATTGTATGTTGTGAAACATGTATCGAACCCAATGTAAGATATATCTGAGGAAAATGGAAAAAAATAAATCATTCATGTGCAGTGGATATTATAACAATTTGAGAAAATGCTTAACCGCAATAAAATACATTTTGGCCATCAATGCATCACCAGTTTATTGTGGTATAGAGCACTTATGAATCTACAGATGTTAACTTACCTTGTAAGGAGTATACATAGAAACAATGGGAGAAATAATGGCTCTAGGTGTTCAACACAGAAGGCACAGATACCTGCAATATAAAGGTGGTGGCATGCCATCAATCTTGGGATAAAGGCTGTTAAGCAGGGACACAGTTAGCCACATTGTAAAAACAAAATAAATGGAGGCACACTGTCAACCCCAGTGTAAAACAAAATAAGTTGGGGCACACAGTCAACTCCAATGTAAAACAAAATAAGATGGGTTAAAAAGTCAACACCAATGTAAACAATGTAAATCAGGACACATATGTAATCCAAATGTAAACACTGTATGTGGGTAAACACATATCAAACCCAATGTAAAGTATATATGAGGAAAATGGAAAAAATAAATTATTCATGTGCAATGGATAGTATAACACATTTTGGCCACAATGCATCACCAGTTTATCGTGGTATAGATCACTTATGAATCTATATGTGTTAACTAACCTTGTAAGGAGTATACATAGAAACAATGGAAGAAATAATGGCTCTAGGTGTTCAACGCACAAGGAGAAGATACCTGCAATATAAAGGTGGTGGCATGCCATCAATTTTGGGATAAAGGCAGTTAAATGGGGACACACAGTCAGCCACAATGTAAAAACAAAATAAATGGAGGTGCACTGTCAACCCCTATGTAAAATAAAATAAGTTGAAGCACACAGTCATCTCCAATGTAAAACAAAATAAGATGGGTCACAAAGTCAACCCCAATGTAAACAATGTAAATGTGGGCACACATGTAATCCAAATGTAAACATTTTATGTTGTGAAACATGTATCGAACCCAATGTAAGATATATCTGAGGAAAATGGAAAAAAATAAATCATTCATGTGCAGTGGATATTATAACAATTTGAGAAAATGCTTAACCGCAATAAAATACATTTTGGCCATCAATGCATCACCAGTTTATTGTGGTATAGAGCACTTATGAATCTATAGATGTTAACTTACCTTGTAAGGAGTATACATAGAAACAATGGGAGAAATAATGGCTCTAGGTGTTCAACACAGAAGGCACAGATACCTGTAATATAAAGGTGGTGGCATGCCATCAATCTTGGGATAAAGGCTGTTAAGCAGGGACACAGTTAGCCACATTGTAAAAACAAAATAAATGGAGGCACACTGTCAACCCCAGTGTAAAACAAAATAAGTTGGGGCACACAGTCAACTCCAATGTAAAACAAAATAAGATGGGTTAAAAAGTCAACACCAATGTAAACAATGTAAATCAGGACACATATGTAATCCAAATGTAAATACTGTATGTGGGTAAACACATATCAAACCCAATGTAAAGTATATATGAGGAAAATGGAAAAAATAAATTATTCATGTGCAGTGGATAGTATAACACATTTTGGCCACAATGCATCACCAGTTTATCGTGGTATAGATCACTTATGAATCTATATGTGTTAACTTACCTTGTAAGGAGTATACATAGAAACAATGGAAGAAATAATGGCTCTAGGTGTTCAACGCACAAGGAAAAGATACCTGCAATATAAAGGTGGTGGCATGCCATCAATCTTGGGATAAAGGCAGTTAAATGGGGACACACAGTCAGCCACAATGTAAAAACAAAATAAATGGAGGTGCACTGTCAACCCCTATGTAAAATAAAATAAGCTGAAGTACACAGTCATCTCCTATGTAAAACAAAATAAGATGGGTCACAAAGTCAATCCCAATGTAAACAATGTAAATGAGGGCACACATGTAATCCAAATGTAAACATTGTATGTTGTGAAACATGTATCGAACCCAATGTAAGATATATCTGAGGAAAATGGAAAAAAATAAATCATTCATGTGCAGTGGATATTATAACAATTTGAGAAAATGCTTAACCGCAATAAAATACATTTTGGCCATCAATGCATCACCAGTTTATTGTGGTATAGAGCACTTATGAATCTACAGATGTTAACTTACCTTGTAAGGAGTATACATAGAAACAATGGGAGAAATAATGGCTCTAGGTGTTCAACACAGAAGGCACAGATACCTGCAATATAAAGGTGGTGGCATGCCATCAATCTTGGGATAAAGGCTGTTAAGCAGGGACACAGTTAGCCACATTGTAAAAACAAAATAAATGGAGGCACACTGTCAACCCCAGTGTAAAACAAAATAAGTTGGGGCACACAGTCAACTCCAATGTAAAACAAAATAAGATGGGTTAAAAAGTCAACACCAATGTAAACAATGTAAATCAGGACACATATGTAATCCAAATGTAAACATTGTATGTGGGTAAACATATATCAAACCCAATGTAAAGTATATATGAGGAAAATGGAAAAAATAAATTATTCATGTGAAGTGGATAGTATAACACATTTTGGCCACAATGCATCACCAGTTTATCGTGGTATAGATCACTTATGAATCTATATGTGTTAACTTACCTTGTAAGGAGTATACATAGAAACAATGGAAGAAATAATGGCTCTAGGTGTTCAACGCACAAGGAGAAGACACCTGCAATATAAAGGTGGTGGCATGCCATCAATCTTGGAATAAAGGCAGTTAAATGGGGACACACAGTCAGCCACAATGTAAAAACAAAATAAATTTGTGAAGGTGCACTGTCAACCCCTATGTAAAATAAAATAAGTTGAAGCACACAGTCATCTCCAATGTAAAACAAAATAAGATGGGTCACAAAGTCAACCCCAATGTAAATGAGGGCACACATGTAATCCAAATGTAAACATTGTATGTTGTGAAACATGTATCGAACCCAATGTAAGATATATCTGAGGAAAATGGAAAAAAATAAATCATTCATGTGCAGTGGATATTATAACAATTTGAGAAAATGCTTAACCGCAATAAAATACATTTTGGCCATCAATGCATCACCAGTTTATTGTGGTATAGAGCACTTATGAATCTATAGATGTTAACTTACCTTGTAAGGTGTATACATAGAAACAATGGGAGAAATAATGGCTCTAGGTGTTCAACACAGAAGGCACAGATACCTGCAATATAAAGGTGGTGGCATGCCATCAATCTTGGGATAAAGGCTGTTAAGCAGGGACACAGTTAGCCACATTGTAAAAACAAAATAAATGGAGGCACACTGTCAACCCCAGTGTAAAACAAAATAAGTTGGGGCACACAGTCAACTCCAATGTAAAACAAAATAAGATGGGTTAAAAAGTCAACCCCAATGTAAACAATATAAATCAGGACACATGTAATCCAAATGTAAACACTGTATGTGGGTAAACACATATCAAACCCAATGTAAAGTATATATGAGGAAAATGGAAAAAATAAATTATTCATGTGCAGTGGATAGAATAACACATTTTCGCCACAATTCATCACCAGTTTATCGTGGTATAGATCACTTATGAATCTATATGTGTTAACTTACCTTGTAAGGAGTATACATAGAAACAATGGAAGAAATAATGGCTCTAGGTGTTCAACGCAGAAGGAGAAGATACCTGCAATATAAAGGTGGTGGCATGCCATCAATCTTGGGATAAAGGCCGTTAAATGGGGACACACAGTCAGCCACAATGTAAAAACAAAATAAATGGAGGTGCACTGTCAACCCCTATGTAAAATAAAATAAGTTGAAGCACACAGTCATCTCCAATGTAAAATAAAATAAGATGGGTCACAAAGTCAACCCCAATGTAAACAATGTAAATGAGGGCACACATGTAATCCAAATGTAAACATTGTATGTTGAGAAACATGTATCGAACCCAATGTAAGATATATCTGAGGAAAATGGAAAAAAATAAATCATTCATGTGCAGTGGATATTATAACAATTCGAGAAAATGCTTAACCGCAATAAAATACATTTTGGCCATCAATGCATCACCAGTTTATTGTGGTATAGAGCACTTATGAATCTATAGATGTTAACTTACCTTGTAAGGTGTATACATAGAAACAATGGGAGAAATAATGGCTCTAGGTGTTCAACACAGAAGGCACAGATACCTGCAATATAAAGGTGGTGGCATGCCATCAATCTTGGGAAAAAGGCTGGTAAACGGGGACACAGTCAGCCACAATGCAAAAACAATATAAATAAAGGCACACTATCAACCCCAGTATAAAACAAAATAAGTTGGGGCACACAGTCAACTCCAATGTAAAACAAAATAAGATGGGTTAAAAAGTCAACACCAATGTAAACAATGTAAATCAGGACACATATGTAATCCAAATGTAAACATTGTATGTGAGTAAACACATATCAAACCCAATGTAAAGTATATATGAGGAAAATGGAAAAAATAAATTATTCATATGCAGTGGATAGTATAACACATTTTGGCCACAATGCATCACCAGTTTATTGTGGTATAGATCACTTATGAATCTATATGTGTTAACTTACCTTGTAAGGAGTATACATAGAAACAATGGAAGAAATAATGGCTCTAGGTGTTCAACGCACAAGGAGAAGATACCTGCAATATAAAGGTGGTGGCATGCCATCAATCTTGGGATAAAGGCCGTTAAATGGGGACACACAGTCGGTCACAATGTAAAAACAAAATAAATGGAGGTGCACTGTCAACCCCTATGTAAAATAAAATAAGTTGAAGTACACAGTCATCTCCAATGTAAAACAAAATAAGATAGGTCACAAAGTCAACCCCAATGTAAACAATGTAAATGAGGGCACACATGTAATCCAAATGTAAACATTTTATGTTGTGAAACATGTATCGTACCCAATGTAAGATATATCTGAGGAAAATGGAAAAAAATAAATCATTCATGTGCAGTGGATATTATAACAATTCGAGAAAATGCTTAACCGCAATAAAATACATTTTGGCCATCAATGCATCACCAGTTTATTGTGGTGTAGAGCACTTATGAATCTACAGATGTTAACTTACCTTGTAAGGAGTATACATAGAAACAATGGAAGAAATAATGGCTCTAGGTGTTCAACACAGAAGGAGAAGATACCTGCAATATATATGTGGTGGCATGCCATCAATCTTGGGAGAAAGGCCGTTAAATGGGGACACACAGTCAGCCACATTGTAAAAACAAAATAAATGGGGGTGCACCGTCAACCCCAATGTAAAATAAAATAAGTTGAAGCACACAGTCAACTCCAATGAAAACAATGCAGATGAGGGCACACATGTAATCCAAATGTAAACATTGTATGTGGAAAACATCAAACCCAATGTAAAGTATATGAGGAAAATGGAAACAATAAATTATTCATCAGCAGTGGATATTATAACAATTCGGGAAAATGCTTAACCGCAATAATATACATTTTGGCCACCAATGCATCACCAGTTTATTGTGGTATAGAGCACTTATGAATCTATAGATGTTAACATACATTGTAAGGTGTATACATAGAAACAATGGGAGAAATAATGGCTCTAGGTGTTCAATGCAGAAGGTGCAGATACCTGCAATATATAGGTGGTGGCATGCCATCAATCTTGGGATAAAGGCTGTTAAGCAGGGACACAGTCAGACACATTGTAAAAACAAAACAAATGGAGGTGCACTGTCAACCCCAATGTAAAATAAAATAAGTTGAAGCACACAGTCAACTCCAATGTAAAACAAAATAAGATGGGTTAAAAAGTCAACCCCAATGTAAACGAGGGCAAATGCAAATGTGAACAAAAGGTCATGTCACATCAGTTGTACCAGTAAATACCCTGAAATATATTAGTCATTTACCTTGACCTTTAACCTCTTTGACCCCAAATTCAATAGCCTTTTTCCTTATCCCAAGTGCAAGCCATGCAAAATTTGGTTCAGGTATGTCATGTACCAGTAATGTTATTCTGTGCCAATCACATTAGTAAGAAATGGACTGACAGATGGATAGATGAAAAGATGGATAGACACCAGAATATATTGCCATATCTAGCAGACCTACTTACATAATACATATAAATATACAAATAAATAAGCACCCCACCCCACTACCTTCCAGAACAGTACCTCCACCCACAAGTAACCTTTACCCCGAATTTACCCAAAATCCCCAATTTTTATGTCCTTACATTAACCCTAAAATTAACACCCCAGGCAGTCCCAAATGCCAAATGTTTAATGGGTACTGAAATCCCCTAGTAACCACCTATAACACCGCCCTCTGCCCCCCAAAACATTCCCTCCACCCAGGAGTAACCTTTATCCCATTTTACCCAAAATCCCCAATTTTTATGTCCTTACATTAACCTTAAAATTAACACCCCGGGCAGTCCCAAACGCCAAATGTTTAATGGGTACTGCAATCCCCTAGTACCCACCTATAACTCCACCCTCTTCCCCCCAAAACATTTCCTCCACCCTGGAGTAACCTTTACCCCATTTTACCCAAACTCCCAATTTTTGTATCTACATTTACCATAAAGTGAACACCCCAGGCAGTCCCAAATGCCAAATGTTCAATGGGTACTGCAATCCCCCTACCCATCTCCAACACCACCTCCTGCCTTCCAGAACATCACCTTCCAAGTGACCCAGACCTCAACCTTGACATGAATTTGTGCAATAATTCCGCAACATGGATATTACAATATCAGTGGTATATGACCTTGACCTTAATCTATGTGATAACATTATCAAAAAGGTATAGATTCCATGACCAACTGTTGAATCACACCTTTCGAGTAATTTCAGGGGATGAATAGCATTGTGATGGTAACTACAATCCAGAGTCTTGAAACCCTAGTGTGTACATTTCATTATTCCCAAAAAACACACCAGTTATATCTAGGAGAGAGTCTCTTGCATGACCTATCCAAGTCCAAAACTTCATAACATCTTTAATTTGAAGTAGAATCAAAATATGCCAGGGCTGAGCAAATTTTTTTTTCATCCACTAGTCCCGGGCTAGCAACTTGGAAAATTTTACTTGCCCGAATAGTCCCGGACATCAGGCTATGGGATTTGCTCAGCCCTGAAGATGATTAAGAAGAACCTGCAAGTCTTCCCTCCCATATTTCAACTGAGCTGCCCTCTCAAGAGGAAAGTGCCTGTAGTCAAATGGTCTAAAGCATCTCAAAGGTTCTGCTTATATCTCTTTGGAGAAATAGCTACCACACATTCAGTAGCAGTCTTACATTTTATCCATCCACTTTCACAAAAATGTTCCTTCTCCGAATCGCCCTTTATTACCTTCCTTGCGAAAATAATTTAGCAAACTCATTTTATCCACAGTAACTATCAGCTTGCTTGACAACTACTTCTAAAGTGATCATAACTTGTTTGTTTTATTTATTTAAATTTGAGAAGTGTTTGGCTATATACCCCAGTGTGCGCAATTCCGGTGGGGTATTTTTGTGCACTGCACATGATTAATTATTCATCAGAGGGCTGGCCGAGCTGTGAGCCCATCTGATGGTTTAATGCGTGCACTGCATGCTTGTTAACCAATGTCCAGGCATGGCAAAGGAGGAAAAGGTCCAGGAGGAGGCACCTCATTGTCCCCGGATGGCTACAAGTGGTCCAGGATTGAATTCAGAATAGATGAATGTTGTCATGTTTTTTATCTAATGTAATTTTTGATGCGATACTCTGTACTATTGGCTGATTGCCTAAGTTGGTATCTTAGGGTTGTAAGGAAAGAAAGAAATTATTTACCCTCGAAGTCCTATTTAGTCATGGAGTACGATTATATGTTTGTAAGCACAGGCACCTACTATTATTGGATTTTTGTTGTCAAGTTCAATCGTTGCCACTTGTGTGGCGAGGCCTGATGATCTGGGATGTTACCACCTTATAATGACTAATATTAGTATATGTCCATAGTTTTCTCTTGGTGCCTGTGCTTAATCGTAATTTTGGGTACGTCTTTTTAAGGAGTCAGTTACCACATTGTGCGGTGGGACCCTGATGGTCTGGACTTATTTACCACCTTATACTCCTAATTGTATTGGGGTCAGTTAAGTGGGGCCTCTAATAATTCTGGATTCCAAATTGATGCCACTTTGTACAGCTGGGTCTGGGCTTATGACCACCTTATGCTATGTTAATTTTAATTGAGGTTCGAGTTAAGTTACACGAGACTCCTTGGTACTTCCTAAAGAGTTTAATATAAACCAATAGAATTAGATGATATCCATGTTAATGAGGTAACATGCTTTGTTGTTAGTGTCTTTGTTAGAATTTAGTGAGTTAGGGATTGGAGGATGTATGGTTAGTTTGATAGTTAGGATGATGTAGTTGTTATGTCCGATTCTTTTATCGGTACCTATCCTAATTTTATTTAAATAATATTTTCCAATTTTTATTTCTGTATTTTATTTTGGCTTGCCTCTCAGTCCTCTTATGTTAACTTGCATGTTTTTATTGTTAATATTATTGTTGAAATGATATGTGGCAATTGGTGTCTTTAATATCAATTTTTTTTAAATTTTTAGTTAGGTAAGTTGAGGTTTGAGGTTTGGCTTGCCCCTAAGTCATATCCATGAGAGTGGAGATTCTCTACCCCAGAGGGGCTGAGATTTGATCGCCTTTGCGGCGCACCTGGGTCCCTAATGGTCCCAGCCTGCCAATCCCTTCCTCCCTGGGAAAGGTCCCTCCTTTCCCGCCTTAGGCTTTTGGGTTTGCCATAGTATTTATTAAATTAATTTAGTTAGGGATCGGATAACATATGGTTGGTTTGAGAGTTAAGATGATGTATGTTATGTCTGAATCTTTCACCAGTAAAGTTTATTTGATTCACATTTTCCAATTTTACTTTTTCTATTTTATTTTTGGCTTACCTCTCAGTCCCATTATGGGTGTGGAGTCTCTCCCATTGAGGATAATAGGGCAAGGATTGGCTCGCCTTTGCGGCGCGCCACGGCACCCTAGATTTCTAGCAGTCCTGACATACCGATCACTTCCCCCCTTGAATGGGGCCTCTCCTCTCCCGCCTTAGACTGATCGGGTTTGCCACAGTAATTTATTAGTTTTTTTGTGTGATCATAACATACATTTTCTCTTTTAAATATGAACAGAGACAGCTCATTAATTTGCGTAATTGTTTCGCTTCAAATGCAATATCGCACATGGAATCTGTATAATCAATTAAAAATTAAAGAATAATTACTGTCATTTAATCAGTTCATAAAGGAAACCAACACTGATGTCGGTAAAGTACCTTTCGTTAATTTAATTACACTGACTCGCTGGATTAAAATCATAGTGAGCCGCTCGTGAGGATCTGGCTCGAGTAAACACAATGCAACAAAGTCGCTTAAAATACTGCTAATTGATCATACTGGCTTTCTATTGTTTGACATGTTTTGATTTGCCGATAATTTGATTGCTTAGCTCAATATGCAGTCAAGCTGTAACACACATTTATGTGTTATACAGAATGTAAATGTATACATGAAGAGGGGTAGAATCAAGTATTCAGTATGCCCGGAGGGCATGATTGGCCAAATAAAGGTAGATATAGTGATTAAAGCACGAAAATAAGGACTTGCCAGACTTTTTTAAAATGCACTTGTCCCGGACTAGTGACTTTGAAAATTTTACTTGCCCGACTTCAAAAATGAATAGTCTGGGACGTCTGGCTATGGGATTTGCTCAGCCCTGTATGCACAGGATTTGTATGTTATGAAATAATATATTAAACAAAAAAGGCCAATCACTGTTTATAGATATTTGAAAGACTTGATACCGCAATACCAGAATCAGTTACATGCACTGAAAGAAATCATGATGTGGATCATAGAGAAGCCAAACGATGAAAATGAACTGCAATTATATTCTCTGGTTAGTTGAAAATGGCATCTACAAGATCACTCAATTGCAGCATATCACATGGCACAACATACAGTATCTTGCAAGGCACGGGAATCTAGCCAATCAAATTACAGCACACATCTATGTACAAATGAAGGTATTTAAAGACCAAGTGGCTACCTGTTATCAACAGGCACATGGAAGCAGGACCTGTCCATAAATGTGAATCCTACATGACCTTGACCTGAATAATTGCAATATCACCTGTTATGTGACCTTGACCTCGACCAAGACATGAATGAGTGCAAGAATTCCACTATGTACAAATAAAGGTATTCAAAGACCAAGTGGCTAGCTAAAGTGCTTCCTAAATGACCTTGACCTGAATAATTGGATGTGGTGTGACTTCGACCTTGACCATGACATGGAGGAGTGCAAGAATTCCACTATATGGACGATGACAATATCAATGTGTTATTGACCCTGACCATGAGTAACATCATTAATGGATGCAATAACATTGCTGAAAAGGTCTCGATTCCACGAGAAACTGTTGAATCACACCTTTTCAGTTATTCCTTCCAAATAAGGTGCCTTCTGAACCCTGCCCCACTCCCCCCATATAAAACTTTCCTGGAAGTAGGACCCATCCATAAATTTTAATCCTATATGTACCGGAAACTTTATGCCAAATGAGGCACAGCTCTATAAAAAGCCAAATAATTCTAAACCTTACACTAACACACTGGTATCTAAGCCTAACAGACCTATTCTAAAGCCCTAACTAAGAGAGCAAAGTAGTCATCACTATTCGCAAACCCAAGTGCAAATGGTCAGAAAGAGACCAAATCATGCACCAGAGTTGTCTGCAAATAAGAATGCAAAATAATGAATCAAGCAAAACAAAATCATTAGTATCCAGTGCTCTCCTAATTTACTTGCAAGCTGTGCCTTAAATCTACCTAAGTCCGGATTTCCTTACTGTAAATATAAATGTTTAATGGGTATTGCAGGCCCCTACCTATACCCAACTCCACCCCCCTTCCTCCCATAATGTTAACTCCACCCACAAGTAACCCTTACCCCCACTGTACCCACCCCCTTCCTGCTGTACCCTTTCAATGACCTATTCTCCAGGCACCTCATAATAAATCCCCAATTTTTATGTCCCTACAAAATTTCCTTAAAAGTAACACCCAGGCAGTTCCAATCATTGTAGGAAAAGTGAAAATGGAATGACCTTTTTAGGAAGTATGTAGCCATGTCTCCAGTATCTGTCCCAAAATGTCACAGTGATGCCATGCATTTAAATTCAAACGACTTTCTCTTGGGATTCATGTACAGGTCTGATGTATCAAAAGAGCCATGTGCAAGGGAGTGCACTACAACAGGCCTGGTACTTGCAGCTGGCACAATAGGATATATACATGGGAGAATTCATTTGTGGCTGTCATAAATAGAGGGTTTCATTCGAATGGGGAGCTATCTCCGGGAAAATCAGTAAACAATAGAGAAACAAATCTATAATATGCATGCTGGCTGACCCTTTCAGCAATGCTTTACACCTGTTAAATTTTGCCTTGATAAAAGATCTGAATCCATGCCAAAATGTTAACATTTAAAACCTGTGCTTCAATAATAAACCATAATAATTGCTTATGACATGTTTTATTTAATAGCCAAAGTGCAGAGACATCACTCTTGTTTAATTTGAATTTTGAACTGGTGCACCATTAACTTGTATCGTCTCTGAGTGTATAGTTGCAGCTTTTATAGACTCTGGTGAGATAACCCTAACTACTCCTAACCAATTTGGAATAGCCATCACTTTGAATATGATGAACAAATATTGCCATATCTAGCAGACCTACATTTCACAAGTGTAGCTGTCCACTCTGGGTCAACAGTTACAGGTAGTACCGTCTACTGTTACTTACGTTAGCAGGCGTAGCCCGACCTGACATAGACCCCAAAATAAGCATCAATGCAAATGTGAACAATAGGTCATGTCACATCGGGACAAGACAAGACAAGACATGCAACACACCAACAAAAAATGCATACACCCAAGCACAGACAACAGGGTATGGCACAGGATGGGACAAGACAAGACAAGACACACAAGACATGTAACACACCAACAAATGCATACACACAAGCACAGACAACAGGGTATGGCACAGGATGGGACAAGACAAGACAAGACACACAAGACATGTAACACACCAACAAATGCATACACACAAGCACAGACAACAGGGTACGGAACCGGAAGGGACAAGACACACAAGACATGTAACACACCAACAAATACATACACACAAGCACAGACAACAGGGTACAGCACAGGACGGGACAAGACAAGACAAGACATGTAACACCAACAAATGCATACACACAAGCATAGATAACAGGGTACGGCACAGGATGGGACAAGACAAGACAAGACACACAAGACATGTAACACACCAACAAATGCATACACATAAGCACAGACAACAGGGTACGGTACAGGACTGAACAGGACAAGACATTCTCGCGTGTCTGTCATCTCTTGTCTGCTCACATATATGACCATTAAGTCCTTTCTTACCCTGTCCCTTGCCATGTTGTGGGACACAAGACAAGTTGGCACACAATGGGACAGCACAGGACAATAAACAATGGCACAGCACAGGACAAGACAACACAAGACTGCACACCATGGCAAAGGATAGGATAAGACAAGACAGCCTTGCATGGGATGGGACAGGACGGGACAAGGCAAGACACAAATGACATGAAACACATCAACAAATGCATACACACAAGCACTGACAACAGGGGATGGTACAGGACAGGACAAGACAAGACAAGACACAAGACATGTAACACAAAACAAAAAATGCATACACACAAGTACAGACAACAGGGTACGGCACAGGACAGGACAAGAAAAGACACAGAAGACATGTAACACATAAACAAATGCATACACAAAAGCACAGACAACAGGGAACGGCACAGGACGGGACAAGACAAGATCCACAAGACATGTAACACCAACAAATGCATACACACAAACACAGAAAACAGGGTACGGTACAGGACAAGACAAGACACAAGACATGTAACACATCAACAATCAAATGCATACACACAAGAACAGACAGCAGGATACGGCACATATTGGGACAAGACAAGACACACAAGACATGTAACACATTAACAAATGCAATCACACAAGCACAGACAACAGGGTACGGCACAGGACGGGACAAAACAAGACAAGACACACAAAACATGTAACACCAACAAATGCATACACACAAGCACAGACAACAGGGTACGGGACAGGAAAGACAAGACAGACAAGACATGAAACACACAAACAAATGCATACACCCAAGTACAGACAACAGGGTGCGGCACAGGATGGGACAAGACAAGACACACAAGACATGTAACACACCAACAAATGCATACACATAAGAACAGACAACAGGGTAGGGCACTGAATGGAACAAAACAAACAAGACATGAAACACACCAACAAATGCATACACACAAGCACAGACAACAGGGCACGGCACAGGACTGGACAGGACAAGACATTCTCGCATGACTGTCTTCTCCTGTCCTGTCCCATATCATACCATTAGGTCTTTTCTTACCCTGTCCCTTGCCATGTTGTGGGACACAAGACAAGTTGGCACACGATGGGACAGCACAGGACAATACACAATGGCACAGCACAGGACAAGACAACACAAGACGGCACAGCATGGCAAATTAAAGGATAAGACAGCCTGGCATGAGATGGGACAGGACGGGACAAGGCAAGACACAAATCACATGAAACAACCCAACAAATGCATACACACATGCACAGACAACAGGGTAAGCCACAGGATGGGACAAGATAAGACAAGACAAGACACACAAGACATGAAACACACCAACAAATGCATACACACAAGCAGCACAGACAACAGGGTACGATACAGGACGGGACAAGACAAGAAACACAAGACATGTAACACATTAACAAATGCATACACACAAGCACAGACAACAGGGTACGGCACAGGACGGGACAAGACAATACACACAAAACATGTAACACCAACAAATGCATACAAACAAGCACAGACAACAGGGTACAGCACGGGACGGGACAAGAATCACAAGACATGTAACACACCAACAAATGCATACACATAAGTACAGACAACAGGGTACGGCACAGGACGGGACAAAACAAGACACACAAGACATGTAACACACCAACAAATGCATTCACTCAAGCACAAACAACAATGTATGGAACCGGATGGGACAAGACACACAAGACATGTAAAACACCAACAAATGCATACACACAAGCACAGACAACAGGAAACGGCACAGGACGGGAAAAAACAAGACACACAAGACATATAACACACCAACAAAAGCATACACACAAGCACAGACAACAGGGTAAAGCACAGGATGGGACAGGACAAGACAAGACACACAAGACATGCAACGCACCAACAAATGAATACACACAAGCAAAGACAAAAGGGTACGGCACAGAACGGGACAAGACACACAAGACATCTAACACACCAACAAATGCATACACACAAGCACAGACAACAGGGTACAGCACATGACAGGACAAGACACACAAGACATGTAACACACCAACAAATGCATACACACAAGCACAGACAACAGGGTAAGGCACAGGACTGGACAGGACAAGACATTATCGCGTGTCTGTCTTCTCCTGTCCTGTCCCATATCATACCATTAGGTCTTTTCTTACCCTGTCCCTTGCCATGTTGTGGGACACAAGACAAGTTGGCACACAATGGGACAGCACAGGACAATACACAATGGCACAGCACAGGACAAGACAACACAAGATGGCACAGCATGGCAAAGGATAGGATAAGACAGCCTGGCATGAGATGGGACAGGACGGGACAAGGCAAGACACAAATCACATGAAACAACCCAACAAATGCATACACACAAGCACAGACAACAGGGTACGGCACAGGACGGGACAAGATAAGACAAGACACACAAGACATGAAACACACCAACAAATGCATACACACAAGCACAGACAACAGGGTACGATATAGGACGGGACAAGACAAGAAACAAGACATGTAACACACAAACAAAAAATAAATACACAAGCACAGACAACAGGGTACGGCACAGGACGAGACAAGACAAGACACACAAGACATGTAACACATTAACAAATGCATACACACAAGCACAGACAACAGGGTACGGCACAGGACGGGACAAGACAATACACACAAAACATGTAACACCAACAAATGCATACAAACAAGCACAGACAACAGGGTACGGCACGGGACGGGACAAGACGCACAAGACATGTAACACACCAACAAATGCATACACACAAGTACAGACAACAGGGTACGGCACAGGACGGGACAAGACAAGACACACAAGACATGTAACACACCAACAAATGCATACACACAAGCACAGACAACAGGGTAAGGCACAGGACTGGACAGGACAAGACATTCTCGAGTGTCTGTCTTCTCCTGTCCTGTCCCATATCATACCATTAGGTCTTTTCCTACCCTGTCCCTTGCCATGTTGTGGGACACAAGACAAGTTGGCACACGATGGGACAGCACAGGACAATACACAATGGCACAGCACAAGACAAAACAACACAAGACGGCACAGCATGGCAAAGGATAGGATAAGGCAGCCTGGCATGAGATGGGACAGGACGGGACAAGGCAAGACACAAATCACATGAAACAACCCAACAAATGCATACACACAAGCACAGACAACAGGGTACGATACAGGACGAGACAAGACAAGAAACAAGACATGTAACACACAAACAAAAAATGCATACACACAAGCACAGACAACAGGGTATGGCACAGGACGGGACAAGACAAGACACACAAGACATGTAACACATTAACAAATGCATACACACAAGCACAGACAACAGGGTACGGCACAGGACGGGACAAGACAATACACACAAAACATGTAACACCAAAAAATGCATACAAACAAGCACAGACAATAGGGTACGGCACGGGACGGGACAAGACGCACAAGACATGTAACACACCAACAAATGCATACACACAAGTACAGACAACAGGGTATGGCACAGGACGGGACAAGACAAGACACAAGACATGTAACACACCAACAAATGCATACACACAAGCACAAACAACAATGTACGGAACCGGATGGGACAAGACACACAAGACATGTAAAACAACAACAAATGCATACACACAGGCACAGACAACAGGGAACGGCACAGGACGGGACAAGACAAGACACACAAGACATGTAACACACCAACAAAAGCATACACACAAGCACAGACAACAGGGTACGGCACAGGACGGGACAGGACAAGACAAGACACACAAGACATGCAACGCACCAACAAATGCATACACACAAGCAAAGACAAAAGGGTACGGCACAGAATGGGACAAGACACACAAAACATCTAACACACCAACAAATGCATACACACAAGCAGAGACAACAGGGTACAGCACAGGACAGGACAAGACACACGAGACATGTAACACACCAACAAATGCATACACACAAGCACAGACAACAGGGTACGGCACAGGACTGGACAGGACAAGACATTATCGCGTGTCTGTCTTCTCCTGTCCTGTCCCATATCATACCATTAGGTCTTTTCTTACCCTGTCCCTTGCCATGTTGTGGGACACAAGACAAGATGGCACACAATGGGACAGCACAGGACAATACACAATGGCACAGCACAGGACAAGACAACACAAGATGGCACAGCATGGCAAAGGATAGGATAAGGCAGCCTGGCATGAGATGGGACAGGACGGGACAAGGCAAGACACAAATCACATGAAACAACCAAACAAATGCATACACACAAGCACAGACAACAGGGTACGGCACAGGACGGGACAAGATAAGACAAGACAAGACACACAAGACATGAAACACACCAACAAATGCATACACACAAGCACAGACAACAGGGTACGATACAGGACGGGACAAGACAAGAAACAAGACATGTAACACACAAACAAAAAATGCATACACACAAGCACAGACAACAGGGTACGGCACAGGAAGGGACAAGACAAGACACACAAGACATGTAGCACATTAACAAATGCATACACACAAGCACAGACAACAGGGTACGGCACAGGACGGGACAAGACAATACACACAAAACATGTAACACCAACAAATGCATACAAACAAGCACAGACAATAGGGTACGGCACAGGACTGGACAAGACAAGACACACAAGACATGTAACACATTAACAAATGCATACACACAAGCACAAACAACAATGTACGGAACTGGACGGGACAAGACACACAAGACATGTAACACACCAACAAAAGCATACACACAAGCACAAACAACAGGGTACGGCACAGGATGGGACAGGACAAGACAAGACACACAAGATATGCAACGCACCAACAAATGCATACACACAAGCAAAGACAAAAGGGTACGGCACTGAACGGGACAAGACACACAAGACATCTAACACACCAACAAATGCATACACACAAGCAGAGACAACAGGGTACAGCACAGGACAGGACAAGACACACGAGACATGTAACACACCAACAAATGCATACACACAAGCACAGACAACAGGGTACGGCACAGGACTGGACAGGACAAGACATTATCGCGTGTCTGTCTTCTCCTGTCCTGTCCCATATCATACCATTAGGTCTTTTCTTACCCTGTCCCTTGCCATGTTGTGGGACACAAGACAAGTTGGCACACAATGGGACAGCACAGGACAATACACAATGGCACAGCACAGGACAAGACAACACAAGACGGCACAGCATGGCAAAGGATAGGATAAGGCAGCCTGGCATGAGAAGGAACAGGACGGGACAAGGCAAGACACAAATCACATGAAACAACCCAACAAATGCATACACACAAGAACAGACAACAGGGTACGGCACAGGACGGGACAAGACAATACACACAAAACATGTAACACCAACAAATGCATACAAACAAGCACAGACAACAGGGTACGGCACTGGACGGGACAAGACGCACAAGACATGTAACACACCAACAAATCCATACACACAAGAACAGGCAACAGGGTACGGCACAGGACGGGACAAGACAAGACACACAAGACATGTAACACACCAACAAATGCATACACACAAGCACAAACAACAATGTACGGAACCCGACGTTACAAGACACACAAGACATGTAAAACACCAACAAATGCATACACACAAGCACAGACAACAGGGTACGGCAGAGGACGGGACAAGACAATACACACAAAACATGTAACACCAACAAATGCATACAAACAAGCACAGACAACAGGTATGCCAACGGACGGGACAAGACAAGACACAAGACATGTAACACAAACAAATGCATACACACAAGCACAGACAACAGGTATGCCAACGGATGGGACAAGACAAGACAAGACACACAAGACATGTAACACACCAACAAATGAATACACATGAGCACAGACAACAGGGAACGGCACAGGACGGGACAAGACACACAAGACATGTAACACACCAACAAATGCATACACACAACCACAGACAACAGGGTACGGCACAGGAAAGGACAAGACAAACAAGACACGTAACACAAAAACAAATGCATACACACAAGCACAGACAACAGGTATCCCAACGGATGGGACAAGACAAGACACACAAGACATGTAACACAAACAAATGCATACACACAAGCACAGACAACAGGTATGCCAACGGATGGGACAAGACAAGACACACAAGACATGTAACACAAACAAATGCATACACACAAGCACAGACAACAGGTATGCCAATGGACAGGACAAGACAAGACAAGACACACAAGACATGTAACACACCAACAAATGCATACACACGAGCACAGACAACAGGGAACGGCACAGGACGGGACAAGACACACAAGACATGTAACACACCAACAAATGCATACACACAAGCACAGACAACAGGGTACGGCACAGGACAGGACAAGACAAACAAAACACGTAACACAAAAACAAATGCATACACACAAGCACAGACAACAGGATACGGCAACGGATGGGACAAGACACACAAGACATGTAACACACAAACAAATGCATACACACAAGCACAGACAACAGGTATGCCAACGGACGGGACAAGACAAGACAAGACACACAAGACATGTAACACTAACAAATGCATGCACACAAGCACAGAAAACAGGGTACGGTACAGGACGGGACAAGACAAGACAAGACACAAGACATGTAACACACCAACAAAAAATGCATACACACAAGCACAGACAGCAGGGTACAGCACAGGACGGGACAAGACAAGACACACAAGACATTAACAAATGCAATCACACAAGCACAGACAACAGGCTACGGCACAGGACGGAACAAGACACACAAGACATGTAACACACCAACAAACGCATACACACAAGCACAGACAACAGGGTACAGGACAGGACGGGACAAGACAAGACAAGACACACAAGACATGTAACACCAACAAATGCATACACACAAGCATACATAACAGGTTACAGCACAGGATGGGACAAGACAAGACACACAAGACATGTAACACTCCAACAAATGCATACACACAATCACAGACAACAGGGTACGGCACAGGACGGGACAAGACACACAAGACATGTAACACAAACAAATGCTTACACACAAGCAAAGACAACAGGTATGACAAAAGACAGGACAAAACAAGACAATACACACACGACAGGTAACACACAAACAAATGCATACACACAAGCACAGACAACAGGGTACGGCACAGGACAGGACAAGACAAGACACACAAGACATGTAACACACCAACAAATGCATACACACAACCACAGACAACAGGGAATGGCACAGGACGGGACAAGACATGTAACACAGCAACAAATGCATATACACAAGCACAGACAACAGGGTACAGCACAGGACGGGACAAGACAAGACACACAAGACATGTAACACAAACAAATGCATACACACAAGCACAGACAACAGGTATGCCAACGGACGGGACAAGACAAGACACACAAGACATGTAACACAAATAAATGCATACACACAAGCACAGACAACAGGTATGCCAACGGACGGGACAAGACAAGACAAGACACACAAGACATGTAACACACCAACAAATGAATACACACGAGCACAGACAACAGGGAACGGCACAGGACGGGACAAGACACACAAGACATGTAACACACCAACAAATGCATACACACAACCACAGACAACAGGGTACGGCACAGGACAGGGCAAGACAAACAAGACACATAACACAAAAACAAATGCATACACACAAGCACAGACAACAGGTATGCCAACGGACGGGACAAGACAAGACACACAAGACATGTAACACAAACAAATGCATACACACAAGCACAGACAACAGGTATGCCAACGGACGGGACAAGACAAGACACACAAGACATGTAACACAAAACACTGCATACACACAAGCACAGACAACAGGTATGCCAACGGACGGGACAAGACAAGACAAGACACACAAGACATCTAACACACCAACAAATGCATACACACGAGCACAGACAACAGGGAACGGCACAGGCCGGGACAAGACACACAAGACACGTAACACAAAAACAAATGCATACACACAAGCACAGACAACAGGTATGCCAACGGACGGGACAAGACAAGACACACAAGACATATAACACAAACAAATGCATACACACAAGCACAGACAACAGGTATGCCAACGGACGGGACAAGACAAGACAAGACACACAAGACATGTTACACAAACAAATGCTTACACACAAGCACAGACAACAGGTATGCCAACGGACAGGACAAGACAAGACAAGACACACAAGACATGTAACACACAAACAAATGCATACACACGAGCACAGACAACAGGTATGCCAACGGACAGGACAAGACAAGTCAAGACACACAAGACATGTATTACACCAACAAATGAATACACACGAGCACAGACAACAGGGAACGGCACAGGACGGGACAAGACAAGACACACAAGACATGTAACACACCAACAAATGCATACACACAACCACAGACAACAGGGAATGGCACAGGACGGGACAAGACATGTAACACAGCAACAAATGCATATACACAAGCACAGACAACAGGGTACAGCACAGGACGGGACAAGACAAGACACACAAGACATGTAACACAAACAAATGCATACACACAAGCACAGACAACAGGTATGCCAACGGACGGGACAAGACAAGACACACAAGACATGTAACACAAATAAATGCATACACACAAGCACAGACAACAGGTATGCCAACGGACGGGACAAGACAAGACACACAAGACATGTAACACAAACAAATGCATACACACAAGCACAGACAACAGGTATGCCAACGGACGGGACAAGACAGGACAAGACACACAAGACATGTAACACAAACAAATGCATACACACAAGCACAGACAACAGGTATGCCAACGGACGGGACAAGACAAGACACACAAGACATGTAACACAAACAAATGCATACACACAAGCACAGACAACAGGTATGCCAACGGACAGGACAAGAAAAGACAAGACACACAAGACATGTATTACACCAACAAATGAATACACACGAGCACAGACAACAGGGTACGGCACAGGACAGGACAAGACAAACAAGACACGTAACACAAAAACAAATGCATACACACAAGCACAGACAACAGGTATGCCAACGGACGGGACAAGACAAGACACACAAGACATACAACACAAACAAATGCATACACACAAGCACAGACAACAGGTATGCCAACGGACGGGACAAGACAAGACACACAAGACATGTAACACAAACAAATGCATACACACAAGCACAGACAACAGGTATGCCAACGGACGGGACAAGACAAGACAAGACACACAAGACATGTAACACACCAACAAATGCATACACACGAGCACAAACAACAGGGAACGGCACAGGACGGGACAAGACACACAAGACATGTAACACACCAACAAATGCATACACACAACCACAGACAACAGGGTACGGCACAGGACAGGACAAGAGAAACAAGACACGTAACACAAAAACAAATGCATACACACAAGCACAGACAACAGGTATGCCAACGGATGGGACAAGACAAGACACACAAGACATATAACACAAACAAATGCATACACACAAGCACAGACAACAGGTATGCCAACGGACGGGACAAGAAAAGACAAGACACACAAGACATGTATTACACCAACAAATGAATACACACGAGCACAGACAACAGCGAACGGCACAGGACGGGACAAGACACACAAGACATGTAACACACCAACAAATGCATACACACAACCACAGACAACAGGGTACGGCACAGGACAGGACAAGACAAACAAGATACGTAACACAAAAACAAATGCATACACACAAGCACAGACAACAGGTATGCCAACGGACGGGACAAGACAAGACACACAAGACATGTAACATAAATAAATGCATACACACAAGCACAGACAACAGGTATGCCAACGGACAGGACAAGACAAGACACACAAGACATATAACACAAACAAATGCATACACACAAGCACAGACAACAGGTATGCCAACGGACAGGACAAGACAAGACACACAAGACATGTAACACAAACAAATGCATACACACAAGCACAGACAACAGGTATGCCAACATACGGGACAAGACAAGACACACAAGACATGTAATACAAACAAATGCATACACACAAGCACAGAGAACAGGTATGCCAACGGATGGGACAAGACAAGACACACAAGACATATAACACAAACAAATGCATACACACAAGCACAGACAACAGGTATGCCAACGGACGGGACAAGACAAGACACACAAGACATGTAACACAAAACACTGCATACACACAAGCACAGACAACAGGTATGCCAACGGACGGGACAAGACAAGACAAGACACAAAAGACATGTAACACACCAACAAATGCATACACACGAGCACAGACAACAGGGAACGGCACAGGCCGGGACAAGACACACAAGACACGTAACACAAAAACAAATGCATACACACAAGCACAGACAACAGGTATGCCAACGGACGGGACAAGACAAGACACACAAGACATATAACACAAACAAATGCATACACACAAGCACAGACAACAGGTATGCCAACGGACGGGACAAGACAAGACAAGACACACAAGACATGTTACACAAACAAATGCTTATACACAAGCACAGACAACAGGTATGCCAACGGACAGGACAAGACAAGACAAGACACACAAGACATGTAACACACAAACAAATGCATACACACGAGCACAGACAACAGGTATGCCAACGGACAGGACAAGACAAGTCAAGACACACAAGACATGTATTACACCAACAAATGAATACACACGAGCACAGACAACAGGGAACGGCACAGGACGGGACAAGACAAGACACACAAGACATGTAAAACACCAACAAATGCATAAACACAACCACAGACAACAGGGAATGGCACAGGACAGGACAAGACATGTAACACAGCAACAAATGCATATACACAAGCACAGACACCAGGGTACAGCACAGGACGGGACAAGACAAGACACACAAGACATGTAACACAAACAAATGCATACACACAAGCACAGACAACAGGTATGCCAACGGACGGGACAAGACAAGACACACAAGACATGTAACACAAATAAATGCATACACACAAGCACAGACAACAGGTATGCCAACGGACGGGACAAGACAAGACACACAAGACATGTAACACAAACAAATGCATACACACAAGCACAGACAACAGGTATGCCAACGGACGGGACAAGACAGGACAAGACACACAAGACATGTAACACAAACAAATGCATACACACAAGCACAGACAACAGGTATGCCAACGGACGGGACAAGACAAGACACACAAGACATGTAACACAAACAAATGCATACACACAAGCACAGACAACAGGTATGATAACGGACAGGACAAGAAAAGACAAGACACACAAGACATGTATTACACCAACAAATGAATACACACGAGCACAGACAACAGGGTACGGCACAGGACAGGACAAGACAAACAAGACACGTAACACAAAAACAAATGCATACACACAAGCACAGACAACAGGTATGCCAACGGATGGGACAAGACAAGACACACAAGACATATAACACAAACAAATGCATACACACAAGCACAGACAACAGGTATGCCAACGGACGGGACAAGAAAAGACAAGACACACAAGACATGTATTACACCAACAAATGAATACACACGAGCACAGACAACAGCGAACGGCACAGGACGGGACAAGACACACAAGACATGTAACACACCAACAAATGCATACACACAACCACAGACAACAGGGTACGGCACAGGACAGGACAAGACAAACAAGATACGTAACACAAAAACAAATGCATACACACAAGCACAGACAACAGGTATGCCAACGGACGGGACAAGACAAGACACACAAGACATGTAACATAAATAAATGCATACACACAAGCACAGACAACAGGTATGCCAACGGACAGGACAAGACAAGACACACAAGACATATAACACAAACAAATGCATACACACAAGCACAGACAACAGGTATGCCAACGGACGGGACAAGACAAGACACACAAGACATGTAACACAAACAAATGCATACACACAAGCACAGACAACAGGTATGCCAACGGACGGGACAAGACAAGACACACAAGACATGTAACACAAATAAATGCATACACACAAGCACAGACAACAGGTATGCCAACGGACAGGACAAGACAAGACACACAAGACATATAACACAAACAAATGCATACACACAAGCACAGACAACAGGTATGCCAACGGACGGGACAAGACAAGACACACAAGACATGTAACACAAACAAATGCATACACACAAGCACAGACAACAGGTATGCCAACGGACGGGACAAGACAAGACAAGACACACAAGACATGTAACACACCAACAAATGCATACACACGAGCACAGACAACAGGGAACGGCACAGGACGGGACAAGACACACAAGACATGTAACACACCAACAAATGCATACACACAACCACAGACAACAGGGTACGGCACAGGACAGGACAAGACAAACAAGACACGTAACACAAAAACAAATGCATACACACAAGCACAGACAACAGGATACGGCAACGGATGGGACAAGACACACAAGACATGTAACACACAAACAAATGCATACACACAAGCAGAGACAACAGGGAACGGCACAGGACGGGACAAGACACACAAGACATGTAACACACCGACAAATGCATACACACAACCACAGACAACAGGGTACGGCACAGGACAGGACAAGACAAACAAGACACGTAACACAAAAACAAATGCATACACACAAGCACAGACAACAGGTATGCCAACGGACGGGACAAGACAAGACACACAAGACATGTAACACAAAACACTGCATACACACAAGCACAGACAACAGGTATGCCAACGGACGGGACAAGACAAGACAAGACACACAAGACATGTAACACACCAACAAATGCATACACACGAGCACAGACAACAGGGAACAGCACAGGCCGGGACAAGACACACAAGACATGTAACACACCAACAAATGCATACACACAACCACAGACAACAGGGTACGGCACAGGACAGGACAAGACAAACAAGACACGTAACACAAAAACAAATGCATACACACAAGCACAGACAACAGGTATGCCAACGGACGGGACAAGACAAGACACACAAGACATGTAACACAAAACACTGCATACACACAAGCACAGACAACAGGTATGCCAACGGACGGGACAAGACAAGACAAAACACACAAGACATGTAACACACCAACAAATGCATACACACGAGCACAGACAACAGGGAACAGCACAGGCCGGGACAAGACACACAAGACATGTAACACACCAACAAATGCATACACACAACCACAGACAACAGGGTACGGCACAGGACAGGACAAGACAAACAAGACACTTAACACAAAAACAAATGCATACACACAAGCACAGACAACAGGTATGCCAACGGACGGGACAAGACAAGACACACAAGACATGTAACACAAACAAATGCATACACACAAGCACAGACAACAGGTATGCCAACGGACGGGACAAGAAAAGACAAGACACACAAGACATGTATTACACCAACAAATGAATACACACGAGCACAGACAACAGGGAACGGCACAGGACGGGACAAGACACACAAGACATGTAACACACCAACAAATGCATACACACAACCACAGACAACAGGGTACAGCACAGGACAGGACAAGACAAACAAGACACGTAACACAAAAACAAATGCATACACACAAGCACAGACAACAGGTATGCCAACGGACGGGACAAGACAAGACACACAAGACATATAACACAAACAAATGCATACACACAAGCACAGACAACAGGTATGCCAACGGACGGGACAAGACAAGACACACAAGACATGTAACACAAACAAATGCATACACACAAGCACAGACAACAGGGTAGGGCACAGGACGGGACAAGACAAGACAAGACACACAAGACATGTAACACACCAACAAATGCATACACACAACCACAGACAACAGGGTACGGCACAGGACAGGACAAGACAAACAAGACACGTAACACAAAAACAAATGCATACACACAACCACAGACAACAGGGTACGGCACAGGACAGGACAAGACAAACAAGATACGTAACACAAAAACAAATGCATACACACAAGCACAGACAACAGGATACGGCAACGGATGGGACAAGACACACAAGACATGTAACACACAAACAAATGCACACACACAAGCAGAGACAACAGGGAACGGCACAGGACGGGACAAGACACACAAGACATGTAACACACCAACAAATGCATACACACAACCACAGACAACAGGGTACGGCACAGGACAGGACAAGACAAACAAGACACGTAACACAAAAACAAATGCATACACACAAGCACAGACAACAGGTATGCCAACGGACGGGACAAGACAAGACACACAAGACATATAACACAAACAAATGCATACACACAAGCACAGAAAACAGGTATGCCAACGGACAGGACAAGACAAGACAAGACACACAAGACATGTAACACACAAACAAATGCATACACACGAGCACAGACAACACGTATGCCAATGGACAGGACAAGACAAGACACACAAGACATGTAACACAAACAAATGCTTACACACAAGCACAGACAACAGGTATGACAACGGACAGGACAAGACAAGACAATACACACACGACAGGTAACACACAAACAAATGCATACACACAAGCACAGACAACAGGGTACGGCACAGGACAGGACAAGACAAGACACACAAGACATGTAACACACCAACAAATGCATACACACAACCACAGACAACAGGGAATGGCACAGGACGGGACAAGACATGTAACACAGCAACAAATGCATATACACAAGCACAGACAACAGGGTACAGCACAGGACGGGACAAGACAAGACACACAAGACATGTAACACAAACAAATGCATACACACAAGCACAGACAACAGAAATGCCAACGGACGGGACAAGACAAGACACACAAGACATGTAACACAAATAAATGCATACACACAAGCACAGACAACAGGGTATGGCACAGGACAGGACAAGACAAGACACACAAGACATGTAACACACCAACAAATGCATACACACAACCACAGACAACAGGGAATGGCACAGGACGGGACAAGACATGTAACACAGCAACAGATGCATATACACAAGCACAGACAACAGGGTACAGCACAGGACGGGACAAGACAAGACACACAAGACATGTAACACAAACAAATGCATACACACAAGCACAGACAACAGGTATGCCAACGGACGGGACAAGACAAGACAAGACACACAAGACATGTAACACACCAACAAATGAATACACACGAGCACAGACAACAGGGAACGGCACAGGACGGGACAAGACACACAAGACATGTAACACACCAACAAATGCATACACACAACCACAGACAACAGGGTACGGCACAGGACAGGACAAGACAAACAAGACACGTAACACAAAAACAAATGCATACACACAAGCACAGACAACAGGTATGCCAACGGACGGGACAAGACAAGACACACAAGACATGTAACACAAACAAATGCATACACACAAGCACAGACAACAGGTATGCCAACGGACGGGACAAGACAAGACACACAAGACATGTAACACAAAACACTGCATACACACAAGCACAGACAACAGGTATGCCAACGGACGGGACAAGACAAGACAAGACACACAAGACATGTAACACACCAACAAATGCATACACACGAGCACAGACAACAGGGAACGGCACAGGACGGGACAAGACACACAAGACATGTAACACACCAACAAATGCATACACACAACCACAGACAACAGGGTACGGCACAGGACAGGACAAGACAAACAAGACACGTAACACAAAAACAAATGCATACACACAAGCACAGACAACAGGTATGCCAACGGACGGGACAAGACAAGACACACAAGACATGTAACACAAACAAATGCATACACACAAGCACAGACAACAGGTATGCCAACGGACGGGACAAGACAAGACACACAAGACATGTAACACAAACAAATGCATACACACAAGCACAGACAACAGGTATGCCAACGGACGGGACAAGACAAGACAAGACACACAAGACATGTATTACACCAACAAATGAATACACATGAGCACAGACAACAGGGAACGGCACAGGACGGGACAAGACACACAAGACATGTAACACACCAACAAATGCATACACACAACCACAGACAACAGGGTACGGCACAGGACAGGACAAGACAAACAAGATACGTAACACAAAAACAAATGCATACACACAAGCACAGACAACAGGTATGCCAACGGACGGGACAAGACAAGACACACAAGACCTGTAACACAAACAAATGCATACACACAAGCACAGACAACAGGTATGCCAACGGACGGGACAAGACAAGACAAGACACACAAGACATGTAACACACCAACAAATGCATACACACGAGCACAGACAACAGGGAACGGCACAGGACGGGACAAGACACACAAGACATGTAACACACCAACAAATGCATACACACAACCACAAACAACAGGGTACGGCACAGGACAGGACAAGACAAACAACACATGTAACACAAAAACAAATGCATACACACAAGCACAGACAACAGGTATGCCAACGGACGGGACAAGACAAGACACACAAGACATATAACACAAACAAATGCATACACACAAGCACAGACAACAGGTATGCCAACGGACGGGACAGGACAAGACACATAAGACATGTAACACAAACAAATGCATACACACAAGCACAGACAACAGGTATGCCAACGGACGGGACAAGACAAGACAAGACACACAAGACATGTATTACACCAACAAATGAATACACACGAGCACAGACAACAGGGAACGGCACAGGACGGGACAAGACACACAAGACATGTAACACACCAACAAATGCATACACACAAGCACAGACAACAGGGTACGGCACAGGACGGGACAAGACAAGACACACAAGACATGTAACACACCAACAAATGCATACACACAAGCACAGACAACAGGGTACGGCACAGGACATGACAAGACAAGACACACACAGGCACATATCTCCATACAGGCAGACATACATACCCAAGGTCCACAGCCTGGAAGAGAGAGCTTTGATGAGGCACCAGACACACCTCTTCTTCCCCACTGAAATCTCCCTCTACATCAGCAACCATCCCTGACGATGGTCCCACTGTCTGGACTGTGAAGTCCAGATTGGTACCTAAAATCGCCAGGTCAGACAGTTCAAAACCAGCTGATGCGGATGCACTTTCTGCTTCCAGCTCCAGAGTCACAGTAAGTGGATCCTCCAGAATCACCTCTGAGACAGGGGAGGGGTCTGACAGGGGGTCAAGGAGATCCAGCAAAGGGAGGACATCGACTACAGTCTCTGCATCCCTTGCCAGTTCTTGAGTCTGCATCTGAAAAACATTGTAAAAGTTTATTAGCACAAGGAGATGTCGAGCCACTCAGCTGTTGGTTACTAATGATAGTATCAGAGCAAAAAGCAGAGACATGATCAGAGTTTCTGATGCCATGTTTGCAATGTGAACAAAGTCCTTATGCACAACTGTAAGATCAATATTGGGTCTTATTCCGATGGGGACAAGTTAGACAGGTGTCTGTTATATAAAAGGACATTAATAAAAGAATTTTTACTGGGGATTAACAAATGTTCATTTTTAACATGTGTTTGTTATATTGAGGTGTCTGCTATGGCAGGTTGCACTGTAGTTACATTGTCCACATGCAAAATTAAATGTCCCTTTGTGAATGAAAACAAGTTTATATTTGATCTAATAATCCTGTACTCTTGTAATGTTCATTTTTTTATTCTCTTTGGGTAAATCCCAGTATTTGGCCTTTTTGCAGCTTTTACATGTTATATCAGCATAGAAGCCACAGCTGTGGCCTAAAATACAATCTTAATGTCCAGAAACATATGGGGGTGCATGCTGTAGGTGTTTCCCAGTTTCAGTTCTTTTCAAAAATTACATTTTTTTCCAACACCTGTGAATACACCCCCAAAATGGCCATATTTTACCGTTATGCTGTTGCACTGAAAAATATTTCATTTTTCAACAAAGAATATTATTTCCTTATATTAGCAAAACAGTGTTGTCACTATTCTTACAGAAAATTTCATCACAAAAATTTTAATGTATTTGTCAAAAGTTAATGTAGAAAATTGGTGGATATATCAATAAAAATGTGGAACCTATACTTTGTTATGCTTTTTTATATTCTTGTTACCCTCTTCTAGTTATGTCTGTAATTATTAGGAAAGATTTCATATTATTTTACTGAATTTCATATATAAAAGTTAAACTATAGTTATAAATGCTGCAGAAACCAAAGAAATGTCAGATTGGAGTCTTAATTTTTTTTTTACTGAGTATCCACTGAAATAAAACCTGGTGCGGAAAAATTTGTAGAGTCCATAACCACTCACAGTTTTCCTATTTTGAAGACACTCACAACAGTTTTATTAATTTTGGTTATACATACTGTGGGTATGGTTTCAAAAATATACAAGTCATGGATATATTTTTCATTACAAATTTCCTGATGGACAAAACGTGGTTACGGACACTACAAAAAACTGTAGTGTCCGTAACCTGAAAATATATGTAATAGTTCTGGAGCCATTTTTCAAAACTTTAACCATATCAAACTAAAACTTTCCATATCATTAGTATTGCATCATCTTTGGCTGAAAATATGCTATGTTACAGGATGATGCAACAATTTCCTTATGCAATATTGCATCATTAATTGCTTGTCTGCAAAAAAGAAAAATAAGTCCTTTGTATTTGCATCCAAGTAGTACATTCCAGCAGCCTTGGCTTCAACCGAGTCACTTGGAAGCATTCCTCAACATCATTACCGACAAGAAATTATCTGTCAAAGTTGAAATAATGGTAAGTATGAAGGTGAAATACTGTACCAATATTTTCTGTAGAGTCCATAACCTATATTAGGCAAATGAGATATCAATGTTTTATGTCATTATTATGCTCAAATACAGCACTTTTTGTGTTAAACTGTCCTTTATCATACCTATCTTAAATACTTAACTCAATACTTTTTGCTAAATTAAACTTTGTTTGATTATTGAATTAAAAATAGCGAAATTTAATGAAAAGTTAGAATAAAAGTAATTATGTCCTATTTTTCCCCATTTAGTACGCTTTCAATCTTTCCTTCAGAATAATATATGACTGTTTTCAATATATGCACAAACTAACTGACACTAAAGGGTTTCAAATATGTGTATATATCGATGATGTTAATATGATACAAAAAGGTTACGGACACTACGCATTGTAAACATGTATGTTTTAAATGTTCATACTATAATACACATATGTATTAAATGCATACTGACATCAAAGCCCTACCTAAACAAGATTTCTTTTCTGCAAAAGGGTTTTGATGAGTTAAATGTTTTAATTCCTATAAATCCTGAGAAGTCTATTAAAAAGCTTGACATTGTTGGTATTATATTAATAAGTAGACACAAATATTTGCAAATGAAAGTGCAAGTAATAACCTCTTGGTTACACATGACACAGGTTAATGATATTAATAACTGGTAATGCAGAAGCACTATGTTAAGGCACAACTTCAGTTTGATATTGATACAGATTTCTAATTCAGGTTGTTTTTTTTCCTCAACAGTATCCAATATGGATTTAAGATCATCCAAACTATCCGGAAACCATGAAGCTGGAGGGCATATCGAGAGGGAAAAAAACAGAAACAGATGATGTAATGAAGAGAAGAAAAAATGCCATGAAAGTGAAAGCCTGTAGGGCAAAACAAAAGTTAGACAAATCCAGAGATGAAGAATTGAAGGAAAGGGACAGAGAAAGAAAGAAAAGAGCAAGGCAAGAAGAAAAAGAAACAATCAAGTCCTGTCCAGAGAAGCTACAATTACTTAAACATCAAAAACGCGATGAAATGCAACGGTACAGAGAAAAGGTCAAAAACAAGAAAACATTATTGCAGGGCAACAATAAGTCTGCAGACAGAACAAACAATACCCAGAAGAACAGCTGAAAACTAAGAGACAGACATCACTTCTGGAGAAGAAAACAGCTGTTCAAAGAACCCAAATATGGAGATTGAGAGTCCAACTGAAAGGAAGTGAGCAGGGTTCGTCAAAAAAATCAGAACTAGATCTTCCCAGTTCGTCACAGCAAGATGGGAATATCTTTTCTTCCAGATATTCCAAATACAGAAGTCTGAGGTAAGTGAAAACAGCTCTTCCAAAAACTCCAAAGAGAAAAGCTGAAACATTAAAATATTTGATTAACTCTCCATCTACCTCAAAGATTCTCACACAACAGAATGTTATTGCAAGTCCAGAATGCAGAAGAAAAATTTAAGTAGCAGACACAATACTTACAAGAATTCAGGAAAGTCTAACTGAAGTGAAAGAGCCAAAGCAAAAGAGAGCGACAAAAGGAATGCATATAACATCATTCGTGGAGCTGTAATTAAGAGGGGCCCCTTTGGGACAAACACAGTGCTAAAGAAACACCTCAATTTGTTTGCATATATTCATTAAACACTTAATTTCATAAGTTTAGCATTATACTGATAGCTTGTTGTTATAATTTGATATGAAAGGTTCATAATTTCAGTATTGCAAGACTGTTAATGGGCTCTAGTTAATAACAAATGTACCAATCTTCCAAGATTTCATTATCTTTTTCAATTTCTGTTTAATGATAAAGGAATGAAAGAGATTATTTAAGCAGAACATGTGAAAAAAATAAGTTTATTCATTTCGTGAATTATGTAGTGTCCGTAACTGTTTCGACCTTTGTCTGGTACATTAATTTAATTTTTTTCATATGCAATTCTGGAACTTGAACATGTGGTTGATTATTGCCTATAGGTTCAAACAACAATATATAAGCAATATTTTCCATTTCCCTTGACCTTGTTAGTATATTCTGATAAAGTTATGCTCCGTTAAAATAGTGTTTCAGCAGGTGTTGAAGAGAGAGTAAGGTTTTATTCGCCTATGACCTATCTAGTCACATAAAAGTTATTATTTTTGTTTGTTTAGGAGTTCAAATTTGTTATATTACAAAAAATTTAATGTTCAAGTGAAAACCATGACTGACTTTGCTTGTTATATTCACCCTGTAGTGTCCAGAACCTACTCTACCTCCAGCAAACAAGAAAAAAATAAACTTGCCATTTTCTCTTCAATAAACCATTACATTTTCAGAGGTTTAAAGTGTTGAACTTCCAAAATCAAGTTGTTTCAACAGAATTCTGTGAAGTTGAAATTTGACCCCCATTTGCAACACATCTGGGCCAAATACCGTGATTTACCCGTCTTGTCTATTCTCATTTCTTTCCGCATTTATATATTTTGTAATTCCCCTATTTTGTCTCTTTTCTTGTACATTCATTTATTATTTTGTTAATTCATTCATTTGTTCACATATTTACTCTCTGACTCTGTTCCTATGTGTATTTGTTTTTACAGTCCTTCCAGTACAGAAAAATCTCACCTATTCAAACGAGCGGCCCATAAGCTGCACATGAGAATCTTGTTAGCAATGCGTGTAAATTGGGTAGATTTTGCAAGCTCATTTGTGCAGTTTGTTAGATCTTGTAAGCCATTGAAAAACTAACCAAAGTTTCTCATGTGCAGATTTTGCTCAGGTGAGAATTTGAATGTTCACATCAGAAAGTACAACTATAAACAATTTTTTCACCATTACATCGGACTTTGTTTGAAAATAAGGCAGAGTTCTAATTTCTCATTCCAGTTATCTTTTTTAAAGGATAACCAGCAAAATTGCCAACTGAATTAGATCATTATTGGAAGTCTAAGTAAAATTAATCAGAAAAACTCAACTGTCCACAAAACCCGAGACTGTAATGACAACACACATTAGACTCGGGTACAATCTTAACACCGTGATAATTGAAACTTCCTTCATGGAAAAATATTTGCATGAACTTCATTAAAACTATATATTGCATGAAAAATCTAAATTTCAGTTGTTGTTGAGGGGTTTATTTAATTTGACAATCCTAAGTTATCGGAAGCATTAAAGCAATTTCTTGATCATCAAATATTTAAGACTAGTAAATGTGATTCTTTGATTTTTTAACTATATATTTTGAATAAAAGTTGCTAAAATCTTTACATGCAAAAGCTGGTGAAACCCATGTTTGCTAGTCACTGGAAAAACTTGAATGCCGAACAGCTTCAGCTAGTTATATGTACAATAGGTATCTTGGTACAATGTAAAAAATGTAGAACTACATGAAACAGGGGGGCGGAGGGCAATGTTCATGTCCATTCTTATGTATGCATTCAATTTTTAAATGCCCATAGCATTCTTTTATATTGGTTTGGGGATGATTTTGTACCAGTAATTCTTTAAGGAAAAGATAGTTCTCATGTTTAATCAATATAAGTAAAACTTCATGCTGATTTAAAATTAGATATTGGAGAGGTCACATGTACTCTCACTTAAAATCTAATGTTGTATCCATGTTTCATCTACGTCGAATTTTTAAAACATTTAAATAACATTCTTGATCATTGGTTTGGGGATGATTTTGTAACAGTAATTCTTCAAGGAAAAATAAAAGATAGTTGTCACATTTAATCAATATGAGTAAAACTTCACGCCGATTTCAAATTGGATATCAGAGATGTCACACACACCCTATTTAAAATCTCACAATTTTGCATCCATGTTTCATCTTCATCTGATTTTTTAAAATTTAAATAACATTCTTTATCATTGGTTCTGGGATGATTTCATACAACTAATTATATTGGGGGGGTGGGGGTGGAAGATAACTTTCATGTTTACTTGATACATGTAACATCCCATTAATATAATATTTGATAGCTGCAGTGTAACCTGTACCAAATTCTACAATAACACATTTTTTGTGTCATTTATTATGTCTAGTGGTTTGAAATGAGCAAACCTTTTATTAAAAGGTATTAGTACTCAGATATGAAAAAAAATCAGAATTCACTTATTATAATATGTAATACATGTTTTTTGCAAAAACTTGAGATGAAATATGATGTAACTGCTCAACAAATATGTAACAAGGACAACAAAAACTCGCATCTTTCTTGCATCTCACTGCATAATTTCTTGTTCATTATTATGTACCCCACAGATCGACTAAATGACAAATTATGGAAATGATAGGTGGTTAGAACAAGTACACTTACGGTCATGTGCAAAGATGTTTTTCTTTGTGTAGATGGACAAATAAGTTGTGTAATCAGGGTTCTAAATATTGGGATGCACACATGCATTACTTTGATTCTCTCCACAAGGTATGTTCTGCTTAGGTGTTTAAAGTTGTTGAGATGGATTAGAGTCTATACTATGTATGATTAAAAGTAATTTGGACAGGATTAAAGATGTTAATTGGCTATGACTGGATTACTCAAGAGCTGAAGTGGCATAAAACTGGGTCAGTTTGACTTCAGTGTTTAAAGTTCGTCAAGATGTCTAAGCGTTCATTATCTCCCAATTCCAAAATACCAAAACTGAAGCAACTGAATTATCACATGAAATTCAGTGATGGATAGAAATGGGAATTTCAGTGGATGGAATAAAGTTCAAAGGGACATGAATATGTATTCTGCTCTTCCTGTAAAGCTGATTTTAAAATCTGTTATGGTGGCAAGAAAGACGTGTGATGCAGAAACCTCATCACATAAAAGCATATTAACTGCGACAACAAATATGCCATCACTTTAATCCATGTTTGCAGATTCTGCATCAAATGTGGACAAAGTTGCATGTGCTGAGACACTATTTGCCAACTTTATAGCCAAACATAACCTCCCATTTCTGGTAGCAGATCATTATCAGATCTAGTCAAAATAATGTTCCCGGACTTGGAAATTGCACAAAAGTTCTCATGCAAACAGACAAAAACTACTCGTATTATGACCCAAGCTTTAGGTCTTCATTGGGATGAGAAAGTCACAGACATGTGCCACAATGAAAAGTTCACCATTTTCACTGAGGAGTTAAATGATCAAGGGGATAATAAAATGCTGACAGTATGAGTTCATGTAAACAGGATATCCACAAGATTCCTTGGAATACCAACATGTAACATTGGATCAGGAGAACTCATTATGCAAGTTTAAAACTTTTTAATTGTTCATAAGAAATTTTGATCACAACTGTATTATAATTATAATAATAATGATACATGCAAAATGAATAATATGAATACCGTATTTTGGTGTGTATAACGCGCACTTTTTTTACCTAATTTTCTTATCTTAAGTCGGGGGTGCGCATTATATATAAGAACTATAAAAAAAAGTTTTTTTTCCAGGTCGATTTGAGGAATTTGAGGGATTTGATGCAATAGATTGAACTCCATCAACTAGACGAACCTTTAAAGGGCCCTTTTAAGGGCCAACCATAAAATCGGAAAGATACAATTTCAATATGGCCAGTTTTTCATTCACTATCCAAAATGACCAACTGTTGTTGCACTATGAAGACGGAGCGAAATACCGGTAGTCACGATTTTAAAATGTATTATATCACATGCGCGTTATATGGCAGAACTACGTTTTTCCACTCATTTTGGGTTGAAAATCGGGGTGCGCATTATACATCGGTGCGCGTTATACACACCAAAATACGGTATTATGGATACAGTACAGGAATCCATAATGCCTTGGCTTGAATGAGGATTTTGTCTTCGTTTGTAATGCTAGTTAAGTGATAATCATTTTCTGGATTTCATTGTTGTTGTTAAAGGATGGTGATTGTGATGATAATGATGACAACAAATGCATCTGAAAATTAGGCTTAAAGTCACAAAGGGTGTGATGGTATCATGCAAGTATCAGTGCTTCATGTGGACAAAAATCTTAGACATTAAAACAACATTAGATGCTTGGGAGTGCAATCAATACTCGCTAATCTGATTAGGTAGGTCGTCTTTTCTCCCATGATCAATATTGATAATTATTAGCTATTGATGGGTGAACAATGAAACAATATTATTAGTCTGCACTACTAATTGGAAATTAAAAGCAGTGATGGGTACCATTGAAGGAAAATTTCACTCCAGTGCATATTTGCCATATTCCCAGACAGTGTTGTGGGATTTTTGAGATTCAAAAAGTGTGTTTTTAGGTCCCATGCGCGTGACCCCCCAAAAGCGACATCATCCAATGAGAATAAGCTATCTTTTGAAATCAGCCTAAGGCAAATGACTGGAAATTCAAATCTGAATAATAGAAAATACCATGTGTTTTCTCTGAAGCATTTAAAATACTTTTAAAAAAAAAAAAATTTAAAAATGGTAGATTTAGCATTGTCAAATAACATCACCACAAACATGGTCACAACTTCACAGACATTAAATACAAAAATACACCAAGTTACTGTCTTTAAAATCCATTGGACAGTGGAATGTATTTTTAATTACATGCAGTCTATGCTGGTTTCAATATTTATGTAGTTAGTTTGACGGTAAAGTAAGTGTCATTTGTGTTCACAAACATGCCTACACTTTTCCATCACGAATGAGCATCCATGCACGTCTAAGTTGGCGCAAGCAATGGCTTAAGTAGCTAAAAGTGATAAAACCTATAAGATGGCAATGAATATCCATTTCAAAACAATTAATTGTCAATGAAAACAGTCAAGGTGGTAGTCGGCTGAGTTGCTCAAGTCTTTGATCACTGCTATTGTAAATTATTTTCGAGGTTAAAGTCACAACTACGGTAGTGAAGATTTAATTTATTCTCCGGCTGAATTAATGAAAAGAAGTACGAATTTATGCAAATACACAATTTGTCATTTTATTAATAATTTAACACTTTTAAATTATCAAAATTCCATGGTGCAGTTCATTTCAGGTTAACCAGATATTCAAACATGTTATGTTTTCATGAGTTACTTGATCACATGATAAAATGTTTATTGCAATCATGTAAATGCCCAAAGAAAATATGAAAAAGTTAAGGTTGCAAAAGATTATTTTTTTTTTTTTTTTTTTTTAAGCACTTCCAGTGCATTATGTACTACAATTTTTCTTTGTCCCTTTACAATGTTGTGTATCCCCTCAATCTGGAGGGTAAGGGGACACAGTTTCCCCTGACCTTTGGATTCAAGTTGCAACACTGCAGTAGAGATTGAATGGTGCTGTTATTCAGCCTACCAAAATAATCAAGTTTTGAATTTTATATATGGAGTAAAAATCCGACTTCAAAGAAATGTTGCCACTAATCACAAACTTTAATAAAGATGGCTTCAACATTTCTCATTCAATACAGTCAGTGATGTGTAATAACATTTGTTTTTCAACATGCATCTGTTTAATTGGGTTGTTCCACTTAGTGTACTTTACCTATGCAAATTAGCCTAATGGGCTCTCCCTCGGCAGTGCTCAAAGGATTTGACACGACATATCATCCTTGCTATTGTAAGCCAATTCAGTAAATATCTGAAAGGTGTCTGTTTATCTCTGACTACTACCTTTTAATTGTCTTTAAAACAGCTGTATAAGCTGCCCTGAGGATAGTTTTACATGAGCTCTGCGCACAACTGTTTACTGTTTATACATACAACAGATTATGGGCATACATCAATGTGGTCAAGAAATGTAAACAAAATTATGGGAATTTTTTTTCTGACTGCAAGATTGTTGAAAATCGTGTTTTTCGAAACACGACCGTGTCGTGGGGTTTGGGAGTCCAAAATCGTGTTTTTCGCGTGACACGTCGTGTTATGGCATGTATGCCAGTGGTTGTTTTTTTAAACTGTTTCAATGAAATTCCGAGAGAATTATATTGATAGAAGTAATTTCTGGATTTAAATCTTATGGAGATGTAATATTTCTTGAAAATCTCAACTGCAGCATAAAAAACAGCTTATTAGAAAGTTCTTCTGTTTTGCATTTTGTATTGCAGTGGTGAAGCTGTCTGAGAAGTTCATGATATTAACCCAGAATGAGAAAACTGCACTAGTCTGGAATAAGAAATTCAGGACTACATTATGACTCCCAAAGAAGAACTTCCCAAATCGACCCAGACAGTACAGTACCAATCTGGAGCAGTTTTGGAAGACAGTCAGCAATCTGAAACTACCCACAAGCAGGAAACAATTTAAGCTTCTTGGTGGACTTGGTAGAGTTGTACTGACATTGCCACATTCTAATGCAGACATTGAAAGGACATTTTCCATTCCGAGGAAAATTCAGGTTGACTCTAGAGGAAATCTGGATCCAGTGACAGTTCATCATCTTTAAAGTTTCAAATTGATGATCATTCGTTTGGATAACCATCTGCATACCTGTCAACCTGTACTGGAATCCCGTAATTTGTATGGTTTTTGGGGTCGTTTTGCAGTGTATTGCCGTACGGTTTTGTACAGTTTTTATATTTTTAAAAAAAATCTCAGCAAGTCCTTATTTTCATGCTTTAATTACTACATCTACATTTTTTGGCCATTCATGCCCTCTGGGCATACTGAATATTTGATTCTACCACTCTCCATGTATACATTTATACCCTGTACAACACCTACAGGTGCTCAGTGATAACTATCGCGTAAGTGTACATTCTGTTACCGCTTGACTGCATATTGGGCTAAGTGACCAAATTATCGGCAAATCAAAACACCTCAAACAAAACAAAGCCGGTATGATTAATTAAGAGTGTTTTAAGCGGCTTTGTTGCACTGTGTTTACTCAAACCAGATCCTCACAAGTGGCTCACCTTGATTTTAATCCAGCGAGTCAGGTAATTAAATTAATGAAAGGTATACTTTACCAACATCAGTGTTGGTTTCCTTATAAACTGATTAAATGAAAGTAATGATTCTTTCATTTTTAACTGATTATACAAACGATCAACTTTCACGTGCGATATTGCGTTTGAAGCAAGACAATTATGCTAATTAATGAGCTCTGTTCGTATTTAAAAGAGAAAATGTTTATGATCACTTTAGAAGTAGTTGTCAAGCAAGCTGATATTTACTATGTGTATAAAATGAGTTTTGCTAATTATTTTCACAAGGAAGGTAATAAGGACGATTTGAAGAAGTAAAAATCTTGTGAAAGCGGAGGGATAAAACGTAAGACTGCTACTGAGTGTGAGAATTCCTTAAACCAAGAGAGTGTAAAAATTCTAATGAACATTTCACCAAATGGACCAGAGCTTGAGGACTTTAACTCAGACACAGCTATCAACTGCTGGCTTAGTGCTAGTGCAGGTGGCAGACATGTACATTGACATTTTTTTAAAAATCCAGCAGCTAAAACATATTTACATGTACCTGAAGTAGCCAAATGTACATCAACAACTGTTTTAGAAAAATGAAATAATTATGTTGTATATTATTTCATTTGTTCTTTCTATGGATTAAGTACATACATCTCATCAAATCTCAGCAAGTGATTACCATTTTGGGACAAATGAAAAATAAGGTCGGACAAGTGAAAAGTAAGGTGGGACAAGTGAATTTTCTGAAACCACTTCTCCTGGACAAGTAGATGAAGAAAAAAAAATTGCTCAGCCCCGTCTTTGGCATAAGGTTTTTCTGGTCTTTGTAAAGTTTTTTTTGGTCTGGTGTATAGGTCCTTGTCTCGGGAGGTTGACAGGTATGCATCTGATGTATTTCACAATCATTGTTAAAAAGCAAAAATGGTATGCTGTTACATCTGCAGCATATTAATGGCTACAGTTTCCATATCCTGACCTATATGTTAAATATAAGAACCAAGATTTGTTCTTTGCATACTCTATAATTACACAATCACAATATCATTTGGATATTTTTCAATGATAATGTTGAAATTGTTTGAAAATTATCTCATTTGGTGTCTTGTGTTACATCTTTTGTTCAACCCCAAAAAAATATTTTGTTTTACACAATACGCATAAGGAACTATCTCCTTTCATGCAGAAATAAATATCAGGTGTTTTATAATTATGTAACCTGGACAAGTTATAATAACTCTAAAATAAATTAAAATGTGAGTCTGAGATGTGTTTTATGACAAATATATTCTGTACCATTTATCTATTCATTATATTTGAAAAATATGTAAATTTTTAACAATCTGAATTTAAAAAGAGATATATTTTATTCAGTTCTAATGTTTTGTATTCCCAAAGATAAATTCAAGGAATTTGGGAACAAAACAAGGAGTCTGTGAAGAAATTGAAAGACTTCTCAAAGATAAAAACATTTTTAAAATTCAAGTTCAAATCAACCCATCAAAATCACAGATTTTTCAAAGTTGTACGAACAATGTGTAACAATGATCAAACCTACCAAAAAAGCATATCTGCACCCATTCCCAGTAACTCGTTTTTAAAGTCATCAAAACCAGCTTGTTGTACTGATTTAAAATGATATATAAATTGGCACAGGACTTGCCTGAAAATATGTACAAATGTCGATAGGGCCGTTTTTACTATAAACTACCAGCACTGGAAATAAAGGCAACATTAATATTAATTTTATGAGGAAACATCAATACAATGAACAAGTTTTTGGCAAGTAATTTTCCATAATGGTTTCTATACTGGACAACAGAACCATAGGTTATGTTTTTAGATCTTAAGACCTTTGTGCATTAAAAGTTCTGACCTTTAAAACAAGGACATAAAAGTATTTCATTTTCTCTCTACAACTTGCACCGAGAGGATAAATGCCATGGACATGATTTTTAAGGCTAAATATTTCCTCAGGACGCCATTAAGAAAAGCATGGGTACTGTCACGACTTTCTTTACATTACAATGGATATATTTTCAACACCATTTCAGGTGAAATACATACCTCAGCAACTCTCATCCTTGCCATGGATCTTGTCACTACCGTACTGCACACACCGCTGTGGCAGCGATAGTAATTCCTCAAGGGAATAACCATTGCTGCAACAACACCAATTTCTATCTAAATATTCTTAAAGGCTATGGGGGATTTCAGGCACTGCTCAAAATATTACTGAAAAAGAAAAAAATACAAACTAGTACAGCAATATTGCATTTAGAACTATTTAAGAAGGAGGAAGAATGAGAGAAAAAAAAATTATATTATACAATTACAGACTCTTGGCCATACACCTGGTTACAACCTGATGCCTCTGTGGCAGCAACAGTAGTTCCTCAAGGGAATAACCATTGCTCCCACTACACCTATTCCTATATAAATACTCTCAAAGCACAATATTATATAATTATAAACTTTTATTTAGGTGAATATCAAGGTTTATGAAAAAGTAAACATCATACTGACTGATGTGAAGCACAGAGATTAATACGATAGGTTTACTTGTTCCTAAAACTTCATCTTCATCAAAACAAAGTTCTGCAATAATGTTTTATTACACGATAGAGAAAAAATGAAAAAATCTGCTTTAGAATTCTAGATATGCCATTTCAACTGCACAACACTAAAAACATAATATTGTGACATCACATTTAAGCCAATAATATCATGATCATGTGACAAGAATAACTGAGGCCCCGGGTGTCCAAGTGGTCTAAGGCGCTTGACTTTTCAGATCACTGACATCTCCCCTCTGTCCACATGGGTTTGAATCTTCGGCTGGGCCAAAGTGGGTATGTGAGAAAGCTTGTCAGTAGCTTTCCATTGGTTGCTGGTTCTTCCCTGGGTTTTCCCCAGGTTCTTCCTCCACCAGATCTTGACAGAGGTGAGATGTGAGAGTGACATGTAAAGGCCACCAAGGGCCCCAATAAGAGAGAGATCGAGACATATCTTAACCACCATGATATATGCCTGTAACCTGTAGAATGCATAAATAGTCAACAGTCCTGCTTAGAGCTCAGTAAAACTATCTTCAGCTATTGTCATAGAGGCAATTAAAAGGCAAGTGTCAGAGATGAACAGCCACCATTTCACAAGATTACTTAATTGGTTGATAATAGCTTAGGTGATATTGTATTAAGTCCTTTGAACACTGCTGTGGGAGAACTCATTATAATAATTTGCTAATTTGCATAGCTAACGTACACCAAGTGGAACAACCCAATTTGTTTGAAGTCTGGTAAATCAAAGAGATGTGTGTTGAATAACAAGTTTTTACACATCATTGCCTTGAATGAGGATGTTTAAACCATCTTTATTAAATATTTTTGGCAAGTTCATGATCAAAGGCAACATTTCATTGAAGTTTGAGTTTACTCCATATATTAAATGCAAAACCTGATAATTTTGGTAGTCAGAATAGTGTACAAGACTAGTGATTCATCTTTTAAGGCAAAAGGTCGAAATGCAACTGTGATTCTGGGAAGGAAAAGCCATTTGTGAAGCAAGAATAGCCCAGCAAAACTAAATTTCAGAACTCCTGGTTGACAAAGTTTGACTTTGTGAAGTGCAGCATGAAGAAAGCATCTTGTTCTTTACACATATTGCAAACACCATGTCAGCATTAGCCATTCTGCTTTGCACATACTGCAAACACCATATCGGCATTTCTGCTTTGCACATACTGCAAACACCATATAGACATTGGTCATTTTGAAATGTACAACATCTGTCCACATAGCAACTACAACTAACATTGTGACAAGGCATGAATGTACAGCTCAATCCCAAAGCAAGTTACAGGTTTAAACAATCAGCAGAAGATGTTGCAAATCATTTTTCAGACCTGTGTATGGAAATGTTCCTGAATAGCAATACAGTGGTCCCCCTCTTATAAGACCACCCCTTCTGCAGCAAAAAAGTGGCCTTATAAGATGGGTGGCCTTTCTAGAGGGGGATCACACAGTTGTGAGTAATAACTACATATAAAGTATAAAAGATGTAACTAATTTATATATATCGTCGTGGCATCAGTTTCGGAGCGTCATGTGTTTCGGAGCGGCCATTTTATTTTGTTGGTATCACGTGATAACATGCAGCTGATGACGCAATTTTCATAAGTTTTGTTGACAGTCCTTTCACGTTTTGCTACAAGTAAAGAAAATGCTTAAAATTCGTCTCAGTGCTGTAAGTATACACATTATGCATAACAATTACCAAAAACATAAAATTTCCTAAGACACTTTCATACCCATTAAAAATACATTTTTTTTTCCCCCCATAATATCAATAAATTGAAACGTTTGGTGCAACTTCATTTGTTGTCGTCTGTCAAATGAATAAAATCAGGTGACTTCTTATCTCCGCCCACTACTCAGTTATTTTTTCCTATGGAAGCCTATTAAGGGAATAATTATAAATTTTGCTGTTTAATTTAATGGGATATTTTTTATTTTCTTATTTGATGTTTTTAATACAGAAAAAAAGAGTAATCGATTTTAATGAAATAAATAAATAAAATTTAATGATAAATGCTTATATAGTGGAAAGTTAACATTTACATAATTTTTTAAAGAAAAAGTATTAAACAATTTTAATAATGTCATAAATACAATACGCGCATTTTTCCATGATTTTCAGAATGGTGGAAACATGCATCGACACTATCGTCGTTATGACCAAGAAGCTTTAACTAAAGCATACATGGATGTTAAGGAGAAAAAAATGCCAGTTAAAAAGGCGGCATGGTTGCATAGTGTTCCAGAAACAACTTTACGCCAACGAGTCATTGGTGAAGTGGACATTGACACCGTTAAATAGGGGCCAAATCCATTATTTTCCTTGGAGCATGAAGCTAGGCTTGTAGACCACATTTCTCTTTTGCCGAAAGTGGGCTATGGTTATACCCGTTCAGATGTAAGTAATTTGGCCACTGACTATGCTGTTGACATTGGACTTCATCAGAAGGATAATCCATTATCACTGCAGTGGTATCGCAACTTCATATCACGATGGCCTAATTTAGCTGTTAAAAAACCAAGGTCTCTCGCAATCTCACATCAAGAGAGAAAGTAACCGCATATTTTGAGGAACTGGAGAAAATCATGAACACTTATAACCTGAAGGAGAAACCACAGTACATTTACAACATCGATGAGAAGGGCATTTCCGATAATCATACCCCTCCTTTTGTAGTCGCCGATAAAAATCGAAACCTGTCACAATTACCAGTGGAATGTCAAATAATGTGACTGTTTTATCGGCCGGGAATGCTTTAGGTTCATCCATTCCTGCTTATTTTATATTTCCGGGAAAGCGAATGAGAAATGAATTGCTTGAGGGTGCAACAACTGGTGTTTCTGGTACTGTTAGTGAGACTGGATGGTCCAATGTTCAAGTATTCAGGAAATATCTCGAGGAACATTTCATCAGCTATGTACAAGGGCGTGATCCATCTCAGCCACTGCTTCTGTTGTATGAAGGACACAGATCACACATATCTTTGGCAGTCATTGATTGGGCAAAACAACAGAACATCATTCTTTTTGTATTACCGCCTCACACTAGTCATGTTCTACAACCACTTGACGTCGGATGTTTCGGACCATTTCAGAAAATATACAATAATGAAAGCACAAAATTCATTCGAGAAATGTCATCATCATCTGTTCCTAAGCACGCCATATGTGACATAGCATGCAGAGCCTACAACTTAAGTCTGTCTGGTACAAATCTTCGATCATCTTTTAAAAAATGTGGAATCTACCCCTTCAACCCATCTGATATATACTGTGCGTCATTCATACCAGCTACAGTATTCCAACATGAAAGCAATGACTCTGATTCCAACGAAGTTACCAACCATACCATCTCTCCACAAAATAATGAATGTTTTACTCCCAACAAGGACAAAGCAGTAGGTTGTCATGCTCCGAGTCCAAGCAGTCGAGCTGCTGGTTTCTTCAGCAAGAAGGAGAGTGTATTACTGGACAAATCAAAGAATACAACAAAGAAACGCAAAGTCCTAACGGCTATAGTTGGTGGAAAGCCAATAACAGAGGATAGCATTGTGCAGGAAATAATTGGACATCTTGAAATGCAATCGTCAAAAAAAGCAAAGAAAAATGAAGAAAATGGAAAAACATACAAGCCTAAGGAATCTTCACTATCTGAGGGTTCAAAAAAGTCAGGGAAAAAATAAAGCTTACACACCCTATTAAGATCCAGTCAGATGGTATTAATATGACTGGTCCATCGGGCAAGCATGTAATATCAGTACGGGAATCGGAAGAAATGGATGACTGAGTTTGTAGATGACGGTGAACCCTGCTGTGTAAGCAAACAAGAGCAGCCCGATGCCATGAAACACAATGATTACATTGAATTCGTTAGTTGGGCACAGTGTTGTGTTCAAGGATGCAGTCACTGGGTTCATTTGAAGTATTGTACTGAAGTAATAGTCTTGAGGCGGAATGAGGTCTTCAACTGTCCCTGTCATCCCGAACTGCCAAGGAAAACTATGGCAGACTGTAGAGATGTTTAAAGAAAATTTTCACATGTGTACATATCTAATTTTGAAGTTAACAGTTAAATTTTCAGTTTGAACCAGCTGAAAAAATTATCCCTCAACATTTGTTAATTCTTTTCTGTTAATAAAACTAAGCAGAAGAGATAGAAATACAATAAGAAAGAAAAATATTGATTCATACTAAGATGACAATTGTTATGTTCACCATTGTGGCCAGTTTGTGCCACCATACATGTCTTTTATCATATCTACGATGGCCGCGAGTAGCGCTGTGATCAACCGCTCCGAAACAGATGACGTTATAAACAAGGTAAGTGAAACGGAGTACGCATAAAAAAACTCTCACGGAACAAAGGTCAGTGGCCAGAAATAGTTTGAAGCTTTGACTTTCAGTGCCATGATAATGATCATTCATAGTGTAAATGAACTTTTAATAAAACTTACATTGTTTACGAATTATTCCGCGATTTCTTATGAACTCTTTCGGCCCTGATCCCGCCTATAGGCGTGATCCATTTTCTGCATTCAATGGCCGATCCCGCCTGTAGTCGTGGTTTGTTTACTACATTCAATGGCAGATCCCGTCTAGTCGTGGTGAATGTGTGTTAGTAACGTCTCTGATTGGTTACAATTGGGGGTTTTCCAAGAATCTGACAATATTAAACCAATCAGAAATGATTTTACTTTCATTTGTGTAAATTTGAATTTATTCATATGCCAAGGTTACTAATTGAGAGCAGTTTTACTACACGGGTTTCATTCATGAAAAATTTTAAACAATGGCGGACTTAAGAGTGATATTTGATGAGAGCGAAAACGAGGAATTATTCGGGTTTGATCTCAAAAATATTGAGCAAGCAGAGGAAAGATATGTTCGACAGTTGGATATTTTACGAGATTTAGACTTGGACATAGAAGTTTCTGAGATTGAATCGTCAGAAGAAGAGAATGCTGATGGGGACGATGATACAGTTCTTGAGGATCTGTAAACTGGAATGATCATCTTCAGTCTGTCCAAATCGATGATTTTAGTGGACAAATAGCTTAAAAAATGCATGACTGTGTAGACAAATTTATTTGGAACAATGGGTGAAAATTTCATGGATTTTTATTGGGTATAAGAAGGGAAATTAAGGTCAGAATGAATACATGTGCATGATGTTTACAAAATTTTCTAAATAGGTAAAAACTCTCTGGGGCACAAGCAGCTAGACACAGCTTAGTGCTGCTGGGGCATAGCAGCAGTGCTACTGATAACAGTGCTGGGGCTGAACGAGTTAAGGGCTCCGAAACTGATACCACGAGGATATTTAATATTTTCATTTAAAAATCACAGGAATATTATCTGGTTAAGGACTTAATTTGATAAAACTAATATCAATGTTATTTTTTTCAAAATATGAATAATCATGAATCGTGGTGCAAAACCACCTTGTCAGTAAATTCTGGGCACAAACATTTGGTTGTAACTATCCCTGTGCGTCCGTAGATTCTGTCTTTCCACTCAATGCAGTTGAATGTATATTGAAGATGTTTTTTTGAATCTTTCTTACATAAAATTTCTCAGTAGTTATCAAAAGACTCTCCCTATTTTAGTTTAATTTAATTGCTTTCACTCTTCGTTCTAAACTGAGAATGTCTGGCTATATTTGGCGACAACTTAATCCTTCGCGGGCAATCACACGAGAGGCACAGTGTTTACAACGGAAGTGAGTCTGTCACGTGATCGACTTTTTTTTTCTTCTCCAGTCTGGTACATGGTTATGTACATTTCATAATCTACGAGAGGGAAACCATAACGGCTAACATACCATTTTACAATCTGGCGACCGGATGTCACACTGAGTTAAGGTGAACAATTCTGTGCTTCACAGCAGTTAGCTTTTGTCATCTTGATTATTATCGGCGGTAATAATAGCCAGTAATTATCAAAGTGATAAAAGCTAACATCTAAGGAACACATGGCAGTCAGGATAATCGGATTACTTTCCTCTTTGTAAGGATTAAAGTTACTTTATTGGCATGTTGGAATAAAATGTCAATGTGTTGAATTGAGAAATGTAAAAATATTAGCGAGATTTTAATCTGTAAACAACCATTATGTGGCCGCTCGCGAGGGTACATTTGACCGTTTTTGCACTAAAATGCTGGTCGCGTTAGAGAGGTGGCCGTCCTTGAGGGGTACTTTTGAACACAAACTCGTCGGTGCCAAGGGATTGTGGCCATATAAAGTGGGTGACCGCTGGTCAGGGGGCCCGTTCAAGAAGGGGACTACTGTATTGCTAACAAATGCAGTTGTAAAAGGAAAAGAAGCAATGAATATCATAAATAATGCAATTGCACCAATGTTGGACAATCAAATAACCGAGTTATGCCCAAATAACAAATACATGTACTCTGTCCTGATTGATGAATCTTAAGACAATGGAGGTGACAAAACCATCACTATTTTTGACCCAGGTGTATCACCGGTATCAAGACGTTTTGGCCCAAGACATTTCGCCCCACTTCATGGACGTACCTGGACGTTTCGGCCCAAGACATTTCGCCACACTTCAATGGACGTTTCGGCCCAAGACATTTCGCCCCACATTCAGTGTACATTTCTACATTTCTTAACTATCATTCCCAACAAATACGTTTACCCCTGATATTAAAGTGCATGCAGTTTAGCGGCATTTCGTTTGATCTTTGTTCATACTAGTTGTCATCTTGAATTATTCTGAGACTTCTGTCGGCGAGATTAAAGAACGTGTCACTGGTTGAGAAACTTACTCGCGTAAGCACCAGGCATTTCCTTGAAGTTTGTTTTTGAAATTCAGCACCAACACCTTACTGAAATGCTGTGCCAGAATGTATGGCCCATGTTAGACCGATCAACATTAAAGCTGGACGGAGACCTCATCTTTTTCTATTCTACACCAAGTACATGCCATTTGTTTATTTCTTGAATAAAAGATTATGCCTTTGAACTCTTCTGGACATATTTTAAACAATAATATCAGAATTGTAAATCAAACTAAGAAGAAAATATTGAACTCCTTTTTTGCAAATGACCATCACCAAAAATGGACTTTCATCAGTTTTCGTAACTGCGAAAATAAAAATATCGCAGTATAGAAAATAATGATCACTGTAAACAATAGATTCATTTTCTGATCAGTCTTAGTACATAAACGAAGAAAAGGGGAAAATATTGTCAGATATAATGACAGGCCGAATGTAAATCTAACAAATTGAAATGGGTCTGTTAAATAGTCTAAGTATAAGCCTATTCTTCTTCATCTTCTTCTTAGTATTATTATCATTATTACTATCTTGTTCTGATATGAGGACAACTTGTCTTACTATCTCTTATTTTCTATACTCTTCATCACGATACATGGAGAAAAGACTTGTTTCAAACATAATTATAATTTCAAAAGAACACCGTTTTAAACGAACATAATAATTTATTAAACGATGTCATGGTCCGAAACGATCACTCAAGTGAGGCGAAATGTCCATTCTTTTTTTTTAAGTTTGGCGAAATTTCCATTGAAGTGGGGCGAAATGTCTATTGAAGTGGGGCGAAATGACCATTGAAGTGGGGCGAAATGTCTTGGGCCGAAACGTCCATGGGGCGAAACGTCCCTGATTCGTATGACCATGCCATGAATAAAGTTTGTCATCCACCTTCAGGAAAACCAAGATATGATAATCTAACTTGGGTGGCCACTGCATGTTTGACACAGCACCACAACAGTGCAGATGCAGAAATATCATTTTCTTTGCTGAGAAAAATTCAACAAGATCTTTCGGGAAGTTTTAATAACAGTCCCATAGTCTTTATTGAGATGAACACAAATACCACTTCCATTGCCTTCAAACCCACAACTGAACGACCAAGAGCAGCAAAGACTGCCTTTATTCCACAATGCAATGGATGTTAAAGACAGAAACTTGGTGTATTTTCTTTTTTAACGTCTGTGTGGTTGTGATTCTGTGATTGTGTTCGTATACATGTGTGTGTGTGTGTTGATGACATCTGACAATGCAAAGTCTACTATTTTTTGTTTTTAAGTGTGTTAACTGCTTTGAAGAAAACCAATGTTATTTTCTTTTATTCAGATTTGAATTCATTTTATATAGGCTCAGATAAAAAGATGGCCTATTCTCATGACACTGCATTTTTGGGATCACATGCACTGACTCCCCTTGGGGCATGAAAACACTTTCTGTGACTCTGGCAGGTATGCTTCCTAATCTCATTTGTCTATGTCAAGTGATTTTTGCACAATCATGCTAGCAAGGCCTTCACACCCCCACCCAGTCTCAAAAATATAAAGTCCAAAAAGCTCAAATATTTGTTTCAAAAAATCGTATTTGTCTGTTAACGGTTTGTTAGGGATGCACAGACTGACATGGTACAGATGTATGGACATAGGGACAGTGAGAAACTAGATGTGGAGTCTGGTGGAAATCCCATGTCAATGTGACTTTCTGTTGAGCAGAAAAAGCTTTAACAAGATTTTCAACATAGCAGCTATGCTGGCAATATTGGATGTCTGACTGGCACTATTTTGATTTATGTTCAACTAGACATCACAAGAAGTCTTTTGGTGAAACCCATGTCAATATGACAATCCACTGAGGTGTAGTAATAACAAGATTTTCAAGTTGGCCACTGTGGCAAAATTTTCATTTGGGATCAACTAAACATCATAAATAGTCTAGCAGTGAAAACCCCATGTTGATATGACTTTCCACTCAAGAGGAGTAGTGGTAACAAGATTTTCAATACAAACGCTGTGGTTGCCATATTGAAAATCAAATTGGCACCATTTTTATTTAGGACCAAATAGACATCATAAGAAGTCTTCTGGTAAAACTCCATCCCAATATGAATTTCTGTTCAGGAGGAGTAGCTATAACAAGATTTGAAGATGGTCGTGATGGCTGCCATATTGGATGTCATTTCAGCACCATTTTCTTTTAGGACCAAGAAGGCATCATAAGAAGTCTTTAAGAGTGAATCCCCATGTTGATATAGACATCCACCAACACTGTCTGGAAGGCTGTCATGTATGAATAATGGTGCATTATTCTTTTATCAACTATTTCAACACTTGTAATCTGATTCAGGATGATCAGTTTGGCTCTATGATTGATAAATGGCTACAAGTAGTTGATAAAGGAGAAATGGATGGCACTAATGTGGTCGATTTTTCTAAAGCTTTTGATCTTGTAGACCATAAAAATGCACTTTAAAAACTGACATTTTACCAATGTAATGAAAACTCCCTAAACTGATTTACTTCTTACTTAACTGATAGAGTGCAAAAAGTATCTTTAAATGGTCCCCTTTCTGAAATAAAAAATACTGTGGATTACCACAAGGATCTATCCTTAGACCTTTCTTATTCATTCTATTTATTAACAACTTACCTTTTAAAATATGAAATTCAATTTCTTCCACTGACCTTTATGCAAATGATACCACACTATCCAAGTCAAGTAAAATTAAAACTGGACATAAAAATAACTTAACAAGATGATCTTAACAGGCTTGAAAATTGGTACAAGGAAAACAGTATGATTATAAATACAGAAAAAAACAGGTCATGCTAGCTACAACAAAACAACAAGAGTAAGGCTAGATAGTGACAAACTCTCAATTTCTGTTTGACTATGTTAACCATAATATGACTTCTCATGACAAAATTCTTGGTGTATTTGTAGACAACAATCCAACCTGGTCTATTCACATTAAACATGTTTCAAAAAAGGTTAATTCTTATCTTTGGCTACTTAAGATCATCAGAACATTCATTCCTTTTTCAGTATAGGGTCACATTTTATAGAAGTTAAATTCAGCCATATTTGGACTATTGTAATGAAATTTGGGGTACATATAATTCCTCCAATTCAAACATAACAAAACTTTCAAGACTCCAAAATGCCATTTAATTTTAGAGCAATGTATAGACAATTTTGAGGACAATGAATTGTATAACATTTTTAGAAATATATGAAAGAATATTCTTTAGGAAGGCTAAGTTCATGTTTAAAGTGTGCAGAAAAGTCATTCTGGTCTATCTAAGCAATATCTTTCAAGAAAGAGATGCTGATGGTAATCTAAATTTAAGGTCTGTTGGAAATAAAAATTACATTATACCAAAGCCAAAGAAGAAATTGTTTAAAAAGAACTTTCAATATACTGATCCACTGGTATGGAACACCATCCCCAATGACATAAGGCAGGCCCTGGCATTTCTTCTTTTCATAATAAATGTCTTAAATGGATGAGATCTTAAGACGGTCAAACAGTTATAATATAAATACCTCCTGTTTTTCTTTGCTTATAGATCTTTTTCACGTATGAATTTTTTTAATACAATATTTTATATTTTTGTGCTCACCGATACTTGTGCACGTGCTACAGGCTTTAAACTTTGTTTGATTTTCAGAATAACTCAGTTCTTTAGTGTTAAGCTAAATTTTGTCACATTGTGCTGTATATGCTGTTTATATTGTAAATAACTGAAGGACTCGTGCTAGATTAATTCCTGTTACAAAATTACCTTCTCTAAATAAAGTCATTATTATTATTATTATTATTATTATTATTAATTTTATTCAATACCATTGGCAGAAATACCCCTACCCCAGTAAATATTAAACGCTAAATCCTATATATATGTTCTAGCCATTTCGGTTCTACATTGGCATACCAAAAGAAACATGTTTACTCACCAGCTCAGAACTTGAAATCCAAGGAAATCATACACTGGCCAGAGTATTATACCCCCTAAAACCACGTGGTTGACTAACCAGGTAATTGCAACGTCCAGTAACAAAGAGGGTGTCCAATTGTTACGAGAAACAAAAATGTACATTTACTTATGTGCACGTATAGCACGAGATGTATGAACAATATTCGCTCATGCAGGTAAAACGACCGACTAAAATAATTGGTGGAAATCGTCCATACTAGATCAGACCGGAATCCAGTCTGGTTCCCCGTACAAATAAAGGCATAAATTTCTGCAGGTGGTACCGTCCATGCGAAGCGATATTTAGGCGTGAGGTCATTATGAGTGGCGTAACTCCTGCCAAATTCGTAACCTGCTATTGACGCCTTCAAAAAATGTATAATAGCCAGTTACAAGGTATAAATGAAAGTGTATCATTGATTACACTATAGTCGGAGTATAATAATACAAGGTTGCCAATTGTGGACCCATTATTGGAGATACACTTATTGGAGACCGCATATACACACCCGCCCTAAAAAGAACGCCACTTCATGGAATTTTCCACACAGTTGGCGAATTCCGATGTAAAATAGGTTTTATTTGTCTATTTCTTCAAGAAAGCTCTGTGCCGATTTCTTTCCATTAGTATAGCAAGGGTTGTTATTCTATTTTATTACGTCTACTGTTATCAATGGCTCTCAGTTTGCTTTTGGTTTTTTTAAAGTGATATATTCGATACACTGATATATGATATTTAAAATATTTAACATTTCACCATACTTCTATTCCTACGACTGGCTGAAGTAACAGGAAATGGGTGTGCTGGCTGATCAGTATGAGCAAGATACGATACGATGATATTATGATAACAGCGGCATACATTTCTAAAGTTTATTTGGTAATGAATACAAAGGAAACTCATCAGGAGATACTAATTTGAACACACACACACAGAGGCAAACAATCCGGTAAACGTTACGCGTGATATTTGAAATGGGAATTCGCTGTCCGATATCAATGTTTTTCTTGTCACCTTAGGGTGCAATTGTTTATATTTCTGTTTGAATCAGTTTCCCCCTTTGGACTAGGAACCATCTGTTTCTCTTTTTTTTTTTTTTTTTTTTTTTTTTAATTTTTTTTAATAAAGCTAATTTCAATCAAAAACGGCTTTTATTTTTAACACGTAGATTCCAGACAGATCTGACGAATGAAATAAACTCCATGAATGCATTACAGCAAAATAAAATGTTCATTGAGGTACTGCTGTGCTCAAGTTATCCAAATGGTTCATGTACGAGTTCTTGATTACGACAAGGTCACAAACAAACAGAGAAAAGGACGCGTGAAAATGCATCAAAAAGTATGTAGTCAACAAGAATGTACGAGATGCACCAAAACTGTCTCTTTAACTATACCCAGAAATATAAAGCGATCAACTTCCTGAGATCATATGATCATCAGAGTTGCAGAATCAAGACGAATAATGTAATAATGTCTTTTTGTGAAAATGATATATATTTAATGGATAAAATAAACACATTGCTCTATGGATGTATTCAGTCATCTTGTAGTCAAATAAAAAAAATTGTTTCGTTATAAGTTTGTTCTTTCTTTGTGTTTAAGGGTATGCTTGCCTATAAGTCTAACCCAACTGCAAACTGCATAGACCCAGATCTGCTGTCAGATAATGCACCAGCAGATCTGGGTCTATTCAGTTTGTTAGGAATAATCAGTAGAACACACAAAGCAGACCCTGGTCTGCCGCTACATTATGCGATGACAGATCAGGGTCATTATCGTTTGCAATTGGACCCTTCTTATACGCCAGTACAGGCGGTATATACTATCTGTCCCTTCATACAATCAGGTAAGACATGATTTTCTTCAAACAAGGTTTCTAATACTTTCATGTCCTTCGAATAGAAGGCAAGAAGGAACCTTGTATTTTCTCTGAAATTTTTGACGATAAAATCATACTTTTTGACAATTGAACCTACCGCCACTCCCCCCCCCCCCGCACCTGTCTGCCACACCTAAGAACTGACCAATTGCTGATCAGACCTAATTACCTGCACGCAATCTTAGACAGTTAGACAACTGACTATGTTTTAGTTGAATTAAATAGTAATTTTTTAACATAAGTATCTTACAAAAATTAAAGGCCGAATTTTACAAAATTCATAGGTTGTAATCATTTTCATATATACTATTATGCTTGAAAAATTCAACAAATTTTAACAAAAATAAAAATGAATATGCTAACGAAGTAGGAGGAGTTAAAGGTGGCTATGTCGTTTGCAAACACATATGTCCCATAGTACATAACACTGAAACCTAACTTGGTACGAATCCGACAATCCTTGGTTGGCGATTCGGTAACCAACTAGTCCAAATTTGTAATAAAGGGAAACAACTCTGTTCACGCTACCACATAATCTGCTGTATTGCAGCTATTATTTTGTAATACACGTTATATAACCAACTTTACACGTATGTTAAAAGTTGTGCACAATTGTACAGAGAAAAAACTGAAACTATTATAGGTTTAAAAAAATATTTCGTGTTACGTAGTACAGAAAAGTCAACATTATCAGGTGAATCAATGAATTAATACAGTTTATTGCATAAAGTCAATAACCAAACCATGGCAAGTACATAATATAATACATGAATTCGGAAGGTGGCACAGAAGAAAAAAAAAAACTTGGGTGGTATCTATATAAATTATTACAGCTGCATATCTGCCTTATCCATCTGGGAGAGGATTTTATTCATTTAGTCCACGTGCACCTTATATATATGTATGTGTGTGACTTTTTAAAATCCGATATAAATCTACAACATAAAATCTATGCAAAGATTTTTTTTTTTTTACTAGTTTCTTGGTTCATAGCCTATAAACGAATCTTAGCATTATCTACTATATTTCCACCCCTTTAAATTAACATAATTTGTGTCCTGTTTGTATTTACTTTCAAACGCCATTTATACCAATAGTTACCATTAGTATCCAAGAGTATCCAAAACAAATTTGGAAACCTTTTATTTCGGAAACAAAATTACTATATCATCTGCATAAAAAATCAAAAACAACTGCAACGTAATTAAATCTATCCACGGAACCTCATTTTCTGAAAATTTCACTTCAAAATCGTTATTAAACATAACAAATAAAAGCGGTGTTAAACAGTCATCTGACCGTACCCCAGCTGCACGCATACAGAGAATGCATACGTAGAATGCATAATATTAAAAATATTTCCTCTAATCCCTAACTTCAGTAGTTTGTACCATAACAAGAAAAATCTGCATCGAACACAGATCAAAATTATCTTCACGAATATAGTCCAATAAATCTGTAATACAAGCATTCAATTCACTACAAGCATCATAAGGGCATCACTGTATATGGTTTTAGTACATAATAATTTATCAGTGATTAAAATACCATTTCATTAGGATATGTACAAACTGGAGATCTCACTGCCGAAGCAAATACACTTACCATAATAATCTCCTTTGTATTCAGCAGTGATCGATGGGGCATAGTTAAGCACAAAAATACTAACCAGTGGGTGAAGTGGAATTCAGCCTTAAAAATATCCAAGAACCCTTTTTGGGGATATATCTTATAATATATGATATATGTACAAATATACAGATAAATGTTCCATATCAGTATTATGTTCTATATATTAACTCGCCTTCTTCGTACATTAATTCACAACGGGGTTCGTTATCCGATAATTTACTGATGAACCAGGCATCCCTATTTTTTTCCGGTTAAACATTTTTCAGTAAACAATATTGTATCAATACCATCTGGATTCATCGCATTTTAAAAAGCACTATACATTGGACATTACTTCGGGGGAAGCCGCAGTAGTTCACTTAATAGAGCATCATGCTTTTAATCCTAGAGTTGTGGTTCTATACCCGCCTGGCCAGCCCGGTTTAGCTGTCTAAGTGTGGTCTTGGGAAAGGCGCTTAGTTCCCATTTTCTCGACATAATATAAAAATAATGTGTTGAAAATGTCGCCAAACACCACCAAGTCATGAATAATTAGATTGGTTTTATTATACAGCTCCTGGTTGTATTTATAAATTTCCTCTTTTAATATACTTAATGAAAGAATCTTTTTTTAAATGCAATTTAGTTTTGAATGCACCAGTTTAAATTTTTAAATTCAAAATTAATAAATCTTTTGTCGCAGGTTTTATCATTTTGTCAAATTCGTCAATACTACTGAGTAACACACCAATATTAATAACCAAATCTCTGTCGAAATATTCAGTTGTAGCCCATTTTATGGTTATATTCCAGCAGTAACCTTATCTTTGACAGTTGGTAAGGTCTGAACATTTAACATTTTGATTTTGTTCTTTGAATCACTAATATATAACTGATATTTGTTCTTATTCTGCTTATCACAATTTTATTCACATTTTTTTTTTCTTTGAATTTTGAGGTATTGATGCTAAAACATTCACTTTTCTGCAGTACTGGCAAAGAAGTTTTAGCAGACATCTTGTTGTTGAAGTTTGTATTACTGGTACTACAACCATTCATGGTGATCTTTTTTTTTGTTTTTTGTTTGGTTTGGTTTTTTTTTTTTTTTGTTTACTTTCACAATTCGAGTCTTTCTGTAATGGTTCCAGTTGAGATTGTTAAGTCTTCGAGACTTTTAGAATTCTTCAAACATTTTCCCCATGTCACTCTGTAACGCATCTACCTCCGAGTTTCTCACGTGTTCAACAGGTGGCAAAAAACTATTGAATGTCTGGTATTTGATCAGTTCTTTCTCTTCCGGTTTGTATTGTTTGCATCAGATATCGCGTTTAACCTATGTTTAAAGCAGTTCTGTGCATAAAAAATCATTTTTCTCTTCTGTTGTTATCAGTCTGTTTCTAAAACTCTTGAATTATATTTTTCTCTCATTACCATTCTGTTCAATACATGTTAATTTATTGTCTGCATCTTCTTTCCATGTTTTGATACCATGCATTGCAATGACTCTAGAACAGTGGTTCACAACCTTTTTGAATATGAGGACCCCTTTTTAACCTAAAATAATTGCACGGACCCCCACATGATAATAGTTGTACTTTTAGGCTGTGGCGGGGATAAATATTTATCAGCTTGGCGCGCTAAATTCGAACATGATTTGATAACAGGAAAGCAAGAGCTGTCTGGAGGATCAATACTCGTTGCGAAGCTATGTGAATTAGCGGATCCCTTGGAATAACCAAGCGGCCTCCCAGGGGTCCGCGGCCCACATGTTGGACACCACTGCTCTAGACTATTACGTATTTAAACATCAATACGTTTCATTGTAAACTCTCTGTTAGATGTATCGGATTTAGGTACAGAATGCGTAATGCGATTGTTATTCAAGTTTAAGTCATTGTTAATTGACTGACCAAGTGTTACATCTTTCTCATCTTAACTGAAACCAAAGTCACGTAAACCTCTTAGAGGTCTGTTTCTTATTTAATTATCACTAATTTGCATATATCATCACAATTATTAAAGATAACGCTTTTACTCTCGTTTCTTTTACTCTTCTAATCGTTTCTTTCCTTCTATATTTATTTCGACTTTGCTTACGAATAACTTTAGTGTACTTTTGTTTTGCAACGTTCATCAAATGAGTTAACTTTTATCATCGGGCCTCAATTACATTTAAACCTTTCATCATAAATGATTTCAGATAATGTAATTGTAAAATCCACAATCCCATATTTGATGTTTGAGCAGTTCTTATATCCTTTGTATTTTGTTCAACGTTTTTCCAACTTTTCTATTCTCTTTTCACTTTTGTAACTATCAAATTTTACAAAGTAATAAACATTGGTAAATAATGGTTGAAAGGGTAGTGTGGTCATGAGTATTGCTATTCGAGCACTTTCTTTCTATTTATAATTTGTTTTTATATTTTGTATGGTGCCAAGCCCTCGTTATTAAGTAGTCCAGTAGCCTCAAGAAAGCGGCGGAATACCAATACCTGGGAATATAGTAGTGTCCTAGCCATTAATCATAATACTACTATTATTTGCCCTCTTTGTTTGACGGAGGCTTAGGCCATTTGAAAGAGTCCCCACTACCGTAGAGGCTGAGACGAAAACCTTTTCACTTAAGTGAAATCCAATCGTACTTTATTTAGGTGACTTACATATATTATTTTTTTTTTATTTAAGCAACAAGAATATAACCAAAATGCACAACTTATTTCACTTTTAAAGTCAAAAAGAATTTCAGTTAAATGAAATAGTTTTTACTTACATGGAAGTGAAAATATAGTCAATTTAACTCAAGTAAATTTTTTGTACTTAAGTGACATTCTTTTCACTTAACTCTAAATATGAATACATGTTAAAACACTTTTGCCAAATAACTCGATCGTTGTTGGTGTTGTTATTATTATTATTATTATTTTGATTTTGGTGTCACAAATATGATCCAGGAATTTTCAATCAATCTATCAAATCCAATGCCTGCAGCTGTTTTGGGGATATTCTGTGAATAAAGAACGAAAAGTCAGTGTGTCTATTATAGGTTGCAGCATGATAAAGAAGGAATCGGTTTCGAGTTTTTATTTTGTTGTCCTGAAAAAAGCAGCACCAAAAAAAGGGGAAAACAAGAAATGAAGTGTAAGCCCTATTGTTGTTCTTTAACGAAGAAGAAGAAAAGAAACAGTATTTGGGAAGTAGCTAAACTGCGTACTTAACTTCTTTTCTCAGGCAGTGCTAAAGTCATTTATTTATGATAATGTGTCAACAGCTGCTATATTCATCCTGGGACGTCATAACAAATGGACTCAGATCACAATTATGTTTCCTATATAGTCCCAACATTTGTTTGTCAGTACTGAACTTTCCACTGTGTCCAAATCCTAATAAATCATATGTTAGTCTAAGTATCTTCAAAGATGAACTCATGGTGAAGTACTTATCATAAATTATCTGGCACTTTTTTTGAAAGGCTGTACTGTAAACAAGGTAGATTTTTAAAGAAAAAGAATTTCCCTGGTTTTCCTCACTGGTTATCCTGACTATTAAAAAAAAAATTGTATATCTTAGGTATTGTTAAAAGAACTTTGAATTCCCTTAATTTTGGTGAATGATTGATGGGTGCGATTGGGATATAGAGTATACAGCTTGGTCTTACTGAATATGTGCACTTAAACAAAAACAAAAAATTAAAAAAAAAAAAATTAAATAAATTTTTTAAAAAATGCCTAAATCCGCTTGTTCATTTTCACTTCCTGGACTTCAATGGTAAATAAAAAAATTATAAAAAAAATTAAAATAAAAAAATACTATTAAAAGAGAGTCGATAACTTTTTTCACTTTTCATATACTTTGTAATTCATTCATTGTACTTTCAGAGGCTGGTGTTGCCTACTCTCGCAAAATTTGTTTTGCTATTTTAATAACATCTGAAAATATTGTACTTTTGACTAATTCAGGCTGATGTTTGAAGTACTTTTGGAGTGGACATTTCTGTCTGCTGTGTGCATAGATCATATACACTTTCCACAAGTTCAATATGTAAAGAAATTTCAGCCACAGTACATGAAAGTAGCATAGAGGTATGCCAACATTCTCTTCTTTGTGCATGTTGCAAATGCAAACAACTTCAACTTACAACTATCACTCTCTCAGAAGTTCGTAATATCTGTAGAGCTCCCCCATAACGACCACATATGTATTATTATATGATTTAATTTTGGTTGTATAGCTGAAACATTTAAGTTGCAAGCATCTAAACAGTCCTTTTGAATAATTCTCATGTATTTTTGCCACAGAATAGTATTCACTAGTAGTAAAGTCCCACACAAGCCCAGCTTCCCCCCACCCTATGATGAAAAGTGAGCTATTTAAAAAATACACATTGCATTTTCTCAACAATAGCAACTAATGTTTTGGTAAAGGACAGTAACATGAAACTTGCCACAATTATTTCTGAAATGTCACTAATAACATTTACAGTTTGAATAGTAATGGAAGAGTTCAGGTTCACAGGTCAAAGTGTACAAAGTTTGATAATTCTTCTAACACTAGTATATGGAAGAAAGCGAATCTGCTTTATCATAATTATTTTCCTTAATTTTATTACAAGCGAATGAAAAGAAACATTTTTGCTACATTTTTCTTTCACTTAATACAAAAGTTTTAAATTTAAGTTGACTTTACTCCTGTGTCCTTAGACTTCTAATATCCCCATAATTGAGGTAATTGTACACAAAATACTGCCACAAGGCATATTGTGTAAGCAAGAGCAAAATAGGCATAATTATCTTATTTTCAGGCATAACATCAATGTTAATATACCATTTTGTTGAGAAAAGCATACATGATTATATGAGAAAGAGAAAAGTAATTGCACAAGCTTTCATATTTGTCTTAAGATGTGCACCTCTCAAAAAACTGCTAGCTCCTCTTGGTCATTTTCACTTCCTGAACTTCAAAAGTAAAAAAAGTAAATAAAAAAAAAAAAAAAAAAACGCACACACAAAAAAAACAGCCGATAACTTTTTTTTTTACTTTTTATATATTTTGTAATTCATTCATTGTACTTTCAGAGGCTGATGTTGCCTACTCTGGCAACATTTGTTTCCTTATTTTAATAATTGCTGAAAATAGTGTACTTTTGACTAATTCAGGCTGATTTTTAGAATACTTTGGGGTGGCCATTTTTGTATGTTGTGTGCTTAGATCTTGTCCAGTTTCCACAAGTACAATATGTAAAGAAATTTCAGCGACAGTACATGAAAGTAGCATAGAGGTATGCCAACATTCTCTCCACTGTGCATGTTGCAAACGCAAACAACTTCATCTTATACCTGTCACTCTCTCAGAAGCACGTGTTATCTGTAGAGCGCCACCTTAATGGTAAAGCCAGCTATTATTGCGAATAATATCCAGGATGCTTGTCTGGAAGCTGACTATAAGCATGCGCATCACATTAGAATGTATGACCAAAGCTGTTAAGCTTAGAAGTGGGATTAAACTTAGCTAATATGTTGGGTTTTTTACTTTAACATTATTTATGATAACGGTTCGATACGTAACAACGATGATGATAAAAATGCATTTTAAAACCTACTTTAGTAATGTAAATATATATCCTATGAACAGAGATATCCATAGTATACATGATGTCTCCGGAAGGTTGCACCGCGTATATATATATATATATATATATATATATATATATATATATATATATATATATATATATATATATATATATATATATATATATATATATATATATATATATATTGTAAAATGAAAAAATCTACGAATCTCTTTTAAAAAAACTTGGTTTTAAAGTAAGGTTTAACCCTTTTACTGTCTCATTCATAAATAGTAAGGAATATTGTTTTACTTTTTGGCGACACTAGATATATCCTCTTTGCGACCGCGGTCGCCCAAAGGTTGCTTGTGTGTCGCCGAATGGTAGCATATCTGCTTATATATATATATATATATATATATATATATATATATATATATATATATATATATATATATATATATATATATATATATATATATATATACACACACACATTAAAAATAACATGGCTTTTAAAGGGATGGTATAAAGAAATTAAATATACAAATACTGTTGGTATATAAAATTGTGATCCACCCATGGCGAATAAATACGCATATATATACCTGGTTTCAACAGTATGTTATTGCTTCTATATCTCTCTAGATCAGTAATGAATTTCCACTAATTAATCATTATCGACATAAGAAAATAACGAGAAAAATTTTAATAATCCCCGTTTTTTAAATGAATTATATATGGTGCACAATTACATTGAAATCCCCTCTGCTTTCCCTTTCTCTCTCTCTCTCTCTCTCTCTCTCTCTCTCTCTCGTGCATAAGGGACACAAATACGTGGAAATTTGTGGAGAGAGAGTGAGGGAGAGAAAAAAAAACTGAGCTGGATGAAATCATTGAATTTGAACTTACACCTAGTAACCTACAAGAACATGGGTCGTCGTAATGGTATGTGTAGACTTTCAATGGAATTTATTTAGTTTTCGCATTACGAATGATACAAAGTTGCAATAGTCTGTCGAGACTGTACGGGTAAATTTCTTGGTTAGGAGGCACGCACATACTACGGAAGCCCATTAGTGCCAAATCGAGTAACTGAGAAAAATAATTATATTGCAAATATTCGCAATATTTTTGCGAATATTTGCAATACTTTTGCGATTAAACGCAATGATTTTGCGAATAAACGCAATACTTATTTCGAATATTCGCAGTTCTTTTGCGAATAAACGCAATACTTATTGCGAATAAACGCAATACTTATTGCGAATATTCGCAATACTTTTGTGAATAAACGCAATGATATTGCGAATAAACGCAATACTTATTGCGAATAAACGCAATACTTTTGCAAATATTCACAATAAAAAAGTTTTGAATTTGGGCAATCCTCTCCCTTATTTTCAAGCTGAAGAAGACATTTTGGATTTCTATCGTCGTCAAACCCTCTGCGTATATTGTTGAGTATGGATGTACTATTTTCCATTCGTAAGTGAAAATGCCAAGATTATTACTTTTTTCCTAATTTATTCAACTAAATTTAGGTTCGTTCAACAATTTATTGTTGAAGAAGAAGGTATGGAAGGCAGAAGGACATAGCAGAGCAAAAGTATTAGGACATCTATTTTCTATTATATATTCATAAATTTTGATCTGAGCAGTAGCCTAGCGGGGGAGGGGGGGGGGTCCAAGGCGCTTTCTAGGGGGTGGCAATTTGGTAAGAGTACCGTATATATCATAAATAATACAAATCGAGTGGGGGCGTAATTTTGGTAGTTGGCCCTGGGCGACACTTTGCCTCGCTACGCCACTGGATCTGAGTACAGCACCTCGACCCACAATTATTTCTAGTGTACTCCAGGCAGAGTACACTATCGACATTCGCAGGACAGGACCAGTGCCGCAACGAGATCAAATTTGTACCAGCTTAACTTGGCTTCAGGTTCAATAAATCTTGAATATTTCATTTCAGGAAACGACTGACCATGGAGCCAGAATTAAGAGACTTTATAATCAATCTTGGATGCCATGAGGCTATTGAAAAAATGGAGCAGGAAAAGGTATTTCAGGGTAAAATAGATCAGCAATAAATTCGACGTTTTTTCTCCAACCCAACATTAACCTATAGATCCATCAAAATGTTGTCTCTGCTTTCAATTTCATACACGTTTTCCCAGCAAATACATATTTATAAACAATAGTTCTAGAATGTCAGCCATTAGGAACCGTAGGAATGTGGAATATTTGTACTTATTTGTTGGCGATTTGGTTATTAAAAGCAGTTAGAAACATAATACCAAAACCATACAAATGTGAAGCAAGGAAGTACATGTGTGGAAAACCAAACCACTAGTTAGAGTAGGTGAATAGAATTTACTACATTTTTGCTCGCAAAAAGCCGTCGGTCGACTTTATTTAACACCCTCTTGTGCATCAACAAAAGTATGCTTTGGTTAGAGTAGATGTACTCTAGCAGATGATGGCGCTGTAATAAGGTCTAGTACCATACAAATGGTAAATTTTTCCAAATTACAAATGCATGGTGCCAAAATAAGCCAACTTCCTATCAGAGTCTTGAGCATAACTTTACAAAATATCAGTTTCCTAATATACTAAGCCAGTATAGCAGAGTAAAGAATTAGAACATAAAGGATATGAGTAGAATTTAAAATGTGATAATTCCCAATTTTCTTGGAAGATCTTGTATAAAATTTCATGTGAAAGATTTTGTTTGTATTTTTTTAAAACTCAAATAGATGCATTTTCAAATATTGTATGTACAGGCAGTGGTTGCTCTTCTACCTGAATTGAACTGAAATGCCCAAAAAATGCCCTAAAACACATATCCACAAGGGCAATTTGCTTGTACCTGAATTGAACTGAAATGCCCAAAAAATGCCCTAAAACACATATCCACAAGGGCAATTTGCTTGTACTGGTATGGGTGAAAATTTAGCAGTATATAATTGGATTATAGCAAGGGACATCTTCCTTGTAATGCTGACTTCATTTGCAATCAAACAAAGTTTTGTTAATATTTTCACTAGCTCAGCATAAATAATATCTCAGATATGGATTATCCTGCTGGCACTATATTAATTACATAATGCCCTATTCAACACTAATGAGTGTTGTAGAATGCAGAACCCTTTTTGACACAACCACAAATTATTCTTCAAAATAGTTCCCATTATTTTAATGATTTTACCTTGCTTTAACTTGATCTTTTGTTTCATATACCCATGTTTAAAACATTTAGATCTCTACCTTTTATATATTATATGTTATGGAGACATGTTTACATTTATTCAGAAGGGTTTATCTTAAGATTTAGAAATGTTACCTTTACCATTGGTACTAACTTTTGCTCAGTGCTATATAGCTATCATTGTGCTGATGAGCCATTAAACCCTATACATACATACATACATACATACATACATACATACATACATACATACATACATACATACATACATACATAAATACATACATACTCTTTAAAAGATTTACATTGAATTATTGCTCATTTACATCTTAAGCATCCTCATACAACATTACCATTACATGAAAAAAAAGGGTCAAAGCATTCAATTGTTCCATGCTGTTTAGGCCAGATAGTCAGCATACGTCTGTCCATCAGTGCCCATCATTTCAATAAAACTTAAATTTACCATGAAGCTTCATATTAGCTGGATCTTGGAGTCTGTTGATTGCAATTGTAAGAATTATTTTGACCAGGTTTATATCATTATTCCCCATAGTTGACTTTGTTCATTTAACCATTAGGATTTTACACCAAATTCACATTGAGCCTTTTGGCAGCAGGGTCATAGGTAACTTTCACCATACTCATGGTAACTTCTTATTAATTGAAACAAATTACAGCTGAATCACCTACACAATAAACACAATTTCTCTACTTATGAAACTCAGGCTCTTCTATGAGACTATGTACTTTAAGATTGATCTTTGTTAAAACAAGGTGTTTTTTAACATCAAAGATGTGAGAATAATCAGCATTACATTAGACAGAAATATAAAGAGAGGATTAGCTTATTTAATTAAAAGTACTTGGGATCAATCCTAAATTTGACCTATTGGAACAGTTCTTTCAGGAATAATAGCATCCATCTGTCTGTCAGTCTCTCTCTCTCTCTCTCTCTCTCTCTCTCTCTCTCTCTCTCTCTCTCTCTCTCTATATATATATATATATATATATATATATATAGTTATGACTCTAGATCTTAAAATACTGTAACAGAAAGAAAGTGAAACCAACAATGTATGTAAAATCAACAAACAATTTATTTCTAGACAATTAAAATGAAATTCAAAAGACACTTACAGTAACGTGAATTAAAATCCAAATAATCCAATAATCCTAAGTGCCCTAATCACAAGTCCTAAATACAGAATGTTCCAAATGAATTTCAGTAGCCTTGAATGTCCTGATGTGCCAGTAGTATTTAATGTTCTGTGCCTGAATGATGTAATCCAGAATATCTTTGAATAAATTCACATTAATTCGAAACTTAAGTATTAATCCAAAATAAGAATGAGCACTTTTACTAAATCCAATGAATATTTCAAATAAATAATTCCTCTCTCTGAATTTGCTCTGATTTTCACAACTGTTACATGTGATTACTAAAATAAATTCTTTAATAGACTGATCTTAATAATATAAAGTTTAGTATAGGAATGGAATCTTGTTTATCAAATGCTATTTAATTATAAGACAAGTCACATGACAGAATATTCTAGAATATGAGTAACTCTAAATGGAATTAATTAGATCATTGATAGCAATTGAAGTTAAAATAATTAATACAAAGTAAATTATTAATAATTAATACTTCCATCTCTCTCTCCACAGTAAATAATGTTTTTCCTAGCCAACTATGTCTTATTGCCATCCAGAAAATGACATAGAAGTTTGTCTCAATTTTTTTATCTTTTACTAAATGAGAATCACTTTTCACAACTAAAGATTTCTCGCAAAGAATGATACAGTTTTATGGAGGTAGTCAAGAATTTCTACAAGGTCACAAAGCAGCTTGACAGATTCATTTTTTATTCCTTAAAGGGATTAATATAACAATTAATATGCTGTATATGAAGAATACTATTCTGGTGCACTTCATAGTCAATTTTACTGAAAGATCATTTCTTTTAAGTGATCAAGGATAATTTTTATCACAAAGTCGCAGGTTCAAGATATCATTTATCTTCACATTTGTGCTAATCTTATATTTGTTGATTGGAACAATTCATTGATACACAGGAAGATGCTGACCTCAATATAGAAGATCACAATAAAAGATTGCCTTTTGGCACCAATGACATCACACACATGCAGCATACCAGGATTAAATATAAACCCCCAGTTCAGTTGTGGGTAAAGCACTGTGTAAAAGACATGCTCTATCTTTTGGATGAATTAAACCATATCATGAAAGAATAATATATTTACAGCCCAAGGAGCTCATGTAATATAGGTTGTATATACACTGAACTTAACCTTTAAATGTATTATATATATATATAGATATACTGAACTTAACCTTTAAATGTATTATATTGTCCGTGCATGTAATCCCACAACTTATGATGTAATACCACCCTGACATTGTGCAGATGTCAATGACATCAGGTGAACCTGTTCTGTCATCAGACTCCAATGATGTTTTTAAATGTTCTTTTACATGATCATACATACATGCATGCATTGTGCCAGAGATCTATACTTGCACAATTCAATGAAAAACAATTGCAGGGGAGGGTTAAGTGTTCTGTGTCCTATTTCCAATTATGTCCACATTTCTACATCCCTTTCTATGTCTGTATGAAGCTGATAGACTGTACATTTTTTAAATTGTCTTCATATTTTCATTCCATTTTTTTTTTTACAGTTGAATCTTACAGTTATCAACTATATGTGTGACGATGACTTGGTCCAGTTTTTGCCAAAGATTGGTGACAGAATAGCACTGAAATTATTTGTAGATGAGGAAATTAAGAAGAAGCAGGAAACACGATTTCATGGGAAAGAAAAAAAAACAAAGCTAATTCAAACTTTACGTGCAAAGTTGTGCATATTGAAAACTAGACATTGTCATGATTCAGTTCCAGCAGATGATAATGCTACATGTACTTCAGAGTCTTCTTTGAACTGGAGGAAAAAAGCTATGGCAAGACATGGCAACAGAAATGCCTTTAAAGAAGAAAGAAAGGTGGAGTTGGGATGGATACATGATGGAAAGCAAGTAAGAACAGCAAAAGGTGGAGGAACTCGCAAAATTGCATTGCCAAGAAATAGCAGGAAAAAAGAAGTCTTGGATAAAGCTAAAGCAATTTTTTTCCCCACCAATCATGACCCACTGGGGAGTATTGTAGATTTTACATTTAAATTAACAGACTTTTCAAACAGAGAAATCCAAGATGAAACAATTGAAGAATTATATGAATCTTCAAAGCTAAGTTTGCTGCGACTTTATATGGTCACAGAGAAAAAAAATTCAGTCAGCACAGAAAGTCTCACTCTTGAAGATCAAATAATGATACTTTCGGAGCCACTTACTAAAGAGAATACCACAAGATTACCAGAAAAATTACCTCATGACTTAGAGTCCTTTCATGAACCACCCATAAAGTTTATGAATAGAAACCCCACAGAATCAGATTGTGAACAAGCTGAAAGCATTCTGATGAAATGTCCTTTGCATGTAGCAACAACAATACATGTTCAGTCAAAGGGAGAGTTTTCATTTGAGCCAGTGCCCAAAGTCACACCCACACAGTCACAGCCAGCTACTGAGTCTTTATTTGAATCAGTTGAAAGCCTTAGCACCCCCATTCATGCACTTCAGCATGCATGTTCCACCAACATGTGTGAAAACTGTCCACAAAATACCATTATGGCTCCTGTTGTAATGGATTCTATATTAGACCTGCACAGTTATGATCCTGAAATATTATTTCACCCAGGATATGACCATTTAAATACCAGAATAGAACTAGATGACACAGTTTCTTTGAATGAGAGTGTTAAAAAAGTAACTGTTAAGAGAGGTCATGTGTTTTATGACATGATGAATTATTTTCTGGAAGCCAACTTTGATCCTAGAATAGATCATTTACAGGTAGAACTAGTATCTGAAAGAGGTGAAGATGCTGGGGGTGTTTTCAGAGATGTTGTATCTGAATTCTGGGAGACCTTCTATATTAAACATACAGTTGGGTCTGATATCAAAATTCCAACAACTGTACATATCATGAGGAGAGAACATTGGGAGGCAGTGGCCAAAGTTCTCATATGTGGATATAAACAGGAAGGATACTTGCCCATTCAACTATCACAAGTTTTTCTTCAGAGATGTATTGATCGAAACGATGTCCAGGATGAGAAACTGTTAGATACTTTTTTGTCTTCTTTGCCCACTATGGATAGGGAAATCTTTGAAATGGCACTGAATGATTTTGATAGTGTGGATGAAGAGGATCTTTGGGATGTATGTTCAAGCTATGAAGCACGCATTACACCCACAAAAGACAGCATCAGAAAGCTAGTTAGAGACATTTCTCACCATCAGATTGTGCAGAAACCTTCATTTGTAACAGAGTGCTGGTCACCATTACTTCAATGTTATTTGGGATCTTTGTTACCCAACACAGGGCTTGAGGAGGTGTACAGAGATTTGCATGTGACAAACAAAAAAGTGTTGAAGTTGTTGCAATTACCAGATGATATTTCAAAAGCAGAAAAGGTCACACTTGATTCTTTGAGGCAATACATCAAATGTTGTAGTAAGGACAAACTGACAGCATTCTTGCGATTTTGCACTGGAAGCGATCTGATCATTGGCAAGCAAATTGAAGTCAGATTTACATCATCAATGTCAGCATTTACCCTTAGACCAATTGCCCATACATGTGGCTGTGTACCAGAACTATCCACCAGCTATGACAACTTTCTACTTCTTCGTGAGCATTTTGATAATTATTTAGACAGCAAGATGTTAAGAATGGACATTATTTAGAGGTTCCCAAAAGTGATTTTCTGAAGATAGAGTTAGTTTCATAAACAGTTAGGGAGATATACAGATCTGATATGAAAATGAGTATTTTAATAAGATATAAAAAGAGTTTACATAGTTTGATCTGATTTTGACTGCAAATTGGTTCCCTATAATTTGTCATCAGTCCATTGTATTTATCATGTGATTCTTAATTTGGTACAAGTTGTGTTTATTTCTCTTTGAAATTTTTTTTTATGTGCAAGACCAAATAAGTATAAAGGACTCTTTAATTCTTCAAATACTAGTATTCCAATTTGTGTATTGCATGATATCTAAGTTGTGTTGATTATTTTATATAATATTTGATCATTTTTATTTTGAACAAAGTGTTGGTCCCAACATTCCAGAATATATAGTTAAAGTTTGTTATATGTATCTACCTCAATTATGCCTTTGTTTTGCTTTTGTTCATACTAGTTCCTTTTTTTTCATTCCTGCAAGATGAGGGCCTCAGCCAGTATGGAACAATTATAAATAGGTTCATCATGCAAGGTAAAGAGGTCTGGTACAGAGTAAAGAATGTGCTTCTTGCACTATGTATAATCACAGTTTGTAATTGGAAAAATCATTGGTTTTAAAAGTTAATTATGTTTTGTCCTATAAAATGATTGGACCTTGTTACAGTTAGAATAATACACAGTATACATCATTTCAAGATCAAGTCACTATAATATAGTGGTTTCATACTTGTAAGGTTTCAGTGATTTTTTAAAGTTTGTGCATCAGCTGATGATTTTTTGTGGAACACATACTGTAATATGCATTTGAAATTTGGTTGTAGCAAAGGTTTTTGATAACCATTCAACATTTCTATCAAGTGAAACAAGAAACAATTATTTTAGAAAAAGTGACCTTTCACTGGCAATAGTTTTGCTGAAGGCATGAAATGTCATTTTGGTTGAACTTAAACTATTGAAGTTGTTTAATGGCATAAATTGGATATCACCATTGATGTTGCAATACATGTATATATATATATATATATATATATATATATATATATATATATATATATATATATATATATGCACATGTATTGCAACATCATATATATAATTATACAGATATCCTTTAATAACTTCATTCACTTGAGAGTGTCAGCTTTTGAAAAACAGTACAAAATACCATTTATCACTAATGTTGGATTGTGTGCATCACTATATGATAGTGGCAATACAGTATAGAGGAAGACCATAAAATTATTTATATTATCAGAGCATATCAATATCATAAGAGCATTAATACGCTTAATATTACATGAGTTAAATGGGGCATTTATATTGCTCCATCATGTACTGCATTAGTCAAGTTAAAACTTAAGTGATATGTTTTAAACATTCTGCAGGTTTTTGTTCTTTTCTCCAGCAATTACTTTACGTAATTTGTCATATTTTTATTTACTACCTTTTGTAACATCTTCATAGAATGAGGTAAAATTTAAGTCCACAGTAACAGCATAAAAAAAAACTGAATACCTGTATTCACCATAAATTTATGTGCACCCAAATGTGGATGGCGTATATTGTGATCTACTGCATAAATGCCAGCAGATCTGGGTCTGTGCTGTTTGATTGAATTAATAGATAGGCAGATTTGTACTACTATGTTTTGGTATACTGTTAAAATAAACAGTCACTTTCATAATGAGTCAGTTGTATGTAAACTTACATTTCTGTTAGTTTGTTTCATAGCCAACCAAAAGGTACAGGATCATGTCCTTTTTTCTTTTACACGTTTGTAGCCCATCTTTGCCTATAGCTAAGAAATAGGATACAGTTTCATTCATGTTTTAGGAAGTTGTTTACAGTTTCATTGTTACACTTACCTTTTGTTTGCATTTTTCATGATAAGACACATGAAAGATTAAGTGAAGAAAATTCATTTTAAAAATATTGAAATACTTTTATGAAAAGAGACTATGTTCATCTAGAGTGATGCTTCTAGTCTTGTAAGTTGTGATTCTTCTTTTGTGTTCGTGGCATTTGCTATAAATTTATGAAATAATACTTCACCTGGTCTTGAGTTCATTCATTTATTTTAGATGTTATATCTTTCACTAGATTATTACATTGTTAGATGATTTGTAAGAAAAGGGATTTTTCTTACAAGTGCTTTTTTACAGTCATGATAGGAAAGTCTTCGCGCACTTGCTTGCACAAATGTACACAAGAGTTTAGTTCCATATACCTAATACTGTTGGAATCAACATCATTGTCACCATTAGCATTAATAATTGTTAAGTTTTTGAAATTAGGTCCACATATTCCAAGCTCTTGCTTTTTTGCTAAACGAGCAATGAAGAGGAGGCTGTGATGAAGCATTTTGTCACTGCTGTAATCCCATATCTCTTCTCCTTGCCTGTACTGTCATCTTAATTGAAAATATCATTTTTTTCCTTATGCTCTTAGCTCCATAACACCTATGTTGTACTTCCATTCTGCCTCTGTTACAAAACCTGAAGTAGAGATTTGTCAACAGAAATGTTTTGAAGGTGTACTTGTACACAAAGAAGCAGTTTGGTTTTGTAATTGCCAAAGATTCAACTTCGCATGTTATATTCATAAAAGCCTTTTATATTCTTTCAGAAATGTGGAAAAGTGTTTACACTACTCCTTAAAAATTGTCAAATTAATCTCAAATAAAGATAATCTTTTTGTATGACAGAGCCTTGAACAATGTAGCACTTGGCTTCACCAATTAAGGTGTAATAACTGGAAAAAGATGTTGAAGAATAATGGAACCGACACCAAGCTGTGAGGGTCCTGCTTAACTTATTGGTATATGGAGAACACTGATAACAGTGCTTGCATCTTACATAAGAGGTGCAAAACTCCTGTTCATATACCAGTATTATTCATGTCCATTTTGGCTCCCTCCCCTTGGGTCCATAGGAGGGATTCAAGGTCATATGTGGGAAATGTCAGTAATATTTACAGTGCCATTAAGTAAATTTGATAGTATGTGTGTGTGTCAACAAAAAAATAAAGGTTGGGTTTTTTTTCTCTCCCTCTCTCTAATGCTCTTCTATTTTTTGCTATTTTCATAAAATTCCAAAAGTCCTGTGATACTATTCAACATTCTATACTTTATTTCATGTAGTTATTTTCAGATGACCTTGACCATTATGGAGAGACAGACTGGTAGACGAAGACAAGTCCAAGTTTAATAACAGCTCTGTTTCGAAAATGAATCCCCTAAAGGTCCAGAATATACTATTTTTTTTATAGAATCTTTCTTTCTGGATATTCTGCCAGATTATATTACTATCACATTTTTTATTAGTGTAGATAATGAATTACAGGTCGTAACCCAGGTTCTCTGCCCATTGTAGGGAAATGGGGGTAGGATGGGAATGGGGGAAAGAGTGCGTCCAAAACGATACTGTTGTAAATGAGTCAATCAGCAATGAAAACGTTTAGCTATCTATGTTGCATTAATATTTTCACTGCATTATTCATAAATTTAAAGAAAGAAACTATAAGGTTCATCTGCACTGTTCATTCGTACAGAGCCTGCAAAACTAGTCCTCGCAGTGTTTTATAAGTGTTGAGGGCATCTTCAGGACTCCTCGTAATTTCCATGTTATTTTCTTCCATCAGAATCTGGAAGAGTTCTTGCAGTTCTGGATCTGATGGCATATTTCGGTTAAGCAAGCATTCGTCTTTACACACATGGATGGTGTTCTGATCCACATCTATTGCGTAATCCTGTGTTCCATACAGCAAGGGCATTGTGTACAGCACACATGGTCTGCCACTGGGTACATTCTGGTTTTTACTCGGACGTATGCAATGAGTATTCCACACTGTTACAACCTCGTCAATATCTTCCTGTAATTAAACACGCATATATAACTGCAGTAATTTTGTTGAATTATTTAAATGCCAATAGATTTCGAGTAAGTGCTGAATGGTTTAATAGAAATTGAGGTTTCTTTACTGATATATACATGTACTCTCTCTCTCTCTCTCTCTCTCTCTCTCTCTCTATATATATATATATATATATATATATATATACATATATATATATATATATATATATATATATATATATATATATATATATATATATATATATATATATATATATATATATTCATAAAGTGTTTGATCCGCGTAAAACAAAATCCACGATAGACCATGAGTGTATTCATGGCACACGAATACCCATCCACAGTGACATAAACGCAAAATTTAACCAAGGTGGGACGGACGTACAGAAGGATGGGCACGGTTTACACGTTATGGCCCTCCTACATTAGTGGAAGGGCATTAAGAACCTATTCAGTGGACGAGTAACCATGTGATATAAATTCGCTCTTCAGAAAATTTCAGGATATCTATATATACCGCATCCCCTCGCGAGAATGTAGAGTAGATTAACATCTGAACCTATTAGTGAACAGAACGAGTAAAATAGTTCATTGTGAAGGGGGGATGAAAGTGAGAAATAAATGCAGTTAAAAGTTATAAAAAACCACACTATAAAAGCAGGTAAAAACAAAGAAGTAATATTAGGGTTTGTGTTGTTCGATAGACATTATCTAAAAGATATGCAGACATTATTAATTTTCTCAGAGTTCAATAAATCATAAATCCAAATATTTGGCAAACGTCTTTGATTAGAGGTTTATGGACATCTGCCCTTGTAAGTTTTATGACCCATATAGTTCAAAGCCTCCTCAAACTTCCAACAAAATGATTATATATATATACACGCGCCTTATGATAAACATTTCTAAAGTATCATGCCAAAAGAAGTCTGTTTTTTAATAAATGGTCGGTGCGATTAATAGTTGGTCTTTCCCGCTATGCTACTCACAATATATTGATGTTGCAATTTTGGAACAAATGACCTATAACAATGTCAGAACGATTATGCCATCTTATGCAGTAAATATAAAAAATGTAGGCTCAAAATTTGATGATAGTCATCAGGATAATATAATGAATGCAACACATTGTTTTTAAAATGAGGATGTCATACTTGCTCTATTTAAAGAGATGTAAACTGCGTTTATTACCTGCAGAATATACATGAAGACGAACTGTATAAGGTTCTTGTCTATCGCATCTCCTTCAAAATAGCCTGTCTCAATCATAAGTCCGAAGAAATCTATCCAAAACTGACAACATTCCACCCGTAACTGCCGCCACCACGATTCTATCCGCTGGTTAGCCGTACTAGGCCCAAATATGAAAGACTGTGTATTAGTCAGAAAGTTATGCATTTCAGCAACATGATTATTTTCGGTTCCACGGTCGCCTCTTACTGCTTTTGGGCATGCACTGAGTTGTTCAATTGCATCAATGTAATGTCCGGCTATAATGCGTGGATTACTGCTTGAACACGTTACCTTGCACCAAATGATTTTCCGTGAAAATCCATCTATGCAGCCATTGATGCACAAACCGTATTGTTTCAGTTTGTCATAAGAATCCAGATGCCAGATAAAATTCGGCCCCTTGGCATAATAATTCCTTCGTCGTAGTCTTTTTCTCCTTCTAAGTTCACACCCCTCAGGGTCTAAAATGGAAAGCAAAGCTGCAACATCTGATCTTGAAATTCGAAATCCTGCAAGCAAACATTTTCGATGCACCCAGCGATAACCATTTTGACAGCCAGATTGACTGATCTGCTCCGCTAAGTATAAAGCTACGTTCAAAATGTTTGATGGATACTTCCTCCTATATAATCTCAATTCTGAGAGCCTTCGTTTCAATGTCCGCATACTGATAACAATCCTGTGATTGATTGCCAAGCAGCAAATAATCTCTGAATAACTTAATCCAAGGGAAAAATACAACTTAATAAAAGCCGTAAAATCCATTCCTGCCTGCCTACATGTACTCAAATCTCTCAAGAAGCAACAATTTCCTGTCTTGCCATGTAAGATTCTATTGCGAATATTCCCAAAAGTATTGCGTTTATTTGCAATGAGAATTGCGTTTATTCGCAATAAGTATTTCATTTAATCGCAATGTTATTGCGTTTATTCACAAAAGTATTGCGTTTATTCGCAAAAATATTGCAAATATTCGCAATCAGTATTGCGTTTATTCGCAATATTATTGCGTTTATTCACAAAAGTATTGCGTTTATTCGCAAAAGTATTGCAAATATTCGCAATCGGTATTGCGTTTATTTGCAATGTTATTGCGTTTATTCACAAAAGTATTGCGTTTATTCGCAACAGTATTGCAAATCTTCGCAATCGGTATTGCGTTTATTTGCAATGTTATTGCGTTTATTCACAAAAGTATTGCGTTTATTCGCAAAAGTATTGCAAATATTCGCAATATTTTTGCGAATATTTGCAATATAATTATTTTTCTCAGTTACTCGATTTGGCACTATTGGGCTTCCGTACACATACTGTAATTTATACAATGCTTTTTTTTTTTTCTTTTTTTTTTTTTTTTGAACCTATATTAGGGTTCTAAAAAGAGATTATTTTTAAATATTAAAATCCCAGAAGGCCGCTCTCCCCCTTCCCCTCTCTCTCTCTCTCTTGGTTGGTCTGTCAGTGTATTTATCACAGTGTATTTTATCACAGTGTATCTCTCTCTTTCTCTCTCTGGATCATCGTCGCAAGCTACAAACAAAAATCCGTAAAAAAAAACGAGCGTAGCGGATTGTCGCCTGTGTCATGCGACGATGTCTCTGGACCTATGAATGATGGTAACATTTACAGACAAACCGACCAAAGGAAAGGGGGATAGAGAGAGATGGAGGATAAAGCCAATCTTATGATCCGTATCAATGTTAATTAAAAAATAAAAATGACTCAAATCAACTTCAAATAAATTTAAATTTTTTAATTACCTCTTGTTGGCTCATCATTTAGCTTAGTCTATATTCCACGCTTGTTTCAATATACTCGTTGATGGTCAAGAAGCTAACCATGCTGTGTTTGTAGTTCTCTACTTTTTTCACTTAAACTATCTTTCATTTTTAAATCATAAGTGTGTCTTATATTTATTTAATCAATATGAATAAAAATAGGAGCTAAAAAAGAAAAGAAGCAACTTATCAATTTGCAAAGAGAATTGTAATAGCCGCAATAGATACAGAACTACATTATGTAGTGGACACACTAGACAGGGATGTGAAGAGTTCACTCATTCCGTCAACACAGTTTTCTGTAGTTAGTCTTAACTCCGTTTGAAATGCAAGTATGTGTATTTGTATGTGATATAAATAAAACATGTGTAGCATGTACACTGTATCTTTGATATACCACTCGTTGTATACATTTTTCATTACAAGGAAACTCGGCAAGCCTCGTTTCCTTTTAATGAAAAATGTATACATATCGTGCCATGTCAATGATACAGCGTACATACTATACATATTATATATATATATATATATATATATATATATATATATATATATATATACACACACACACACACACACACAACACACACACATATCGTTTTGTTCTGCCCACTGATTTAAAATATTTTCTTGTGGGAGGAGGGGAGAAACACGTGTAAAAAAAACTTCCATATTGTAAGCAAGGTAATTCCTCTATAATTTTCAACGTCACTAACCGGGCCCCTTTTATGTAAGGGTATGATATAACGTCTGACTTTAACTGTGGAAAAATACCAGTATCAAAACTGACACTAAATAAAGACTGCAAATAAGGCAACTACTTTGGTGGACCATGTATTAGAAATTCATTCCATATTTTATCCAGAACAGTACTTTTCCCAGATTTGTATTGCATAGAAGCTTTATAAATTTCGACACTACTTATAGATCTATTAGGTTCATCAAATAAAAGTTTCCTTGTATTATATAAATGAATTTCTCGTTCTGGTACAACCAGTGGCGTCACTAGGGGGGTGCTAGGGGTTCGGGCCGCACCGGGTGACACCATCACAGGGGGGTGACACCAAAATGGAAAAATGCAAATTCGTCAGAGCAGAGCAGACAGAGCTCGCTCGAGTCGGTTTCATAACCGATCGTAGTTAAATGCAAGAGCAGGGTGCCATTTGCCAAGCCAAAGACTGGTCAGTATTTGACGTTTTGAAATTAATAGCTGAATGGGACTTCCTAGAATCTCTCCCAATCCTCTCACTAAGCCTACAATTATTTCTCACGATCTGTGTGTCTGTGGCTTTATGTCAGAGGAGCTTTTCAAAACTGAAACTTATAAAGAACTATTTGCGATCTACCATGGGACTGTCAAGGCTTTCTGATCTTGCGATATTATCAATTGAAAGTGACATGGTGAAGGATGTTGATTTTGATGAAGTGATTGACAAGTTTGCAGCTTTGAAGACCAGGAAAGGAAAGTTTTAACTGTAAAGTTTAATGTTTAATGTTTAATGTTAAAATAAAAAATAACATAATTTTGTTGCAGTTCTTAAACGCTATTACCTCAAATTTTATTGTTTTCTTCTTATGTCCTTTGTAACTTTAGGATTTAAATTTACAAACATTACTATAGGCGATTCTGTATGGTCTGGTACAGGAGGACTCGGAGGAGGTCCATGGGGGAAGTCTGGAGGGGGTGACACCATGAGTTTACCGCACCGGGTGACGCCAACCCTAGTGACGCCACTGGGTACAACGAATAAAGGGTCATCAGGCTGATTTACTGACTTCAAACAGTTTGCAAATTCATCAGCATAAAGTTTAGAGTGTTTCCCAAAAGCACATGACTTTAACATTTTCCAAAAATAGTTGACGTTTTTATTTCGGGATTTTAGCTGCTTACCAGTCTGCTTGTCAATGTATTGAGAGAGGGGGGGGGGGCAGCAAATACAAGAAATGATGCACACTGAAAATTGATTGTAATTATTGTGCCATCCTGTAAATGAACAATGAAGTCCAGAAATATACTATAGTGCAGTGGTCCTCAACGCAGTGCCCGCGGGCGCCATGGCGCCCGCCAAGGTTTTTTTTTTGTGCCCGCGGAAGAGGTTATCATGAATAATAAATAATAAAAAGATGGGTCAAGTTAATTCGTTGGTGCCCGCCATTCTCTCATAAACTCACAAATGTGCTCGTGGCACAAAAAGGTTGGGGACCCCTGCTATAGTGTAGTTGTCGATAAATTCAGTTGGATAAATTTTGCCAATATTTTACAGGTATAAATTCCGCAAAACTCATTCTAACGCAATATGAATATGTTCCAGATTATAGAACAATGTAATGGTTTATAGGTAAATTTAGGTTGGACTGCCATAATGTTTATAGGTAAATTTAGGTTGGACTGCCATAATGTTTATAGGTAAATTTAGGTTGGACTGCCATAATGTTTATAGGTAAATTTAGGTTGCACTGCCATAATGTTTATAGGTAAATTTAGGTTGGACTGCCATAATGTTACGTCAGTTCTACTTCAGCAGATGAACTGATGACTATTTTCCATCAGCAACGTAAAGTTTTCAAGAAGTGTTTAAAATGTATGGATTAAGGTAATTTGGCTATGAAACAACAAAATGTTATCCTGGGAAACACATTCATAGAAATGTCACTGGGTAATGTTAATTAAAATTGGTTATGCATAGTTCGATGGTTATGGTCTCCGAGGAGTCACTCGATGTCAAAGGATGATTTTCCAAAGAGGATTGCAGAAGAGGGCTGCTGCTGTGATTGGAAGAAGAGTGGTGACTGGCGTTGGCTAGGCTACCGTTGTTGTTACTGTCGGTGTATTTCAGCGAAAGATTGGGAAGAAAATAATCAATACAACTGCTGAGTAAAATAGTCCACAATTCTTTATCTCCTTGTTGCAAACTCAAATTTCCAATGGTGCTCTAATGACATAATACACCACACAAATTTTGCAGAAAAAGACAATTTGATTGCTAGGGACACGTTCTCCACAGCGCACTCACATGCTTGTTTTTCTAGTTCTTGGAGAGAGAGAGAGGAACTCTGAAAAGGAGCTGTGTTTTATCGACAAGGTGGTAACTTTAGCGTCTTTTTTCAGTCGATGATTTGTTAAGCTGCAATCCAAGAATCGAAACGGGGAGGATATCCTTTCCAACAAAATTTCACTTCTTGAAGTCGACGTTTTTACGTGTTCTTCGATCGAGAATGCTTTGATATCGTACAGGTCGTCTTTTGCTCGGTCACTCGTTGTAACTCACATGTAAAACGTTCCTTTTAACACTTCTACGTTCATATCTTCCAGTTTATAGACGGGATGATCATGTCCACTCATTTGTCCTGTGACACGAAACAATTCTGACGACCAGATGGGTAAACAACCTTTGTCAAAAGTGCGTTTTATTTTTTCCAATGCGAAATCAATCTCCAGTGTTTAACACTTCTTTCTTTGTTCTTTTTTTTTTTTTTTTTTGTTTGTTTTTTTTTTGACGCTCCAAACAATCGACTAAACACCATCATTTCGTTTTCAGGCGTCACTTCTTCGGAAGCATACCCATTGCTACGATGATACGATTGCTTGTAAGTTTTGATTAGACGTGGTAACACGTCGATGTACGTGAAAGTATGTTGACACGTAAAATATTTCCACATACGTTCGTTCAAAGTTCTTTGAAAGCGTTCCACGACACTAGCTTTTGTTCCAGGATTTTCAGAGGTGAAGAAATGAATGTTTTTTTTTTTGTTTTTTTTTTTTTAAATTCTTTATGAAAATCTTGCTTAAGAAATTATGTGCCTTTGCCATCGTAATCGTCCTTCCATACTAACATTGACACTGTCAAATTACTAACAGGAAGATCATGAGGATTTACAAGTAGATATGGCAGAATCCACCTTGAAAGGAATGACTCTAAGCAACGGAACAGCTGTTTCCTACGACGTTGTACTTGACAACATCAGCGTACACAAACATCAATTTTAGTCTTTGGTTTAATTTGATAGGTTTGCGAAAATACTTGTAGAATCGATCGTTGTTGTGAATGTCTTATGACTGTGGTACTATGTTAGTGCCTGGTTTCAAAATTTTTCAAGTTTATTTGGGGGTGGGGGGGGTGAGCATCGATTCTTGGATCAGACAGTTGTGACAAAGCTACTTTATGTATTTTTCTTTCTTTTTTTTAAAAAAAAACCTTGTATGTGCTGTGGTATGTGAAGGATACCTTTTGAGGCCATCAACCTCTACCAATGTAACAATGTAACCTCATTTGCGGCCACCCGATTCTATCATTGTAACCTGTGTTAAACTCCTGGCGTATGTGGGTGGTGTGGTGTTATGCGCGCGCGCGTGCGTATGTGTGTATGTGTACGTCGTGCGGTGAGGCGTGCGGTGCATTGCGATGCGTGCGTACGGTGCTGTGTTGTGCTTGTGTTAGCTGCGGTGTCGTGTGGTGCGTCAGGTGTGGTGTGCATTCAGTGCGGTGTCTGTGGTGCGACATGATGTGTGAGTGTGTGTATGTGTGTGCGTGTTGCAGTGAGGTGTACATGCTTGTATAGTGAGGCAAGGTGAGGTGCGGTGTTGTGCTTGTGTGAGCTGCGGTGAAATGTGGTGCGTGAGGTGTAGTGTGCGTGCAGTGCGGTCGATGCGTGTGTTCAGGTATGGTACGTGCATGTGCTGTGCGGTGCGTGTGTGGTGCTGTGAGGCGTGGGGAGTACGTGGTGTGGTCTGTGTGTTTGTGCGAGGTATACAACGCGTGTGCCTGTGGTGTGGTGTATATGTAGGTGCGGTACATTGCGGCGCGTATGTGCTGTGTTGCGTGTGTGGCGAAGTGTGTGGCGTTGTGCGTGCGTGCTGTGTATGTGTAGTGTGCTGCGTACGGATGTGGTGTGGTAGGTACCTGTGACGTGGTAGGTGTGTTCGGTGTGGTGCGTGCGTGAAGCGTGGCGCGTGGGTGCGATGTGGGCAGTGGTGCTGTGTGCGCGTTGTGTTGTAGCGCGTGTGTGCCGTTGTAGTGTGTGCGTGTGGTGTGTGCGCATGGTGCGGTGTAGTATGCGGCTTGGGGGGGGGGGGGTGCGGTGTGGTGTATGCAGTGTGTTTGTGTGTGAACGATGTGGTGTGTACGGTGTATCTGTATGTGTACGCATGCAATGGGTGTGTGTGTGTGCGGTTGTGTTTGTGTGTGCGTGCGTTGTGGTATGTGCGGTTGCGTTTGTGTGTGCGCGCTGTGTGGTGTGTGCGGTTGCGTTTGTGTGTGCGCGGTGTGAGTGTGTACGGTTGCGTTTGTGTGTGCGTGCTGTGTGGTGTGTGCGGTTGTGTTTGTTAGTGTGCGCGGTGTGGTGTGTACGGCTGCCTTTGTGTGCGTGCGGTGTGGTGTGTGCGGTTGTGTTTGTGTGTGCTTGTGGTGTGGTGTGCGAGGTTGCGTTTCTGTGTGCGTGCGATGTGGTGCGTGCGGTTGAGTTTCTGTGTGCGTGTGGTGTGGCAAGTGCGATTGCGTTTGTGTGTGCGTGCGGTGTAATGTGTGAGGTTGCGTGTGGTGTGTGCAGTGTGTTTGCGTGCGGTGTGGTGTGTGCAGTTGTGTTTGCGTGTGCGTGCGGTATGGTGTGTGTGGTTGCGTTTGCGTGTGGTGCAGTGTGTTTGCGTGTGCGTGTAGTGTGGTATGTGAGGTTGCGTTTGCGTGTGCGTGCAGTGTGGTGTGTGAGGTTGCGTTTGCGTGTGGTGTGTGCAGTGTGTTTGCGTGCGGTGTGGTGTGTGCAGTTGTGTTTGTGTGTGCGTGCGGTATGGTGTGTGTGGTTGCGTTTGCGTGTGGTGCAGCGTGTTTGCGTGTGCGTGCTTCGGTGTGCGTGCATGTGTGCTTTCGTGTGCGTGCGTGAGTGCTTTGGTGTGCGTGCATGTGCTTAAGTGTGCGTGCATGGGTGCTTATGTGTGCGCGCGTGCCTGTTTTTGTGTGCGCGTGTACGTGCGTGCGTGTTTGTGTGTACGTACGTGCTCGTGAGGTGCGCGTGTGTATGTGTTCGTGATGTGCGTTTGTGTGTGTTTGTGGTGCGTGTGTGTGTGAGGTGCGTGCGTGTGCTCGTGAAGTGTTTGCGTGTGCGTGCAGTGTGTTTGCGTGAGCGCGCGTGCCTGCTTGTGCGCGCGCGTGCCTGTTCTTGTGTGCGGGCGTGCGTGCGAGTTTGTGTGTGCGTGCGTGTTTGTGTGTGCGTGCATGTGTGTGTGTGCGTGCGTGTTTGTGTGTGCATGCGTGTTTGTGTGTGTGCGTATTTGTGTGTACGTGCGTGTTGCTGGCTCCACTTGGTCAATTCCACTTCCTGGACTTCAAAGGTAAATTGTAAAAAAAACGAGCTGATAACTTTTTTACTTTTTATACAAAATTAAAAAATTAGTTTTCCCTATTTCACTAACTGCTAACTTTAGTGTACTTTGGACTAATTCATGCCGATTTTTTTATCACATATAATTTTGGTCAGATGTGTGCTTAGATCATCTATAATTTCCACAAGTACAATATGTAAAGAAATTTCAGCCACGATGCATGAAAATTGCATAGAGGTATGCCAACATTCTCTCCATTGTGCATGTTGCAAATGAAAACAACTTCACCTTACACCTGTAACTCTCCCAGAAGTACGTAATATCTGTAGAGCGCCACCTATACCGAGATGTACCTCGAAATTGATGTAGCCTGGGTCCCGGCCTGTAAGCAGCTACCGCACATATGTTACCCTAACCCTAAGCTTGACTTTAGTCAAAAGTACGATAAGGCACCAGTCTACGAAATCATGCTGTTACTAATCCAAATTCACAGAGGAGTTCCGATGGATAAGTCTTCAGATGGGATGAACACATGCGAACTTCAGTGGAATAAGCTCACAAGTTTGGAGTCGTCTGTTCCTCGCATCTTTCGTATTCCTTCCAAAAATATTATTTAAGGTTGTCTGTACAGTACATCGTTATCACTGTGATTGCCACACATGGGTTTAGCAGCACAAGTGTGATGCGTGTTCTGAAATGTTTTCTGTAAACGTCTATTACTGTGTTAGCAAGAAAACATACCCAAAAAGTTTCAGTGTACTTACTTTTTCATTTTTATCCTACTGCATCAGTAATCAACGTGTGAGGCTTTGGTCACGGTGAATGATTTTTATTTCCAATCAATGGGTCCGCCAGTGTGCTGGGTATTCCGAGGTGACTTCTGACGGAAGACCCTCGGAAGAGAACGTCCTATTACCGCAGCAGTTGAGAAATACGGTGACCGTTGGTAGTATGGTATCAAAGTAAAAAAAAATATATATAAAAAATAGGGAAATAATGATATGCAAAGGCAACACATTTAATACAGAGTTTCAAAAGTAAATTCATAAATTTAATTGAGGTCTTTGCATGCCGAGTTTCAGTAGATCCATTAAATAATTATTTTTTAAAAATATTTATGATGTTCTTGTGTTATATTACATGGCATATTTGTACTTAACTCCAACCCCTATAAACTTAAATTGTATGCCCCATGTCTAGAAAGAACCTATTATGAATCTTAAGGCATAACAGTGTTCATTAACTTGACTCTATATTATTGATCTAAGAACTCGCACTGAAACAAAAGTCAAAAGTTTGACAATGCCCCCTAATGAGCCCCCCACAAGTTAGATAACAGTTTTTGTATTAAAGAGAGCACATGTGAACAATTCTGCTTGTACTGTTTCAATTGTGAAGCAGGCAATTTGTTGACATTGTGCTCGCATGATTTTATGAATGAAAAGAACAAAAAGGCACTGGATATGGTATGAATGGGATTTGATCACTTACTTGAATGTATACATGTAAGGGAAATCTAACATTGTTTCTTTTACTCTGAATAGAGTATTTCTTCCATCTGTTAAACTTGACAGCTATGTGAACTTCTTGAGTATATGTTGACTTGCAGGTCTGTGATGCATGATGTCTGGTTCTCTGAAATGCTAAAATTACATGGTAATATGCATGATGCAATAATAGGACATCGTAGTTTAGAGTGTACACAGTTTCTACTGTATACTAGCACTGAAGATCTAAGGGACATTGGTGTCTTTTTGAACTATAATTTGCTCCTATTGAGAAACAAGTAAAGCTTTGTTCTAGAGAAAGTGCCCTCCTGACCCCCAATTCATTGCCAGTGAAGAAATGCCAATGTCCACCAGAGGTACATGGGAGTGGCATAGTCAGATTTGGAGTTTCCTCCCAGACCTGTTTGCTCACACACATTGTTAAAGCAAATCTTAGAATGTTTTCAATTTTGGAAACACAAGGGCCATTTCAAGCTTTGTCACTTATCTATTTGCACATGAGTATTGAATGTAACTCAGAAAAAGAAATAAAATAGGAACACAACATGAGGATTGAAGCTGGCATAGTTGAAACATGCACATTTTTCTTTGTTTCTCCTGCCAACTTGATTACATCATATTCTTGGCTGTTCTGGAAAATGGGGAGTGTGTTCTTGATGTGGCTATGCAACACGAGTGTTGTATTCTGTGTTTGATTAGAAAACTCAACCCAAACGTTGTGACTTTTTCAACACAAATGCAGTGTAAAGCATCTACTGAAGTCTCATTAGAAGCCAACGATTTTGAACTATGGCTACTTGCATGGAAAAGTTGACTCTGATAATGCTCATACCTCCAGACACCACTTCATTTGTCTTGAAATCCTTTCCTCACGTCAGAAATTAACATATCGACACATGTGGCAAGCCATCCATTTTTGTATAAGGGATTATGTAACATGATATTTTTTATTTCATACTGTGGTATTAATAAACATATACCTTCATATATAATGAGACATAGAGTTGTATTAATTTATACTGCATTACTAGCAATGGAAACTGGTATTAATAATAAATACTATGAGTTTAATAAAACATGTCTTGGTTTTAAGTGATAAGGCCAATCCTACCAATATTAGGTGTTTTTCACCTCAATCATTGATATATACTGTAGTTCTCCAAAATGTAAATGGCTTGAATTCTGGGAGAGATTGCAGGGGTCACACTACTAGGCAAAGTGGGTGACTAAGTTGCAGAAACAATGTAAACTTCACCCTCTTCTATTAGGAAAGCGAAAATGACTTCACCGTGTCATTTTTTTTAGATCGACACAGAGTGGCAGTACTTTATGGCTTTTGAGATGCTTCCTCAGCCAAGCCAAGTAGTTAGTGTTAAGCCCCAGGTGAAATGGAATGCATGTTTGCCTTGGCAGGTGTTAATATAAATTGCGCAGACAAAACAATCTCATGCACATTCACAGGTTTGTGTTTTAATAGCTGACTGGCCATTAACTCTGCCCCCTCGCAAGATATCGCTGCTCAGTTTCTGCAGTTTATCATTTGATGATGAAAAATTTGCAACTAGTTTCAAAACTAAATCATCTATATGTAAATAACAATTTGTATTTTAAGAATAGAATCTTTCTAAATGTATATTTTGACGATTTTAACTGCCATGTTGGATTATTTTCTTCATAAAATCAGTTTGAAATGTAAGTGAACCTGCTAAGGGGTAATAATGGTGGACATCGCTGTGTCTTGGAAGAACCTCTTCATTAGACTATCTGTTTTCATAATTCATTGGGCACATAAATTAAGAAATTATACGGTTCATAGAAAGCTAAGTGTAACTATTATGTGATAAAAGATTTAGCTTAAAAATTACAAAATTTTGGTCAGAAACATATGGGACAATGCTATATTGTGGAATGGACGATAAGCACTAAGTTAAGGTCAAGGTTGTTTTCTTACATCACTCATTTATGTGAAAATTCAAGATAAAGTAGCAAAGAAAAAATATATAATACGCAACATTATTACGAATATGTAGACAGTTATTAAAACCACATATTTTCAATCCTATCTAGGGATTAATGTAATGAAGCTAGAAAGTGAGTGGTCATATAAATAAAATCCCTGTTTCTAAAAATAGATACGTCTACATGGCATGTGTCGCTCCATATTTTCATATGTGTACATAGCTGTATACTGATTCAGTTACTTTAATTTTCATTTCATCGTTTCACATAGAGGACATCATTGTAATTATCAATTGGCATAAATAGCTAATCAACTGCCACAAGAACAAGCAATTTAATTTTTATACTTTTAAAAATTTCACCAAAATAGTAGTCCAAAGATTCACATTTACTGTAGAATCAACTTCCTCAAAATGCAGTTGTAAAGTTGAGATTACTCATCAGTGACCATTGTGGTTTGAATCGATGAACACTATAATGTTGAAGACACATGTACATTTGCTCTCATGTGCATGTTTTAGGGGTTGTTTCAAACTTGTTTAGAACTGTTTGACTGCTGTTTTCTAGTGAAGAAACCACACAAAAAGTTTGTTTTTTAAGTGGCAGTTGCTTAAGTATTTTTACCTTTTTGTAATTACAATACTGTAATCTAGGTGCTTCTGTCAGTTAAAATTAATTACAGTGTATAGTTTCTGCTATGCTTTTTTTTAAGTCATATGGCCAGAATACATTGCATATTTCTCCATCTAAACATGCACACTTTGAAGTATGAATACACTGCATATGAGTAATATACATTCATACACTTACAAAATGTATTTATAACATACATTCAACATAGAGAATTTTCTGCTTGAAGATAAAGTAGTGGTTAAAACCAATGTAAAATGCAAATATGCATAATGAGAAATACAAAAACAGTTAAAATAAGAGAACCAGAGCACACATACACACACACACACATATATATATATATTGCACTTCTTGCTTTGCTGCCACTTCTCCCAGTTCTGCTCTCACTTCTCCCTATTCCATCCAAAAGGAGAAGTCACTTCTCCCTACAATTCAAGTGTATCTTGACCACTGAGATCAGAATAAAACTTGTTAACAGCCTTCTGGTTTTTCATTGGTTCGCATGAAGGTTTGTGTTATTTATTACTGCTGTTTATCTTTACTTATGAAGGTATAAATTAATTAATACAGCAGTATATATCATTTACATCAAGGTAAGATTGAATTAATATGGTGTTGTATATAATTAAATACTAACGTATATATGTGTATTGATTAATGCTTTGGTATATATGGTAAATAGAGGATATTTTCTTTTCATACATTAATTCCAGATATATTTCATTGTATGGTACAAAAAATGTAATATGTCAATGAGTGGAGAAACGACGAATTAAAATGTAATTTATTTTTTACCACAGGATGAAATATATCTGGTATTTATGCAGGAAAAGATAATGTTCTTTTTATTATATACGAAAAACTTGATTCTGATTTAAAGCTTTTATGATTCAGTTCACTCTTCAGCACCCACCCACCCACCGCCACCCTTCGATAAGTTCACATCAGTTTTAATTGCATTTTAAAAATATCAGCAATTTGAGAGAACAGTAGGTTTGGGATAACTTAATATGTTGCAATAGATTAAATTTTTGACATTTTGTCAACTTTTTTGCTGACCACAAAAGCAAGACCAGTTGAGTGATGCAGCACACTGGATTTTTTTTTACATTGTTGTTAGAGAAAGATAACTTCATAAAGCAGTAAATGGTGGCAAGTCAAAAAATAATTTCCATACCTGAAAGGTAATGCAGTTTCTATTTATTGATCAAGCTCACAAAATGCATGTTTTTCTTGTAGCAAGTATAACTTCTATAGGCACACACATTCAAGCATCACATGGCATGATGGGAAATCTTTTATTTTCACATATGAAAATATAAGAATATATTTTTCACATGTGAAAATGTTACAGTCAAACCTGTCTACAGTGGCCACCCATGGGAAAAGACCAAAGTAGCTTTGTAGACAGGTGACCTCTGAAGGCAGGTTCAGCTCTCAAATTTGGTTAATGACAAATACATGTACTATGCACAGAATAGCATTAGCATTATTAGTGGTAGTAGTATGCTATCAAGATACATAGATTTAGTTTAGCTATTAGCAACAAGAAAAATAACAAAATAATAAAATAAAAAGTTCCAGTTTAATCCATCATGAACATTGAATCGTCACTTATCAGTAGAAATGGCGTCTAAATAAAATTACTAATTGACAGCTTACCTGTGATTGTCAGACACAGGACTGGCTTTTTGTTAGGTCAACTGGTATAATTAGGCATGAAAACAGGTGTTCTTACTTCAAACAATTGATGGATTTAAGCAGTTGCTCAAACTCACTGAGATAAAAGACGGTCAACTTTTGTGCCTTTGATGATTAGGGAATCAAAAGAAGCTTCCTGCGGCTATTGTTAGTAGCATGTAAACTGTAAGGGATATCACAAGTGTAGTGTACATGAATCTGTACTCATTTGGTGTGATTGTACGTAATCTCTTATAATCTGGATTAATGTTATTCTCAAAATAGGCCATAATATCTCACTTACACTTAATAATCCCTTGGATCTGAGTTCGCTTGACTACCATTTCTGCTGCTACTACACGACTACTTTGTCCACTATCCAGCAAACGAATTGCTTCAATTCTTTCATGTAAGGACAAAAACTGCCTTGCTTTCGAAGCCGATATGTTGACACATTTGAGTTTGACAGCATGACTGGACTACGGTAAGTACAATCAAGATATGAAATGCTTGGAGTGGTCACTGCTGATATGCTCCAGTGACTGCTTAAGGCAGGGTGAAACTAGTATTTGGTTAGGAACCACCTGACCGCTGAAAGCAGGTGACCGTTAAATACAGGGCATTTATATAAGAAATTTGTTGCTGGGAAATAAGAATGACCGTTGTCACCAGGTGACCACTGAACACAGGTGACTATTAGAACAGGTTTGACTGTATTTAAAAAATTATGAAAACTATTGCACCAATCATTTTTTATATTTCATGCTTTAGTATATAATAAAATCCAGATACTACACTATACAGGCCCACCAACATAACATACATTTATATGGCTCACTATACAGGCCCACCAACATAATATACATTTATATAGCACACTATACAGGCCCACCAACATAAAATACATTTATATAGCACACTATACAGGCCCACCAACATAATATACATTTATATAGCACACTATACAGGCCCACCAACATAATATACATTTATATAGCACACTATATAGGCCCACCAACATAATATACATTTATATAGCACACTATACAGGCCCACCAAAATAAATTACATTTATATAGCACACTATACATGCCCAGCAACATAACATACATTTATATAGCACACTATACAGGTCCACCAGCAAAATATACATTTATATAGCACACTATACAGGCCCACCAACATAGCATACATTTATATAGCACACTATACAGGCCCACCAACATAATATACATTTATATAACACACTATATAGGCCCAGCAACATTTACTTCCTCAAGAGTTGCCTTGTTTGTTTAGTTGGGTCTTTTTTTCTTTCTTTTTTTAAAATTGCTTTTTAGTGAAAAAAGATTGGATTTTGTATCAATATAATGGGATGGGAGCCATAGTAGCTTAGTGAATAGCTTGCAGAACTTGCAACCAGAAGGGTATGGGTTTCAATGGATTAGCCTGGGGCAGTTGCCTTGGTGTGTCCCTGGCAAGATATTTTGCTATTAATTGTCTTGACGCTAAGTAACCTTCATGTGTTGCTGTGCCAGTACCAAATATACTGTCGATACTTACTTATAAGTCAAGTCCAACTGCAAAGACCCAGGTTTCCAATCACATAACGTGCTGGCAGATCTGGTCTATGCAGTTTGTTAGGAGTAATCAGTAGAACAAACAACATAGACCTTGAACTGCTGGCACAGTATGTGATGGCAGATCAGGGTCTATGTTGTTTGCAGTTGGACTTGACTTAAAAGCGAGTATATATGGTAATGAGACTGACAATCCCAAACAGATCTGGGTGATACATGAATCAACGATTCCCATTAAACTATCACAGATATCATTATTAGGATTTGATTGGTGCATTGGAGAGAATTGGAAAACTGAAGGCTTTTATTATTATGTATTCAGTACATATACAAAGAAAAAAGTAGGTTTGTGTTCCTATCAATGATACCAAATTTTCAGATTAATTTTCGGTTAGAGTATGTTGCTATTTGCTGCTTTTGTTAAATATTTTACTTGTAATTCTTTAATTTCTTAATTTACAGGTCACATAAGAACAGAACATTTTCTTCATGATATATCCCTGGAGAACAAAGGAGGAATAAGCATGTAACAGTAATAAAGAAATGGATAACCCAATCCAAAAATCAACAAATATAACTAAATTTTGGTCTGTGTACAAACAGTGTGAACAAGGAAGGTCTGTTTTTATGCATTCAAATTCATGTTGTCTTCTATGGAATTCAACAGACCCAGATGGGAGCATTAATTTGAGACAAAGTATTCCTAACACTTGGTCTGTTTACAAAAATATAAGGTCATTCTTTTCACTACCCAGGGTTTATGCAAGTGAGTTAGGTATGGAGACAGCTATGGATCTTAAACAGCCAATGAATGTACCTTTGAATGACACAGACAGAGAGATTGAGGTAGCCATACAAAAGTATTTAGCCAAGGAAACACAAATGGATCGTTTGAAGGAAATGTTCAGTAAAAAGTAAGGCAACAAAACATTTTGCATGTCTAAAGCAGAAACTTGATGAGAGAGCTTAAAATGAGCATGCATGCTTGTTGCTAATTTTTTGGTGTTTTGATACATCTACTGGATGTTGATGCATTTCAAAAGCATGCTTCAGGGGTGGACAAATCAGTAGTCTGTGTGCCTGGGACTATATAATTTTGTTTTCAGGCTACTTAACTGTAAGGTTCTCAAGCCCGTGGGACTACTGGTTGCATCTAATGCATGTTTTTTTTTAATTAGGCAACCCCCCACCCCCAGTAGTTTGTACCCCATCTGTTGATTTTAAAATTGAAAAGCCTGAAGGATGTAACAAAATGAACAAAACTTAGTCATTTCATTCATTAATTTATCATTTATAACCCAATTATGTACAGGGGGTCCATAACAATGTCATCTCCTTCATGTGTCAGACCAAACAGAAGTTTCCGATGTAAAAAATGAGCATGCTTACTGTCATTTTCCGATCTCTGGAAAAGTCCATTTTCAGTGAAGGGGTGGAGTCTTTGGACTACACATAAATAGAAGGTAAACATTGTGTCATCAGTATTTTTAATTTCTAGTTCCAGTATTTCCTTATAAAATTGAAAAAATAGAAATGGAAAAAATGTCCTCTCAAATTTGAAAACATGCACAGTAAGTAGTTTCAAGAAATGTAAATTTGTTGTACAGATTCATAAAAACAGACTCACCTAAGTAAATATGGATGCGGTTTTAGCATAGAAACTCCCGTTGAGTTTGAAATGTGAAGATGACAATGTTAGGGACTCCCTGGTGGCAGTCAGATTTGAAATTATAAATTAATGAATGAAATGACTTAAGTTTTATGCATTTTTAATATCTTTCAGGCTTTTCGTTTTAAAATCTGAAGGGGTTACAAACTGCCAGGAGTTGTTGTTGAATACAGCAAAGCAGTAAAGTATAAACTGTGGCATTGTGGTATAAAAACCCACTTAGGCCTTTTTATCCCGGCTTAGCATTTTTCTTTCATTTGATTTATTATTTAGGCTACACTGTTTAATTCTTTTATTTATTTTGAACAAATTAAAAACAGATTTCTAATGTTTCAAGCATGCATACTTTCTTGTAGCCATGTTGCAAAAACAGTTTCGCTTGATTGTTTGTCAAGTTTAAATTACAAACATTTAAATGCTGAATGTTTAAAAAAAATTATAAAAAAAATCATTGGCCAACAAAATTTCCTGTGGGCTACCATAGTTTCCCTTTTTTGTAGGGGGGGGGGCCTGGGGGGCCTAGTGGTCTAAGGTGCTCGCCTTTACCAATCACTGCCATCTCACCTCTGTCCATGTTGGTTCGAGTCTCAGGTTCGGCCAATGTGGTTATGTGAGAAAGCTTGCCATTAGCTTCCACGTGGTCGGTGGTTCTTCCCGGGATTTTCCCGGGTTCATTCTCCACCAGATATACTGGCCACCATGTATAGCCTATCATGTGCTGATAAATGGCGTTAAACCCGTAAAACCAAACCTTTTTTGTAGCCCATCAGACTACCACACATATTAGAGTTTTGTTCACCCATGATGCTTACATATATAGTTTAAACCAAATAGGTTCATGTGATTGGAGTTGAGCAATAGCAACCAGTTAAAAACAAAGTTCACTATAAATTTTGTCTTTCTCTTACACTGAAGTTAAGTAGTACATGTATATGGCATCAATTTCAATGTGTGTATGTACTGTGTATGTCAGACAGGTTGACTGCAGCCCACTACTTTTAAAACAGAATGTACATTTGAACTATAGTCATGGATTATCCTCCTTGCTAAATATCATAATATGTTTTACTGCCTCTAAAATATGTCTTTCTTTCAGTTTTAGTGTTTCTCCTTTAAATACATTACCGTATATACTCATGTACAAGTCAACATTTTTCACTGAAAATTCTATTCGTGTAGGATAGGGGTCGTCTTATAAATGTGACATACAAAAACATTTGATAAATCTAGAGGTCATGTTGGAACTCTAGCTGTTTGCAGTACATAAAAATACTGTCCATTCACATATTTTTACATTTTCATGTCACTATTTCCATTCACAAATGCATATATGGTATGCATTGTGTTTATCCATTTCAGAATGGTATTCATTACATAATACTTGTATCTACAGTTATTGACTATATTTATTACTATATTTATAACTATATTTATATACTATATTTATGACTATATTTATTACTATATTTTTCATTCCATTAAAAAGTTTCACTTTATCTTATTAACTTTTTGAATGTAAGTTATAGCTAAGATAATTTTAATTTGTATATGATATATAGTGGCAGTCAGATGGGTGACAAACGTTAAGCCTGAATATCCGACAAGCTGCTAGTGCCTTTGTCAATTACATGATGTTCACACCAATGCCAGTAATAGCATTGGTCATTGATCCATATGTACGGGCACATGTTAGGATTTGAGTGTCATATGGCTATATGTTAAATGCCTATAGTCCACAGAGCTCTGGTATATATATATATATTGCACCTTGTCCTGTGATTAAGGTCTATTTTGGAATAGCACTTGATTGATGCAAACGTATTAAATACTAAATGAGATATATACTTTTTGATTACATAAAGAATAAAATTAATGAATCTTACAGTTCAAGGCCATACACAAGATACCTAATAAAGTTCATTATTAATCGGTCTTTCAGAGATGTTACCATATATATTCCTTATTGTTGTGAATATATATTTTGTTTCAGGACAAATTTCCAAATTCTGTATTATCTGTTCATCATAATTCTCATCAGTTTTGTGAGTTTTTCACAATTACTGACATAGCTTTGCACAGCTGAGATTTATTCCTTGTTAAAGTTGGTGAGGTTGTCTTACATGGGTCTGAATGGTATTCAGCCAGGTTGATAAGTGCCAGTCTCTGCAGATACAACAGAACTGAAATGACTGGTGTACTCTTTTAAGTCTGCCACCCAGTAATATTATGAAGCACAGTAAAACAGCAATTACCAGGATACTGATTAAATGGATTATTTACTTGTGGACTAACACTATGTCCCAGAAAAATATTTACTGATTACAGTGTGTATCTAAATGAAACTAATTCGCTGATCAAGCTGCCAACAAAGGAAAGGGTAACAAAATCAGGAATAAGCAGAATCAAATATAATCTCATACCATTATAATTACAATGGTATTATGACAAACTCAGTTATATTTTTTAAGTAAAAATAATTTGGAGAGAGGGAAGGAGAGAGTGAGATACAAAGAAAGAAAATTTATTCTTGCACACCATTATCGTTAAGTGAGAACCCTTATGACAATATGTAATTTTTCATACATAAATCCCAGGCTAGTCAGGTGTGATTAAAGACTCCTAATTGACTGATCAAAATTGTTCTGTTGTCCAAGCCTAGGTAATTAACTGTTAATCAGCAATCAATGGTGACTTAACAGGTGATAAGAGTTAATCACCTAATGTCACAGGCATGAATAGAATCTACAGTACCGGTAAATCAGTCAAGTTTACCCTGATCAAAGCCTTTTGACACCTATGTTCATATGTAACTTTTGATCGTGAATTTGAGTATTTCATTAAAGTAACTTAATAGTATTTTTTGTTGTTTCTGATTTTTCTGCTCTTAAACATGTACAATCTAAAAAAAAAATTAATATTTACTTGATTAGTGATACATATACAGTCTGACTTATGATTCTCAGGCACATTTAATGTAAATATTTCCTTTCACAGTTCTACCAATTATCCAGACTAAATCTGTGTCTCCCCCATGGGTAAAGATAGATTTCATTAGGATAATTTGCATGTTACTATATACATCTATTGTTGTCAACACTTGGTGTAAATCACACTGACATTTTGAACTCAGAGATCCAGTATACATGTTCTTTTAGCAAGATGCCTCTGGTGAATCTCATGAGTGCTAGTGGTAGTAGATAGTATGGCTTGAAATAAACATAATTTTTATTGACAATTTACTAAGATATGCCTAAAACCTTAGACTAAGTGATACCCTTATCAGTGTCCAGACCAGGTTTACATGATAATGATGACTAGGCAGGATATGACATGCAAGTCAGCATTGTTTTCTTTGATGTGTATTGTAAATAAACTGATAGGCACAATTAACTCAATCAGATAGCAGAGATAGGTTGCATTTCAGAACAGTTGGAACAACAGGAGTGTATTATTTGGGTGTATAGGTAGAAGAAAGAGAAGTTCCAAGCCTGTCTAGTACTCAAATTCTGGACATCCAAGAAAGTTAGATGGGTGTGTAATATGCTGGGACATTTGTGAACATAAACCCAGAAATGACTTTTGTGAATGGGGTAATACTACTCAGATGGTATTTTCAGCTTTAATTAGAGTAACAAACAGCATAAATATCATTAAATTATGAGCTGACAGTTATCAAAACCTGTCAAAAATAATTTACTAACACACATTTTGGAGACAGGCTCAGATTCAGTGCATGTCTGTCTCACATTAGTGGCATTGCTTTGAACACTTGTAATGCTTGTCAAAGCATCATATGGGATTGTAACTGGTAATTAAACTTCTCATTAGACATTTACCTTAGGATCAGGTACTAATTCCAGGTTTTGGTGACCTTTGTTCAATTATAAGTGTGATGAAAGCATTCAGTTTACAGGATTGAAACAGCTGTATACAGTAGAGATGGAAAGACGACAGAGAGGCAGCATGGCATTGGAAACAAGGTCCCAAATAGAAAATGGTCTTAAAAGGGGCAACATGGCACACAAGATAAAAGGGATGGTGCTGTGCCATTATAAAAATGGCATGGGTAAACACTAAATCTGTGTTTCTGCCATTCTGTTTGATTTGAACACTGTCTTCTAGACATAAAGATGTCTTTTAAAGGATTTGTCTCCTCCTCCATTTTTGACAGAGTTATGAGCCTTGTCAGTCAATTTTAGATCATCACATTAGATGTTGCCTGCTAGAGCCCCATTATACTTTGAGAATGTTAATGTCCTCTGCCTTTCTTGACATTTTGATTCAATGCAGGATCCTTTGTGAGTCATTTTGTCAGTGGAAGATTCATTAACCATATTTTTCAATCTTGTGCAGGTACTTTAAATGATTTTCTTATTATCTGACATTTTTTAGGTTGAGCTCGTACCAGTTATTTTAGAATTTCTGACTAGGAAAAAAACGAGAGATGCATTTTTTTGTCCCTTTTTTAGCATTAATTGACCTGTCAGTTTGACCTTTCAGTGAAATATCAATGACGGGCCTAGTCTAATAACTATCCCAATTAAAGTCTAACAGACTAGCCATGTTGGTGAGTCTGTAATACCACATATAAAAACTGCATTTACTTTATCTGATGCGTGGAGCAGGTGAACAAACTTACTGATAGAAATGCTACTGTAATTGACACTTTTTTCTTCTCTTTCAGTCACAGAAACGATAACAGTGACAGTCTTATGCTTATCTACTCTAATACCTACAAAACTGCAGCTTTTACTTTCCTGGTCATGGCAACACTAAGTGGCATTCGTGGTAGACAAGACTTTATGGACAGGAACAAAGCTAGCCAGTTTAGAAGTAAAATACATGCAAATGTAAGTATTCATAAACAAGTATAAATATCATTATTCCCACTTCACTCTTAAATTCAAGTGTTGTAATATAGCACTCCCTCTACTCCCTCTGTATATATTTCTGATCTGGTTTTGACCAGACTTGGAATATATGCTTATGTCATCAAGATATCCAATGAATTTGATAAGAGCAAGATCCATTCATATTAATGAGGTGATCTTGCGTCTGATTGGCTGAGCTTGTTACCTCTCTGGAGTCCTTAATTCTAATCTGATTTTTGTCAAACTCTGAATACATGCTTATATCATTTAGATCCCAGATAAATTCAATAATGAGTGTGATACACTCATATTAATGAGGTGATCTTGCATCAGATTGGTTGAGGTTGTTATCATTTTGGAAGATCTGTTTTTGATCCAATTTTGATTATGGATTTATATCATCATGATTTTGGATGAGTTTGATAAAGAGTAAGATCCATACATATTATTGATGTGACCTCACATCTGACTGACTAAAAGCTTGTTACCACTCTGGATGTGATATTTCTGATCTGATTTTAATCAAACTTGGTACAGAGGAGCCTCGTTAATCCGGATTCCGTTTATCTGGAAACCTCACTATCCGGACAGAGTTCAACGGGAACAGATTTTCTAAACGTTATTTGCTCCGTTAATCAAGAAATCCTCATTCCGGATCTGGAAATCAAAATCGGGGACCAAAGTGTAAAATTACTATAAAACTTGCCTCGATCATCCGGAAATAATCTGTCCAAAAATAAGAAAATTTGAAAAATTGTATATGAAAATACAGTCAGTCAGATAACACCGATTCACCTACGCAAATTTGGAGGTGTGTCAATGTATCAATCTCTGATTGGTCAAATTCTAGTGGCACATTAAAGTTATAAATTGATCATGTGATCATGTGTGTGGAAAACTTAAAGTAGTATGACCGTATTGTAACCAGCAATTGTATGAACAATGTCTGTTTTAGCTAGTTGCCGATGGGGGTGTTAATAATTAAATAAACACACTGGGATCAAATCGTCCACACTTTTTGACGTAACATATGGTTAATAAATTAAGTGTGTCTTTAAGTCTCTTTGTTGTTTACCAATTGCATGTAACAATTGCAGTTTGTTGATGGCTGAACAAATAAAGTGGATTGACTTAAGCTGTGGACAGTATAGGGCTTCTTTTCCGAATAAAAGGAGACGTCAATTATCGGCTCATTAGCAGCTATAACAGTTGTAAAATACGACTTATAGAAATGACTGCATTTATTAGTTTACCATAACACATTTAACTGCGAGATATCAGTTTGTATTCGTTGTACTTTTTATACTATTATGGCGACACCATAAAGCAAGCGTAGACGAGTAGAGATATCGGCCAGCATAAAAAAGAAGATTTGCCAGCACAAAGAAGATCACCCAAAAGCTACCATTCAAGATATCTACCAGCATGTTATAGCTGACTCATCCTCAGACATTGGCATGTCGACAATTGCAGATTTCATGAAAAACAAGGACAAATAGTTGTCCATACCTGCCGACTCAGCACACCTAACTCGCGCTTGCCACGCCAAATATCAACAAGTCAATGATGCTGTATTCATGTGGTTCTCAGATATGTCGGCCCACCACATCGCCATCAACAATGAAATGCTCATTGCCAAGGCAAAGATACTCTGAGACCAACTCTGCATCACTGACTTTGCCTATTCTTATGGTTGGCTACAATGCTTCAAGAATCGGTAGAGCATCAAACAAAAATTGTATGAGGGAGAAGCAGTTAGTGCCGATATTAACAAAGTGCAGGCCATACAAGTGCATGTCATAATAAAGTGAAATAAACACAATTCAATTGATGTATTCATTTATTTATTTCAACCATTATTGCATATACAGTACATTTACAGCTAGCAAATACATGTACATGTACAGTACATGTATACGGTATGATGACATCGTAAAATAAAAATCTGCGTGATTCATTTATCCGGAAAACTCATTGATCCGGAAATATTCACTGGGAACGAAGGTGTCCCGGTTTAACGAGGCTCCTCTGTATATAGGCTAATATGATCAAAATCTTGCATGAGTTTGGTAATGAGCGAGATGCAGACATATTAATGGATTGGTTTTGTATCTGATTGGCTGAACTTGTTACCACTCTAGAGACTGTATTTCTGATCCAGTTTTGAGTTAACTTAGTAAATAGACTTAAATTATAAAGATCTTAGATCAGTTATGAGCGAGATCAATATATATTGATGAGGTGATCTTGCATCTGATTGGCTGAGCTTATCAACACTTTAATGACTGTTACTGATCAGTTTGTTTATCAAACTTCGTAAAACAGGCTTATATAATTAATATATCCAATGAGTTTTATTATGAGCAAGCTCTGCACATATTAATGAAATTCAGCACAGTCAGAATAGTTGTCAATTGATATGCAATATAAGCAGTTTTATTTTCTTTTAACATATCCTTTCTCTCTCTCTCTCTCTCTTTCTCTCTCTCTCTGTAAAGCAGGGGTGCCAACCTATGGCTCACAGGCCAAATGTCGCTCAGCGTGGAACAAAATATGGCTCTTTTGTCATCCCTAAAATACACTACATTTTTTTAATTAAAATTAAAATTAATTTAAAAAATAAAAAATGCTTAATTACTCACATCAGTTCGGTCTTTTTATCACTTTCTTTTCTTCTCATATTATTAATCAACATGTTTAATATCAATAATGTTAAATTGTATACTGTCAGTTACAAAGGGGCTTTCTTATACTGGCTCTTTGTTGATCTTTTGCTCCAAATTGTGACATAGTTTGGCTCTTTAAGTATAAACAGTTGCCGACCCCTGCTCTAAAAGAAAGCATTGGAAGTAATCCATCATATTGACTATTGAGTATCAAGGTTTGGGATTACACCAAGTTCTTTCCCTTGAAAAAATATGTAACCCATACAACCAAACAATAACAATTTAAAAATACAAGATGCTTACATTTCAGTTGAACAATTTATAAAAAAATTAGCAAAATAGTACACTTCAGGGTTTGGTTTTGGTTGGGTGTTTTAGGGCACAGCAACACAGGTATATTATTTGGTGCCAAGCAGTTGGAAAAAAAGTGTTTTGCCCAAGGACACACCACAGTGTTCGACATAGGGTAATCCTATGATCAGGTTTCAACTTCCACCCTTTTGGCCTCAAGTCTGGCATGCTAACCACTGAGCCACTACAACTCCTCATACCTTGGGGATTAAAATGAATAATTTGTAATTTATAACTGAAGAAAAAGTATAAAATAGAAATGTTTTTAGTAAATTATAATTGCAGGCTAGCATAAACTATGTGCAATGTCATAATTAAAAATCAGAATTTATTTATACAATTATAGATACTTGTGTGCAAGTAATTAAGTTTTTTTAATAATATTGATTTTGCTCCAGTTAGAACATATTTCTTGTAAAAAATAGTGTCTAAGTTTATAAATTTATTTGCAGAGAATTATTTTGTAAAATATTTGCCACACTTGAAATTCATAAATATTTGGAAATATGTTCAGTGAAATTGACAGTTGCTAGTATTGCCATGTTAAAGTATCTAAAATATTTGTCATATATAAGTTATCACATGTATCACGCATTCAGCTGAAAATGTTGGTCCTGCCAGTCTTCCCTTCCATTATGGTCAGCAATGTTAAAGTTTTGTGTAAAATAATTTTTTAGCACTAGTTACTGTATTCAGCTGAAAAGTTGCTGTATTCAGCTGAAAATGTTGGACTTGCCTCTCTTGCTTTCTTAAGCATTATGGTCAGCTATGTTAAAGTTTTGTGTGAAAATTAATGACAGTCAGATACAGAGTTATAATGACAAGCATATGAGTGCAGGTGAGACACCAGCTTCCATGGAGCACTTTTCTTGTATTTTGTCAAGCACAAACAATTTTATTTTACTCTTTAAAAACATACTTGATTCCAACTTTGTTCAAAGCTTATAAATTTGAACTGATGTTTTCTTATAATTTCATATCTAGCATTTGGAGGTTCAGAATTAAATCAGTTTCTCTGCTTATTGTTTGTATGATCAACCATGATTCATGGTAGTAAATAATATAGATACTCTGGGCATTGACCTTTGATTATTTTATAATAGGTATAGTTTATAACATGTTTTTCTTTAAGTTACTTTATATACTCACTTGTAAGTCGAGTCCAACTGCAAACTGCACAGGCCCAGATCAGGGTCTATGTTGTTTGTAGTTGGACTCAACTTATAGGTGAGTATATATAGTAGCTTTGACCATTCAGATGCCTTATGCAAGTTTTCAATTTTGGTACATCTAATGATAGTAACAATTCTTACCACCTCTAATTATTGTTTTCTAATTTATTTGATCTGAATCTTTTCCAGAATAGTCCGAGACAACATCAGCATACTCTAGGCATCATTGTATGGAGAACAAATATACCTTTTCCAAAAATGTCCTAATTAGTTTAAAATGTATCTCCTTAAGCAAAACAGAGTTAAATAATTATGTGTATTTGATGACCATTTCCATCATTGTTAAGAGTTAAAATAATGTGTTTTTTGCAACTTGTAAAACCAGTATTTCATTGTCAAGGAATAATTTAGGAGGAGACTTGCTAAAGGATAGTAAATAACATCGCATTGATTTTATTAGAATTTAACTTGACTAGCGATTGGTTTGACCAGGCCTTAAGAGATTTAAGATCAGTATTTAAAACATACTTGTTTTAATAAATATTTTGACAAATATTGCCAATTAACTATCAGCAAATATAAAATGATGCCTGAAGAAAACTTGAGGTGTTCCCTCCCACATGCTGTGGTGGTCCAGTCACACCTGGTACCTGACCAGGTTTGTTATCCTTGTAACTCATTAAAGGGAAAACTTCTGGTTCATGCATTGGTTCAGCTATTAACCATGTCTCATCAGTGTGAGGTTTATATACCCACTAGCAACAGGTGTATAGAAACCTGACACCAATGAGATGCAGAGTACATAAGTCTCACACTGACGAACTGTGGAGGATATAAACCTCACACTGACAAGACACTGTATATAAACCTCATACCAACAAGACTTGGTAATCAAGGTAAATCAGTATTAAGTAGAAACAATTAGATGAAAGAATATCACTTCTAAGACAGCTGAAGATCATCCATAGAAGCTCTTGGGAAAACAATCTTTATGTAGTATGTAGAAATGAGTTTTTATTATTATTATTATTTACAAATACAGTGAAATACAATAAGAAGTGTAAACAGTTGGGAAAAACCAAATAGTAATAAATGGCAATCTAGAAAAATACACAGACTTTGAATCACAAGGCATCCTGTAATTTTGCTGCTTTGTAAAGCTGGTTACTTACTGTATGTTACTACCACAAGAAATTTGATTTTGCTTATTTCATCAATTGATGTTAATTCCTTATTCATTTGTATATTTCAGAGACTTATGATGGACACGATATGGTTATACATGTTCCGGGGAGGAATTTATTGGTCAATAAGAGTAGGAATATTTGTTTGCTCATTTTTGTAAGTTATTGACACTTTTCTTTTGTTTAGTTGATATACATGTATTACTCTTGTCTTTGGTTCAGAATATGTCACAGAAGGCAAGATACTGCTGTCAGAATGCTTGTCTGTCTGTCAGTTGACAACTAGTTCAAATATTTGTAAATGGCTGTATTTCCCAGTTGTAGTGATGGATCTTTGAAAGATATTTGCAAATAGTTTTAAAGGACCACTGACAGTATCAAATGATATGTTCCCTCTAATGGGTAAAAGGTTATAAGGCTGTAACTGGCAAAGTGGGCAAGATCCATCACAAAAAAGGCAGAAATTTAGAAAATGTTACTGTGAATATCTACAAGGTAATAAATGTACTTGCCATGCGGCCTTTTGTAACTAGTCTGCAAAGAAATAGAACTGTTTGGCTGCTTATTGAAGGTGGATGTTTGAGGCACAAAAGAATAACAAATCTTGAAAGTCATTGAAACAGGGATAGTTTAAAAGTGTATAATCCTTTCATTTGTCAATAATATATCTGTTTTCTTTGCTTTTGTTTTGTTTAGACAACATAGGTCTTTATAGGTTAAGGCTAAAGAAGTGAAAGCACAAAATTCAGAATTAACAGTTGATTGTTAACATTTATAATTAATATAAACAACCAAAGTGAAACTTGAAAATATTTGTAGTGCTGTTTGCCCAAACCTTTTGTTTTAGTTTTCAGTTGATTCAAGTTAATTAGGGCGTTAACAAGAGCGTGTTCATTTCCTATTAATGTAACATGTCTGTGAGACTGGTTTTTTTCTTTGTTTCAGACTGGTATCACAGTCTATTGCCATGTACAGAAACAAGTCCAGTCTACTGGAATATATCATAGCTGGAGGTAAGAAAATCTGTTTAACTGTGTTGGTTTTCATTTTCGTTGTATACAGGATCACTCAACTGTGAATCAGACATTTCTAAACAGAACAACATTTTTGCTAATTTTGTTGAAGACTAATGCATGTCAAACCTTTCGAAATCAAAATTCGTGAGACCAAATAAAAATTTCAGTTTTTAGGGTTTCAGTTAACTTATGTTCATTATTTTCATCTAAGAGTGAGATGTGATCACATGCTTATAAATTTGTGTTGCTGACAAAACATCTATAGCCAGTCAATATTCAAAATAGATATCTGTGATAATTAGGATATCATTACATCTATATATGTTTCTTTGTCAGATTTTATTATTCCCCTGTCTCTGTGGAAGTGGGGGTATATGGGCACATAAGCACAACACAAACAACTAGACTGTAATGTTAATGTTTGGCCAAATTAAATACTTTTATGGTAAAGCAGGCAAAATATGCTTACATCATATGTACGATCTATTGCAAAGGGAAACTTTTAAAACAATAAAAATGATATGCTGCATGGCTTGTTTTTACAAACAACTCCCTTGTAGGTGTCCACTATATAAATTTGACCAGGTGAGATCTCTCCTATTTACATACAGTAGTACCTGTACAGTGACCGTGATACAATGAAAATGGTTTTAGGTTTAAGGCTACTATTGCATACAGTTTTGATATATCAAAAACTTCCAGTAATTATTTTCATCCAATCAGCAATCTTCATTTGTTTAAATATGGTATTTAGTATACCTCCACACATAGGCTGGTTCAGTAGATCATAAAATATTTAGCTGCATGTGACCTAAAATCAGGTTTTACTTTAATTATAATTATTCACAGTCATCAACATTTTTCATTGAAACCCTCTACAAAAACAGTCCACTGTCATGATAAACTGCTAACAAAATTTCCACAAAAGAATAACATCTTCCCCCTGAAACCTTTTGATATATACAAAAAAAAGTTGTTTATTTCCAATATGAATGCTAAGTGTATACCCGAAGCTAAATGAATTATGAAGCACATTGCAACATTACTCTGACAAAGGGAGGTAATCTGGGATCATTACGTAGGTTTCTAGTTGCAACATATTCAAAAGTTTAGCATTTTTCAAAAAATTACTAAATGTCATTGAATGTGCTTATAAAAAATCTGTAATGTTTACCTTTATTCCTTTAGAAGGGCATGTCTTGCAAATGTTCATATGAAAGGTTTGTATGTACAGTGATTGCCATAGATTAGGGAAGTAAATTTTGGAACTCACAGCTTCTTCTTCACAGACTTCAGTTTTCACCACCCTTGAGAGAGCATGCAGTCTCTTTCAGCACTAATGAAAACCTTAGTTTAAAATTTTATCAGTTCAAAGGAAGATGTTTTGTTGACCAGTAGAGTAATTGTTCCCAAGGTGGAGAGAGGTCTACCTGTAATAAAATCATACAAACATTTGAGCAAATGGATGAAAATGATGGAAAAATCTGAACAAAATTATCATAAATTAATTGCTAAGTTACAGAAGCAAGATATCATGTAACTTTGTTTAGTTTTGTTTAGGTAGATCTACCTAGTTGGACAAAATAGTGAAAAATGCAATATTTTTAGACAAACATTAGTATAAAACCTCTACATCTTTCTTTGCTAATTGTTCATAATTGCAATCATCTAGTTCCACTTTGAAAGCCAAGAATTGTTAATCATACATTTATGTGCTCAAATTTACAACATAGATTTTTGGGGACATGTGTTATTAATAGCGCTGCTGAGAAAATGCATTGCACTGCATTTTATTGAGTTAGTCCAGGATACCTGTGTTTAAAATCCAGCATAATTAAACATTGGTACTGTAAGTAAAAAAGTCAGAAACTTACACAATGGACAACTTATTCCTAAAATTTCAAGAAATTCACTAACTCACTGATAAAATGAGTGAGAAAGGGGTTGTGCATGTATTATCTGGTCCTTTTTTACTGGGTGTATTTAATGCTATAAAGCACAAACATCTAATTCAGATTCCATAGACTGTAATGTTAATGTTTGGCCAAATTACCATACTTTCTTGGTGAGACTGGCAAAGAATGCTGACATCATATGCAAAATCTATCCAAGAGGAAACTTTTAAAATGATGAAAATGATTTACATAGACTTGTTTTCCGGTAATTATTTTCAGACAATCTGTGACCTTCATTCTTTTCAATATAATATACAACAAAATATAGGCCGGTTTCATGGCTCAAATAATAATTAGTTCCCAGTTATCATATAATACTCTTAGGTATATCCAGCCAGCCAGCCAGCACACTGTGTTGTTAGTGCTGCTAATCCAGCAGTTTTTGATGCCATGAAACACTTGTTAAATATTATGGTCATCACCTGAAGATGTGCATATATACAAATCACTTGGTCTGTAAAACTGCACAACAGACTTTTACCAATATTTACGGAGAGCATCCTGGCATAAAGGGTTGTGATATTGGTACAGATGATGCCCAATCCACCAGAATTTGACCACCTTTGACATGAAGCATTCTGGCATATTGGACAATGATGCTGATGTGCCTGCAGATATAGCTGAAGATACAAAAACTTAAGAAGCCTTGAAACATTTGTTTTCATAACATATGCAATCAACAGCATTGAAAGAAATTTCAACAGAAAGTATCCTACTGATCCACATTTCTTGACCAACTGCTCTTGCATTTGGCTATTAGCTAGATGTCAGCCAGGTGAGCCATCTCAAGCCCACTTGGGCCTCTTGTTAATGTTTTGCCATGAAATTTTGTAAATATCATGGTTATCACCTGTAGATGGGCATATTGACAAATCACTTTGGTCCTGCAATTATTGTTAGAGTTATTGCCCATTTGTTCTTGTAGCTGAATACAGTGTTTGACACAATCTCATTAATGCATCTCTTCTCCATTTTTAATGGATTGCCGAAAAATTTGGTAAATATTAGGATCATAAGTAGAAGATGTGCATATCAACAAATCAATTTTGATAGGAGTTACTGCTTTTTTGACTTGCAACTGAATGCAGTGTACGAATCTTCTGAACACAGCTAGTCTTGGATTTCACTGGATCACCAGTGATTATCATCATCTGAAGATGAGCATATCAACAAATCACTTTGTTCCTGTGATTTTTGTTATAATTATTGCTTTTTTTCACATGGAGCCTTAATTTGTGTATGTCAGAAACTTTTGAACACAACTAGTGTCAAAGTTTCAGTGAATCACCATGAAACTTTATATGGTCATCGACTGGAGATATGCTTATCTGCAAATCACTTTACTCCCACAATTTTTGTTTGAGTTATTGCCAGTTATATCTCGCATCTGAATGCAGTGTTAGACAGAGTCTTGTGAAGGCAGCTTGTCTTACAGTTTTTTATAGATTGCTGTGAAACTTGGTAGATATTATGGTCATCATTTGAAGATGCACATATTGACCAATCTCCATGCAACCATTATTTTTTAAGAGTTATTGTCATTTTTGACTTACAGGTGAATGCACACTGTGACAGAATTTTGTGGATGTAGCTACTCTTGCTGTTTTTTGTGGATTGCTGTGAAACTTAGTACATATTTTGCTCATCATCAGAAGATATGCATTTAATTTGCACTATTTTCAAAAGAGTTATGGGGGGTTTTTTTAAATCTAGACTACCGTAATCACAGTAAGTCTTGCGACACGAAAAAATAATAATTTTTTTTCGTGTCCCAAGACTTGTATGCATGTAAAATATATAAAATTTTCGGTGTCCCAAAACTTGTAGACACAAAAATATGTAAAGACAAAATTCGGAAGATCGCGATACGTCACACAGCAGTGACCAGCTCGTTCAATTACCACGTCATTCGTCAATAAACTGTTATAAACTACTATGATTGTTTTATGTTATTATTCTGCATGTGCATATTTTCCAATTTCTCCAACATGATTTAAAATAAAGGTAAATAAAAACTTCATAATTCACGGGCCGCTTATATATAAAGGAAGACCTGTACTATAGTGTACAGTACTTACACAGTGCAAATCGTACTTGGCGTCACTTATATCCTTGTTTATTCACAAAAATATTCTATGCAGATTTTGCTTTATTCATCATTTTTACCAAATCGCATTCTTCCAAATTACATTTCAGCTACACGTTCATTGCTGTTTCATTTATTTGGATTCACGCGCTCAACAGTTACTGTTTTTCAGTGGTATAAGCGATCCTACAAAGTGATGTAATCTATATGAAAAGGCATGCGTGTTTAATTTTATAAAGCACATAACCAGCATAAAATCAAATAACTCTAATATATTCATGAAAGAATGATCATAATATATGTTAAAATTCTGAATATAGATCGATTAAGAGCATCATTGATCCATTTTAGTTTTGTGTTTCGGCTTCACAAAATGATCATTTTCCACGCATTATCATTCCACTTTTGATTTTGGCAAGCTGGTTGTTTTGGCGTCTCCTTTGTTTATAATTGGCGGATTTTTGTTTTGTTTTCCGACAGCAATCCAGGCCAGTTAATTGTTAAAACCCTGAAATTGGCTTGGGTAAAGAGGAATTTTGTCCGGCGGCAATGCCGGTACTTTGATGTGTGATTGGCTTCTACTGAGTAATATTAGCACGATTACCGTAGCTGAGTAGACAGGAACTTATGTAAGGTCGCTTACATCAAAGCAAACTACCACGGAGTTTTTATTTTAAAAGCATTATTTCTTAAACTTCTTTATCGTATTTTAAAGATATTATTTAAGTTTTGTGCAGTGGTGCCTATGATTCGAATCAAATGTATGTACTTCATTCATCACAAGTAAAATCTTCAATGTACACGTGGTGACGCCATGATGTAAACATGCGTACAATAAATGCTAGAGTTGAAATAAACACTAATTTCGTTGTTCTCATCCTGGTATCACATTGTAATGAATTAGGTATTTCCATTTTCAGCGGAAAAAAAACTCCCCACTAATTACGGGTGACTTTCGACAATTTTAATGCAATAATCCATAAACTGACAATAGTAAACTCTAGCACAATAGGGAGAAGTTATTGTTGAATGGGTATAACATACCGCTAATGCTCAATTCTTGTCATCATCTGATTAAATTATACATATTTTAATTTGATAGGAATAATAAGAAAACAGAGAAAATTCAATGTATTTATTGACTCTTAAAACAAATAATAAAATATGTATAATATTTCCATGTAATAATTCATAATGATAGTCCCTTAACAACCATGAAGTCCTGTTTATTTTACATGAGGTTACGATCGATAAAATACGCCGATCGATCAGTAGAAAAAAAAAGTGTTTTAGGTGTCCCAAGACTTATAGTACATGAAAAAATTGCTTTAACTTCGTGTCCCAACTTTTATAGGTCATAAAAAAATTACTTTTGAAAATAATTAAGGGTGTCCCAAGACTTATGGTGTCCCAAGACTTACCGTGATTACGGTAAATCTGACCATTTTTAAATTTGGTTGCATTTTTATTAGCTTCTAGAAGAATTGATAACATTTAAACCAGACACTAGAAGAGTCAGAAATAATGTTATAGTTGTGGTAGATGGGTGGGAGGATTTGATTAAAAACAGATTAATCTCTGTCAAGCCCACATTATTGGGAAGCATTTGACCTTGGGGTAGATGTCACAGTTGTAGCAAATTTGTTTTATGGTTTTGATTCAGATTTTTTTCATTTGCTTATATTTCCTAAACCCGTTGATGGATTTTGTTAATACATTGGAATAATCATTATGAAGATAAAACAATTCATTCTGCAACATGCTCATACAACCTTTTGACCTTGGAGTCAAGGTCACACTTTTTAAAGCAGTGCTTTGATTGTGGTCTTGTCATGCAGGCCCTGACTTTCTTGTATTTCTTTTTTTTTGTGATAAATATTATAATGACAATGTGCTTTTGTTTACCCATCAGTCAGTATATTTCTATGTAGATTTCTTCAAAGTCAATGATACACATTTCTCAAGTAGGCAAATTCATGGTTTGGAAAACCTTTGTATTTATGATATATGTATTTATCACCTTTTAAGTTACATATTTATCTCCCTTGTAGGTGTAACTTGAGGTTTACTGAAGATGAATCTTGGACTGAAAGGATATGTTGCTGGTTCTATCGTTGGTGCCGTTCTTGGGTAACTGATTATTATATAATGCTCAAAGCACTTTACATCAAAAAATATCTTTATGGTTTTATGTATTGACTTTTGCAACCTACTTCCCATATTATAAAAAGTAAACTGGTAAAATTGCATAAGTTCAATATTTATATCCAGATTCTTAAAATCATATTAAAAATTTTTTTTTAAATTAACAACCTAGAAATTTTACACATCCATTAGATCTTTCTGAAATGTTTGGTTTCCAAATTTTCATACATAGAAATCAGGAGAAGAGTATCATTAATATTTTTACTATAATTATTTTTACACCCAAAACATTGAACAAAAAGCGATGAAATATTTCAGAAAATACATTATACAAATTTACATTATAAAATTCAGATCATTATAACTTTCCATTGAAGTCATATATGAGTCACATGATAAAAAGAAAAATGCCAGTTTGAAAGGAATAAGCATGTGTATCTGCAGACATGTGGTCAATTACTTTCAAATGTAATAATTTAAATTATGATTACTTTTCAAAATGTTGATTGCAATTACTCATTTTGGGGTAGAATAATTGATTAAATTGCATTACTTTTTGTAATGTAATTAATGACTTTGATTAATTTAGAATACTTGTTGTCTTGCTTGCAAAGCAAAAGCAGGATCACTTATTCAGTGGCATTGTCATATGCATCAAAATTAAGTTTCTGCATTTAGCTCAGTCTCTCTGACACTGTTGTATGTGCAGTCATGAAATTTGAAGGGTTATTTCATTTTGAAGGGTGCTACTCACAACAGGTAAAACATATATCAGATTGACCTACTTTTCTTACTGTAACAACTTTGTAAGATTTTTGGATTATGCCACGGTGGAGTAGGCAAGACATTCCACAAGTGAGACTTTCTGTGGAATTCCTAGTTTTATTATAAAATCACCCAAAAATATTTGTGTATTATGCATTTAAGAGTGGTAGAGTAATATCAAAGTCTTCATAAATAAAATTATTTTACATTTTGAAGAAAACAAATGTAGATACTCTTTTATTTCATTACCTATTTAACTGCTACTTTCATTCATTCTTGGAACTTTGTTGGTTACATGAGAGATGACAGCAAGAGCTACTGATATGCACTAAATGTATTGTCTTCTAATATCTAATTAATATCATTATTCCCATGCTTTTTGGAAAAAATGCAGGGGTTATGTCCTGCATGTCTGTCCATCCATCAGTTAGTCTTCAGTCTGTCCATTTGTAGCATAGTATATCTCACCCTACACATTTGAAATACTGACTTGAATCTTTGAATATGATTATGGATGGTCAGTAGATGTACATAGTGTTTTTAAAATTTTGATATAACCCTGGGGTGGGGCCATGGGGGTGTGAATAGTTTTTTTAAATCTAATTTTTGTAAGTCTTGTAGGTGAAGACCTGCAAGTTGGCCATGAGTATAATGTAAGGGTTTTTGGATTACACCCTCAAGTTTTGCCTGTGTCATATATTGGAAACTGTTAAGATCCCTACCACATAACCATATATGGTTTGAAAGACACGAGAAAATTAAATCAGATATATATCCAATACAGACCCTGGAGCATACCCTTGTGGTAGGGGACTTGCCCCAGGGTCATAACTTAGAAACTGTTAAGATCTCTACCCTTAAACTGTGTATACATTTAATGGTCAATGGGGAGGTATATGCACTTGGAACTGTGAACCATATCTACACTGACTGGACATGAAGAGACAAATACACATTTTCAGTATTACAACACTGGCCACTGGGTTAGCCCATGGCCCTAGTGGCATAGCTTGGAAGCACTGGAATATGCAATGGCATGTCAGTGAGCTAATTCTAGTTTAGTCTAAACTTTAACATACCAGATCTTCCACCCAAAGCACAATTGATATTGTATTATTCTTTTTCTTTTTGTATGTGTAAATATATGGACTGGAATTTCTCTGATTATCATGAGCAAATGTCATTTAGAACGACAATATTTGCTGAAATAAAACATTACAAATGAGGTCAGTGGTAAAATCGTAGAGAAATTTTGGTATAAAATGTAGATACCTTCAAAATTAACTACAAGTCTGTTTACTATTCAGTTTTGAAAGAATTTAAAATCTGTTCAAGTTAAAAGCACATGGTCATGAAAATGTAATCATGTTGTAATAGAAAGTAATCTTGATTACATGGTATTTTTTATTGTAATTGATTAATTGATTATTTACAAATATTTGTAATAAAAAAATGTCCCATTACTATTACTTGTGATTATTAGAGAAGTAATAATCAATTACAGATGATTACAATTACTAATTCTGATTAACCAAGGTCTGGTAGCTGTAGAGATGAGGTATTGTATTGTACTACCCCCAGCATTGGTGTTGTCATCTACATATGTAAAGCATATATATATGTACAGCCTAACTGCATATCAACCATTCTTCCTTCCTTTTGTTATCATGTCAAGGTTGAGAATGACACATGAACAAATGGTAAGTCAAGGTCTCTCTGCAATCTGGAATTCCAACCAATATATCAACATATCTGAAATGGCACCACCCTACCATTGATTATCCTTCTAAAGATGACAAGACCTTCAAGTTGATAAGTGTATCAATAATTTATCATAGGTTGTTTATCATGATATGTATCTACACGCAGCACAGACATATTGTTTCACCCCTAGGTCAAGATCACTGACTGAAAGAAGAAAAATGGTTTCCATACAAAAACCAGAGTTCTGCATCTACTTTTTAAAACAAAATGTGTGGTTGACTTGCACATAGTATAAGAAACAAACTTATTGATTTTGGCGTGAAAAGGTTGCAGGTCAAGTTCAGTGAACAAGAAAAATGGTTTCTGCACAATGACTGGAGCTATCCATCATCAGTAGGTACCAAACTTTGTGGATGGCTTGCACTTAGAGTAAGAAAGAAGCCAGGTAATTTTGGGATCAAAGGTCGAGGTCACGTGACTGACACAAAAAAACTGGTTTCTGCATAGTAACAAGTTCTACATCACACACCTGAACTAAACTTGGTGGATAGCCTGCACCTGGGATAAGGAAGAAGAATATTTATTTCAGGATCAAAAGGTGAAATTCAAAGTCATTGTGACTGTAAGAAGAAAAATAGTTTCTGCACAGTGGCATTAATTGTACATCACATACCATGACCATACTTAGCTGATGGCTTGCACTTGGGGTAAGGAAGAAGCCTGCTGATTTTGTAGGTCAAAATGTCAAAAGATTAAGGTCACTGTGACTGAAAGAAGAAAAATTATTTTTGCACAGTAGCATTATTTCAACATCGCAGACCTGGACCAGACTTTGTTTATGGTTTGCACTTGGGGGAAAAAAAGAAGGCTGTTGATTTGGGGTCACAATGTCAAAAGGTTATGGTCACTGTGACAGGAAGAAGAGAAATGGTTTCTGCACAAAATTTCAGTTCTTGACCATGTACCTTCAAACAGGTTTCTGGCTGACTTACACAGGGTAAGGAAGAAGCCTATTGACGTTGGGGTCAAATGGTCAAACATTAAGGTCACATTGACAAAGAAGAAAAATATTGATTGGATAATAACTTTAGTTCGAAACCACATGCCTTGGCAGAGTTTGTGGAGGGCTTGCACTTAGGGCATGGAACAGGCCTATAGATTTTTCCAAAATTTGATCTAAGCCTCACCCACACATAAGAAAATATTTTCTGATCAAAAATGACAAAATGTTACAAACTTATTATGTGCTTTAAAAGTAAGATAATTTCAGATTTGAGGAAGATCAAAGAAATAGTTCTGGGGTTATTGCTACAGCAAATTAATGTATATTTCCAGTATTTTAGTTCAGTTTGTGGGAATTGTTCCTGCATTTTGTCCCACATTATGTAACTACTTGCACCAGGCTTCAGTTTAGTCCTACAGTTGGTTATGGTAATGAGATTAGGAACTGTTAGGTATGGTTGATGGATGTTTCAGAAAGGTCTGTTGATTTTCAGGTCAGAGGTCAAGGTCACTGGCTCAAAGAAAAATGGGTTATTCAGAATAACTTTTATTTTTCAAGCTATGTTCATGCTAGAATCATCAAACTAGATTATTTTATGCACCTCTATTAGTACCACACAATTACAACAAAAGAAGGTCAATGTGACCTACATTTCAAGATTTTACTGGCTTAGGTTTTTAGCACCCTGTATACATACTATTATACCTAGAATGATGAAACTTGGTAACAGGATGTATCTTGATAAGTACTGCATCCCTATTGCAAACATAGGTCACTGTGACCTATATTTGTTTCACTTTGGTTCAGTTTTGTTTTTAATTCTCAAGCACATTTCATGCTAAAAATTATCAAACAAGAAGTTTGTATGCATATCTAATTGCAACACCCTTCCAACAAAAGGTCACTGTGACCTGCATATGACATTTTACAGGCTTAAGTTAAATTTTTGCATTTAGCTCATGAGAGCATATGTTTTTTACATCCTGTATGCATACTGTTTTGCCTAGGATAATGAAACTTGGTGAGGGATGCATCTTCGATGAGTATTTTACCCTCCTCACAAACATAGGTCACTGTGAGCTATATTTCATGCTTCAGTAACTTTGGTTACATTTTGTGTTATAACTGTTCATGCCAGAATCGTTAAAGTAGATGATTATATATATCTCTATTAGTATCACACCATACAAAAAGAACACTGACCTACATTTCACATTTTGCTGTTTAGGGTAAGTTTTTGCATTTAACCACATAAGTTCTTGCATGTTATGTACATTCTGTCCTATCTCAAATCATGAAACTTGGTGAGGGGATGCATCTTGAGTATTACCTCCTCATGGCAAAATTATTTTATTATGGCCCACATTTCACACTTCACTCAGATGGGTTAAATTTTGTGGCGTTTATTTGTTTATTTCTCAGGCATTGTTCATGCTTGAATCATGAAATTGTTGATGATCTGCATCTCTGTTAGTACCACATCATTACACACAGAAGCTCATCATGACCTATATTTTGGCTTTTACTCACTTTAAGTTTTTACATTTAGCTCATGACCACATTAGTTGTTAGCATGCTCTATGCATAATATCCAACCTTGAATCATGAAACTTGGTGAGGAGATGCATCTTGATAAGTACTACATCCTTATTGCAAAAAGAGGTCTCTATGACTTCTATTTCCTGCCTCAGTGACTTTCTTGAAATTTTGTGTTTACATCAGATTTATTGGGTGCTGTTTATATTAGAATCATGAAACCTAATAATCGGATGTATCTCTATTATTACTACACCCTTTCAACTAAAGAATTAGATGAGTGGACTGCATGTTTTTCATGTGAAGCCTCAGATGTAGGCCATTGAAGGTAATTACTGATGCATGAACTATACTTGTAATACTGGCTGTCACTCCAAGGTTACTAAAAGCCTGTGACTTTCATCCAGTAAAGCCTGGCATCAAAGGGTGGACAATGATAATAACTTCTGAGACAGATTTGAATTGCAATTACCATCTATACTCTCATATAAGCTGGGTCCAAATGCAAACAACATAGACCCTGATCTGCCATCGCATAATGCGCTGGCAGATCAGGGTCTATGTTGTTTGTTCTACTGATTAGTCCTTATAAACTGCATAGACCCAGATCTGCCGGCGCATTATGCAATGGCAGATCTGGGTCCATGCAGTTTGCAGTTGGTATATGCTTAATGGCGAGTATATACAGTATTTGTTTTTTAAAAAAAGAAACTTAATCTCTGGTTGTTATTAACTCCTTATTATACTTCTGCTTTGATATCGTAGAAAAGAATAGTTTTTTTTTAATTTAAATCGTTTTTTATGCCCTGTCCCAGGAGTCTATATTTCATTGTCAGGATTACTCTAGTCAGAATTTATTTTCTGCATGATAATTAATGTTTAAAATAGATACTGCAGACTACTACAAGCTTACTGATTACTTTTTTCAGATTGGTGGGAGGTATCCCAATATATTCTGCTATGTCCTTTGGCAAGCAAACACAGGAGGATAGGCACTACTTTGAGGTTAAGAATAAGGTTCTATATCAAAGGTAAAAGTTTACATGCAAAATGTTCAACATTTTTTCAACTATTCAAAACATTAATAGTTCAATCTCAAGTTGGGACTAAGTATACACGTTGCTAGACGTTTCCCTGTTTATTCGTTCATGACACATTTTTGTGCCTTCTGGTGACTTCAGAGTTTGACTGAGAAATAAATCTTGTTGATACTTCTCAAATCCACATTGGTGGGAACGCTAGACATAGCAGTCACTTTTCCACCACCAGTGATGACAATGGTGTCAGCATCATCAACAGTTTGTTATGGTTTTGGTTAAAGTTTTTATATGCCTGACATTATGCTGAGCATTTTTTGTGAAGATCTTGCACTTGGGGTAAGGAAGAAGCCTATTGATTTCAGGGTCAAAAGATCAGAAGTCAAGGTCATTTAACTGAAAGCAGATAAATGGTTTCTGCACAATGACTGTAGTTGTACACCATCTACAGTCACCAAACTTTGTGGATAGCTTGCACTTACGGTAAGGAAGAACCCTATTGATTTCACTATCTAAAGGTCAAATGTCAAGGTCATTCAAAGAACAATAAGTCAAGTTGTCCACCATCTACAATAACCAACCTTTATGAATAACTTGCACTTGGGATATGGAAGAAGTCAATCGATTTTGGGGTCAAAGGTCAAGGTCACTGATTGAAAGAATAGAATGTTTTCTTGCAGATTAGCATTAGTTCTACATCATATATTTGGATGAAACTTTGTGGATGTCTTGCACTAGGAGTAAGGAAGAGGTATATTGCTTCTTGGGTCAAAATGTCAAATATACAGAGATGCTGCCAGGGTGCACGAGTGCACAAATTGAGTAAACTGTGTACGATTTCACGCATTTGGAGAGCAGTGATGTGCGAGAACTCCCTCAAATTAGTTTAAAGTTGCGCATATAAAAATGTACTCTGCACAGTATGCAATTTAACTGTTAATCCTTAAAGTGCATGTCACGACACAAGTTGTGCCACCAGTAGAGGTCTCATAGCACTTGTCTCTACATATGTCTTTTTTCAGATAGGCAACTGTTTACACATCTGCTACTTTGGCTTGACATGAATGGTTGTTAAACTTAATTTGATTTGCACATTGGGCCCTGGCACAAGCATTCTGTCATGGTTTAAACCTTGCATTCATATAGGAAGTTTTACAAATGCTTGTTTAAAATACAGGCTACGTAGAAAACCCAAAATGGCTGACTCCCAACGTGGTTCATCTTCAGATTACGATTTCGTTAGGCAAATACTGGCTGATGATAGCAATGATGACAATGATTTTTAAATTTTTAAGTATATCAGATTATTGGAGATGGGAAAGTGTTACTGGAAATGCCAGTGAGTGATTTTGAACCCAAAAATGATGTTGAATATGAGTCTGATGTACATGCTGGATGGACAAAAACAGACAGCATGCCAGTCAACCCCCTGTTCAGTGGTATATCGAAATTAAATGTGGAAAAGTCAGAATACAAAGCCAAATTAAAATACATGATATTTAAAAGTAGAGTGCAATTTTAATTTCTTTTCTCAAACAATTCAGCCCTGATGGATCTTGTGCTACAAAACTATATAGCACTCTTAGGGTTAAGATAAATTGAATAAATAAGAATCTAATATGAAATTAAAAAGTTAGGATATTTATTTGATAAAAATACCTCTCTGAACAAGCAGACTATGGCATTGATGGACTTAAAACCCTAATACAACATTATGAAACCAATAAGAAATCTGGCATAGTAGTCAGCAGAGCACTGATTTATGAAAGTTAAACTTTGGCAGAGCTCTTGTTAGTGAAAAATCTTTTTTTGGAGCAGAGATATCCAAGAGACAATACGTACAAGCTGTGGAAAATTGTATATAACAACCATAAAGAACAGTTTCCCAACTTGTTCAAGTTGGCTAATCTAGCTGTACATATGCCCCTTCTGACAGCAGACTGAAAGGGGGTTCTCAGCACATAACAATATTCATACACAGATAAGGAACGGATTAAGCTCAGATACAATCAACAGATTAATGCTTATACAACTAGAGGAGACATCTTTTGAGGATTTTGATTTCAATATAGCGTAACAGTGGAGCAGGAAGAAAGAAAGACGGATATTTAAGTATTTAAGTGTTAGGTAAATATTGAACTATGGTCGTTACCTGATCCCCCCCCCCCCCCTTAGATAAAATCCTGGCAGCATCTCTGAAAGGACAAGGTCACTGGCTGAAAGCAGTGGGTTTATTTGCATACCAATTACATGGTCATACCTTACAGATCAACAGTGTATATTCTCTGGAATTCCTTCAACTTCCTTATAATTTAGCCCATTTGCTATTGTCTTCCACCTTTTTGAAGAAAAGTGGGGCATATAGTATCTATATTTCCATCCATGGGTACCACTTTCCCATCTGCACTTTAACTTTAAAGCTTAAGGAATGAAACTTGGTATGCTTACACATCATAATTAGAAGGTTTGTTGCACACCACATTGAGGGTCTAATCTTTCAAGGTCAAGGCTAAAAATGTTCATTTTTCCATCACCATTTCACTTCCACTCTGTAACTTTAAAGCTGTTTTAGATTGTATACATCATCACTAGAAGGTGTTATGTACTACATTGCAGGTCCTATCTTAATGGTCAAGGTCACAGCTTTAATATTTTAAGTTTTCATCTCACTTTCCCTTCCTCTATAACTTCAGAGTCATTTAAGATTAAGAGCTGAAACTGGGTATACTTATACATCATCACTAGAAAGTGTGTGACATACCACATTGGGGGCTGCTATCTTCATGGTCAAGGTCACAGCTCAATATGTTATGTTTTCCATCTTACTTTCCATTTTGCCCAATAACTTGACAGCTGGTTGAGATTAAGGAATGAAACCGGGCATACTTGTATATCATCACTGGAAGGTGTGTTATGTACTACAGTTGTCCCCCTCTTTTAAGGCCACCCCTTTTGCAGCAGGAAAGTGGCCTTTCTAGAGGGGGATCACACAGTTGTGAGTAATAACTACATATAAAGTATAAAAGGTGTAACTCATTTTTATAAATTTAATATTTTCATTTAAATTTCACAGGAATATTATCTGGTTATGGACTTAATGTGATAAAAATAACATCAGTGTTATTTTTTATTAAAAAAATATGAATAATCATGAATCATGGTGCAAATCCACCTTGTTGGTAAATTCTGTGCACAAAAATTAGGTTGTAACTATCCTTGTATGTCTGTCAATTCCGTCTTCCCACTCATTGCAGTTGAATGTATATTGACGATGTTTTTATTTGAATCTTTTTGGCATAAAATTTCTCAGTAGTGATCAAAGGACTCTCCCTCTTTTCATTGAGTCTAATTGCTTTCATTTTTCATTCTAAACTGAGAATGTCTGACGACATTTTGCAACAACTTATTCTTTCGTGGGCAATATGTAGTTATCATGCGAGATGCACAGTGTTTGCAAAGGAAGTGAGCTTGTCACATGATCAGCTTTTCTTTTCCCCCTCCAGTCTGGTACTCGGTTAAGTACATTTCATAATCTATGAGAGGGAAGCCAGAAAGGCTGACATACCATTTTACTATCTGGCGACCGGATGTCACACTGACTTGAGCTGAACTATATTTTGCTTCTCAGCGGTTAGCTATTGTCATCTTCATAATTATCAGTGGTAATAATAGCCAGTAATTATCAAGGTGACAAAAGCTAACATCTAAGAAACACATGGCAGTAAGGATAATCGGATTACTTACCTCTTTGTATGGGTTAAAGTTACTTTATTGGCATGTTGGAACAAATGTCAATGTTTGAGTTGAGAAATTAATGAATATTAGCAAGATTTTATCAGTAAACAACCATTATGTAGCCGCTCGCGATGGGTAAATTTGACCATTTTTGCACTCAAATGCTGGCCACTGGTCGCGTTAGAGGGGCGGCCATCCTTGAGGGGTACTTTTGAACACAAACTCGTCAGTGCCAAGGAACTGTGGCCATATAAAGCGGGTGGCCGCTGGTCAGGGGGGCCATTCAAGAGGGGGACCACTGTACATTGGTGGTGCTAGGTCAAGGTCATGGCTCAATATTTTCATTTTTCCATCACCCTTTCCTCAAGAAGTTTAAAGCCTTTTGAGATTAAGGGGCAAAACTTGGTACACATGTACATTATCACTCAAAACTTGGTACACATGTACATTATCACTCAAAACTTGGTACACATGTACATTATCACTCAAAACTTGGTACACATGTACATTATCACTCAAAATTTGGTACACATGTACATTATCACTCAAAATTTGGTAAACATGTACATTATCACTCAAAATTTGGTACACATGTACATTATCACTCAAAACTTGGTACACATGTACATTATCACTCAAAATTTGGTACACATGTACATTATCACAAAACTTGGTACACATGTACATTATCACTCAAAATTTGGTACACATGTACATTATCACTCAAAATTTGGTACACATGTACATTATCACTCAAAACTTGGTAAACATGTACATTATCACTCAAAACTTGGTACACACAAAACTTGGTACACATGTACATTATCACTCAAAATTTGGTACACATGTACATTATCACTCAAAATTTGGTACACATGTACATTATCACTCAAAACTTGGTTCACATGTACATTATCACTCGGAGGTGTGTAGTGTACTACATTAGGGGTCCTATCTTCAGGGTCAAGGTCATGGTTCAATATTTTACATTTTCATAACACTTTCTCATGTGCTCCACAAGTTTAAAGCTATTTGAAATTAAGGGATGAAAATGGGCATGGTTGTGCAGTAGAAGGTGTGATGCATACCACATTGGAGGTGCTTATTCTAAATCAAGGCTCAATATTTTACATTGTCCATAACACTTTCCCATCTGCTCAGTAAACTTAAAGCCATTTGAGATTAAGAGATTAAACATGGTATACTTGTACATCATCACTAGAAAGAGTGACATGTATCAGTATCTTCAGGTTCAAGGTCACAGCTCAAAATGCTAAGTTTTCCATCTACTGTATTGCTTTAAAGCCATTTGAGATTAAGGGATGAAACTTAATATACTTACATATCATCACTGGAAGATGTGTCATGTACATAAGGTATTGCTCATTATTTTACATTTTCCATCTTGTTTTCTCTTCCACTCTCTAATTTAATAGCTTTTTGAGATTGAGGGATGGTGACCTCATCATGTGAGGTGAAAGCAAAATTCTGCTGAATTTATTTGTTCTAATTATATATTGCACTTTGCTTCTATTTTTTTAACTCATTCTTTGAATGTGTCAAGCCAGAATTTCTTATTAAAAGCAGAGCAACCCATTTTCATTATTTGTGTGTGCACCAGTAGCTTAGTTTATTTATAACAGGAAACAATGTATATCAGCATCCATTTTTCATCACCTTATGATTTCTAAACATGTTGTACTTCACCATAGTTTAGCTCTATTGGTCACAGTCAGAAGAACTTGTGTGATGGCCTGTTCTCCATTGTTCATCTTTTTTCTGTCTGTCAGCACAAGTTTGTTATCACTACTAATCCTAAACTACTTGGAGGATTGCCATGAAATTTTACACACACATTCATCCCAAGATCTAGTTGGTCCTAAATGAAAATGATGCCGCTCGGGCAATCTTGTTATTCCTACTCCGCCTGAATGGATGGTCATATTGACATGTGTTTTACACAAAAAGACTTTATATGTCTAGTTGATCCTAAATGAAAATGGTGCTGATCTGACATTCAATATGGCCACCATTTCGAAAATCTTGTTATCACTGCTACTCATAAGCAGATAGTCATATCAACATGGGATTTTGACTGAAAACTTCTTATGATGTCTAGCTGGTCCTAAATGAAAATGGTCCAAATCTAACATTCAGAATGGCCATCATTATGAAAATCTTGTTATGGCTACTCCTCCTGAATGGAAGATCATTTCACGAAAAGACTTCTTATGATGTCTGGTTGGTCAAAAATAAAGATGTTGCCTCTTGGCTAGTAAGAATTTTTAAACTTTCTAGCTTGTGCTTAATGAAATAATGCTAATCAGACTTCCAGTTTCATGGCCATTGTGACCATCTTGAAAATGTTATCACTACATCTCCAGATTTGATAGTCGTTGCATCATGTTGCTTTCACTAAAAGACTTCTTATGATATGTTGTTGTTCCTAAATGAAAATGATGCCAATTGGACCTACTGAACATATGGTCCTATAGACACTGGGTCTTCACTGAAAGACTTCTTATGATATCTAGTTGATCCTAATTAAAAATTGTGTTGATCAATGGTGGCCATGTTGAAAATCTTATGACTTCTCTTGAAGGGTTGGTTGTATTGACATCAGTTTTCACTGAAACACTTTTCACTTTATATAGTTGGGTCTAAAGGAACATGATGGTAATGTAACCTCCAAAATTTTAAAACCTCATAAAAACTACTTCTCCTAATTGGATGGCCATACTGACAGTTGAAAAAAAAAAAAATCTTTCTTTGCAATGTATAGTTATTTCTATATTAAAATGATCCTGATCTAACCTCCAAATTGGCTGCTTTGATGGCCATCCTGTAAATCTTTATGTGGAACCAATGGTCTTATCACAATGTGGTTTTCGCTAAAACACTATTATAGTGATATGTGGTTGGTACTGAACGAAAATGTGCTCAGCTGACATCAAAGAATTAATGGATTTTTAACAAACCCAGTTTGTGGATATATTTGAATACTTTCAATGGTGCCACTGAAATAACTTTTAAAAAAAAATGTTTATTATAAATTTAAATGTAAAAGGCCATGACAAAGAATTTTGTACTGCACTTTGAGGTTTACTTTTGAACATGTTAGCTCAGACATGTAAAAAAATATGTATTTACTAAATTTAATATGTTGGAGCTTCTTAAGAATATCTGAGTTAAAAAGAATAAAAGGACAGAAGAAACAGGCACATCTTGTATTTCTTGGAAATTCTTTTTGGACACTGGAGCATGAATCTCCTCGATGGACTCTTGTTTCTAATTAATAGGTGCATTTTCCAATGAAATAAAGTAATAAATTAAGCCATTTCCCATGGCTTGTGATGATTAACCCCATGCCTTTTATTATTTATAACCTACCTCCTCATGTCACCCTTGGACCATCAGCAAGGGTAAGAGCCAAAAACTGTTACTTATAAAGCATCCTTCAGCTATGAAATTATTCACAAGGTTTGGGAAAAAATAGAGAGATAAAATATCACTGTAATTTACATATTTGGTATTTTTACCTTTAACCCCCTCTCAGTGACCCCAGGGGAAGGAACCATAAATGATACCAAGCTTCCACATAGTTATAATAGGGACAAGATCTCTACCAATTTTTATGAGATATGTTCTTACATGGACAGATGGTATCACAATATCCCCTGCAGCATAAGTGTTGGGATAATAGTATCAGCAATTTAATGATGAAAAAGACATATAAAAAAAAATGAAAAGTTTCATGTTGCAGAATAAGTTGTTTTCACAATCTGTCCTCCACATTTGCCTTCTCTGATAATGCTATATACACTCACTTATAAGTCCAGTGCAACTGCAAAATGCACAGACCAAGATCTGCTAAGCCATAGTGTGCCAGCAGATCTGGGTCTATACAGTTTGTTAGGAGCAATCAGTAGAACAAACAATATAGACCCTGATCTACCATCACATTATGTGACGGCAGATCAATGTGTATGTTGATTGCATTTGGACTTGACTTACAAGCGAGTATATACAGTAAAAGTTTTGAGATAAAGTATCAGTAATTGAATGATGAAAAAGACATAAAGAATGCAAAGTTTCATCTTGCAAAATAAGTTCTGTTTTCACAATTTGTCCTTCACATTGGTTTTCTCTGATAATTAATAGTCATGGTATATTTTACTGCATTGATTATTTATTTCAGACATCTTGGAAAATTGGCTGGAAAGTCTTCTACTATTGAAGAGGATGGAATACTATCCTAAAAAAATACAGAAATAACTCTTCCATTTGCCTCAGCTGGAGATTTCAACGATATCTTGTTCATAATATTATAAATTTCATCATTCTCTGTAAGAATTATTTTTTGCTTTATAGCGTTTGTTTTTTTTTAAAGGCTGACTTGGTTACAAAGGAAATTGTGCATAAATGTCTCACAGATGTGTTGTTTCCATACCATTTTTGTGTATTACAAGAAAATTGCATTGAAAGGAAATTCTACTTAAGATTGTGGCTCATATTTGCCATATGTGCATTTTACTTTATTTCTTGAGAAATGAAAAATATGTAAAATTTTACTAAAGAGGTTCAATATTTTATGTCTAAAAATCCAAGAAATGTTAGTTTTTTTGTGTTACTTGACTTCTGCAGTGTCCTTGGAGTGGATTAAAGCACACAATATGTCCATATGTATAATAGTATTATTTCAATCACACATAGTGGTAGTCATTCTTACATATAAAAACACTCAACTCCTTTTGCCAGTTCCAGATTCTAGCTTATATTGGCCTAAGCAAAATGAATTTATGACATGGACATAATTTATCTGTATACTGTATACATTTTATCAATTATTTCATATATTACACTGTGCTTTGGTTTTTTTTGTTTTTTTGGAATCCATACTTTAGGAGTTCAAATATGTACACTTAGGAGAAATCAATTTTAAAAAGTGTTTTAACTGACATTTTTTTTATCTACCCATATATGAAAAATTCAATGATGTCATAATAAAATGGAGTGAATCTTCTTGCTGACATTATAGGTGTTCAGTCTGTATTTTGACATTTGTTTCACACCTGATATATGTGCTTTTTTCAGTGTTGTGAGGATGTAAAAAAGGAAAGATTCTTTTTTAGTTAGTTCATGGAAGACAGTATTTTTCACATGAAATTATGTTAGTGTTTGAAGGGATAGCAGTTGTTACTTTTTTACAGGGAAATGTTTGCCAAATTTTCAGAAATTAGTCTTAACTCAAGCCTGTGCACTTACAAAGTGGAGGCATGATGGATGTGAACTGTGTCCTTAAATTTTGCCTAAAAATATACAGCTTGATGTGTCAAGATTAAGTCTTTTACTAAATAATCTGCCCAGAGATATTAGTTTTTTGGGCATCAAATTGATTTTGCATGTCAGTGAAGACCCTTTTTTTTCTTCTAGTTAGTGTATGTTTTGTGCTGTTGTGAAAAGTTACATTTTGTATGTCTTTAAATTTGTTACGTCTTAAAAGAAATGGCATTTATGGCAAAGATGTTTTACATTGGTTATTTTTGATTAGTAGCTTAAACAAAAATATAAAAAAATCAGCACCCCCATGAACAAAAGTGATTTAACAGAATTTACAATTTGACAAAAGTGCATCCTCATTTATGAAAGGATTAAAACCCCTTGTCATAAAAATACTTTGCCCACATGTTGCTAAAGTTGCATCACCCAATTATGGTTTACTGACTAGATCTTAGAAGTCATAAGTTCTGAAACAGCTTGCTGGATTCTTAATGTTTTTTGCTGAAAAGATGTAAATGGGCAGTATTTTACCTGCAAAGTCCAGGAAAAATGGGAAAAACATATTCAATAATGACGTCATTTGGTTCCCTCTTGATAAGTCATTCTTTTGTCTCTGACAAAAAGGAACTTGAGTAAATTATAGTAGGATTTTTTATTATATTTATAAGTACAAAAGACAATGAAAATATAAAAATGTAAAAACATTTCCTGGAGTTTCTTGTTATTTGTAAGTTTGGTATTAGCGTACACTAACATGTACACACACACACGTACATGTGTTTCTTATTCTTTGCACACACGTGTTGTTCCATGCATGTCAGGTACTAGCACACACACATATACTAACATGTGTGTGCACAGAGGCCAACTGAGTAAATACAAATCAGAATGAGAAAATAAGTGTTCCGCTTCATAAATTAATTTTTTTTTAAATTTCAAATTCAAATAATTTAAAAAATAAAAATTAAAATGTATTTTTTTTTTCTTTATGACATGTAATCTCTCTTTGCTAAAAGATAGATTGGGATTTTTTATTGGAAGAAATGTATGCATAGTGTGCACAATTTTTTTATTCTTTAAAATAATGTGTATAAGAAAATTGGACAGAATGCATATGGTTCACTTATATGGTAATATATATTTTATATAGTGACAACAGAAATAACTGATACTAGGTAGATTTTCTTTATTTAAACTTTCCTCATGATATACACACATTATCAGATGAAAAACAAGAAGTTGGATAAATATGAATAAAATAAGCATATATTGTATTGCACTCCTGGAAACTATTGAAAGACTTGAGTAAAACACATACCTGGATTAATTTTATTTGTGTAATAGCAAATTTTGTGATTTCTGCAAAGAAAAGACAACCAAAATGACCCACCTGAGAAGAAGATAGGACTTCCCCATAAGAGGCGGATCCACAGGTTTTAAAATGCCCAATTTTTTTTAAAACATTTGTGAAAACACCAAAATGTATACCATCAACATTATATGAATCCATAGTTTCTATGCTAGAGTTTTGATATTTTCATATTGGTTAGATCCATTCAAACAATAAATGTAAACTCTCTGAAGACTGCAATGATTGACTGTAGGTATCCAAAGACAGCAATGATTGGCTGCACTTGCGTGTTGTTTTCCTATTGAAAAAATTTTTGTACTCTGGAGGTCACTGTGACATGTATTGGGCATGTTGATGTACATGTAGTACCCATTATAATGGTTTAAATGCTCAAAACAAAGCTGCATTCCCTCGACAAAAAAGAAAATGTGACATAATGGCATGACATGAATTTTAAGGCTCTCCCACTGAAGAATAATTGCCACAAAAAAATGCAAAAATTACACCAGATTCAAAAAAAAGGAGTAATTTAAAAGGAGACCTATGGTATTAGGCAGACAAGATGAACTGTAAATAAGATAGGGTGATTTACAGTATATTGTTCATCAAGTCTGCATATCACAATGTAAACAAACCAACTAAAGAGTCAATGTGACTCTACACCGCTAATCCCACCTCCATTCCCCCACCCAGAAAAGGGTTGGTAAAACAAAACAGTTTTCTCACTGTCCTTGTTTCACTATTGGATGATTTGTGCCTGACCTAAAATTTGTTATACCTCTCAAGAAGTATAGCAGATCCACTTGTAATCCACTTAATTCCCATTCCTCTGCCTTATATAGGTAATAAAGTGTTAAAAGTGCCATTAAAACCAACAAACCAAACTAAAACAATCGTCTGAACAACTGGCATGTTTACAATCTGGGGTAAGTGACTCTTGTTATCCAAACACCACCCAACCCCCATAACTGTGCAATCGATACAATTTTCAGTCCTCAAGACCTGGGTTTCCCAAAACTTACACAAACCAAACTGGATGATATGGGTTGATTTTGACAGTGAGTTCATCATTTTAAATAGTTGTGAGTTGCAAAGAATGTGCTCATCCTATTAGTATAAAACTGGTTTCAGGAGGAAATGTAACTTTAAACATGGTACTGAACTGTGAGAAGTCACAGTATTATTAAAAAGATTTTTGGGTTGCAAAGCAAGCCTCTTCAACAATACTAGATAGGTAAACTGAAAATATTTGTGGTTTTAGAAAATTTATATCTACATGTTCTTTGCTATGTGCACATATGATGACAAGATTGTCCAGGATTTTTCCCATTTTGATATAAGGTTGTTTATTAATGTATTAATAAATGGGTATGAATACAGTGAATTTAATCTTAGCTTAAACATCTAACTTTGTGTCTGAAAACAAATTAATACCAGTGATGAAACCATGTAATGAACTACACAACACTGCGATAAGTAAGAAGATACACATACCAGCAGTGTTTAACATGGATTAAGAGATTTTTATCTACATTTACATCAAATCTTTACCCATGAATATAATCAAATCAGCAAAAAAAATCACACATGTTGAAATAAATTCAAAAACGGGGTGCTGTAAAAATCAAATAGAGGTCACTGGTAAGAATTCTTTATCATCTCTTGTTCGCTGAGAAAAGAGTACAGTAAAACCTGTCTTGAGATACCACTGTTTTGGAAGACCACCTGTCTTGAAGGACTAGATTAGTGTTTCGTATAGTGTGATGATCACTTTCAAGAGAACAGCTGTCTTTGGAGAGTACTTTTTGTTGGCAGTATGGCTGATCGCCCCTTAAGGCACATTTCATTGTATTTAACTGACCTTTCTCATGGCTTGTATAATTTTTTTTTTAAATATACATCTCAAGGGAGGTAACCACTCTGATTCTAACTATTTCCTCAGGATTAGAATTCAAGTTTTGTCCCTTTATATAGCCTGAGTAACTTTTTCAAGCCCAAAGTGCCAATAAAGCTAAATATAGAAAATAGCCTATTATTACAAACACCAAACTATTCTTAGCCGAGAAAAGTAGATAGTGTGCCAAAGAAAATGTGTGCATGAAAATACATTTTTCATGAGAAAAAGAAACAAGAGTCCCTTGAAGGGACTGATGCTATACTAGGTGAAAAGAATTTATAGGAATTCAAGATAAGACCATATTTTCCTTTTAACTGCCGAGTGTTGAAACCATCTCGGATATTCTTCAGCAATAACAAGATTTTCAAATTAGCTGCTGTGGTGGACATATTCGATGTCAGATTGACACCATTTTCATTTAAGGCAAAGTAGACATCATTATAAGTCTTTTGGTCAAAACCCCATGTCATAATCATCATCCATTCAGGGGGAGTAGTGACAACAAGACTTTCAAGACCGACGTCATGGCAGCCATATTGGATGTACAACTAGCACCATTTTCATTTAGGACCAACTAGATATCATAAGAAGTCTATTGGTGAAAACCACATGTTGATATAGCCATCCATTTGGGAGTAGAGATAACAATATTTTCAAGATAGCCACCATGGTGGCCATATTGAGAGATAGACATTTTCATTCAGGACCAAGTAGATACCATAAGAACTCTTCTGATGAAAACCCCATGTCAAAATTACTTTCCCTTAAAAGGAGTAGCTAAAACAAGATTTTCAAGATGGCCACATATTGGACATCAGATCAGCACCATTTTAATTTAAGATCAACAAAACATTATAAGTCTTTCAGTGAAAACCCCATGATGACATCACCATTCATTCAGGTGAAGTAGTGATAACAAGATTTTCAAGCTAGCCACTGTGGCAGCCACATTAGACCCCAGATCACCATCATTTTTATTTAGGACCAAGTAGACATCATAAGAAGTCTTGGTGAAAACTCCATGTCAATATGACTTTAAATTCAGGGGGAGTAGGGATAAAAAGATTTTCTAGATGGCTGCTGTGGTGGCCATATTGTATGTCAGATCAGCACCATTTACATTTAGGACCAAGTGGACATGATAAGATGTCTTTTAGTGAAAACCTCATGTTAATATGATCTTCCATTCAGGAGGAGTAGAAATAACAAAATTTTCAAGATGGCCACTGTGTGGTGGCCATATTGGATGTCAGATTGGCATCATGTCTTTTGGTGAAAACCCACATCAATATAACTTTCTGTTCAGGTGGAGATGCGATAAGAAGATTTTCAAGATGGCTGCTGTGGAGGTCATATTGGATTTCAGATTGGCACCAATTTTATTCTGAACCAACTAGACATCATAAGAAGTCTTTTAGTGAAAACCCCATGTTGATATGGCAATCCATGTAGGAGGAGTAGCGATAAGAAGATTTTCAAGATGGCCACAGTGGCAGCCATATTGGATGTCAGATCAGCACCATTTTCACTGAGGACTAACTAGACATAAGAAATCTTTCAGTAAAAACTCTATGTTGATATGACCATCCATTCAGGAGAAGTAGTGATAACAAGATTTTCAAAATGGCTGCCATGGCATAATGGATGTCAGATCGACACCATTTTCATTTAGGACCAACTAGACTTCATAAGAAGTCTTTTAGTGAAAACCCTATGCTGATATGACCATCCATTCAGGAGGAGTTGCAATACCAAGATTTTCAAGATGGCCACTGTGGTGGCCATATTGGATTTGCAAGCGACACAATTTTCATCTTGGACCAACTAGACCATGGAATGAATATGTGTATAAAGTTTCATGGCAATCATCCAAGTAGTTTAGGAAGAGTGGTGATATCAAACATGTGCTAACGGATGGACGGATGATGGACAACAGACCATCCCATAAGCTCTTCTGGTCTATGACCAGCAGAGCCAAAAAAGAGATTTAAAATAAAGTATGAATAGATTTTTCAAAGCTACGCTAATCAAAATGATATTAATAATAAAATGCACTGCATAGAGTATCAACTTTTGCCTATGTTAAACTGTATGCATCCAATTATTCCAGCTTGTGTAACTGGCACTATGCCTCTGACAGGTTTGTCTGAAAATAGAAAAAAAAACAAGACCTTATTTTGCATGTTATGTTGTACCAAATCTTAATTATGCCAGTGATCAATTGTTAGTGCTTGTACACTATTTCAAGAAATAGATGCTATAGCTCCACAAGAATGACATGTCCACCGGCCTTTCAACAAAATAATCATGAGGGCCTAGTCCACTCAATGCAACAGATATTGATATACATGCATCTTGCTAACATGCTTTGGAAGAATTATTTTGTGTTCATCCAGGATGCACAATGCATGTATACCACTATACCCTTTTCTCCAGTGGTCTTGGCACCAAAAAGTGCTCACTCTTTATAATGCTATTCATGGGAGCCATACAAGTGACCAACATTATAAGTGATGGAACCTTATACTGAGGGATGTTCCAACAAGGCTATGCTATACAAATGTATAAAAATACGTAGATACAGTACTAGTAATCAATGATGTAAATGATGTGAAACTAAATAACTGATTTTCATTAGCAAAGAGCTCAAGTGCAATAAATTAAGTAGCAATGATAAAACAAAATGTAAACATCTGAATGGGCTCCATGACCATACCTGCATTATAAAAGGAGTAGTGGTATACTGATGAGCTTTATAGTGAGGGACCACTAACTATTCTAATGGACATGTCATTCTTGTTGAGCAATAAACAATTAACACATCCTGACTTAAATTTTGTGCATTTTGCTATAAAATGTGACCATGATATTTACATCATAAAAATTGCACATGTATAGTGAAACATTTATTGTCCAGGCACCATGTAACCTGTCTATAAAGGAGACTATAGGGACAACCTGTCTATAAAGGAGACTATAGGGACACCATGAAACCTGTCTATAAAGGAGATTATAGGGACAACCTGTCTACAAAAGAGACTATAGGGACACCATGAAACCTGTCTATAAAGGAGACTATAGGGACAACTTGTCTATAAAGGAGACTATAGAGACAACCTGTCTATAAAGGTGACTATAGGGACAATAAAAAATTTGTCCATTATGGGCAGGTGTCCATTAATTTAAAATTACAAAAAAAAGCATTTATATTGTATTTTATGAGCAGGTGTCCTATTTTTGAAGCTGCCCACTTAGGCTGGTTTCATTGTGATTAATTGAATGGATAACTGATAATGATTTTGGAGGAGTGAAATGCGGTTCTGTTCATCTTAGAGACTGGGAGGTCCAGAAACTGTGATTCACTTTAAATTCATGGGTATCAAATGACATGGTTTGGTTAAAACATACATATTCATCATGGGTACTTTATGCAGTAGCTCATAAGTCAGGTCCAACTGCAAACAACATAGACCTAGATCTGCTGGTGCATTATGCAGTGGCAGATCAGGATCAATGTTTGTTCTACTGGTTAGTCCTAACAAACTGCATGGACCCAGATCTGCCAGCACATTATGTGATGGCAGATATAGGTCTGTACATTCACTTCCATACATTTTTGAGAAAACAGACTCAATCCTTATTGCAGTAATTAGGTTGATTAGGTAAGTTATTCATTGCTAACCCTTAACATAAATACAAAGATATGAATAAAAGAAAATGCTGACATCCTTTTACATCCTTGCACAAGCAAACCAGCTTTATTCCACTGCTGTACTTAAGATTGCAATTAGGTTATTCAGTGCCATTAAAGACTGCTATCGAAACATAAAGCTCTAGACAAATTAGGGATTAAGCACTAAAATAACCAATGACATCAAATCCAGTGTTTTCGAAACAAGGCTTCAATCTTTTCCATATATCAACAGTTCTGTAAAAATTGAGTTTCGCTTTCTCAACTGTTATCACGTCAATGACACAGTGGTCAAAGTGGGAAACTCCTACATGTGATTTTACTGACAGTATAACAAAATTACAGTTTTAAAGGCTGTTTACCACACATACTGTTTTATAGTTTAAATCTACCCCTTTTGAAAATTAACAGATTTTAAAACAAAATTGGAAACAAAAAACAGTATATTTTCAAGTTCTATCAACACATTACAGAAACCAGTCAGAACCAGTCTACTGGAAACCGGAACTGTTCCACAAGTGGAACAACCTGTACAATGATGCATGCTGAGTAATCCAATTAAGTCTGGCATGTGTAAACAAAAAACTGCCTTAACTGATTAATATTTTTGTTGTAATTTAGTGAGTTTAAGGCCAAAGAAGGGATATTTATTGAGGTGTTATAAGTAATAAAGGGATCGAAAGTTGTCCATGATGGCTTGTGAGTCTCTGATTAATGATTGGCAAACCTTTGGCAGAGGTGAGATCAAAAGGAGAGACTGATCAAAAAATGGTTTTGGCAGAAACAATTGCATAAAATATTTTTATTTTTTGTCTTGATTAATTGTTATTGTGTTTTTTCAAGATGTTTTAAGAAGAATATTTATCGGAAATTCTTATGGTCAATTCATGTCAAAATTCCGAAATGTACGCTTTCTCCCTATGCTAAAAAAAAAGTCAGGCTAAGAAATATTGCAGCAAGTTCAACAATGTTTGGAAATCAGAGTTTAAGAGAGTGCAGGCAATTAGCAAAGGTCCCGAGTTTGCATTGTGTTTCATTCAAAGAGGATTTTAAGAAAGGATATGGGGAAGAAGAAATGATATCAGCAGGCATATGCCAACACCACTGCATAGGATCAGTGATTCTTCTATAACAAACACACCCACTTTGAAGGTCTCATTTGAGACTGAGTCAAAAGTTCTGTCATTGCCATATTCCTGTGCTGATACAGCGAGGGTATTCTCCTTTCTTCGAAGTATACTGAGTGATTCAAATGGAAATCTGGACCAGAAAACTATTGAGAGACTGTTAAGTGTGAAACTTAATAATCACAATAATGTCATCAGTGGTCACTAGCAATGAACTTGTGGAGGAAACTAAAAATGATTTTGGTTTCCAAACTTCATTGAATTGCACTCAATTTTTATGAGCTATAATTATTATAAATGGACATAATATGTGCTTTGGGAAGTAAAGAAGGACACAAACTCTGAGTAATTACTACGGCATCAGATAGTCATTACATTCATACAGAGCTTTCCAATTCATGAAATTTTGCATGCGATTGAAATTGCAATAAATGAATTTCCATTGTTGCTAAACTTTCATAAACATATAATATATATTTCTCAGCACTACAAATAATGTTGGGATTAAAACTTACCAACCAGTGAGTGATGCTTTAACATCGCACATGGCAGGGGTAGGGTGAGGGGTATGGGCTCTCTGAATATCAGCTTGGTTCATATTTCATTGTGACTTTAAATTCAAGGTTAAGCCTATCTACGAAAACCACACAAATTGGTCTCCATGAATAATAATGAATTCACAGTAATCAGCATGAGGATACCTTATCTATGATGCTAGTATTCTTTTAGAAACTACCTCAGAACTTTCTTTTAAATACTTCAATAATTGTCTCTCTCTCTCTACTTGCAGTTAGATCGACTTGTAGCCAGTCATTCAAACACTAGAAACTACCTGAACTTTGTTTTAAATGCTTCAATAATTTTCTCTCTCTCTCTCTCTTTCTCTCTCTCTCTCTCTCTCTCTCTCTCTCTCTCTCTCTCTCTCTCTCTCTCTCTCTCTCTCTCTATATATATATATATATATATATATATATATATATATATATATATATATATATATATACTTGCAGTTAGACCTACTTGTAGCTAATCATCCAAACACTGGAAAATGATAATTTGAGCCCCCACTGCTTGTTTGAATATCACTAATTTGGAAATGGCACCAGACAAGTTCATAAAGTGCCAAATTTTGAAAGAGTTTTTTTTATCAAAATGTCTCATAAAATATGTGCCAAAACTGTAACTCCTTATTTTTTATTTAACTTTCTAATTCTTATCTAAGCATTACACTTTTTACCTTAGAAAGGGTATGATACAAATTTGTTAGGCTGCATATATGATCTTTAATTTTGAAGGATAGTCAAATATACTATTACATACTTGAAGGATAGTCAAATATACTATTACATACTTGAAGGATAGTCAAATATACTATTACATACTTGAAGGATAGTCAAATATACTTTTACTTACTTGAAAGATAGTCAAATATACTATTACATACTTGAAGGATAGTCAAATATACTATTACATACTTGAAGGATAGTCAAATATACTATCACATACTTGAAGGATAGTCAAATATACTATTACATACTTGAAGGATAGTCAAATATACTATTACATACTGTGAAAGAAAATAAATAGTCAAACATTATTATTGTGTTACCTCAAATATTTCACATTTGGTCCTCACATACCAGGCTGTATCGATCTGAAAAAGATTTTATCTTCATCAGTGTGGTAACTAGATCAATTTTACCTGATACCAAAATGCAGCTTTTTATCCCCCCAACCAAGTGTGCTTAGGCATACAGCAATAGCAATGTCTGTCTGATCACCCATCTGCCCATTCATCAGTCTGTCCATCCATCCATCAGTTGACAAGGTGGTTTCTGTTACATAACTTTAGTTTGCTCTGGGTTTTTTTTTATCAAAACTCAGAGTGTAGAGGAAGAAACCTATCAATTTGGGGATTGCTCAGGGTCAAAAGTCAAAGTCACTTGAGCTGAAAATGTGATTTTACTCTCCGCATGTTAAATCAAGTTTCCTAATTTTCATCAAACTTTGAAGGTTTATTAACTTGAACATGGGCAGCTCTCTACTGATTATGAGGTAGAGAGGAGAAAGATCAAGGTCAATGGAGTCAACATTGTAATTTTTCTTGGTTTCTACTCAATAAGTGAAAATTCCTGGATTTAGTTGTTATCAAAGTTTATATGTAGTCTACAACTGGGCAGACTTCCCTATTGACTCTTGAGCCCAGTGGTCAAAGATGAAAGTCACAGGATATAAGATTGCAATTTTGGGTTCCACATCATAGTCTACTTTCCCACACCCAATTTTTAGCAACTCCATAGCTGCATTACATTTTAGGAAGGGCAGCTCCTTATTAAGTCTGCAATCGATTGATCAAAAATCAAGGTCACTGGATGTGAAACTGCAAAATTATGTCAATTTTACATTTACAATAGCTACATTTGACTGGGAAGGGCATACAAAATTCATCTGATGGGCATCTTTTCATTACTTAATGATGAAGACACGCACAAGTATGACATCTCAGCAGAGAAAATAACATCAAATTTTTTACTTTCATCAAGTTTCAGAAAGTGAGACTTGCTAATATATAGCATGCTTAAAATAAAACAAACTTTAAAAATATTTTTATTATATTGAATTCCTTGATATACTTTAAACTTTATGATTACACGTTGTTATCAGAAGAGGTTGTAGAAACATGTGTATTTAACCTTTAACTGTGCCATGCATATCAGAAGATAAACAAGAAGGAACATAAGTAGTTTCTTACCTATCAACAAAATCTACAATAATTTCCCTCATCATTAAAATAAGTAATGATTGAATACATGTCACTTTGACTGATACATGGTCTTGGAATTTTTGCTGAGGAGAAATAGCAGTGACCTTAATATCAGAATATTTTATTTTTGAAAAAAAATTGTATGCCCATATTTATGGAGGGGGCATGTAGTGTTACCTATGTCCCTCAATGGATTAAAACAAAATTTGGTACGAGTCTTTACATTAAGAAAAATTAGGTCAAGTTCGATTTTCATCATTTTCTGGCACAAATGTATGGAGTTATGGCCCCTGTTTAACTTACAACTTCGCCTTCAAATTCTGCTCAATAACTTTTGAAGAGCTTGATGTATTGAAACCAGATTTGGTATAAAGCTTTACATTAAGAAGACCTAGGTCAAGTTTGATTTACCATCTTCCAGTAAAGTTTTATGGAGTTATGGCCCCTGTTTCATTTATAATTCTGCCCTTCAGTTTCCACTCAAAAGCTTTTGAAGAACCTAATGAATTAAAACCAAATTTGCTTTAAAGCTTTCCATTAGGAAGACCTAGGTCAAGTTTGATTTTCCCTTTTTTCCAGTAAAATTGTGTGGAGTTATAGCCCCTGTCTGATTTAGAATTTTGCCCTTCAATTTCCACTCTACAACTTTTGAAGGACTTGATGGATTGCAACCATATTTGATAATGTTGCTTTATATTAAGAAGACCAAGGTCAAGTTTTATTTTCACTGTTTACCTGCACAATTTTATGGAAGAGCCCCTATTTGATTTAGACTTTAGCTTCTCAATTTCCACTCTATAGCTTTGGAAGGACTTAATTGATTGTAACCAAATTTGGAATGATGCTGTATATTAAGAAGACCTAGGTCAAGTTTGATTTCACCATTTTCCAGCAAACTGTTATGGAGTTATGGCCCTTTTTGACTTTGCCCTTCAAATGCATCATATTGCAGTAGCATCCATGTCATATTGACACACTTGTAGTAGATCAAGTAATATATCTATATATATATATATATATATATATATATATATATATATATATATATATATATATATATATATCTCATCAAAGAATATTTTTATTTAAAGTATTTTATCTTAATTTGTAAGTTGTTTAGTTTTGTTTAGTTGCTTTAGGTTTATGAAATTAGTAAAGTATATACAGTTATATTTTGGAGCAGTGTGCACAGTTTTATAAAAAGAATACTGCAAACAGCATATGATATGTCCATTGGACAAAGTATCATTAGGATATCTTCTATGATAGTGTCCATTGGACAAAGTATCATTAGGATATCTTCTGTGATATGTCCATTGGGCAAAGTATCATTAGGATATCTTCTGTGATTCAAAAGTTATATGGATAAGATACATATCAAAGAATTACATTTTCCCTTGTCATGACCTTGACCTTGAGCTAGTGGGCATGGCTATGGTATGCAACATACCATCTAGTCATGATATATACTTAGGTAAAGTGTCATGAAAATCTCTCTAATCCTTACAAACTTATGGGCTGGACAAGCAAATGTTAATGGACACATAGACAATGCGATAACAAAATACATCAAACTTATGATGGGTGTATAAAAAGCAATTCAGCAATTGGAAAATTGAAATTGGTCTCATCAAGTTTAGATTCACCCATTGACTGATATACACCCCTGTGGTATGCTATAAAACTATGTTAAATTTAGAAGTATCCATTGTTCATCAATTTGGATATCTCCCCTATCAGTTTTTTTGTCATCAATCAACTTACCCTCATATTTGATCTTTTCTCCATTCCTGTACCACACCACCTTTAAATCGCCATAGGCCTTCACTGTGACAGACAACTCCACATCTGTATGTACCTCCACCCATTTAGACCATGGCTTCAGTATAAATCTTGGAGGCTTTGTCTGACTTGTTTCTCTTCCCTGATCTCCCTTAGCTTTCTTAATGTCAGAAGCAACCTCCTGCTTTCCATTTCCCTTTACATCTGACACAGATGAGGACTTTTCACCAGTTGCTGATTGTTGAGTATCAGCTGCATGGTCTTTCTTGTCAATGGAATTGTCCGAGATAACTTTTGTTGGTTTTGCATCATTTGCTTTAGTCTTCAGTTGTTCTCTGTCAACCTTATCCTCAGCAATAGTTTTATCAGATTCAGCAGGTTTGGGCTCCACTTTAAAGGAATCTTTAACTTTCTTCTCTTCTTTGCCAGCAGAATTCTCACTTTTACTCACAAACACTGTAGATTTAGTCTCATCTCTCTCATTTTGTCTACATTCATTCTGCTTTACAGCCACATCTTTTCTTACATCTTCATTTTTATTCTCCTCGCCATTAATGGGTACAATTTTATGAAGGACCTCCTTGCCAAACTGTCCATCCTCACTCAACTGTCCTTCCTTTACCTCTTTAACAACTTCCATCTCATGGCTTTGCACCTTCACTTCTTTGGGATCTTTGATGGATTCAGTTGTTTTACTAGTCAGCTGATTGGAAAACCTCCTGTCAATAGAGACTCTCTTTTGTTCACTCACAGCATGGGTGCATTCTTGTTCTTCTTCAATCTCTCTGTAGCCTTCCTCTTCGAAAAGGTCAACAAAACTACTACCAACATTCTCCTCCAGACCAAATACCTTTTCCTTCAAGGTGCCTACTTTGGAAGCCAACTCCTCTTCAGTCTTTGTTTCATCCCAGTTTGGTGTCTCTTTGGTATCAAAATATTCTGAAATGCATAGATATGTTTTGTGTATTTAACCAAAATTATACGACTATCTGAAATTGTCAAACCATACTGATTTATCAGCAGTGACAGCTTAATAAATAATTGGGACTGAAGGCTTATGGTTTAGTGAGTTTACATGTTTTTCCATTGTCACATCACCAGTTAGCTAGAATTAGTCTTCTCCTACCCCCACTCCTCAATCAATGCCCACTCCTCAATCAATGCCCCATTCTGGTCTGTGCTGGGCATCATTAAAAAGGTGTGGGTGTTTCTCTTCTGAAGTAATATACACATAGTCTTTCAGTTTTTATAACCCTGCCTCTATAAGAATCCTCAAGTCCATCCATCCATCTGTCTGTCCATTCTTCTGTCCAACCATCTTGTAAACGCAACTAGTGTCGCAGTTTTTTAGTTATTGCCATGAAACTTGGTAAATGTTATGATCATCATCTGAAGATATGCATATCAATAAATCAGTTTGCTCCAGCAGTTTTTCTTAGAGTTAATGCCCTTTTGTCTTGCAGCTGATGCAGTGTATGACAGAATTTATAGAACATATCTAAGTCTCAGAGTTTCTGATGGATCACTGTCAAACTATCTACACATTATGGTCATCATCTGAAGATGCATATACTGACAATCACTGTGCTCCTGTGATTTTTGTTAGAGTTATTGCCCTTTTTGACTTGGAGCTGGATATAGTGTATGACAGAATACTGTGAACACAATAGTCTCTCAGTTTTCAATGGATAGCCATGAAGCTTTGTACATACAGCATTATGGTCATCATCTGAAGATGCTCAAATCGACAAAAACTATGCTGTCACATTTTTTTAGAGTTATTCCCCTTTTTGTGTTACAACTAAATGCAGCAAGACAAAATCTTGTGAATGCAATTGTCTTGCAGTTTTTTATGGATTACTGGGAACTTGGTAAATATTATGGACATCACCCAATTTTCTAAGAGTTATGGTCCTTTCTGACCTTAGTAACAGGTGGATGCAACATATGATAAAATTTTGTGAATACACTACTGTACAGTTTTCAGCAGATTGCTGTGAAACTTAGTACATATTACATGTTGGTATTAGTGATCACAAATGGCGATTATAATTCACAGGTGGCGATTCATTTAAAAAAAAAAACACCAGACAACTGAAAATTTAGGGGCTTGTGCTGATGGGTTTAGATTTTTGCTCTGAACTCACTGTTATCTATTAGTGTAGGATATTTTTGTGGTTATATAAATGATTGCTCCATGTTAAGTATATTAATTTTGGAAGATATTTCAGCCATTTGTATGTAATGTACCTGAAATCCAAATGAGAAAACACTGGATTGGTCAAAGTGCTAAACTAACAAACCAGTGCAATAATAAATTACTGTCTCATATTTCTGTAGACAGGACATACAGATTTTTTGTTAGAGCAGTTTCAGTTGGCTAAAAAGGTCAATTGCAAACTGGTGCAGAAATAAATTGTTAAATTCGTATTTTTTTACACAACAATAGGATTTCTATGCAAGCAAGTCTATGTTATGTCAATCTACTGTGTTGCACATAGGATCACAAGGGCAGGGGACTTTGTGTCCCCCACCCTCCAAACTTGGGGGACACACAACATGTTAGAGGTACAACGGAAAATAATAGTACAATGAGATAACTTTATTTGCTTTGACAGTTTTGCCACCTTAACTTTGTGGTCTGCACTGTACTCTCATATTTTCCTTGGACACTTACATTATTATAATAAATTTTTATCATATGCTCAAGTAACTCATGAAAATATTAACTTGTTTGAATATCTGGTTAACCTGAGATGAGCTGCACCATGGAATTTTCCGTTCTGGATCTTAATTCTCATTTAACTTTAGTGTACACCCATTATCTACTAGCATATATTATAATAAATACCTATGTTTTCTTAATTACTTTTTTATCCAAACTAACAAATCATTAATTAATAAATTGTGTATTTGCTTTTGACATTATTTCAACCTCAAAATAAATTAGATCTTCCTCACTGTAGGGGTGACTTTTACCTCGAAAATACGTTATACTAACAGCTGTCAAAGACTTTGGTTACGAAACACTTTACATTGCAACAGGGCCAACTACCACAAACCTTATATGTTTTCATTTCCAGATACATTGTTTTGAAATAGATATTCATTGCCAACTTACAGTTTCATCACCTTTCGCGACTTTGGCCACTGCTAGCACCAACAGACATGGATGGACATCCACTAATGAAAAGTTGCAGGGGTATTTCTAGATTTTTTTTCTGATGAAAAAGCATGCCCATGGGGGCAGACAGAGTAAAGATTAGGGGGACATTGGACAAAAAATTGCAGGAAACCCGTGAGCCCACGCTCAATGTGCAACACAGCATCTATGTGCATAAAAATTTTAACATCTTTTCCTTTTATATTTGATCTTATAGTACTTCGTGGTTACATTTATTTGGAAGGGTTTATCTTCCTGAAGTTTTTATGCAATTCTTCATTTTCAGAATTTTACTTTAAATTGGCACCATATAGCCATAATTGTGCTGAGGTGCCGTTAAATGCTAATAAATATATACACTACATTCAGAAATTTCAAAAGTCTTATGTAGCATGATTCTTAGTGGAATTAAATTCACAGGCTTGGCATTAAGGCATTAACTTTAATCGTGAGGCATTAGGCAGCAAAGAATTACTTTAATTTGATTTACATGTACATGTATGTTCAACAAATGTGTAAAAGAGGGAATGTTCAACTGTACTAATCTGTCCAGTCTGTGCATGCAACTGAGTCTGAAAAATGTATCTATGATGACTAGAGCATCAAAGAAGGTTCTTGTTTTTTCCTCTTAGTCTTACTAAAACAAAATCTCACAACTGCTCAACAATTAAAAGAATCTTACCTGACCAACTTCTCCTGCCCCTGTCATTTAATTTTTTTACAAAATGTGTCTTTTATTCCTAACCTAACAATAAATTAAATATAGTGGAGCCTTCAAGCTTCTTGGAAAGCTAATGCTTGTGTAATTAATTAAATTTCTTCAGCAAGAAACATGCTGAAATGGCTAATTCAGCAATAATCAAATTTTTTAGATCAGTCATGTCTGTCCATCCATGTGTCTGCATGTCCATCAGTTATTCTCCTTGTAATGGAAGCTGTGGTAGCTCAGTTGGTAGAGTGTTGGACTTGTATTCCAAGGGTCATGGGTTCAAAACCTGCCCAGGCCAGGCCATGCTGGCTACCTTTATGAGTCTTCGGGAAAGGCACCTAGCTTCCATTTCCATAGCATGATACAGCCCATAATGTGTTCAATGAGCCGTTTAAAAAAAAAAACAACCACTCAAACCATTTCCTTGTAACCTGAACTCCTTCACAGCAGTTGGGAGAGGGTGATGATATTTGATATGTTTCATGAAGATTTTAGATTCTGGATGCAGCCCCAGTGATTGGGGAGGTTGGGGGGGGGAGGAAACTGGAAATAATGTGTCTTCAGGACACGGATGCCCCTGCCAATTTTATGTATTTGTTTTTATATGCAATCTCAAGTTTACAAATCAAACAGGGCTATAAATCTGTCCTGTCCAATTTGTACAGAATTATGCAAAAATTAAACCTGATCTAGGTCTTGCAAATGAAAAGGTCCATATCAAATTTGGTTTGAGTATGTGAAGTCCTTCAAAACTTATTACATGGAAATGGAAATCATGATGCAATGACAAACTTTTAAGTCAAATAGGGGCTATTAATCAGTTAAATAGGGACTGTAAGTCAGTCAAATTTAGGGACTGTAAATCAGTCACATTTTGATGAAAATAGATGAAAATTAAACTTAACCTAGGTCCTCTCAATATAAAATCTTATACCAGATATTGTTTCAATCTATAAAGTTACTGAGAAAGTTACTGAGCAAGTTACTGAGAAAGTTACTGAGCAAGAAGAGATTTCATGAGGTGTGGGAAAAGTTCTATGTCAATCAAGGGCTGTGACTAAGACAAATTTTGACATAAACAGATCAAAGTCATACTTGCTCTATGTTTGTTTCAATGTAAAGCCTCACATCAAAATTTATTTCAATCCATTATGTCTATCAAAAGTTATTGTGTAACAGAATACATGATGCAAGAGCAAAATATAATACTGTATATACTCATGTATAAGCCGAATAATTTAGGCAAAAATCAAAACCTGGAAGAAGGGAGGTCTGCTTATCCGTGGGCCAAGGTCTATTATAGCAGCACTAACACCATATAAGCCATTAACCAGGTCACCTCAGTACATGAGGACCTGGGGGTTCAGGTTAGAAGGATATATATATATATATATATATATATTCGTCTCTGACTTATGGGTCGACTTATGCGCAGGATATGCACTTTTTAATGTTTTTAGCTATTCAGTTTGGGGGGTCAGCTTATACATGAATGGGCTTATATGCGAATATATACAGTAAGTCATACAAGAACGTAACTCAAAATTCAAAATCGAATGAAAATAGATGAAAATCAGATTTCATTTAGATCTGCTTAAGAAAGCCACATACCAAATTTGGTTTCAATCGATTAAGTCTTTCAAAAGTTGTAGATCGGAAACATTTTTGAAGGACATTGCAGGACTGACTTTGGTAACACTATATGCCCCCTCTGTAGAATATGGCTAGATGGCTGGGGCATAAAAATCCCATTTTCAGAGGTACTATATATACTTGCTTATAAGTTAAGTCCAACTGCAAAAAACATAGACCCTAAACTGCCATCGCATAATGTGCTGGCAGATCAGAGTCTTTGTTGTTGTTCTACTGATTACTCCTAACAAACTACATAGACCCAGATCTGCCAGCACATTATGCGATGTCATTTCTGGGTCTGTGCAGTTTGCAGTTGGACTTGACTTATAAGCGAGTATAAACGGTACCTTATGTGGAGTCTTGCTTGTAATATGTTTCATGAGGATCTGTAGATGACAGTGAAGGTTTTAGCTCCTAGATGCAGTCTCTAGGGATAGGAAGTGGAGGTGTCTCTAGGGATAGGGAGTGGATGTGTCAAAAGTAATAAAAGTGTTGAAACCCTGGTATGTGCAATGACTTGCATCTGTAACTAACATTTTATTTCATATCATGCAATCCTGAAATATATTTATATTGAAAATGAACATTTTTCTGCAGTAATATTCAATTTATTACCAGAGAATAGTTTGGTTTTTTTAACACTTCCTGCATGATTCTTCATTGATGTGCAATTGCCCATGTTTTCTCTAGAATGGAAAAATAAGGAGCAAAATAAATGAAGGTAACCAATAAGGACTTGTTTTAACTATGAAAGCATTATCAGACTGAAAAAAGTCACAAAATATTTGCCAAATTTCAATTAGATAAATTGAAATGAGTGACAATTTGTCTGTGCATCTTTAAGTAAGACTTTCTTATTTTGGACAACAGGGTATGTTATGTAAAACAAAAATTTTAGATGTGATTTTATTAAACATCTACCCTTTGATACCCACCAATCACTTTCAGAGTTGCACAGGACTTAACCCTCCCAACTTTGTTGAGAGCAGTACAGAAATACAGCCCAGCATCCTCGGCCTGCACTTTCTTGATACAAAGGGTCGTCTCACTGTTGTTAATATTTACTTGAATACGGTCAGATTTGTAGATGTCCAGTACATCTTTCTGCCTGTGAAGTACATCATTACTTTATTCAGTTTATATTCTGTCCAACAGTTTTTAATATGAAGAAGAATACATGTTTATAATTCAATAACATATCAAGAAAATGTTGCTAATTAGGTAAAATTCCAGTTTGACAAAATAATAATAATAATAATAATAATAATAATAATAATAATAATTTGGTTTCAGCAGGCTAAAAACTTTTGAGATATTTTTTTTATATTGAGATGTGGTTTGGTGAAGTTTACACAATACTTATGCAACTGTGAAAGTAGGTCACATCTGATCATCACTTAATTGCATATCTGACGACAGGAATGTTCACGAAAATGGGTTTTTCTGTAAGTAAACAACTTGATTATATGCCAAAAAATAAGTTACCATTTAAACTTGGGTTTGGGGTTGCCTTCAGCAACACATCTCAAGATGGCATCATCTCCCGCATCCAGTATGATAGTATGGAGCGGATCCAAGAAGTAAGGACGTACAAGCTCATCTCCATCTACATCATCTCCTTCTGTGTCACCAAATAATCAGGATAAAGAATTAATATTTTACATTAACTGAATTCATTGCAATGGTGTGACAATTTTAGAGATTAGCTTTCTACTATGCCCGAGGAGATAATACCTCTATCTTATACTATGTTATCTCCCTTTTTCTGATGGACTCGCCTTCTCATGAGCTTGACAAGCTTTCACTTACAGTCTATGGTCAGTGGTAAATCCAAAATGGAGTGGAATGGTCAGTGGATGGTCAACTGAGTCTTCTTTTCCAATTAAACTAGTACATTTTCATTGAAAAACTGAGAAAGATATCCTAACTTGAGGTAAATAGAACCACTCTCTTCTCAAATCCCCCACCCCACCCCACCCCCATAGGAAAAAATCCTGGATCCACCACTGGTATTAGATACATCTTTTGTTTATTTGTTTGAAAATTTCCAGTAATTCAAATATCTTGACTAGTTTGAAATTAAATATGGTATTGCTTCTTAAATATGATGTAATCAACCCTTGTTATAATGACTAAATTCATCCCCAGCCATTTTGTTATAGCAATGAATTTATTGTTGTAAAGAATAGAACTTTAATTTACGGGAGTTCTCATCCTGGTCTTATTGTTGTCAAACCGGCATGTATAAATGAGAAGAATATATGCTCCATTTCTGATATTATTGTGATTAGTTTCATTTTGCTAGAAATGTTTACAAATTACTATTGTCTAACATATTCCCAGTAAAAGTGAGGATCCAAGAAATGACTGTCAGTGTAAGGAATCACCTATCTGACATCTGCCTAATAGCCAAATACAAGAGAAGTTGACCAATAAATCTGGGTCAGTTGGATGCTTTCTGTAGAAATTTCTTATCATGCTGCTGACTGTATATGTTATGAAAACAACTATTTCAAGATTTCTCTATTTTTAGTATCTTTATTCATATTTGAAGGCACATCAGCATCATTTGTTCAATATTGAAAGGCATTTATGCTAGGATAATCTCTGTCAAATATGGTCAGATTCTATTGAGCCATTTTTGAGATGAAGTCATTTAAAGGTTTTTCTATTTTTAGTAATGGTGGCCATATTTGATGGCAGATTGACATAATCTGTACAAACTTAAATGCCTTTCATGCCAGGATGCTTTTTGTCAAATTGGACTAATTCTGGTTATCAGTTTTTAAGAAGTAATTTCAATGTCTTTACATTGTTAGTGATGGTGGCTACATCTGATGATAAATTGGACATCATTTGTATAAATTTGAAAGCCTTTCATGCTAGGAAGCTTTCTGTCAAATTTGGACAAATTCTGTTTAGTAGTTTTTGAGATGAAGTTATTTGAAGCATTTATCTAATTTTAGTAATGGTGGCAATAACTGATGGCAGATCAGCATCAGTTGCATAAATTTGAAAGGCTTTCAAGCCAGGATGCTAACTGCCACTTTTGGCTGAAATTGGTTTGGTGGTTTTTGAGAAAAAACTTGAAAACAGCAATTGTTGATAGACACACAACAGATGACGGACATTGCAAAACAGATGTATGGCCATTGCACAACAGATGACAGACATTGCACAACAGATGACGGACATTGCACAACAGATGACGGACATTGCACAACAGAAGCATGGCCATACCATAAGTTTCTTTGACCTTACAGCCAAATGAGCTAATAAAAGAAATATGCAAATTTTCATGGGAGAAGTCATTGTCGGAGTCAAAAGCTGAATATTCTGTTGTAAAACACAAATTTAGCGCTCAATACATTTGTTCCCATCACTTTTCTGCTGGAATTTGAATATTTCATTGTAATAAGAGTTAACTGTATTTTATGAATGATTTACTAGTGGAGAAAATACCTACTGTATATACTTACTTGTAAGTCGAGTCCAACTGCAAACAACATAGACCCTAATCTGTTTTTGCATAATGCACCAGCAGATCAGGGTCTATGTTGTTTGTTCTACTGATTACTCTAACAAACTACACAGACCTAGATCTTCTTGGCACATATGCAATGACAGATCTGGGTCTGTGCAGTTTGCATTTGGATTCAGCTTATAATCGAGTATATATGGTAAGTTACCAATACATTTGCTAAAACAAATACAATACTGGAAGGCAAACCACAATACAATAAGACTATTTTATAAAATACAATACTGGAAGGCAAACCACAAGATAATAAGACTATTTTCTAAAATACAATACTGGAAGGCAAACCACAAGATAATAAGACTATTTTATAAAATACAATACTGGAAGGCAAACCACAAGATAATAAGACTATTTTATAAAATACAATACTGGAAGGCAAACCACAAGATAATAAGACTGTTTTATAAAATACAATACTGGAAGGCAAACCACAAGATAATAAGACTATTTTCTAAAATACAATACTGGAAGGCAAACCACAAGATAATAAGACTATTTTCTAAAATACAATACTGGAAGGCAAACCACAAGATAATAAGACTATTTTCTAAAATACAATACTGGAAGGCAAACCACAAGATAATAAGACTATTTTCTAAAATACAATACTGGAAGGCAAACCACAATACAATAAGACTATTTTATCAAAGAAATGTGCTCAACACAAATTATTAGGTGATTAGAAATAACTTCTCATATTTTTTGTAAGGTTGAGGATGATCTGCACAAGGGCACTGGAACCTGGGAAACCAAGGTGGTCACAAACACCCAGTTTTTTCTCAAATTAGGAATTTATATGTTAATGGCTGGCCAATGGCCACCCAATATACTGAACAAAATTACCTGCCTCAAAAAGTGCCGCCAAGCTGCAGTGATTCAGTGGTTAAGGCATTGGATTCAGGTTTGATTTCCAGCATCAGATCAGGCAGTGATTCAGTGGTTAAGGCATTGGATTCAGGTTTGATTTCCAGCATCATATCAGGCAGTGGCTTAGTGGTTAAGGCATTGGATTCAGGTTTGATTTCCAGCATCAGATCAGGCAGTGATTCAGTGGTTAAGGCATTGGATTCAGGTTTGATTTCCAGCATCAGATCAGCCAGAATTAAATATTGTGTGTCCTTGGGCAAGGCACTTTACTTGCCTTAGCACAGTATAACCTTCAGATTTTGCTGTGCCATAAAACATTAAACCAAACCAAACTAAAATAACCATCTCATTTGAGAAATCATTCTGATGCCCTTGCTGTAGCAGTAATGTTTTATGAATCAAATCAGATTACAAATTTCTTGCTGGAGTTGGTTTGCCTGTTAGCCTACAATGATATCCTGTATTAGAGTAATTTACTTATGGTGAGACCTTTCAATTAAAAGAAATTGATTTTTCCATTACAGTTCATTGTTAAACAAAGTTGTATCCAATAATGCAAACTTTGATGCACATGTCATTCAAATTAGACTAATTCAATAAATCTTAAATACAATCCTTACTATGTATATCAAACTATCATACAATGACAAGGAAGTAAATCTGCTGATAGATACACGAATCTGTTTTCTTGAAAAAATTTCCAATTCAATATCTTGTACCTCTATTATGTCTGCTAGCAACAATTTTGTAAACTGTGTTTTTTGCAAAACTATTACAAATACTTGCATGAACATTCACTCTGCTTCCCTGGTACTTTTTGAATTTATTAATTTTTAAGATACTGTGAAATTTTTGTTTGATGAAAATTAATCTGTAGGTTATGCACCTTATGTAATGATTTTGTTTAAAAATGCAACTTGTGGTTATTGAAAAGCAGGTCTGGTTTCATGTTTTACAGCATATCAACACAAGTAAGTTATTTAGTGCCGAGACAATAGGAGTAAAGTGCCTTGCCCATTGAAACACCACAGCAGCTGACCCGGGCTATCCAATGATAGGTTTCAAACTGCATCCTTTCGATCACAAGTCTGGCACACTAACCAGCCAACATGATTCCTGCCTCCATTAGTTGCCTCTTACAACATGCTAGGGTGTACTTGGCCTATTCGACATCCCCAAGCCCACAGGGAGACATTACAAATAAATCTAGAGGAAGGACACAATATAGTGAAACCTGTCTAATCTGGCATCTTAGTATTCCAAGTCCCTGTCTATCGCAGCAAAACAAAATTAAGTCCATGTTTGTCAACATATACTGGATCTGGGTTCTCTGACACTATGAATTCTAACTCACTACTCAATCTCAGACATGTGGTTTCACTTTGACACCATGAATCATGACTCACTACCCAATCTCTGATATTTGAGTCCTTTGACACTATGAATTCTAACTCACTACTCAATCTCAGACATGTGGTCTCACTTTGACACCATGAAGTATGACTCACCACCCAATCTCTGATATTTGAGTCCTTTGACACTATGAATTCTAACTCACTACTCAATCTCTGATATTTGAGTCCTTTGACACCATGAATTATGACTCACTACACAATCTCTGATGTTTGAGTCCTTTGACACCATGAATTATGACTCACTACACAATCTCTGATATTTGGTGCATGCATGGTTCAAAACAATACAGGAGACATAAACAAATGATCGATCACTAACTCTGCCCACCTGCCCCTGTCAAACGTTAACAGATTGCAACTAACAATAGCCCACTGACCACTGTTATTGCCAACTTAGAGTGTTTTGTAATCACAGACAGGCTGGAAAGCTTGTTGCCTGGCTTGTTGGAGCAGCTCCATCACCTTCATGATCGTCACTATGTAATATACAAGAGACCTGATATTGCTCACCTGGGTAACTGGATAATTGTCATTGCACTGTATTACACAGGATCCACTATGGACAAAACAGAATTTGGTGTGAACAAAATGGAATTTGGTGTTTTACATGCTTTTTTTTTACTGTGTGCTACCTAATACCTCTGTAACACTGGAAAAACAAAATGCTAAAAAGAATTATATTTTGGAATATCGTAAAGGAAAAAAGTGGGGCAAACATTTTGTAGAAAATGTTTCAAAGTGCAGAAAAGCTAAACTGTAAAATCAACTGAGAAAAAAATCACCATTACATTTTACAATGAGAGGAAAATTATAGATATAAAACAGTAAATGATGATGGTTAGAAATTCTCTTTTGATTAAAACAAAATGTGTCTAGCAACAAAAGAAACAAGAGTCCCTAAAAGGGAATGATGCTCTACTAGGAAAAAAATTTTCTCCAGGAAATCAAGATAAGACCATTTCTTTCTTTTAACAATGTATACCATTTTTAATGATGAAAACACATTTCACATCATTTCATTCATGCAGCAAGATGGTGGCCAGGTAAACAATTGCTTAGAAGAACTTTGTCAAAAATCAGTGAATATCATATGATTATTCATTCATCTAGGATTTATTCATCATGGATATTGTTCATCTAAGTACTTAAACACTTTTGGTAAATCCTCATTGTGATCGATGCTGTTAAAAATTGTATTCTATTTTTAAAATAATTACCAGAGTTCTGCATACAAATAAAATGGTGGTAAATCTAACAATGTCAATACTGTAGAAATTTTTCAATGGATCCAGTCTATTTGAGTTCTCTGGATTCACCCAAGAGGATATTCATGACGTGGAAGTAAATTCATACAGAAAGGTAATCCCAGATTTTATCCACATCAAAGAAAATCAAGACAGTAACCGTATCCATTTCAGGAACAACTCATCACTGAAGCAGATGAATGAGCCTAGGACTAATCTCCAACCCTACAAATACTCATAGAAACATGGGTATGTGTCCAAAATCACTACTTCATATGAAAATAAAGTTAAATGTACTGTATTCCCATCAACAAATGCCATTTTATTTCAGGGCAGTGGATGCTTGGCTTGGACTTGTAATGGATTTCTTGAACTGTGTTAAGACATAAACAATAGCTCTAACATCACCAAAGCCATCCTCAGCTTGGCCCATAACCTCCACTCATATCAGTGCCTGTCAAGCAATGCCATAAAACAAACTCCCTTGCTCAAATAGACACAAGCTACACTGGGCCTAATTACACCTACCTCTCCCCTAGGCCTGGTAGACCCAGATACACTTCATCAAGTTGTAGAAGCCAATGATACTAATCAAAATAATGAAAATCTAAGTACAGGCAGGCACTAGCCACATACTGCCTAAATATATAACACCTCTAACACTGCCCTCTCTCTAAGCCCAGGTAGATCCAGATACACTTCATCAAAGTGTAGAAGACAATGAAACTAAACAAGCACAATGCAAGTCACAGTTCACAGTGCATTGGAAAATTATGTTCTACAGTGACTTGATAGTTATTATCAGGGATCTTAATCTATATGTGTATGTTACGTACAGGTTCACCAGGAGCCAATAACACTGCAGACAGAAAAGAGGATCTTAGTCCATGTACAAAAGGACAGTGCCCAAAAGACACAATGAAAAACACATAATACAGAAAGGAAAACTGTCGTGGGGAAATCCGTAGGTAACACAACGCATGTTATGTGCAGTTGTGTTACCTGCTACCACCTGATGAGACCTATGGAGAGGTCGAAACAGTTTTCTCAGAATATCAAGACATAAATAAAGAAATAAACAAACAAACAAACAAACAAACAAACATATTCTATAATAACATGAACTGACTGACTGACTGTCTGACTGAATGAATTAATGAATGAATGAATGAATGTAGCATTGAATGAATGAATGAATGAATGGAATAGTGTATGTATGATTTAAGATAAAACTGTCATACCAGAATAGTGAAATAAAATAAAGACCAGTCTCTCTTTCTTCCTTATATCCTCCTTACTCATAACAAACAATCATCAATGCATAAATCTATTCATCAATCAATCAATCAATCAATCAATCAATCAATCAATCAATCAATCAATCAATAAACTAATCCCATTTAACCATGCAACCAGCAAGCCAGCCATGTCATGCTAATGTACATTTCTATATGGATGTAGGTAGGTGGGTGGGTTTCAGGGCATATCATTATACCTGTAATTTTTCCATATCACAATTTCAACTGTAGCATGCAGTTTGGAAATTCACCATGTCCAAAATAATTCCCATATCCTATGCAGTACTGCCTATTTGTTGTTGATATGATGGGGTGCCAGGCTGAGGTGATCCGCATTCACACACACAAACTATTGTGGCATAAATGCGATGCATCTAACTCTTTTGAAATGTTTACACTTCTCATCTTTATTGTGAATGCCAGTCTATGGACATGTTTCTTTTTCCAAATGTTAGTCTCAGGGTCCCTATATGACAATAGCCCATATAACCTATTTGATGTTACATTGCCTGTCCAAAGTATACAAATACTGTTAGGTGCTGGCACAGATTTGAACAAGATTTTCTCTGACAGAATTTCAAAAATATCCGCCTTTGTAACTTGTATAAGATGTAGAAATACATACATGCTGATAATAATGAGTATCAACCCCACAGGGTGCATTAAAAAAAAAAAAAAAAAAAAAAAAAAAAAAAAAATTAAAAATTAATTTAAATTTAAATTTTTACAAATATTTAAATTTTTTAATTTTTCATTTCATAGTTCTATTTTTAAAAGTTATATACACAAAATGTCCAAATTTCATGCATCTACCTTCAATAATAAACTCAGGATAACAATTTAAACTTTTATAACCTATCTACAGACAGGAATCAGACCACAATTAATTTTCCTATATAGTCTCTACATTTGTTTGTCAGTACTGAACTTTCCACTGTGTCCAAATCCTAATAAATCATATGTTGCTGTAAAGTATCTTCAAAGATGAACTCACGCTGAAGTTCTTGTCAAAGGTTAACCGGCATTCTTGTGAATGGCTGGACTGTAAACAAAGCAACGTGCAATGAGTCACAGATTTCACTTCCGGATCAGCACCAATGCCTCATTACTCACTGTGCACTGTCGCCAAAATACACACAGACAACCACACTATAATGCTCATATTCTAAACAATAACCAATTTCCTTTAAATCAATACTAAGAATGACTAAATCTAATGCATACATCACCACCAAAATGAGAGAGGAAAAAAGGATCTAAAAATAGACTCGGACTACATTCGTAGGTACTGAACCGGAAGTATTAATTGTGTCCTGATTCCTATCAGGGTCAGACATTTTCACCTGAATGGAAAAAAACTCAAATAAATGTGTCTGAAATACTGCTGCAAAGTTTCAATGAATTTGATGCATGCATATAAATTTTATCGGACACCATTGTATTACAAACAGTATGAATTTCAAAATGGCCGACTGTGAACAATGCACAAAACTTAAAGTTGAATGGTGAATTTATTAATTAAGATAAACACTTGAAATAAACTGTAGTTAGTTTTTAGTCCTCATACAAATCTGGAAATTACTAGAAATTAAACCTGGCTGCTAAACTCTCTGTGGAGAGTCAATTTTAAAATATGATACATATTTTTAGTTAAAAATTTGAATTTAAATTAAATTATCATGAAAATTTAAAAACTCAAGTTGACAAATTTTGTTCTTTTGCAACATGTCTCCAATCCTTTATCACAAACATCAATGGTTTTCCTTATCAGGTGTGAAGTAATTAAACCAGGGCCTGTCAATAATAGGTAGCACCTGAAATCTGGTAGCATCTGAATACGCTAGTTAGGGGTAGTAACTAAGGTAGTGATGTAATTTTCACCCCTTAAGGGGAGGAGCTGTTAGATGCTAGGGATCCAATGGTATTGAAGAGTTCGTGAAGTTATATGATACCAGGGCAGCACACCTTTTCCCAGTTATATAAGGGGGAGAGAGGATAATTCTTGTACTTTTACATGCAGTTATTTTATCTGAAACCATGAAAGGGTACACCAAGAAGAAGAAAACTTTTTTTAAACCAGGAAATATTCCACATAACAAAGGGGTCAGATTTCTGACTGATGATACTCTACCAAGTTCCAGTGCTGCATCTGCTCAAGTGACCAGAAGAATGGATGCAGACAAGTTCTCTCTCATGGCAGTGACGAAGCCGACAGGTGGGGGTCTCCAGTCAGTTGTGGCACCAGACTGTAATGGCACACCTGGCTCTGCTAGAATTCTATGGCCATCATCCAAAGCAAGACTGACCCTGAAAGAGACAGAAGTGAATCAGCATGAGGGGACATGTATGATCTGTAGGAATAAAAATGTGGAAATCTGGAATGATATCATCCATCATCATGGAAATCAAGACAACAGATGTGAGACCTGATTTCAAAATTGCTAATGAAACAAAATGGGGACTTGCTTGGAAGCATACTATGATATGTAAAAACTGCAGTTTTAAGTCACATGAGTATTAGCTGTATGACGAGATAAAAACAGCTAAACCTGGGCCAAATCCTGCTGCTGTAAATATGACGTTTCAAGCTGGACTACAGGATACACCAATGGGCAACACCAGGGCTAGATACCTACTTGCAGCCTCTTACATTCCACCACCTAGTAGAACATCTATGCAAAGGGCTTCCAACATTGTAGGTCAAGCTACTGTACAGCTAAATGAAATGGATATGGCAGACAATGGGCCCTCATCAACTGACTCATCTAAACATGACAGAAAGTGATAAGAATATTCTCCTGGAAGTGCTGAAAATGAAACTTTCCTGTGATGTTGTACAAAGACTGCAACTTAATACAAACACGCAGAAATGTGAGGCTGTCAACAGATCAATCAGTGTTTCCGTACCTAAAAATGTCAACTATTCAAGAAACTTTGAGGCAAGAGTGCATTCAACAATACACAGACTCAATAACAGACTTGGATCATCTCTGAAAACAAAAGTAAAACACTTGGGGGTATACTTTCACCAAGTACTCTGAGATCACTGGATCAAATGGATAAAACACTGTACTTACCATCATTTGTATCCAAAGTATCCGGAAAACAGGAAATGTGTACTGGAAAGACAGGGATATATGATACAGGCTCATCTAAGGTACAGAACTCAGCCCAGAACAGGAAGTCATGCTGCACAGTCATTCCAAGGGTGATCACTCCTATGCACAGGTTCACCAGGAGCCAATGACACTGCAGACAGAAAAGAGGATCTTAGTCCATGTACAAAAGGACAGTGCCCAAAAGACACAATGAAAAACACATAATACAGAAAGGAAAACTGTCGTGGGGAAATCCGTAGGTAACACAACGCATGTTATGTGCAGTTGTGTTACCTGCTACCACCTGATGAGACCTATGGAGAGGTCGAAACAGTTTTCTCAGAATATCAAGACATAAATAAAGAAATAAACAAACAAACAAACAAACAAACAAACAAACATATTCTATAATAACATGAACTGACTGACTGACTGTCTGACTGAATGAATTAATGAATGAATGAATGAATGTAGCATTGAATGAATGAATGAATGGAATAGTGTATGTATGATTTAAGATAAAACTGTCATACCAGAATAGTGAAATAAAATAAAGACCAGTCTCTCTTTCTTCCTTATATCCTCCTTACTCATAACAAACAATCATCAATGCATAAATCTATTCATCAATCAATCAATCAATCAATCAATCAATCAATCAATCAATCAATCAATCAATCAATAAACTAATCCCATTTAACCATGCAACCAGCAAGCCAGCCATGTCATGCTAATGTACATTTCTATATGGATGTAGGTAGGTGGGTGGGTTTCAGGGCATATCATTATACCTGTAATTTTTCTATATCACAATTTCAACTGTAGCATGCAGTTTGGAAATTCACCATGTCCAAAATAATTCCCATATCCTATGCAGTACTGCCTATTTGTTGTTGATATGATGGGGTGCCAGGCTGAGGTGATCCGCATTCACACACACAAACTATTGTGGCATAAATGCGATGCATCTAACTCTTTTGAAATGTTTACACTTCTCATCTTTATTGTGAATGCCAGTCTATGGACATGTTTCTTTTTCCAAATGTTAGTCTCAGGGTCCCTATATGACAATAGCCCATATAACCTATTTGATGTTACATTGCCTGTCCAAAGTATACAAATACTGTTAGGTGCTGGCACAGATTTGAACAAGATTTTCTCTGACAGAATTTCAAAAATATCCGCCTTTGTAACTTGTATAAGATGTAGAAATACATACATGCTGATAATAATGAGTATCAACCCCACAGGGTGCATTAAAAAAAAAAATTAAAAAAAAAAAAAAAAAAATTCAAAATTAATTTAAATTTAAATTTTTACAAATATTTAAATTTTTTAATTTTTCATTTCATAGTTCTATTTTTAAAAGTTATATACACAAAATGTCCAAATTTCATGCATCTACCTTCAATAATAAACTCAGGATAACAATTTAAACTTTGATAACCTATCTACAGACAGGAATCAGACCACAATTAATTTTCCTATATAGTCTCTACATTTGTTTGTCAGTACTGAACTTTCCACTGTGTCCAAATCCTAATAAATCATATGTTGCTGTAAAGTATCTTCAAAGATGAACTCACGCTGAAGTTCTTGTCAAAGGTTAACCGGCATTCTTGTGAATGGCTGGACTGTAAACAAAGCAACGTGCAATGAGTCACAGATTTCACTTCCGGATCAGCACCAATGCCTCATTACTCACTGTGCACTGTCGCCAAAATACACACAGACAACCACACTATAATGCTCATATTCTAAACAATAACCAATTTCCTTTAAATCAATACTAAGAATGACTAAATCTAATGCATACATCACCACCAAAATGAGAGAGGAAAAAAGGATCTAAAAATAGACTCGGACTACATTCGTAGGTACTGAACCGGAAGTATTAATTGTGTCCTGATTCCTATCAGGGTCAGACATTTTCACCTGAATGGAAAAAAACTCAAATAAATGTGTCTGAAATACTGCTGCAAAGTTTCAATGAATTTGATGCATGCATATAAATTTTATCGGACACCATTGTATTACAAACAGTATGAATTTCAAAATGGCCGACTGTGAACAATGCACAAAACTTAAAGTTGAATGGTGAATTTATTAATTAAGATAAACACTTGAAATAAACTGTAGTTAGTTTTTAGTCCTCATACAAATCTGGAAATTACTAGAAATTAAACCTGGCTGCTAAACTCTCTGTGGAGAGTCAATTTTAAAATATGATACATATTTTTAGTTAAAAATTTGAATTTAAATTAAATTATCATGAAAATTTAAAAACTCAAGTTGACAAATTTTGTTCTTTTGCAACATGTCTCCAATCCTTTATCACAAACATCAATGGTTTTCCTTATCAGGTGTGAAGAAATTAAACCAGGGCCAGTCAATAATAGGTAGCACCTGAAATCTGGTAGCATCTGAATAAGCCAGTTAGGGGTAGTAACTAAGGTAGTGATGTAATTTTCACCCCTTAAGGGGAGGAGCTGTTAGATGCTAGGGATCCAATGGTATTAAAGAGTTCGTGAAGTTATATGATACCAGGGCAGCACACCTTTTCCCAGTTATATAAGGGGGAGAGAGGATAATTCATGACCAAATTGGTCGCACGCGAGTTTAATTCAAATAAGTTAGTAAGAATTCTTGTACTTTTACATGCAGTTATTTTATCTGAAACCATGAAAGGGTACACCAAGAAGAAGAAAACTTTTTTTAAACCAGGAAATATTCCACATAACAAAGGGGTCAGATTTCTGACTGATGATACTCTACCAAGTTCCAGTGCTGCATCTGCTCAAGTGACCAGAAGAATGGATGCAGACAAGTTCTCTCTCATGGCAGTGACGAAGCCGACAGGTGGGGGTCTCCAGTCAGTTGTGGCACCAGACTGTAATGGCACACCTGGCTCTGCTAGAATTCTATGGCCATCATCCAAAGCAAGACTGACCCTGAAAGAGACAGAAGTGAATCAGCATGAGGGGACATGTATGATCTGTAGGAATAAAAATGTGGAAATCTGGAATGATATCATCCATCATCATGGAAATCAAGACAACAGATGTGAGACCTGATTTCAAAATTGCTAATGAAACAAAATGGGGACTTGCTTGGAAGCATACTATGATATGTAAAAACTGCAGTTTTAAGTCACATGAGTATTAGCTGTATGACGAGATAAAAACAGCTAAACCTGGGCCAAATCCTGCTGCTGTAAATATGACGTTTCAAGCTGGACTACAGGATACACCAATGGGCAACACCAGGGCTAGATACCTACTTGCAGCCTCTTACATTCCACCACCTAGTAGAACATCTATGCAAAGGGCTTCCAACATTGTAGGTCAAGCTACTGTACAGCTAAATGAAATGGATATGGCAGACAATGGGCCCTCATCAACTGACTCATCTAAACATGACAGAAAGTGATAAGAATATTCTCCTGGAAGTGCTGAAAATGAAACTTTCCTGTGATGTTGTACAAAGACTGCAACTTAATACAAACACGCAGAAATGTGAGGCTGTCAACAGATCAATCAGTGTTTCCGTACCTAAAAATGTCAACTATTCAAGAAACTTTGAGGCAAGAGTGCATTCAACAATACACAGACTCAATAACAGACTTGGATCATCTCTGAAAACAAAAGTAAAACACTTGGGGGTATACTTTCACCAAGTACTCTGAGATCACTGGATCAAATGGATAAAACACTGTACTTACCATCATTTGTATCCAAAGTATCCGGAAAACAGGAAATGTGTACTGGAAAGACAGGGATATATGATACAGGCTCATCTAAGGTACAGAACTCAGCCCAGAACAGGAAGTCATGCTGCACAGTCATTCCAAGGGTGATCACTCCTATGCACAGGTTCACCAGGAGCCAATGACACTGCAGACAGAAAAGAGGATCTTAGTCCATGTACAAAAGGACAGTGCCCAAAAGACACAATGAAAAACACATAATACAGAAAGGAAAACTGTCGTGGGGAAATCCGTAGGTAACACAACGCATGTTATGTGCAGTTGTGTTACCTGCTACCACCTGATGAGACCTATGGAGAGGTCGAAACAGTTTTCTCAGAATATCAAGACATAAATAAAGAAATAAACAAACAAACAAACAAACAAACAAACAAACATATTCTATAATAACATGAACTGACTGACTGACTGTCTGACTGAATGAATTAATGAATGAATGAATGAATGAATGTAGCATTGAATGAATGAATGAATGGAATAGTGTATGTATGATTTAAGATAAAACTGTCATACCAGAATAGTGAAATAAAATAAAGACCAGTCTCTCTTTCTTCCTTATATCCTCCTTACTCATAACAAACAATCATCAATGCATAAATCTATTCATCAATCAATCAATCAATCAATCAATCAATCAATCAATCAATAAACTAATCCCATTTAACCATGCAACCAGCAAGCCAGCCATGTCATGCTAATGTACATTTCTATATGGATGTAGGTAGGTGGGTGGGTTTCAGGGCATATCATTAAACCTGTAATTTTTCTATATCACAATTTCAACTGTAGCATGCAGTTTGGAAATTCACCATGTCCAAAATAATTCCCATATTCTATGCAGTACTGCCTATTTGTTGTTGATATGATGGGGTGCCAGGCTGAGGTGATCCGCATTCACACACACAAACTATTGTGGCATAAATGCGATGCATCTAACTCTTTTGAAATGTTTACACTTCTCATCTTTATTGTGAATGCCAGTCTATGGACATGTTTCTTTTTCCAAATGTTAGTCTCAGGGTCCCTATATGACAATAGCCCATATAACCTATTTGATGTTACATTGCCTGTCCAAAGTATACAAATACTGTTAGGTGCTGGCACAGATTTGAACAAGATTTTCTCTGACAGAATTTCAAAAATATCCGCCTTTGTAACTTGTATAAGATGTAGAAATACATACATGCTGATAATAATGAGCATCAACCCCACAGGGTGCATTAAAAAAAAAAAAAAAAAAAAAAAAATTCAAAATTAATTTCAATTTAAATTTTTACAAATATTTAAATTTTTTAATTTTTCATTTCATAGTTCTATTTTTAAAAGTTATATACACAAAATGTCCAAATTTCATGCATCTACCTTCAATAATAAACTCAGGATAACAATTTAAACTTTGATAACCTATCTACAGACAGGAATCAGACCACAATTAATTTTCCTATATAGTCTCTACATTTGTTTGTCAGTACTGAACTTTCCACTGTGTCCAAATCCTAATAAATCATATGTTGCTGTAAAGTATCTTCAAAGATGAACTCACGCTGAAGTTCTTGTCAAAGGTTAACCGGCATTCTTGTGAATGGCTGGACTGTAAACAAAGCAACGTGCAATGAGTCACAGATTTCACTTCCGGATCAGCACCAATGCCTCATTACTCACTGTGCACTGTCGCCAAAATACACACAGACAACCACACTATAATGCTCATATTCTAAACAATAACCAATTTCCTTTAAATCAATACTAAGAATGACTAAATCTAATGCATACATCACCACCAAAATGAGAGAGGAAAAAAGGATCTAAAAATAGACTCGGACTACATTCGTAGGTACTGAACCGGAAGTATTAATTGTGTCCTGATTCCTATCAGGGTCAGACATTTTCACCTGAATGGAAAAAAACTCAAATAAATGTGTCTGAAATACTGCTGCAAAGTTTCAATGAATTTGATGCATGCATATAAATTTTATCGGACACCATTGTATTACAAACAGTATGAATTTCAAAATGGCCGACTGTGAACAATGCACAAAACTTAAAGTTGAATGGTGAATTTATTAATTAAGATAAACACTTGAAATAAACTGTAGTTAGTTTTTAGTCCTCATACAAATCTGGAAATTACTAGAAATTAAACCTGGCTGCTAAACTCTCTGTGGAGAGTCAATTTTAAAATATGATACATATTTTTAGTTAAAAATTTGAATTTAAATTAAATTATCATGAAAATTTAAAAACTCAAGTTGACAAATTTTGTTCTTTTGCAACATGTCTCCAATCCTTTATCACAAACATCAATGGTTTTCCTTATCAGGTGTGAAGTAATTAAACCAGGGCCTGTCAATAATAGGTAGCACCTGAAATCTAGTAGCATCTGAATATGCTAGTTAGGGGTAGTAACTAAGGTAGTGATGTAATTTTCACCCCTTAAGGGGAGGAGCTTTAGATGCTAGGGATCCAATGGTATTGAAGAGTTCGTGAAGTTATATGATACCAAGGCAGCACACCTTTTCCCAGTTATATAAGGGGGAGAGAGGATAATTCTTGTACTTTTACATGCAGTTATTTTATCTGAAACCATGAAAGGGTACACCAAGAAGAAGAAAACTTTTTTTAAACCAGGAAATATTCCACATAACAAAGGGGTCAGATTTCTGACTGATGATACTCTACCAAGTTCCAGTGCTGCATCTGCTCAAGTGACCAGAAGAATGGATGCAGACAAGTTCTCTCTCATGGCAGTGACGAAGCCGACAGGTGGGGGTCTCCAGTCAGTTGTGGCACCAGACTGTAATGGCACACCTGGCTCTGCTAGAATTCTATGGCCATCATCCAAAGCAAGACTGACCCTGAAAGAGACAGAAGTGAATCAGCATGAGGGGACATGTATGATCTGTAGGAATAAAAATGTGGAAATCTGGAATGATATCATCCATCATCATGGAAATCAAGACAACAGATGTGAGACCTGATTTCAAAATTGCTAATGAAACAAAATGGGGACTTGCTTGGAAGCATACTATGATATGTAAAAACTGCAGTTTTAAGTCACATGAGTATTAGCTGTATGACGAGATAAAAACAGCTAAACCTGGGCCAAATCCTGCTGCTGTAAATATGACGTTTCAAGCTGGACTACAGGATACACCAATGGGCAACACCAGGGCTAGATACCTACTTGCAGCCTCTTACATTCCACCACCTAGTAGAACATCTATGCAAAGGGCTTCCAACATTGTAGGTCAAGCTACTGTACAGCTAAATGAAATGGATATGGCAGACAATGGGCCCTCATCAACTGACTCATCTAAACATGACAGAAAGTGATAAGAATATTCTCCTGGAAGTGCTGAAAATGAAACTTTCCTGTGATGTTGTACAAAGACTGCAACTTAATACAAACACGCAGAAATGTGAGGCTGTCAACAGATCAATCAGTGTTTCCGTACCTAAAAATGTCAACTATTCAAGAAACTTTGAGGCAAGAGTGCATTCAACAATACACAGACTCAATAACAGACTTGGATCATCTCTGAAAACAAAAGTAAAACACTTGGGGGTATACTTTCACCAAGTACTCTGAGATCACTGGATCAAATGGATAAAACACTGTACTTACCATCATTTGTATCCAAAGTATCCGGAAAACAGGAAATGTGTACTGGAAAGACAGGGATATATGATACAGGCTCATCTAAGGTACAGAACTCAGCCCAGAACAGGAAGTCATGCTGCACAGTCATTCCAAGGGTGATCACTCCTATGCACAGGTTCACCAGGAGCCAATGACACTGCAGACAGAAAAGAGGATCTTAGTCCATGTACAAAAGGACAGTGCCCAAAAGACACAATGAAAAACACATAATACAGAAAGGAAAACTGTCGTGGGGAAATCCGTAGGTAACACAACGCATGTTATGTGCAGTTGTAATACCTGCTACCACCTGATGAGACCTATGGAGAGGTCGAAACAGTTTTCTCAGAATATCAAGACATAAATAAAGAAATAAACAAACAAACAAACAAACAAACAAACAAACATATTCTATAATAACATGAACTGACTGACTGACTGTCTGACTGAATGAATTAATGAATGAATGAATGAATGAATGTAGCATTGAATGAATGAATGAATGGAATAGTGTATGTATGATTTAAGATAAAACTGTCATACCAGAATAGTGAAATAAAATAAAGACCAGTCTCTCTTTCTTCCTTATATCCTCCTTACTCATAACAAACAATCATCAATGCATAAATCTATTCATCAATCAATCAATCAATCAATCAATCAATCAATCAATCAATAAACTAATCCCATTTAACCATGCAACCAGCAAGCCAGCCATGTCATGCTAATGTACATTTCTATATGGATGTAGGTAGGTGGGTGGGTTTCAGGGCATATCATTAAACCTGTAATTTTTCTATATCACAATTTCAACTGTAGCATGCAGTTTGGAAATTCACCATGTCCAAAATAATTCCCATATTCTATGCAGTACTGCCTATTTGTTGTTGATATGATGGGGTGCCAGGCTGAGGTGATCCGCATTCACACACACAAACTATTGTGGCATAAATGCGATGCATCTAACTCTTTTGAAATGTTTACACTTCTCATCTTTATTGTGAATGCCAGTCTATGGACATGTTTCTTTTTCCAAATGTTAGTCTCAGGGTCCCTATATGACAATAGCCCATATAACCTATTTGATGTTACATTGCCTGTCCAAAGTATACAAATACTGTTAGGTGCTGGCACAGATTTGAACAAGATTTTCTCTGACAGAATTTCAAAAATATCCGCCTTTGTAACTTGTATAAGATGTAGAAATACATACATGCTGATAATAATGAGCATCAACCCCACAGGGTGCATTAAAAAAAAAAAAAAAAAAAAAAAATTCAAAATTAATTTCAATTTAAATTTTTACAAATATTTAAATTTTTTAATTTTTCATTTCATAGTTCTATTTTTAAAAGTTATATACACAAAATGTCCAAATTTCATGCATCTACCTTCAATAATAAACTCAGGATAACAATTTAAACTTTGATAACCTATCTACAGACAGGAATCAGACCACAATTAATTTTCCTATATAGTCTCTACATTTGTTTGTCAGTACTGAACTTTCCACTGTGTCCAAATCCTAATAAATCATATGTTGCTGTAAAGTATCTTCAAAGATGAACTCACGCTGAAGTTCTTGTCAAAGGTTAACCGGCATTCTTGTGAATGGCTGGACTGTAAACAAAGCAACGTGCAATGAGTCACAGATTTCACTTCCGGATCAGCACCAATGCCTCATTACTCACTGTGCACTGTCGCCAAAATACACACAGACAACCACACTATAATGCTCATATTCTAAACAATAACCAATTTCCTTTAAATCAATACTAAGAATGACTAAATCTAATGCATACATCACCACCAAAATGAGAGAGGAAAAAAGGATCTAAAAATAGACTCGGACTACATTCGTAGGTACTGAACCGGAAGTATTAATTGTGTCCTGATTCCTATCAGGGTCAGACATTTTCACCTGAATGGAAAAAAACTCAAATAAATGTGTCTGAAATACTGCTGCAAAGTTTCAATGAATTTGATGCATGCATATAAATTTTATCGGACACCATTGTATTACAAACAGTATGAATTTCAAAATGGCCGACTGTGAACAATGCACAAAACTTAAAGTTGAATGGTGAATTTATTAATTAAGATAAACACTTGAAATAAACTGTAGTTAGTTTTTAGTCCTCATACAAATCTGGAAATTACTAGAAATTAAACCTGGCTGCTAAACTCTCTGTGGAGAGTCAATTTTAAAATATGATACATATTTTTAGTTAAAAATTTGAATTTAAATTAAATTATCATGAAAATTTAAAAACTCAAGTTGACAAATTTTGTTCTTTTGCAACATGTCTCCAATCCTTTATCACAAACATCAATGGTTTTCCTTATCAGGTGTGAAGTAATTAAACCAGGGCCTGTCAATAATAGGTAGCACCTGAAATCTGGTAGCATCTGAATACAGCTAGTTAGGGGTAGTAACTAAGGTAGTGATGTAATTTTCACCCCTTAAGGGGAGGAGCTGTTAGATGCTAGGGATCCAATGGTATTGAAGAGTTCGTGAAGTTATATGATACCAGGGCAGCACACCTTTTCCCAGTTATATAAGGGGGAGAGAGGATAATTCTTGTACTTTTACATGCAGTTATTTTATCTGAAACCATGAAAGGGTACACCAAGAAGAAGAAAACTTTTTTTAAACCAGGAAATATTCCACATAACAAAGGGGTCAGATTTCTGACTGATGATACTCTACCAAGTTCCAGTGCTGCATCTGCTCAAGTGACCAGAAGAATGGATGCAGACAAGTTCTCTCTCATGGCAGTGACGAAGCCGACAGGTGGGGGTCTCCAGTCAGTTGTGGCACCAGACTGTAATGGCACACCTGGGTCTGCTAGAATTCTATGGCCATCATCCAAAGCAAGACTGACCCTGAAAGAGACAGAAGTGAATCAGCATGAGGGGACATGTATGATCTGTATGAATAAAAATGTGGAAATCTGGAATGATATCATCCATCATCATGGAAATCAAGACAACAGATGTGAGACCTGATTTCAAAATTGCTAATGAAACAAAATGGGGACTTGCTTGGAAGCATACTATGATATGTAAAAACTGCAGTTTTAAGTCACATGAGTATTAGCTGTATGACGAGATAAAAACAGCTAAACCTGGGCCAAATCCTGCTGCTGTAAATATGACGTTTCAAGCTGGACTACAGGATACACCAATGGGCAACACCAGGGCTAGATACCTACTTGCAGCCTCTTACATTCCACCACCTAGTAGAACATCTATGCAAAGGGCTTCCAACATTGTAGGTCAAGCTACTGTACAGCTAAATGAAATGGATATGGCAGACAATGGGCCCTCATCAAGTGACTCATCTAAACATGACAGAAAGTGATAAGAATATTCTCCTGGAAGTGCTGAAAATGAAACTTTCCTGTGATGTTGTACAAAGACTGCAACTTAATACAAACACGCAGAAATGTGAGGCTGTGAACAGATCAATCAGTGTTTCCGTACCTAAAAATGTCAACTATTCAAGAAACTTTGAGGCAAGAGTGCATTCAACAATACACAGACTCAATAACAGACTTGGATCATCTCTGAAAACAAAAGTAAAACACTTGGGGCTATACTTTCACCAAGTACTCTGAGATCACTGGATCAAATGGATAAAACACTGTACTTACCATCATTTGTATCCAAAGTATCCGGAAAACAGGAAATGTGTACTGGAAAGACAGGGATATATGATACAGGCTCATCTAAGGTACAGAACTCAGCCCAGAACAGGAAGTCATGCTGCACAGTCATTCCAAGGGTGATCACTCCTATGCACAGGTTCACCAGGAGCCAAGGACACTGCAGACAGAAAAGAGGATCTTAGTCCATGTACAAAAGGACAGTGCCCAAAAGACACAATGAAAAACACATAATACAGAAAGGAAAACTGTCGTGGGGAAATCCGTAGGTAACACAACGCATGTTATGTGCAGTCGTGTTACCTGCTACCACCTGATGAGACCTATGGAGAGGTCGAAACAGTTTTCTCAGAATATCAAGACATAAATAAAGAAATAAACAAACAAACAAACAAACAAACAAACATATTCTATAATAACATGAACTGACTGATTGACTGAATTAATGAATGAATGAATGAATGAATGAATGAATGTAGCATTGAATGAATGAATGAATGGAATAGTGTATGTATGATTTAAGATAAAACTGTCATACCAGAATAGTGAAATAAAATAAAGACCAGTCTCTCTTTCTTCCTTATATCCTCCTTACTCATAACAAACAATCATCAATGCATAAATCTATTCATCAATCAATCAATCAATCAATCAATAAACTAATCCCATTTAACCATGCAACCAGCAAGCCAGCTATGTCATGCTAATGTACATTTCTATATGGATGTAGGTAGGTGGGTGGGTTTCAGGGCATATCATTATACCTGTAATTTTTCCATATCACAATTTCAACTGTAGCATGCAGTTTGGAAATTCACCATGTCCAAAATAATTCCCATATCCTATGCAGTACTGCCTATTTGTTGTTGATATGATGGGGTGCCAGGCTGAGGTGATCCGCATTCACACACACAAACTATTGTGGCATAAATGCGATGCATCTAACTCTTTTGAAATGTTTACACTTCTCATCTTTATTGTGAATGCCAGTCTATGGACAGGTTTCTTTTTCCAAATGTTAGTCTCAGGGTCCCTATATGACAATAGCCCATATAACCTTTTTGATGTTACATTGCCTGTCCAGAATATGCAAGTACTGTTAGGTGCTGGCACAGAATTGAACAAGATTTTCTCTGACAGAATTTCAAAAATATCCACCTTTGCAACTTCTATAAGATGTAGAAATACATACATGGTGATAATACTGAGTATCAACCCCATAGGCTCAATACATGTGCATTTTTTTACAAAAATTTTAAAATTTTAATTTTATTTTAAAAATTAATTTAAATTTTAAAAAATATTTAAATTTTTTAATTTTCAATTTCATTGTTCTATTTTTAAAGTCAATATACACAAAATGTCCAAATTTCATGCATCTACCTTGAATAATAAACTCAGGATAACAATTTAAACTTTTATAACCTATCTACAGACAGGAATCAGATCACAATTAATTTTCCTATATAGTCTCTACATTTGTTTGTCAGTACTGAACTTTCCACTGTGTCCAAATGCTAATAAATCATATGTTGCTGTAAAGTATCTTCAAAGATGAACTCACGCTGAAGTTCTTGTCAAAGGTTAACCGGCATTCTTGTGAATGGCTGGACTGTAAACAAAGCAACGTGCAATGAGTCACAGATTTCACTTCCGGATCAGCACCAATGCCTCATTACTCACTGTGCACTGTCGCCAAAATACACACAGACAACCACACTATAATGCTCATATTCTAAACAATAACCAATTTCCTTTAAATCAATACTAAGAATGACTAAATCTAATGCATACATCACCACCAAAATGAGAGAGGAAAAAAGGATCTAAAAATAGACTCGGACTACATTCGTAGGTACTGAACCGGAAGTATTAATTGTGTCCTGATTCCTATCAGGGTCAGACATTTTCACCTGAATGGAAAAAAACTCAAATAAATGTGTCTGAAATACTGCTGCAAAGTTTCAATGAATTTGATGCATGCATATAAATTTTATCGGACACCATTGTATTACAAACAGTATGAATTTCAAAATGGCCGACTGTGAACAATGCACAAAACTTAAAGTTGAATGGTTCATTTATTAATTAAGATAAACACTTGAAATAAACTGTAGTTAGTTTTTAGTCCTCATACAAATCTGGAAATTACTAGAAATTAAACCTGGCTGCTAAACTCTCTGTGGAGAGTCAATTTTAAAATATGATACATATTTTTAGTTAAAAATTTGAATTTAAATTAAATTATCATGAAAATTTAAAAACTCAAGTTGACAAATTTTGTTCTTTTGCAACGTGTCTCCAATCCTTTATCACAAATATCAATGGTTTTCCTTATCAGGTGTGAAGTAATTAAACCAGGGCCTGTCAATAATAGGTAGCACCTGAAATCTGGTAGCATCTGAATACACTAGTTAGGGGTAGTAACTAAGGTAGTGATGTAATTTTCACCCCTTAAGGGGAGGAGCTGTTAGATGCTAGGGATCCAATGGTATTGAAGAGTTCGTGAAGTTATATGATACCAGGGCAGCACACCTTGTCCCAGTTAGATAAGGGGGAGAGAGGATAATTCTTGTACTTTTACATGCAGTTATTTTATCTGAAACCATGAAAGGGTACACCAAGAAGAAGAAAACTTTTTTTAAACCAGGAAATATTCCACATAACAAAGGGGTCAGATTTCTGACTGATGATACTCTACCAAGTTCCAGTGCTGCATCTGCTCAAGTGACCAGAAGAATGGATGCAGACAAGTTCTCTCTCATGGCAGTGACGAAGCCGACAGGTGGGGGTCTCCAGTCAGTTGTGGCACCAGACTGTAATGGCACACCTGGGTCTGCTAGAATTCTATGGCCATCATCCAAAGCAAGACTGACCCTGAAAGAGACAGAAGTGAATCAGCATGAGGGGACATGTATGATCTGTATGAATAAAAATGTGGAAATCTGGAATGATATCATCCATCATCATGGAAATCAAGACAACAGATGTGAGACCTGATTTCAAAATTGCTAATGAAACAAAATGGGGACTTGCTTGGAAGCATACTATGATATGTAAAAACTGCAGTTTTAAGTCACATGAGTATTAGCTGTATGACGAGATAAAAACAGCTAAACCTGGGCCAAATCCTGCTGCTGTAAATATGACGTTTCAAGCTGGACTACAGGATACACCAATGGGCAACACCAGGGCTAGATACCTACTTGCAGCCTCTTACATTCCACCACCTAGTAGAACATCTATGCAAAGGGCTTCCAACATTGTAGGTCAAGCTACTGTACAGCTAAATGAAATGGATATGGCAGACAATGGGCCCTCATCAAGTGACTCATCTAAACATGACAGAAAGTGATAAGAATATTCTCCTGGAAGTGCTGAAAATGAAACTTTCCTGTGATGTTGTACAAAGACTGCAACTTAATACAAACACGCAGAAATGTGAGGCTGTGAACAGATCAATCAGTGTTTCCGTACCTAAAAATGTCAACTATTCAAGAAACTTTGAGGCAAGAGTGCATTCAACAATACACAGACTCAATAACAGACTTGGATCATCTCTGAAAACAAAAGTAAAACACTTGGGGCTATACTTTCACCAAGTACTCTGAGATCGCTGGATCAAATGGATAAAACACTGTACTTACCATCATTTGTATCCAAAGTATCCGGAAAACAGGAAATGTGTACTGGAAAGACAGGGATATATGATACAGGCTCATCTAAGGTACAGAACTCAGCCCAGAACAGGAAGTCATGCTGCACAGTCATTCCAAGGGTGATCACTCCTATGCACAGGTTCACCAGGAGCCAAGGACACTGCAGACAGAAAAGAGGATCTTAGTCCATGTACAAAAGGACAGTGCCCAAAAGACACAATGAAAAACACATAATACAGAAAGGAAAACTGTCGTGGGGAAATCCGTAGGTAACACAACGCATGTTATGTGCAGTCGTGTTACCTGCTACCACCTGATGAGACCTATGGAGAGGTCGAAACAGTTTTCTCAGAATATCAAGACATAAATAAAGAAATAAACAAACAAACAAACAAACAAACAAACAAACATATTCTATAATAACATGAACTGACTGATTGACTGAATTAATGAATGAATGAATGAATGAATGAATGTAGCATTGAATGAATGAATGAATGGAATAGTGTATGTATGATTTAAGATAAAACTGTCATACCAGAATAGTGAAATAAAATAAAGACCAGTCTCTCTTTCTTCCTTATATCCTCCTTACTCATAACAAACAATCATCAATGCATAAATCTATTCATCAATCAATCAATCAATCAATCAATAAACTAATCCCATTTAACCATGCAACCAGCAAGCCAGCTATGTCATGCTAATGTACATTTCTATATGGATGTAGGTAGGTGGGTGGGTTTCAGGGCATATCATTATACCTGTAATTTTTCCATATCACAATTTCAACTGTAGCATGCAGTTTGGAAATTCACCATGTCCAAAATAATTCCCATATCCTATGCAGTACTGCCTATTTGTTGTTGATATGATGGGGTGCCAGGCTGAGGTGATCCGCATTCACACACACAAACTATTGTGGCATAAATGCGATGCATCTAACTCTTTTGAAATGTTTACACTTCTCATCTTTATTGTGAATGCCAGTCTATGGACAGGTTTCTTTTTCCAAATGTTAGTCTCAGGGTCCCTATATGACAATAGCCCATATAACCTTTTTGATGTTACATTGCCTGTCCAGAATATGCAAGTACTGTTAGGTGCTGGCACAGAATTGAACAAGATTTTCTCTGACAGAATTTCAAAAATATCCACCTTTGCAACTTCTATAAGATGTAGAAATACATACATGGTGATAATACTGAGTATCAACCCCATAGGCTCAATACATGTGCATTTTTTTACAAAAATTTTAAAATTTTAATTTTATTTTAAAAATTAATTTAAATTTTAAAAAATATTTAAATTTTTTAATTTTCAATTTCATTGTTCTATTTTTAAAGTCAATATACACAAAATGTCCAAATTTCATGCATCTACCTTGAATAATAAACTCAGGATAACAATTTAAACTTTTATAACCTATCTACAGACAGGAATCAGATCACAATTAATTTTCCTATATAGTCTCTACATTTGTTTGTCAGTACTGAACTTTCCACTGTGTCCAAATGCTAATAAATCATATGTTGCTGTAAAGTATCTTCAAAGATGAACTCACGCTGAAGTTCTTGTCAAAGGTTAACCGGCATTCTTGTGAATGGCTGGACTGTAAACAAAGCAACGTGCAATGAGTCACAGATTTCACTTCCGGATCAGCACCAATGCCTCATTACTCACTGTGCACTGTCGCCAAAATACACACAGACAACCACACTATAATGCTCATATTCTAAACAATAACCAATTTCCTTTAAATCAATACTAAGAATGACTAAATCTAATGCATACATCACCACCAAAATGAGAGAGGAAAAAAGGATCTAAAAATAGACTCGGACTACATTCGTAGGTACTGAACCGGAAGTATTAATTGTGTCCTGATTCCTATCAGGGTCAGACATTTTCACCTGAATGGAAAAAAACTCAAATAAATGTGTCTGAAATACTGCTGCAAAGTTTCAATGAATTTGATGCATGCATATAAATTTTATCGGACACCATTGTATTACAAACAGTATGAATTTCAAAATGGCCGACTGTGAACAATGCACAAAACTTAAAGTTGAATGGTTCATTTATTAATTAAGATAAACACTTGAAATAAACTGTAGTTAGTTTTTAGTCCTCATACAAATCTGGAAATTACTAGAAATTAAACCTGGCTGCTAAACTCTCTGTGGAGAGTCAATTTTAAAATATGATACATATTTTTAGTTAAAAATTTGAATTTAAATTAAATTATCATGAAAATTTAAAAACTCAAGTTGACAAATTTTGTTCTTTTGCAACGTGTCTCCAATCCTTTATCACAAATATCAATGGTTTTCCTTATCAGGTGTGAAGTAATTAAACCAGGGCCTGTCAATAATAGGTAGCACCTGAAATCTGGTAGCATCTGAATACACTAGTTAGGGGTAGTAACTAAGGTAGTGATGTAATTTTCACCCCTTAAGGGGAGGAGCTGTTAGATGCTAGGGATCCAATGGTATTGAAGAGTTCGTGAAGTTATATGATACCAGGGCAGCACACCTTGTCCCAGTTAGATAAGGGGGAGAGAGGATAATTCTTGTACTTTTACATGCAGTTATTTTATCTGAAACCATGAAAGGGTACACCAAGAAGAAGAAAACTTTTTTTAAACCAGGAAATATTCCACATAACAAAGGGGTCAGATTTCTGACTGATGATACTCTACCAAGTTCCAGTGCTGCATCTGCTCAAGTGACCAGAAGAATGGATGCAGACAAGTTCTCTCTCATGGCAGTGACGAAGCCGACAGGTGGGGGTCTCCAGTCAGTTGTGGCACCAGACTGTAATGGCACACCTGGGTCTGCTAGAATTCTATGGCCATCATCCAAAGCAAGACTGACCCTGAAAGAGACAGAAGTGAATCAGCATGAGGGGACATGTATGATCTGTATGAATAAAAATGTGGAAATCTGGAATGATATCATCCATCATCATGGAAATCAAGACAACAGATGTGAGACCTGATTTCAAAATTGCTAATGAAACAAAATGGGGACTTGCTTGGAAGCATACTATGATATGTAAAAACTGCAGTTTTAAGTCACATGAGTATTAGCTGTATGACGAGATAAAAACAGCTAAACCTGGGCCAAATCCTGCTGCTGTAAATATGACGTTTCAAGCTGGACTACAGGATACACCAATGGGCAACACCAGGGCTAGATACCTACTTGCAGCCTCTTACATTCCACCACCTAGTAGAACATCTATGCAAAGGGCTTCCAACATTGTAGGTCAAGCTACTGTACAGCTAAATGAAATGGATATGGCAGACAATGGGCCCTCATCAAGTGACTCATCTAAACATGACAGAAAGTGATAAGAATATTCTCCTGGAAGTGCTGAAAATGAAACTTTCCTGTGATGTTGTACAAAGACTGCAACTTAATACAAACACGCAGAAATGTGAGGCTGTGAACAGATCAATCAGTGTTTCCGTACCTAAAAATGTCAACTATTCAAGAAACTTTGAGGCAAGAGTGCATTCAACAATACACAGACTCAATAACAGACTTGGATCATCTCTGAAAACAAAAGTAAAACACTTGGGGCTATACTTTCACCAAGTACTCTGAGATCGCTGGATCAAATGGATAAAACACTGTACTTACCATCATTTGTATCCAAAGTATCCGGAAAACAGGAAATGTGTACTGGAAAGACAGGGATATATGATACAGGCTCATCTAAGGTACAGAACTCAGCCCAGAACAGGAAGTCATGCTGCACAGTCATTCCAAGGGTGATCACTCCTATGCACAGGTTCACCAGGAGCCAAGGACACTGCAGACAGAAAAGAGGATCTTAGTCCATGTACAAAAGGACAGTGCCCAAAAGACACAATGAAAAACACATAATACAGAAAGGAAAACTGTCGTGGGGAAATCCGTAGGTAACACAACGCATGTTATGTGCAGTCGTGTTACCTGCTACCACCTGATGAGACCTATGGAGAGGTCGAAACAGTTTTCTCAGAATATCAAGACATAAATAAAGAAATAAACAAACAAACAAACAAACAAACAAACATATTCTATAATAACATGAACTGACTGATTGACTGAATTAATGAATGAATGAATGAATGAATGAATGAATGTAGCATTGAATGAATGAATGAATGGAATAGTGTATGTATGATTTAAGATAAAACTGTCATACCAGAATAGTGAAATAAAATAAAGACCAGTCTCTCTTTCTTCCTTATATCCTCCTTACTCATAACAAACAATCATCAATGCATAAATCTATTCATCAATCAATCAATCAATCAATCAATAAACTAATCCCATTTAACCATGCAACCAGCAAGCCAGCTATGTCATGCTAATGTACATTTCTATATGGATGTAGGTAGGTGGGTGGGTTTCAGGGCATATCATTATACCTGTAATTTTTCCATATCACAATTTCAACTGTAGCATGCAGTTTGGAAATTCACCATGTCCAAAATAATTCCCATATCCTATGCAGTACTGCCTATTTGTTGTTGATATGATGGGGTGCCAGGCTGAGGTGATCCGCATTCACACACACAAACTATTGTGGCATAAATGCGATGCATCTAACTCTTTTGAAATGTTTACACTTCTCATCTTTATTGTGAATGCCAGTCTATGGACAGGTTTCTTTTTCCAAATGTTAGTCTCAGGGTCCCTATATGACAATAGCCCATATAACCTTTTTGATGTTACATTGCCTGTCCAGAATATGCAAGTACTGTTAGGTGCTGGCACAGAATTGAACAAGATTTTCTCTGACAGAATTTCAAAAATATCCACCTTTGCAACTTCTATAAGATGTAGAAATACATACATGGTGATAATACTGAGTATCAACCCCATAGGCTCAATACATGTGCATTTTTTTACAAAAATTTTAAAATTTTAATTTTATTTTAAAAATTAATTTAAATTTTAAAAAATATTTAAATTTTTTAATTTTCAATTTCATTGTTCTATTTTTAAAGTCAATATACACAAAATGTCCAAATTTCATGCATCTACCTTGAATAATAAACTCAGGATAACAATTTAAACTTTTATAACCTATCTACAGACAGGAATCAGATCACAATTAATTTTCCTATATAGTCTCTACATTTGTTTGTCAGTACTGAACTTTCCACTGTGTCCAAATGCTAATAAATCATATGTTGCTGTAAAGTATCTTCAAAGATGAACTCACGCTGAAGTTCTTGTCAAAGGTTAACCGGCATTCTTGTGAATGGCTGGACTGTAAACAAAGCAACGTGCAATGAGTCACAGATTTCACTTCCGGATCAGCACCAATGCCTCATTACTCACTGTGCACTGTCGCCAAAATACACACAGACAACCACACTATAATGCTCATATTCTAAACAATAACCAATTTCCTTTAAATCAATACTAAGAATGACTAAATCTAATGCATACATCACCACCAAAATGAGAGAGGAAAAAAGGATCTAAAAATAGACTCGGACTACATTCGTAGGTACTGAACCGGAAGTATTAATTGTGTCCTGATTCCTATCAGGGTCAGACATTTTCACCTGAATGGAAAAAAACTCAAATAAATGTGTCTGAAATACTGCTGCAAAGTTTCAATGAATTTGATGCATGCATATAAATTTTATCGGACACCACTGTATTACAAACAGTATGAATTTCAAAATGGCCGACTGTGAACAATGCACAAAACTTAAAGTTGAATGGTTCATTTATTAATTAAGATAAACACTTGAAATAAACTGTAGTTAGTTTTTAGTCCTCATACAAATCTGGAAATTACTAGAAATTAAACCTGGCTGCTAAACTCTCTGTGGAGAGTCAATTTTAAAATATGATACATATTTTTAGTTAAAAATTTGAATTTAAATTAAATTATCATGAAAATTTAAAAACTCAAGTTGACAAATTTTGTTCTTTTGCAACATGTCTCCAATCCTTTATCACAAACATCAATGGTTTTCCTTATCAGGTGTGAAGTAATTAAACCAGGGCCTGTCAATAATAGGTAGCACCTGAAATCTGGTAGCATCTGAATACACTAGTTAGGGATAGTAACTAAGGTAGTGATGTAATTTTCACCCCTTAAGGGGAGGAGCTGTTAGATGCTAGGGATCCAATGGTATTGAAGAGTTCGTGAAGTTATATGATACCAGGGCAGCACACCTTGTCCCAGTTAGATAAGGGGGAGAGAGGATAATTCTTGTACTTTTACATGCAGTTATTTTATCTGAAACCATGAAAGGGTACACCAAGAAGAAGAAAACTTTTTTTAAACCAGGAAATATTCCACATAACAAAGGGGTCAGATTTCTGACTGATGATACTCTACCAAGTTCCAGTGCTGCATCTGCTCAAGTGACCAGAAGAATGGATGCAGACAAGTTCTCTCTCATGGCAGTGACGAAGCCGACAGGTGGGGGTCTCCAGTCAGTTGTGGCACCAGACTGTAATGGCACACCTGGGTCTGCTAGAATTCTATGGCCATCATCCAAAGCAAGACTGACCCTGAAAGAGACAGAAGTGAATCAGCATGAGGGGACATGTATGATCTGTATGAATAAAAATGTGGAAATCTGGAATGATATCATCCATCATCATGGAAATCAAGACAACAGATGTGAGACCTGATTTCAAAATTGCTAATGAAACAAAATGGGGACTTGCTTGGAAGCATACTATGATATGTAAAAACTGCAGTTTTAAGTCACATGAGTATTAGCTGTATGACGAGATAAAAACAGCTAAACCTGGGCCAAATCCTGCTGCTGTAAATATGACGTTTCAAGCTGGACTACAGGATACACCAATGGGCAACACCAGGGCTAGATACCTACTTGCAGCCTCTTACATTCCACCACCTAGTAGAACATCTATGCAAAGGGCTTCCAACATTGTAGGTCAAGCTACTGTACAGCTAAATGAAATGGATATGGCAGACAATGGGCCCTCATCAAGTGACTCATCTAAACATGACAGAAAGTGATAAGAATATTCTCCTGGAAGTGCTGAAAATGAAACTTTCCTGTGATGTTGTACAAAGACTGCAACTTAATACAAACACGCAGAAATGTGAGGCTGTGAACAGATCAATCAGTGTTTCCGTACCTAAAAATGTCAACTATTCAAGAAACTTTGAGGCAAGAGTGCATTCAACAATACACAGACTCAATAACAGACTTGGATCATCTCTGAAAACAAAAGTAAAACACTTGGGGCTATACTTTCACCAAGTACTCTGAGATCGCTGGATCAAATGGATAAAACACTGTACTTACCATCATTTGTATCCAAAGTATCCGGAAAACAGGAAATGTGTACTGGAAAGACAGGGATATATGATACAGGCTCATCTAAGGTACAGAACTCAGCCCAGAACAGGAAGTCATGCTGCACAGTCATTCCAAGGGTGATCACTCCTATGCACAGGTTCACCAGGAGCCAAGGACACTGCAGACAGAAAAGAGGATCTTAGTCCATGTACAAAAGGACAGTGCCCAAAAGACACAATGAAAAACACATAATACAGAAAGGAAAACTGTCGTGGGGAAATCCGTAGGTAACACAACGCATGTTATGTGCAGTCGTGTTACCTGCTACCACCTGATGAGACCTATGGAGAGGTCGAAACAGTTTTCTCAGAATATCAAGACATAAATAAAGAAATAAACAAACAAACAAACAAACAAACAAACATATTCTATAATAACATGAACTGACTGATTGACTGAATTAATGAATGAATGAATGAATGAATGTAGCATTGAATGAATGAATGAATGGAATAGTGTATGTATGATTTAAGATAAAACTGTCATACCAGAATAGTGAAATAAAATAAAGACCAGTCTCTCTTTCTTCCTTATATCCTCCTTACTCATAACAAACAATCATCAATGCATAAATCTATTCATCAATCAATCAATCAATCAATCAATAAACTAATCCCATTTAACCATGCAACCAGCAAGCCAGCTATGTCATGCTAATGTACATTTCTATATGGATGTAGGTAGGTGGGTGGGTTTCAGGGCATATCATTATACCTGTAATTTTTCCATATCACAATTTCAACTGTAGCATGCAGTTTGGAAATTCACCATGTCCAAAATAATTCCCATATCCTATGCAGTACTGCCTATTTGTTGTTGATATGATGGAGTGCCAGGCTGAGGTGATCCGCATTCACACACACAAACTATTGTGGCATAAATGCGATGCATCTAACTCTTTTGAAATGTTTACACTTCTCATCTTTATTGTGAATGCCAGTCTATGGACAGGTTTCTTTTTCCAAATGTTAGTCTCAGGGTCCCTATATGACAATAGCCCATATAACCTTTTTGATGTTACATTGCCTGTCCAGAATATGCAAGTACTGTTAGGTGCTGGCACAGAATTGAACAAGATTTTCTCTGACAGAATTTCAAAAATATCCACCTTTGCAACTTCTATAAGATGTAGAAATACATACATGGTGATAATACTGAGTATCAACCCCATAGGCTCAATACATGTGCATTTTTTTACAAAAATTTTAAAATTTTAATTTTATTTTAAAAATTAATTTAAATTTTAAAAAATATTTAAATTTTTTAATTTTCAATTTCATTGTTCTATTTTTAAAGTCAATATACACAAAATGTCCAAATTTCATGCATCTACCTTGAATAATAAACTCAGGATAACAATTTAAACTTTTATAACCTATTTAAAAACAGGAATCAGATCACAATTAATTGTCCTATATAGTCTCTACATTTGTTTGTCAGTACTGAACTTTCCACTGTGTCCAAATGCTAATAAATCATATGTTGCTGTAAAGTATCTTCAAAGATGAACTCACGCTGAAGTTCTTGTCAAAGGTTAACCGGCATTCCTGTGAATGGCTGGACTGTAAACAAAGCAACGTGCAATGAGTCACAGATTTCACTTCCGGATCAGCACCAATGCCTCATTACTCACTGTGCACTGTCGCCAAAATACACACAGACAACCACACTATAATGCTCATATTCTAAACAATAACCAATTTCCTTTAAATCAATACTAAGAATGACTAAATCCAATGCATACATCACCACCAAAATGAGAGAGGAAAAAAGGATCTAAAAATAGACTCGGACTACATTCATAGGTACTGAACCGGAAGTATTAATTGTGTCCTGATTCCACATGCCATGTTGTTTATAGTTCATCACTGCGCATGTCCATTTTACAAGCAAACAAGCGAACAAAACAGAGTATTCCGATTGCTACTTTGGTATGGTCTAATTCAGTACAAATCGTCATCATCACAGACGGGGTTGATGACTCGGCAAAATTTTTTTTGTTTTATCTTAGCGAAAAAAAAAACCGTAGGCAGCGAAAAAAAAAACCGTAGGCTCGGAGTCTAAACACTAGGGTCGGTCAGGTAACCTGAGCCAACCATATTTTTTCTTTTTGGCCTAAAGACTATGACTACAATAAATGGATACAAAACAACATTAACAAAATTCTCTAAATCATATGTCATTCTCTAAGTCATAAATATGTCAGATAATTAGATTATAGATTTGTATCATTTTTATATCAGATGTTAAACATTCCAAAAAATTGCAGTAAGAATGTCTTTTCACCATCTAAATATATTTAATTCATATGTACATGGCATTTAGCATGCCAGCAATTTGATAAATATATAAAAACAGCATGTAATGTAGACATTATAATTATAATTATTGATATTGTTCAAAATACAAATAATTCCTAAATATAAGTGTAAATGTCTGATAAACATATAAATCATTATTATTAAGATTATTTATTTTACAATCTGATTCAATTTCTTTATTTTAAAATTGTGATAAAAAAATATCAGCATTATTATACAGTATTATTTCTATTTTCATTTGTATTCATATTTGATCTAGGAAACAAGTATTGTCATCTGAATATTTTAATTATTATTTTAATTATTACTTATTCTGCATGCATGTGTATATGTTTTTGTTTGGGTTTTTTGTCTTCCATAATAATAATAATGTCTAAATTATTAGCTATTTTAAATGGACTTAATTATGATTTTTACAAATATATTATAATGCCATTTTTATTCCAACTGCATTATTTTGGAATGTTTGGCATATAATTAACAAAGAAATGATAAAGTCCACATTTTACTTGCATGACATTTTTATGATTCAGACAATTTTTTTCACTGTCGTTTCATAGCCTTTATTTTAATTTTAATGATTACAGCTGATGGTATTATGCACGTTTTATACAGTATAAATGTACTGACTTTTAAGTTTTACCTGCGCGAGGATCCGTGTCGCTATCATGCACCTTACGAGGTGTATTAAGCCGTGCTTGTACTATAAATAACATTTCTTTAACACTGCTCTCGCCGTTAACAATTTTATTTTTCGAAATTAAAAAAAGTTTGTGCAGACAGAACAAGGTTTGGTTTGAAATTTTGTAAGGTATAAAGGGATTAAATAATCCTCAGCTAGATAGTAACTGGCCCTGGTAAATACTGTCGAAGACCGAAGGTGGTGTATCGTCCCACACCCTATTTTGACGCTTACCTAATTTGTCGCAGTGTCATAAACTCCCAGTTCTCGAGAGAACGCATCTTTCAATGACGTCAAAACCACAACATTAATTTACACTGATCAACATCAAGTCACACAGACCACAACATTTGTCGAAAATCCTATCCTTGTCGGTTGTGAAATGAAACAAAGATATATACCTTGAAAAAAAACGCCATTTCACTAATTCTCTTTTTTTCAATCAGTAAGTCCTCATAAAAATCCTTTCTAACTATTCTGACGGGAAAAATAAACTTCCCGCCATAATAGGCATCCAGTCTGCTACTCAACGTGTGTTAGCAACGTGATTCACAGCTGATAATGCATCAGTAACACTGTTTAGAAAGGTGTACACTGTTATACAATTTGATGTGGATCTGTCATAACTAATTTTCAGAGGTGGTTCTTTCTTATTATAACTTGTGGAAATTTACAAGAAACATATACTTTTACGATATATTTCATAATTAAATTAGTAACCTTTACATTTTTGCTTATTTAAATAAAAGTCTTAGGATTTTTTATCTGATAATTAGGCAATATTAATTTAAAAAGTGATTTTTCAATAATCTTTTAAGACATTCTTGATATTTAACTTTTTTTGACCAATTTATTTTTTAAAGATTTGTTTGATAATGGCAAGAATGTTTATTAATGAAAATAAAACCTTCTCCTGTAACTGTATGTCTTCTGTCTGTGATTATTTGTATTCTGGATAAAAAAAAGTTGTGAAGGATGCAAAACAGTTTTGATGTTTCAAAAACTTTACATTCAAGGATTGAGGCTCTGCATGTTCACAATGCCAATTAAGTATTGGGAAAAAAGACACATGCTAAATCTAATAATATTTTAATAATAAGGACACGATTTTATAATAATACCATCATGATTTTTAAAAATTTGATTCTTTTTGCTTTTGAGACAAAGTCTGTACCAAAATTACATTTATGATAAATGTAAGAAAAGCTTTAAGAATGCCAAGTTAAATATCTTTCTGTAATTTTTCCGATAAACTTAAGTTTTCTATGTCCTATTGATGTTCCTCATCAATATAGTTTTATTCCCTAACCGTATGTACAAAAGTGTCACTAAAAGAAAGACTTCTGTGAAGTGCGTCATAATGGGTGACGTAATACACAAACTTTCTGACAAGGGGTCGTCTGGTTCAAAGCATGCAAAGAAGAGTATTAGGGAATCTATCAATGTCATTTTTTATGCATACTTTGCTAAAATAACTAATGTTTCTATATAATGAGAGGTATCACTATGAAAGGAGTATATTTATGACAAGGTGAAAGTAAGTACTTATGTGCGTCAAAATAGGGGACTCCAAGATACGATTCAGAATGGAACGGGCCCATACTATATAGATGGTTTCATTTGCGCAGACGATGAAGTAAATTTTCCCGCCATCCATGAAATAATCCAAATTCGAGTTTAAAAAAATGGGAGGCCAGTAAATAGGGGTACCATCTCTGTACAAAAATAGTAAGATGGTGGCATTCTGCTGACGTAAGCGCATCCTGGCTACGTTGTTATCGCTATTTGAATGTTCCATTTCGGATCACTTCTCAGTAGTGATTATGTGACCCCTAAAAATTGTATTTGACTGAGGTTTTCTAAAATAGTATCTTCCAATGAATATGACATATATACTGGCTTTATGGCATTTTTTCTTGTCGTTTGCATTGTCATTATGTTGCATTTTTTTAGGTTGAATCGTATGCGCCATTTTGAATTTCTTACGAGTTGTAAGTTGTGGTACCGAGACGTTTCGCCCCATGGACGTTTCGGCCCAAGACATTTCGCCCCACTTCATGGACGTACCTGGACGTTTCGCCCCATGGAAGTTTCGGCCCAAGACATTTCGCCCCACTTCAATGGACGTTTCGGCCCAAGACATTTCGCCCCACATTCAGTGTACATTTCTACATTTCTTAACTATCATTCCAAACAAATATGTTTACCCTTCATATTAAAGTGCATGTAGTTAAACGGCATTTCGTTTTATCTTCGCTCATACTAGTTGTCATCTTGAATTATTCTGAGACTTCTGTCGGCGAGATTAAAGAACGTGTCGCTGGTTGAGAAACTTACTCGCGTAAGCACCAGGCATTTCCTTGAAGTTTGTTTTTGAAATTCAGCACCAACACCTTACTGAAATGCTGTGCCAGAATGTATGGCCCATGTTAGACCGATCAACATTAAAGCTGGACTGAGACCTCATCTTTTTCTATTACACACCAAGTACATGCCATTTGTTTCTTTCTTGAATAAAAGATTATGCCTTTGAACTCTTCTGGACATATTTTAAACAATAATATCAGAATTGTAAATCGAACAAAGAAGAAAACATTGAACTCCTTTTTTGCAAATGACCATCACCAAAAATGGACTTTCATCAGTTTTCGTAACTGCGAAAATAAAAATATCGCAGCATAGAAAATAATGATCACTGTAAACGATATATTCATTTTCTGATTAGTCTTAGTACATAAACGAAGAAAAGGGAAAATATTCTCAGATATAATGACAGGTCAAATGTAAATCTAACAAATTGAAATGGGTCTGTCAAATAGTCTAAGTATAAGCCTATTCTTCTTCATCTTCTTAGTATTATTATCATTATTACTATCTTATTCTGATATGAGGATAACTTGTCTTACTATCTCTTATTTTCTATACTCTTCATCGCGATACATGGAGAAAAGACTTGTTTCAAACATAATTATAATTTCAAAAGAACACCGTTTTAAACGAACATAGTTATTTATTAAACGATGTCATGGTCCGAAACGACCATTCAAGTGAGGCGAAATGTCCATTCTTTTTTTTTTAAGTGGGGCGAAATGTCTATTGAAGTGGGACAAAATGTCTATTGAAGTGGGGCGAAATGACCATTGAAGTGGGGCGAAATGACCATTGAAGTGGGGCGAAATGTCTTGGGCCGAAACGTCCATTGCGCGAAACGTCCCTGATTCGCTATGTAACACATCAATGAAAACGTCAGATGCATTCCACCTCAATAAATGGACTGCTAAATAAAATAGAGCAAAATTACACTCCACAAAAATCCCATTATTTCTTAATAGAAATTCTGAATTGGACTCACGAGTGTCTCCTGTGCATGCTACTTCATTTTTTCCCCACCTCTTCAACTTCTCCATCAAAGTATTGTCCAGTATCCAACAGCGCATGCGTCGAAGCATTATCACTTTCGCGCATGCGTGAACGATGGAGTGTGAAGAGACTGTGTATCGAAAATATGACGGTTACAGTAATTTGTGTAAACCCGGGCTTACACACGTCTTAAAAGTGCCGCCAACTGAGACAGTCCAAATTTTCATTTTTTCTTCATGAAAAATACAAAATTAGCCGAAATTCGCATTTTGGCAAGTGAAGACTTGAATCGGGTCCTCAACTGCTTTTTAAGTCCCCATTTGTTGGTGTGTATTCAACATCTGGTCTTCACTTGGCAGCAGTTACAAACACACACACACAAAAGCAACAGAATGTCGTTGGAATCGAAACTGGTACTCCTGCGTGACAGGGTGTCATGCTTACCAGTAGACCAAGCAATTGACGACAAAATGAATGAAATTATTTGATCATAATGTTATCGATGTCTATTGGCGTGAAAACAAAAGTGAATTGTCAAAATTATTCCTCTAGGACAATCCACTAATTCATGGACTAGAATAAACTAAAAACATATTTTAATACTATTTTTTGTATTACTAAAAGCTATGAATATCCATTTATTTTTAAGTTGACTGCAAGATTTATTATATCAATTAAAATGTTACAACGAATAAGTAAATAAATAATAAACAAAAAATAAATAATTTTTCAGAATGGTGCTTCGAGAATTACGGGAGAGAAATTGATTTTTGGACCAAAACCCCTGAGGGTTCATAATTAAACACTACGGGGTTTTTACGCCCATGAGTAGTTCAAGAAAGGCCCAGGTGATGCCGACAGGCTGCTGAGTACCGCAAAAGCACATTAAAAAATATTCGATCTGCAATTAATAAACATTTGCAAGACCTAGGAAGACATGTGGACATTGTCAGGGACTATATATTTTAATCGGTAAATAATATATTAGACGGCATATTAAAACACAATTTACATGAGGGGTTATTAAGACAGACCAAACACAAAGAAATTATAAAAGCGTGTGACTTGGTAAAAATCTGTACTTACCTTCATTACACAAATATTCCTGTAATCCTATGATTCAGAGTGTCGTACGTCATCTCAATCCACTTTGTAAGTCGTGGCTTAAAGTTTCATTAGCAACTGAATCTCAGATACTTGCAGTTTTGCAGGGATGAAAACAACACTGAATTTGTAATACTTACGCATGAAACAAAGCAAAAAACAAAGCGGGGGGGGGGGGGGTCTTGATAGTGAGGATGCACCTTCAGACAAACGTATGTATGCCACAAATAACGAACTCTTTCCAGTCAGGGCACTCAAAATGTTGATTGGGAAAAGTGATCCTAGAGCACAAGCACTTTTCAACCACTGCTCAAAAGATGCCCTGACTTATACTAACACAGAACAATAATGGCACACTTAAAAACCGGTAAAACAATACCAGTCTACCCAGTTCATGTCAGACATCTATCGCATTTCAAAATGTAGCAAGCCATATACAGCACACTGTCTCAGAACAACAAGTGCTCAAGCAATGAGTGCTGCCAGGGCCGTCGTAAGGGGCGAGCGAAACGGGCGATGGCCCGGTGCACCAAGCCTGGGGAAGGGGGCGCCTTTTCGCGGAGTTTGCAGTATTTTTTTCCCGAGGAGGGGGGGGGGGCGGCGCCGAAGGCGACGCTCGCTTGGGGCGCCGTTTTGTCCAGCGCAAACTTGCGATGGACCTGTGTGCTGCATAATATACATGAGCGGGCACAGCAATAAAAGTTCAATAAGAAGCTACAACAGGGACTCTTCGTAACTTAAAAACGGCAAATTAGTGACACTGTCATCTCTTACAACTCGACAGTTAATTTAATGTATTAGTAGCAATCTGTTAAACCTTAAGTACCATTCCATTTCAATGACATATCTGTAACATATACCAGCTTAAACAAGCATAAACTCTTCTTTGGCTTTGACATTGATGAAAACCGTTTTTATTGGCAAAATATTGTTTTGCTACATACATCTTCCATTGAAAGTGCCTTCATTTACTTACTTTGACCTTTCCTGTTTCGAGCTCTTTTCCAACAGTTTTGAGCAATATGCATAGCCACTCCAAATGTTCCTCAAGTTTCCTTGCAGGAGTTTGAACACACAGTCATGTATGATATTCTCTGCGAGGATTGTGAGCTTGAACAATTCACCTATAAACCTGTCTAGACAAAATATGAAGCACTTTCAAATACATTCAATACTAGAACCAGGCTATGGCCCTGCCTCAAATAAATCATTTAACCCAAACCACAACATGAGTTCTGCAGAACACAGTGTCTCATTAACATCTATGCAATGATCTATCCCCAACTCTTCCTCTCTCTGAGTTGCAAACACTTTAGTACCCAATCTTAACACTGTCGGCCTCTGGAAAAGTGATACTTATGTCTCACCATGCTTACTCAGGTAAAAACAAATTTATTGACATTGCCACCAGTTGGTAGTGGGCCTGAACAAATCAGGAGTAAATGTAAACACCATTCACGCTAATATTATTTTCATTAAATCACATCAAGTTGGAGCAAATTAAGGGCAGATCAACAGCAGTCAAAATGTGCTCAGGAAGTTTGTGAATAATGTCAACTACAAGGAAAGGCACCAATAGTTTCTATCGCTATTGCACTAAAAATGATTTTCCAGGATGGATATATAGCAGACTGATACTACTGTATCTGGGTCATTAAATATATAGGAAATATACTATAGGAAAAGCTCATTAATTAAGAAAAAGCATCTTCATCTTAACATTCCACTGATAACTGCTGCACCTGATACATTCCATTTTAAGAGTGTACGAGAGAGAAAGAGACAGACAGACAGAGGAAACGTATACATTATATTTCCTAATGATCTCCTTTTGGCTTTCATTTTTTCATATTCTAGTTCCTTCTTCATTGGTTACTTTACTTCTTCCTAAGATGAAACGACATTTTGATCATATTGTACCAAAGTCAGAGCCAATTTATAGACATGCCAATATTATCAGGAAAACCAGAATCCCTGCATCTACTTTGAGGCATCTCATCGGAGCATGCTGACAGATTTTATTTTAGGTCAGATGGTAAAGCAACCCCAGAAGTGCATGCATTATAAGAAATGCTTTAAGATAAAGACAAAACTAGGGCACAATAACCTATATAGCATGATGATTTACACAAATTATACATTTAACTGATATAAGAATGAACCGAGATTGCTCCAATTGGGCATATTTCTTGGAAAACAAAATGCAAATTCCACTTACAATGGTATCACATATAGCCACATACAATCCCCTGTTGTAATGATGTATTGATACAATTTATGGGTTGCTTGCATATTGCTACAGCAAAGTGTATCGTAATGAATAAAGAAGGAATAATATAATTATCCATGTGCAAAAGGTATAAATCATCCCTTAGTTTAAGATACCAATATCAGATTATCATCATGTATTATTCAATCGCTACATTTCTATATACTGTGAATTCTTTTATTTTTATCGGTTTAAATTTTCATGGTTTTAAACACACACACACAACATTTTTATTGGTACTTAAATTTGTGGACTGTGGAAGAGATCCCATCGGTTCCACTTGAAGATCATTGCTCTTTGGTTCTTTAAATTTGTTGTTTGCAGGAACCAAGAAATCCATTAAAATTGGTACTTCACAAAAATAGTGCATTCACATAATAAATCCAAACTCTGGTGCAAAACTTTAATAAAACTTAACTACTTTTTGAAAATTTAAAAATTAATACTTAGTAAAAAATATGTTGAAAGCAGTTACTTAATAAATCCAATGCTTAAAGGAGCATTTAGAAACCAGGTGTTTCCATCTGTACAGGTAAGTGGTCAAGCCTAGATGCGCATCAATTAAGCACATTCAGAAAGAAAACTACACTGCCGCCTGGTTTCAAATCCTGTAGTCTGCTAAGTGTACTTGATAATGAAATATTCTGCCTGAGTAGTTGTATATTTGAAAAAAATGTGTTTATTGCTTGGGAAATCAATCATGTTTATGGTTATTATTGTTTTTGCTTGAATCATTTCACTAATTGTCCTAGAAATGGAAGCATGTGAGATTTTTATAATGTCAGAAATTATTGATATCCATTTATCTGCTTGCTTTCTATCAAACTGATGACTTGTATTTGAAATAATTTCCTGTCAAGCCCTGAAGCCCTGGGGGATGTGGGTGGGTCGGGTGGCTAACCGAATTGGACCAATTCGGAACTATGAAGTTTAAGAAATATGAGAAAAAAGAACTTGACGGTGATTGTTTTATAAAACAATGTAAGTTCAAATAATTAGTGACTGTATACAGAAATATATATAAAAGTAATTGTGAATTCCAGGCTGGCGGTGCCAGGTACAATGACATCGTTGCTGCCGAGGGTGGGAAATCTAACCATAAGCAACTGGTTTTGATCTATGGTGCTTGGGTATATTCGTCACGAAGACGGTGCTCTGTGCCCCCTTTATACCAAACGCGCGTCGGAGGGTACGGAATTGATCGAGTTTGTTGCTCTACTGACAAATGCTCGCGGCAATACCGGAGCCCACGGGCCCTCTCTTCAATAAGCGGCATAGCTACTGCACCTGCAACATGGCTGAAGGCTGCACTGACCTTGAAAAGAAAGATTTTGGCGCTCGTGAGGCCGATAAACTTGGCCAAAGGAAGCCGCGTTTAACGAGCCGCCTTCCGGATATCATGGGGAGGTGCAGAGGTTGCAAGATCGCCTTAACGAACTTCGCGACAATCCTCTTGGCCTGCAAAAAGTTCAAGATGCAATCCGCGACAAAAGGCCGACGCCGACTTTGGGGCAAAAGGCATAAAAACAAGCCTGTTTATCCAGACTTTGTTCTTAAAGATGAAATGTGGACTTTCCGTAAGACACGTACACCTCTGGAGTATGCAAGGTGGGGGGGGCGTGGTGGTGGTGGCAAAATAATTCCATGCAGTCCTTCCCCTAGCTGGGGCTACTGAGCGTGGGGGTAAGAATATATGGACTGCTTGGCGTAGAGAAGACACAATCAAAGGTAAGCAGCAAGGCCGCCTATGGACTGACGAAAGTGCGAGATGAGATTCCAGCAGGCATAAAAAGGCTGTCAGATGCCGAGGTCGACGAGATTGAGGGGAAGGGGGTGCCGGAAATCGAGGTGGTGGCAGCACAACAGCCTCTGGGGCCTAAACTAGGCACTAAAGACACTAAGTGGTGCGTTTGCCAATAACGAGGATAAGAAGGTGGAGACAACCAAGCACATAGAGGAATTGAAACAAACTCTGGCCAACTCGCAAGATGAGACAAAGCGCGAGCAACTATAAGCCCAGGTAAGGAGGAGAAAATTGCCTTACTGCGTGAATCTGGCGGCACACTACGAGACAGGCGTCGCAACCAACTTACCGCTGTCAAGAAGACTAGCAACAAAACGATACGACCCATGACGAACAGTTACATATGCTCTTTCGCGAACTGGACATAACGGTAGCCTTTATTCTCACTGCACTTGGGTTCATCAAAGCACGAGTGTTCAATACTATGTCCAGCGCTGCACCTAAACCTAACCCTGGCGGCGCAAAAGAATGGGTAAAAAAGCACCTAGAGCAGCTGGCGGGGATGCTCAAAAACGATGGCAGAAAAAGCGGGGACGGCTGTGCCCGGAATTATCAAAGCCATCGTGTCATTCTTGATGAAGGCTGTAGGCAAGGCCCTCGGTTGACTGGCCGAGAACTTCCTGGTGCTTGTCATTACGATAGCGGTCGCATTCTTTGTTGTTTTCCGCTCTCGCATCGCTGAAATGGCGAGGGAATGGTGCTCGTTTTTCAAGAGCGCAGAATCCAGATGGCTGCAAGTTCCACCGCGATGCCGCCCATGACTAGCGCTGTTTTGTTGGCTTCATGGTCTTTAACTTCTTTCCTTGTTGCACTTAACGCGGAACTTTGTTTGCACGTCGGTGTTTTCTACCTCCACATGGAAATACACATGCCAACGTGTGAGCCCATGATTGACAAGACGTACTCTAGAGCGCTCTTCTTCAGCCACGCCATCCCGGCTCCAGTGAAGCCCTGCGACTTGTCCAGCGTGAAATACACAAATCCATTCTTGGCCTAATCCTCCTGCATCAAGTAGTCGACATTGTCTTTCCTTGAATGGTCAAACGCATTCAGGTTCGGGTCCGATGATGTTGACGCAGAAGTTATGCTTTGTACCAAGGCATTGGTTTGCGCTGCGCTTCTGCCGCTAGTCCAAGCTTGTGTCCACATTAAACTCTTTGCAGAAGCCTTCATAGGCAACCATGTTGATGGAGCTTTCGAGTGCGTTCCACTGTGTTTTTCCTTGCATTGGGCAACCGCATCTGAGTGAGAATCTTTTTCGCAAGGTAGTTGACATGGAACTGATAAAAACTTGTCCTCATCTCTGTCAGTCCTGCTGTTGCCACATGCAACAGGTGGTTGCGCACGCCGAAGCCGCAACCGGTGGATGCGCACCTGACTGCAAAGTTCAGCTGCTTCTGCCAAAATTTCATCCGTCCGTCCGGATTTCCAGAGAACCAATTGTCCACAATATGTTTCCTCTCGGCAAAGGGTAGCACGTACTTATCGGCTAAGTTCACATACCTGACATTAAACGAAACGCCATCCCGCACATACAAGCCAAGGTTGAGCAACATTTCGTGGATTTGTGCTCTCTCTGCGTCGCCATAGTAAAAGTTGTCAATGCCATATTTTGCGTCGCTATTGGAACGTGGTGCCGGTTCAGGCAATGCATGTTGTACTAACAAACCCTCTAGTTAGGCCCGTGGCTCTCGAACAGGTGATATGTACCTTGAAATTTCGTACAGACCGGGATGGTACAACATCTTGGCTGCGCATGGTAACAACATATTTGGTATGCGTTTTCGACCCCGAAGCCCTGCAAAGCAACGCTGTTCTGGATGGGTATTATAACAAGCACACGATCGCAGAAGCAATTCAGGCTGCCGCTCCTAGAGCGACTGCGAACTTCAACGCGGCGACTAGGCGGGCCAGCATCACGCTCCCTTCCTTCCCCCAACACTACGCTCTGGATCCCTATGCCGTTGGATCGCATCTTTGGGTTCGACGGTGACCAGGTTTTAATATCGGGGTACACATACGTAGCACCTAATCAACCTGCGTTCATCAACATCAAACGGCACTATGTCCGCCTCGATTAGATAAATACAACTGAAAGAATCCTTGACAGAAAAAAAAATTGCACTGGCACAAATTATTCCAGTGGGTGGCGAGTCATACGGTGATACGCGTATTATCTCCTATGGAAAACCAGATGTGCGCAGATTATGTAAAGGCGGCATCGATGAGCTCTCGATACGTATTTAAATGAAAAACAAACACCAGTTAATGTGCTGGAATGCACTATCACCCTAGAAATTAAGCACTAGTGCTCGCACACTTAGAGTTTACGTGGGCATTGCTTCTTTGACAGCGCTGCGGTCGCATCAGGGCCAGTAGCATCTGGTGCATTCAGGCCCGCCCCGTCTGCGGAAACTCTTGTCCGCGAGGCTGACAGTGCTAGCACGGCCAGCGCAGACACTTCAATAATCTCCACGGGAATCGCGGTCACGGAACATTATTGTCTTCTTTCTGTCCTGTTTAATGTCTATAGAAGGTTATGTTTGTGCATGTGTGTAAGCACTCCTACCCCTTTCTCTTCTTTCACTCCATGTGTGATAGTGCATAAGTATGTTTTGCGTGTATAGTGTGTATCTTTCTAACATTTGTTCTCTCTTTGCACCTCAGTGGTAGAGTTATAGGGATTATAAGGCTGGAAGGGGGTATTAGTTTTGCCTAAAAGGGGAAGATAGGGAAGTTACAGAGGATAGGGGTATTACTTTGTTAATAAGGGGATAATTGGGAAGTTATAGGGGGATAGTGAAGTTAGTTTTACTCTATTCCATACCCCTTCTTTTTCATCCTACCCTGTGTGGTCAGAAGATGAGTGGGTGTTGGTTACTCCGAATGGCGTGTTGAATGGTAAAGGTCGGGTATTGGATAGTAGATCACTAGTTGTTAGATAGTAGATAACTAGGTGTTGGATAGTAGATGACTGGGTATTGGGGGGTGGGGGGTGGCTGGGATTTTGGGATTTTCTTTTCATCCAGGATATTTATTTTTTTTTTTCATTTACCTCAAGATAATTTTTTCAGCTAATATGATGACTGTAACAGTTTTTTTCTTCCATAAATCAGAGCAGGAATATTTTTTCAAGCTATTTGCTGGTCAAAAATATTTTTGTAAATAATAAAAACATACCTACCCCACCCCGCCCCCGCCCCCACCCCACCCCCTCCCCCCACCCCCACTGGGATTCTTGCAACGTCATCATTGTCGGTGGCATGGCAAACAGATCGAGTTCTGTCTTGGAACATTCGCAAGAATCTCAATGCATCATTTTTTTTTTACTAAAAGACTAACAAATCTTTTACTGTTCTTCTTTTCTTATTTCTTTTTCTGGTCATGTCTACGAGGACTGAAGAGTTTTCGACGTCTCAGCGACCAAGGAGTTCTTTTTATGCTTGGATCAACACATTTTTTCTGCTTTCATTAACGCTTGTGTTTGACTTTATTTATCAATGAGCAAGTTTTGGAGAAATTCTTTTCTCTGCATCAAGCCCTCATCCTTTAAAGCGTGCAATCCTTGAGTCACAATAGATTTCAAAAAGGGTGCCACCGTATGAAAAGGACAGTTCCATCATGTCTCCTAAACCATGTCCTCTCGAGCTACTCATCGGACCACATGACACACGAGTTACAATTAAGTCGATAACCGTTTTCGAAAATTTATTTTCTCTGTGACCTTTCCTTTTGAGAATAGAATATTTTGTCCAAGATTTCCTTTTATACTAATATTCATACTGTCAAAATACGATTTAGTGACAGGAAGATAATGAGGATGCACTCATTATCGGTGAACGTGATACGTATTTCCTCCTTCAGCGTAAGAAGTTATGGCAGAATCCACGTCAAAAGGAATGACTCTCAGCAACTGAGTGGCCGTGTTTACCACTACATTGTACTAGACGATATTAGAGTACATGAACATCAAATTGAGTCCTTCGTTCAATTCGATAGGGTATCGAAAATACTTTAAGAATCGGTTGCTGTTGTTGGTGTCTTTGGTAGGAGCTGTGTTTCCACCCAGAATAGCAAGCAAATTGGGAGAAAAGGAGATGGACAGCGTTTGGCTCTCAGAGAAATGGCACTCGATCAGCACATGCCTGTTGGTTTTGTCGAGTTGATGTAGAGTATGAACTCACCACACCTCTCTTCTTTTTTGTTTGTCTTCTGGATTTTATTTACTAGATTTTGCTTTTTAGCTACGGTATTGGGAACCATTGTGGATGTCAGCGAATAATTACATTTTCTAGAGATCCACTTACACTGGTTTCAAGATGATTTGTTTTTTAGTTTGAGTATAGATTCTTGGATCATCCAGTTGTGTAAAAGCTACTCTATGTTTTTCAAAAATACGGTGTGTTAGATGAGGAATGTGAATAATTCCTTGTAGTATCTGATGTGCTGTCAAAATAAACATTCTTAACATTTATCTGAGACTGGCTTCTAACAAATGCAGATGCACTTGTGCATTTGTTTTTGCCACTAATGGCATACAATGCACGAATCAATTTGACCGGAGGATAAGATGAAAAGGAAGTCATGTTGAATACTATCAGAGAGGAAAGAAGTGAATGGTATTTTTTATAGTTTATTTAGACACACGAAAACGAGGAAGGCGACGTGTAAATGACTGGACCTTCTTCTTGACACCAATAGAGATACAAATTCGTACGAAATCTCAAATGTTCGGGAGTGGTAGGTTTTAAATCGATTAGTAAGTATGCATGTGGCAATTGAGTGGCATAATCAGCCAGGGAGTCCCGAATTGTTTTGCCAACACTTGAATTTGAGATTTGTCTCATGGACTTTTAAACAACACTTCATAATGAGCGTTGAGACTGATGGTGCGATGCGCTTTACTTTTGTTGCAATAAATTATTAGTAATATAAATATTTGCATTACGATGATGTCCTTTCTTGTATGCGTTTAATTACATTCAGATACGATTCCATCTTCTTCGCGAGCTATTCCTTCTACAACGAAATGGATTTTCCTTGAATTTATTTAAGCAACTTGTAAGCCGATTGCCACTCTTTGTAACACCACACGATACGTAATGAAGGTCGATTGAACAAAAGTGATTTAAGTTCGATCAAACGTTTGACAAATTGGGTTTTGCCAAAACCACTTTGTTCAGCAATTAACATGTTAAAGGAATGTCGAAGTTACAGTGCCTCCCAACATTGACCACCTTTCGTCAGTCACTTTGAGAACGGAGGACGAAGCCATGACTCCTGACTAGTTTGGAAACTTCTGAGACAATCACCAAGATCACAAGACATTTTATGCATTTTAAATATTTTTTCATAGGACAAAAATAAATATTCACATTTCAAAACAAAGTTCGTGTTTTCTTTCTTTCATCAGTCACACGGGTTTTTGGTATAGTCAGACATGAAACATTTCCAAATGTTGAATCCAAGTCTTTTTCTGTCATGTACATCCTTCCAATCGTAAAACTGCTGGTGTCTCCAACTAGCCACACAACACTTTTTGGTATGTATGAAGAGTACATAAAGTGCGACGAATTTCTTCTGCACACAGTGGTAGAGATTACGTACTCATCACTGAACGCAGCACTTTTAACACAATGAGTTTTTTGTCCACAGATAAAGTTTTGGCTGTCACGTCTTTGCATGAACTAACGATACATTTGCTACAGAGAATCTACTAGTAAGCGAAAGCCAAGAAATTCGGTCACTAACACACACACACACACACGACATGTCGTCCTAAATTCAAATGGGTCATATCGTCTTGAGGAACGTCGGTGTAATCCTGAAGACAGAGGTCGTGGTATGGTGAATCTTATAACGTATTCGCAGAAGAGTCTTATCACGTGTTTGTCACAAAACATAAACTCTCTCTCTCTCTCTCTCTCTCTGCTAAATTGTACCTTATTTATATTTGCTATTGTGAACTTTACAATGCCTATATAATTCAAAAGGATGATTATATACACTATACATTTGTGAGGTAGTATGCAGGATGGCTCCCCGACCTGCATCTGCACATGAACTGGGAGTAAAGGCAAATTAAGAATGAAAGAAAGAGAAGGATAGAGACGGACAGAGGGTAAAGACACACACACTTGGAAGGAGAAAATTACAGAGGTTATTACCCTTGTTTTCCGTTTCATCATATTTTCTTTTCAGTTCCTCAACTTGTATCATCAGTACCTCAACGTCATTTTGTAACAGAAGTATCTTGGCCCTCTCCTCCTCTAGCCGAATACGGACAGCTTCCAGATCGGCTTCACCCACATCTTCTAAAATGGCTGTCCCTAAACGGGCAGTTGAAACAAATAAAAGTAGAAGTCTGGCTGAGAGCATAATTGCTGTATTGCCCTTACCATCCAGTAACGTCAGGGATACTGACACAGAGAGAGTAACTTGTTCTCTATTTATACTGCAGACAGGACAAAAACGTTATGTGAACGAGTACATTTGATACTTAGTTCCAGTAGACCTTTAATGACGTCATACCGCTATGAAAAATAACATAGGACAGATGTAATTAGTTTGAGGAAAAGAGTTCATACATCAAGTGCTAAACCTTCTTGCAGTGCAAACATATTTCTTCTGGGGTTTTTTTTTGTTCGTTTGTTTTTTTTTTTTAAAGATATCTGTTGTAAAACAAAAGCATTCATTTTCGAAAGCAGTAAAATCTATAAATTTATTAACAAAACTCTCGTCTCCGCTGAAACCAAATGTCACAGTCAACGACTACAAGCGTTGGATGGACAATGGCCTGATGGTCATCTGGTCTCTGATAGTACTGATTCTTTTCCACGGATTTTAAACGAAGGAAAAACTGTCAAAACCTTTAGCCAACATTCAAGTAGACGAGAATACATAATTTATTTTAGTGCAAAATTCTTAGGTTACACATAAGTTTTTCATTGCGTACTGAAATAGTGTGAATATGATTTGCATTATGTCTTAGAGTGTTTTGTACCTGATTTCTAAGCCATTTAAACCTCAATTTGTTGTTGTTGATGTTGTTGTTTTCTTCTAAAACAACAAATATGATCATTTGCGATAAACCGCTCTCTTGTTCTGACAACTTTTTTGAGCGCAAAATCCAAACTGAAGCTCAAAAATTTGACAGTGTGTAAGTTTTATAAAAAGTAAAACTAAGATTATAGAACTTATAGAATTATATTTACACGGGTCCCTTTCAAGACTACTACATTTCACTGACCTAGATATACTCTCGGCATGATATCTGATTCTCAGTTTTGAATCTATGACTTCATGCTAAAATTGTTTGAAGAATATGGGGCAAAATGATGGTGGATGATCCAGAAAAGTCAGTCGGGAAACAACAGTTGACGCCATAAAAGGTAAACGCTTGTAGATCAGTAGAGAATGTATTAGAGAAATTCAAAATAGTTAAACAGTGTACACGACACTTGTATTGTTTCTACCCACTCTCCTATCGAAAATTATTTTACTTTATAAAATATGTACGTTTGTGTGTCCCTTAGTTCATGATACGACCTATCTTGTACATATTTGCATCAATGCACATTATCACAAATAATATTAAGAGTTTAATTTGTCTTTACTAGTAGAAGTGGAAAGAATCTTTAAAATATTTTCCAGAAATTGCCTGGAGTTAACTTTGTGAATGGTGCAAAAGTGTATTTTCTGTAGTTAAGGCATTACGTAATTACGAAAAATGTATGTATGTATGTACACATTTTGATAGGTATGTGAAACAATATATGGGCTCGTTAAAGTGAATCAGTTAGTATGAAACCCAATCAGGCACCCGGAAGCCAATGCTACTATAAATTCCAATTCATTTCAATTGCAAATGAATCACGAGACCTCTTTTTGTTGATTTTGAAGAAAACAAATCTACATCAGCGAGAGACGATGTGTATGGTGGCCCAAACATACCGCAGGAAGAATAATTTGTTTTGGTCTTTGAACATTGATATTTAAAGAATATTATATTCAAATGATACAAATAATGTCAAAGAACACTAAGTAAAGTTCAACACAGTCTATTAATTATCAATCAATTAATTGGTCAAGGCATCGGATAACGGGATTTTTAATTTATTCACATCGAACTTTTGCACACCATTCAATTTGGACCAGTTTTGACCGTGCAGTTTCCACTGTGCCATATTCATTTACGTCGACCGCCTGACCCTTGTCCATCACAATAACCACCATTACGGAATCTGATTCTACGCCTAATTTTGCTGCGAATACCGTTCATGTCTCATACTTGTCTTTCATAATGATCAATTCATTCATCTGGATGGAGACACGTACCAAAATTGTGACAGAAATAGAATACAGTTCACGGAAAAGAATGCGGATTCTTATTTTTTTTTTAAAAACAACAAAGTAAACAACAATAAAAACAATAATCGAAAACAAAGAAAGAATGACTGCAACTATTCCAAGAAACAAATTAAACACGAGAAACGATCAAAAAGTCTTTTATACATTAAATATTTATCTCATTATCTGAAAATCTATTACATATGATGATACTGAATAGCATTTGATTTTATATTATAGGAAGAATCACTGTGTTTCATGCACCACTTATCTAATATTTTCATAAAACAAAGACGTGTGCAAGAAACTGGATTGACACGGTGTAATAATTTAATGAATATAAGTTTTATAGCTCCAGTGTGGATACTTCTGCTGTAAAAAGGTTTAATGTTGGCAAACCATAAAGCTTGTGATCTGGATTACAAATATAAAAGAACGTATTTAGCACATCAGTAGAGTTATCAGAGAATATTTTCACGAGATCAGATCGGTCTTCTCTGCCATTATTACATAAAGTACACTTGGAAAACCACTAGATGTCACTATCTGTGCTTTAGGCATCATTGTGTAAGTTGTAATTACTTATAACCATGGTATTAAATTAAAACGTATTTATCATAGAGGAAAATTTAATGCTTGCGATCATTCGAGGAATACCAGTCCATTGGTATCTCTAAAGTGCGCACTAATGCCGTGGATAGCTGAGCAGTTCGTTGCTGTTATAGTCGCTGATGTTGTTGCTGTTGTTGTTAATAGTCGATAGTAGACGTGTTCTAGAAGGATCCTTTACATCCTAGATTAACTTCCATCTTGGACGATGACTTGAATGTAATTAGTAGCTACATCTTCAATTTGGGGCTAATTACATTGTCTTTCATCTTGAGTACTGCATTCGGTGGATATTGGAAAAAGCGATAAACAACACCCGGAAGAAAAGAGGTAATAGCAAGGAAGAAACAAAATAACTTTCTTTAGAATATATATTATCGACATTATTTAAATATTTGACCCTGGGAAACAGAGGTCAATTGAAGATAACTTGACCCTTTGAAAACGGTCATTAAACTCATTTTAATTTCACTTTGTGTCGCGCAATCCACCATTCCAGTAGCCGTGCCAAACTTAATCACTTGCCTTTTTACGATAGCCATCTGCCTATGCTATGAATTAATTCTTTCACTGCATACAGAAGTCAAGTGTCCCTCACAAGAAGATCAACTTGAGGTTATAATGTACACATACGCAAGACTGCAAGAAATAAGAAGAAACAAAGCAGCATCAGTATCCATTTCTAACCCACACGTAAAAGAAATAAAAAACGGGGACGATGGGAGGAGTTTTATTTGTTTTTAAAACAATTTTTAAACTGACAGCATAAGTGTCGCGAGCTACTTCCACTTGCCTGCTCCAAGGACTTTGCACAATAGAGTAACTTATACCGCAAAAAGGGGACGTAACTTTGTCATACTTGGTACTCATTTATTCCCCCGATTAATGAAACTGGTATCGACACTCAACCAGCTTAGTCAAAAAACAAGGTTGCACAATAAAAACACAATTTAATATTACAATATTTACAACACAAGTCATCTCAACTTCAAATATGCACATTTCTCTTCCTTTAATAAAAACATCTATTCCGAAGGGAAAAGGTAACATAACAACCATAATTCTATTTACTATTGTATTTACTACTTATATTCAGTAGTTTACACAAAATTTACATATATTACACAGTTACTAAAGTCAGAGATTAGTTATCTTGGTATGCCGTAAATGTGGAAATGGCTAATATTACATTGATTTGGGCTGACAACATCAACATCATACTGGGCAAGTCAACAACAGTCAACGTCAACATTATATCGACATCAGCCGTATTTACAGCAGTTAACCAACATCAAAGTTATATCAACAACATTATTTGCAGAAGTCAACCGACAATATTTTACCCTGGAGAACAGAGGTCAATTGCAGATAACTTGACCGTAGAAAAACAGAGGACATATTCTGATAAGAAACATTGATTGTTCTCAATAAATTAACTTTCATTTCGTTTTGTGTCGTGCAATTAGCCACATGGTCATGGAATGATGATGTCCAATAGGGACCCACATTTATATAGATAACTTATATAGATGACCCTAGGGCAAGTTCTGATAAAAAAAAATATTGATTGTTCTCTATAAATTAAGTTTCATTTGGCCTTGTGTCTCGCAATTCGCCAGGTGGTCATGGAATGACCATGCCTAATAGGGTCGGCATCCCATTACCACCGCCACATTAATTTGTGGGAAGCGGCACAAAGTACACGGTACCGCGACCCACATTTACATAGGAACAACATAATCTTCATAAAAGATAAGCAGATCCACCCTCATTCAACTGAAATTCAAGACCCCTTGGATGGTATACAGAAACACATTGTTATTTACCTCATATAAATGCACTGCATCAGCTGAAATGACTAAATACAGTGCATTCCCTGTGATATCAGAATATCTCAAATATGCACCGTTTAGTACTTTTATGGATATGAAGCTATTTAATCAGATTCTAACCCTATTCACAGCTCAGTATTATTTGAATGACGTCATTCGAGGCGTGGTAAATATGGGACCAATTTATACGCACGGAAGGTAATTTATTGGCTAGATACTTATTTGTAATTTGTTACTATTTGTCTCAATTTACCCAATGTTATCAGACCTAAATCATTACCACCACAGTGACAAGGCAGCAGTTGCGGCGGCACCTCCAATTGTATTCCTCTTCAATTCAAACAGTTTCAAGCCACTGTAACTTGTCACCAAATGGAAATGCCTAGTCTTGATAACATCAAATACGGGATACCCTGACGGCTTCTGGCAGCTATAAAGGCTCTTTTGTAATTGAGGAAACTACACACCAAGCGGAAACATATGAAACACTTAAATATCAAGTGAACATTGGAATCATATGCTTTGAAAATATGTCACGTGTATTCTTAGTAAAGGCATGCGAATATATGATTTTATGCTACCGACTTCAAATCGTCCAGCCATCTGAATTGATTAATCTGAATGCCCTGCAACGGCTGCGTCAGTAGATGCCTGATTGAATGTAATTTGTAGCTTTTCTATTCCATCCCAGGAAAGCAACGATACCCTTATCAGTGATAGGAGAAGTGGATTTACTGCAAAAGCAATGCAAGACGTTTGCAAGATGTTCTCTGTACTACAGGAATTCACATCAAGCTTTGTTCATCATTGTTTAGTGACATGTGACCAAACGCAGATGAGATTGGCATAACGACTTCCTCCTTACATGGACATAGTGCCACAAAACCAGCTGCCAAATTGAAAAATATTTCCTTTGTCAGGAACCATTCATCTAACGTCTCCAGCAGCTACTCGTCGTATTAAAATTGTTTCTGATAATGGACCAACGTTTCCATTATCAGCCCTTAAACCAGCTGATTTTGAAAGCGTGCTACTTTGGAATCTACGGGTATGTCATAAAGTAAAAAAGTAAAAAAACAAACATTCGCCATTCATAAATGAAAATGACGCTTTAAAATTAAGCCATAGGCATGATTAGTAAAGGCATGCAAATATATGATTTGTATGCAAGGACAACGACATAAAGACGACAGGAAGGATTACCTGGTTTTAATTGTTGGAGAACTTTCAGAGAATGCTCTCCGGGACACACACACACACACACACACACACACACACACACATATATATATATCTGGAATTAGGTCAAAACATGTTGGTTCTCTATGTGATAGACACAATAACCCCGCTCGTTTATTATTGTTAAACAACTTATTATTTTTATATCTCTTGTAAATTCGCCCTAGTGATTCTAACATCTAGGAGTCCAGAATTTTTCTTAGGTTTTTTGCTTGGTGTTTGTTTTGCATATGTAAGCTGTTTATTCCCCTTACAAAGAGCTTGTTCAACTCGAAACGTTGGGAAACCATTTTGAATTTGTGCCGTTATCAATTTTTGTGTATATATATATATATATATATATATATATATATATATATATATATATATATATATATATATATATATATGTGTGTGTGTGTGTGTGTGTGTGTATGTATGTGCGTGCGTGCATCCCTCTGCACACTTTTTAACATATTTAAATGGATGCTTATTTATATTTTGGGGATTTGTACTAAATTTACATCTTGATTAGCTGGAATATACGAACATCAATGTACAAAACAGGCGCGTGCCAGTTTCAGCCGGTCAGAGTGTGACATTTGATGGGTCGTTTTCTCCCTCACACTAGTAACTGGATGCTGTCCCCATGTCAATGTACTGGAAAATAATTTGCTCTAGCCATGTTTGTTATGTATTAAGGACTTCTAAAATATATGTCGTCTATCCCCCAATTATTTTGCTACGGGAACATTTGGGGCGGGGATACTTATAGAAAAACCATTCGTTTCCTACTTTCCTAAACATGCACTCTGACTTATATGACAGTGTTTGTTTTGATAAAGTGTGAGCTGAGGTTTGTAGTATTAGGTAATGAGGCACTGCAAGTGTAATCTGAGCTAAGTCACAGATAAGGGTTGACAGCCTTGAAGTCAGTAAGATCGTCAGTACCATTAGAATCTAGTTGCATAACATAGATGTGGGAATTATAAAAGGGAATATGAATTAAGCTAAAACTGCTAAAATGGAGCAAATGTTTACATATAATTTATCATTTTCTCAAATAAGAAAGTTTTAGCATTATTTCAATCCATTGGAGAATGAGAAAATGTGATTTATTTTCATAAATTTAAGCAATAATAAATCTTGTCCACGTTTATTCATGTTATCCTGCCACCCATAATCAAATCCGAATGACGAGTCATGTGGTCGTGTGACGTAGTGCGTGAAAGGGCTAATAAATACTTGTGCAAGCCTCTTACTCTTTCCTATTTCCTGCGCTCCACTTCGAGAAAATGTTTTAAACTTACAGTTCCAAGAGAAACCCTTAAGTAACCCAGGACCAGAACAGACCCAAGTGTAAATACCAGAATAGTATTTATTTTATTTACTTATATAATGTACATCATTTTATTTATTTATATTTTTTTTTTCATTTGTACATTCTTACAATTATTATTATTGAAATAATGAAAATAGATGTTTTGATTTTTATATCAAAGAAAAAGTAATATCATATGCAAAGGACAATAAACGGTTTCCAAATTTAATCGCTGAAAAAACCATCATCCGTTTAATGAAACAGCTGCGATTATAACAATAAATTTATGTCGACAATTACTAAACGAAATAAGGTAGACATTTTGCATGCCTTGAAAATGTGAAATCTACTGCCAATTGCATACATGTTCTTGCATATTAGCGCGAACAGGAGTTACTCAACAAATAGGCATTATATTTTCATCTCGATGGACCGACGACATAAGACGTAAACTATATTCATCTTCTGATAAAGTAGTGACGGGTTTATGATGGAACAATCCTTTCGAAATCCAAGCAATACATATAGTGCAATCTAAAAATGCTTACGATAGAATGCACAAATATAATATAACTCGTGCTGCATAGGTACGTTATTTTCGTATTGTATATAAAATTCAAAGAACGAGCATCCTCGGCACTGTGCAAGGTTTCAACATGTCGCGTCTCTTTATGCGCCGAAACTAGGCACGCATACATTGTATATCAGGAAACATCGTACCCTAAATTCCTATTAGAAACAATTGGAAATAGATGCCATTTTAAATATAGTTTTCTTTGTTTTTGAAAACAATTTTTAAACTGACAACAAAAGTGCTGCAAACAAACCATACGTGCTTGCTCCCAGAACATTTTGCAAGAGAGGAAGCCGCAATCCAATTATGCTACATTTCTACTGTACTTTAAAAAAGGGAGGTAACTGGTAATTTTCTCCTGCTTGGTACTCATTTATTCACACAGAAAAACCCATAACTTCAATATTGAAACATTTGCAACACAAGTCAGCCAAACTTCAAATACAACACATCTTTCTTCAATAAAAACAAATATTATGAAGCAAACAGATGCAATTGTTTAATTTAATATCCATACTACTAAATAGGGTGTGCAGACATTTTGTAAATAAAAAATATAGAAATAATATGATGAATAAAGACTCGTATAAAAACGTGTAAATCCTAACCATTATCACCAGCGAGATGTGCCGGTGATACTTCCCCATACGAGGAAGGGAATTAATTCATTTTTGTCTCGTAGTGCAGGATAGAGCCAACATGGCGCGGCCCTGCGATAATTAAATATCGTCCTATATCCTAATTATCTGATTAAACACAACTCTGAAAATTATTATAATATCAAAGAATTTAATGACAATTAATATAGTGATAACAGGTTTGAAGGCCAAATTTATCCTTTAATAATACAACCACTATCAATCTATCGAAAATCCTGGAGTAATTAAAAAGCAACGTAGTGGCGTAATGACGCTTGCTGATGCAGAATAAGAAGAAATTAGATGAATTTCAACACTCAATGATTTCTTTCGTAAATGAAAAGGCTCAAGCAGCAGTCGAGGGTGATTTTCATCTTCTAGTTATATCTAACATGTAGAAGACCAATGAAAGTCATCCAGTGGATACCGCTTCTGAGTGACTAGGATATTGCTTAACATAGAAAGCAGATCCGATGCGTGTCAAATGATAGTTATAGAAAAAGGGTTTAGAATTTGGTATAGTTTGTACAAATATTTTAATGGAACTTTCTGGAGGCATTCCACAGCAAATCATGTATGGCCCCTATGATGTCAACGCTTGAATAAATAATGACTAGTATTTCAAAGGGATATACAGTGTATTTAAATATAGGTGAAAATTTTAAATTAAAAAATTTCAACATTTATAGGGAAATAAAGATAGTTAGAAAGCTAGAAAAAATAAAGAAAGAAATAAAAAGAATGATAGAGACTGAGATAAAGAAGCCCAAGACACACACACTTGGAAAGAGAAGGTACAGAGCTTATTATTCTTATTGTCTTTGTCCTTTTGATCACATTTTCTTTTCGGTTCCTCAGCTTGTAGCATAAGTACCTCAACGTCATTCTGTAACAGAAGTCTCTTGGCCTTCTCATCCTCTAGTCGAATACGAACAGCTTCCAGATCAGTTTGACCCACATCTTCCAAGATGGCTGTCCCTACACGGGCAGTTGAAACAAGGAAAAAGTGAAGTCTGTCATAGGAGCATAATCACTCTGTTGCCTTTACCATACAATAACTACTCTATTTATACTGCAGACAGGGTATCAACATGATTTAGAACACGTACATTTGCGGTTTCTTTGAGTTCATCTGATAGCCACTGGTGCTAGCTCTTTCATCAGACTTTTAATGACGTCAGCCACTGTATGATCTCAAAAATGCATATAGGACAGATGTTATTCATTTAAGTAAAACACCTCATGCACCAAGTACCAGAACCTCCTTGCAGTGCTAACATGGAGTGAATATCCATTTTCTTCTCTGTGTTGTGCTTTTGTGTTATTTTTAAGATATACCTAGGAAAAGAACAGCAATTGCTTTCGAGAAAAAAAAATGTATACATTATTAATAAAATCTCTCACCTCCATTGTAGCCAATTGTCGCAGTTAACCATTTGAAGCGTTGAGTATCCAATGGCCTAAGGGTCACCTGATCTTTAATGGCACTGATTTTTTTCCGCGGATTTTAAATAACGGGGAAAATGTCAGAAACTTTAAACAACATTCAAATATGCGAGAATATATCATTGATTTTAGCACAGAATTCATAGATTACACATACGTTTTTATTTGCATACTGATAAGTGTGATTATGATTTCCTTTTTGTTTTACATTTGTTTTATTAAGCACAGTGAAAACTGTGCTTGCTTTCTAAGCCATTTAAACATCAAATATTTTTTGGGAATGAAAGGCCAAAAATGACAAAACCTAAAATTAATCCCATAGTCTCAAACCTTTTTCAGTGTATAAGTTTCATACAAAATAAAGTTAGATTATAGAACTTATAGAATTTTACTTACGTGGGTCCATCTCCAAGACTACTACATTTCACTGACCTAGATATATTCATCATATCAGATCATATTTTATTTTGGGGTTTGACTTCATGCTAAAATTGTTTGAAGAATATGTGCCCAGATCTAGAAAAGTCGGTCGGGAAACATCAATTGACACCATAGAAGATAAGCGCGTGTAGATAAGAAAAGAATGTAAATTAATAGGGAAATTCAAGGTAAATAAAACAGTTTACATGACATTTTTGTTGTTTCTACCGACTCTTCAATCGAATATCGTTTTATTTTATAAAATATGTACGTTTGTGTGTCCCTCAGTTCATGATAGGATCTATCTTGGGCATATTTGCATAAATGAACATTATCAAAACTAATATTAAGAGTTTAATTTGTCTTTACTGATAGAAGCGGAAAGAATCTTTAAAATATTTTCCAGAAATTACACGGCGTTAACTTTGTGAATGGTGCACTTGATAAAAGTGTATTTTCTGTACTTAAGACATTATGTAATTACGAAAAATGCATGTATGTATGTATGTACACATTTTGATAGGTAGGTGCAACAATATATGGGCTCGTTAAAGTGAATAGGTTAGTGTGAAACCTAATCAAGCTCCGAGGAAGCCGAAGTTACCATATTATACAAATGAAAACTTAAATTGCAAATCAATTACGTGACCTCTTGTTGATTTCGAAGAAAAAAGCGATCTACATCAGCGAGAGACGATGTGTATGGTAACCCGAACATACCGCATGAAGAATATGTATTGCGTCTATTGACATTGATATTTAAAGAATTGTATGTTCCAATGATACAAATGGTGTGAAAGAACATTAAGTAAAGAACTCAGTATTTCAACACAGTCTATTAAGAAACAGATTTCATTTCTGCTGATTATCAATTAACCGGTCCAGGCGTCGGATGTTAGGATACTTAGTTTTATTATATCGAACCTGTTGCACACCATTCAATTTGGAACGGTTTGACTGTGCTGAGTTTCCATTGTATCATATTTCTTCACGTAGACCACCCGATCCTTGTACATCACAGTAACTAAAATTACGGAATCTGATTCTACGCCTGATTTTTCTGAGAATACCCTTCCTATCTCATGCTTGTCTTTCGTAATGATGAAATTATTCATCTGGCTAGAGACGTGTCAAAATTGTGACAGAGAAAGAATACAGTTTACGGAAGGAAGCGCTGTTTCTTGTTAAGAAAACAAAGAACTCAAAAGCAGCTAAAGCAACAAAAATGAATAAAAACCCCAAAACAAAAAACAACCGATTCCAAGAAATAAATGACACAGAAAATGATACAAAGTCGTCTATACATTAAATATTTATCTTATTATCTGAAAATCCGTTGTAAATGATGATATTCAATAGCGTTTGATTTATATAATAGGAAGAATCACTGTTTCGTGCACCATTCGTTTAATATTTTCATATCAAACTGACGTGTGCAAAAGACTGAATTCACCCAGTGTAATAGTTTGCTGTTCGGACGTTGTGTGGATTATATATATATATATATATATATATATATATATATATATATACACACACACACACACTTTGGCTGCAAAAGCTTTTACTTTGTGGCAAACAATAAAGCATGTGATATGGATTAAAAATACAAAAGAACAATAAAATATCAATAGAGTTATCGAGAGAGCGTTCTCTCCAGCTCTGATCCGCGTTCTCTTCCATCAATACGTTAAATGAACCTGTAAAACCATTAGATATCACTGTGTGTGCTTTTCGCATTATTGCGTAAGTTTCTATTACTTATAAGCATGGTAATAAAGTTAAACGTATTTATCATAGAAGAAAACAAATGATGCTTGCGACCATTCGAAGAATGCAACCCCACGCCATTGGTGTCTCTAAACTGCGTATTAATGCCGTGGATAACTGAGCAGTTCGTTGTTGTTATTGTCGCTGTGGTCTTTGATAGTTCTGGTTCTTGTCTTAAATCACAACTATAGTAGAAACTTGCCAGAAGGATCCTTTGCGTCTTAGATTAACTTTAGCCTTGGAAGATAATTTATACGTAATTAGTACATACATCTTCGAGTTGGGTTTGTATTCGAAAAGGCGAGGAACAACACCCGGCAGAAAAGAGATAATAGCAAGGAAGAAACAAAAGAACGCTCCTTATCACACACACACACACACACACACACACACACACACACACACACACACACACACACACATAATATTTACACAATTGATAGAATTCATTGTATTTATTACATCTGTAAAATCTAAGCACAATTGAACGACCAATTTAGTACAATTAGCCTTTTACTTCTCAATGTTTCCGACACAAGAGATTCACCATATTCTCGTAGAGGGCGCTGAATTTTTGACATGTAACCAGCACTTCCAGCAATGCCTTGTTAGTGTTGTCACGTCTATTATACTCGACCCAATCATCGTGCGTGTGCGCCAGAGAAAGAGAGAGTAGTAGTAAATAACCGCCTGTCTGAATTACATCTAAATAGCTTATTTGTGCCAGTTTACCATCAGTAACTAATTATATTCAGATCACATCCACACTCATTAAGTCTTTTACTATATTAAATACAATGTGTACAAAAAAGACACAAGGGTAAAATAAAATCCAGATGTGGCAGATTAAATAAAAGGCCAGATGTTGCGGATTTCAAAAAATGAAGACTTGTTTTATTGCCCCAAGTCCTCTAATTAGGGGAGATTAGTGTCTTGTCCACCATGTTGAAAGTTATTGTGTGCACAGAAGGTCGACGTCTAATGAAAACACTAAGCCCTTATTTAATAGCAACATTTGTCATATTGTAATATACACGTAATAACTGTATTTCAAATCTAGGCACATATTGCGCTCTTACGTTCTACTCCTGGTTTGGGGGAGGGGTTAGAAAATAAGAGGAAGATACTAATTTACTGATTTGCAGCCAATGGTATACAAGCCATTACCCAAAAATTCAAAGCCATTGTTCTTCTCAAAATGCTGAAAATCGTTATAATTTCACCATTGAAAACCATGAAATATGTGAGAACTGTTTGAAACACTTTGTAGTAGATACTGACTTCCAATTAAATTTTAAGAACCACATATCTATGATCTGTCAGAAAGCAGCTTGACAATTAAACGTCTTGCAATGTCTCAACCGTTATTTGTCCATTAATACCAACTTATTGATCTACAAATGCTTTATAAGGTCACACTTTAAATATTGCCCCTTTATTTGGCATTTCTGTATCAAAACAGAATACTGACACAATGGAGAAAAAAATGACAGTATAAGGCACTACTATTGGATTTTAATAATTTTAATAGCTCATATGATTCTTTGTTAAGAAAAAACGAATTTTTCTATCTTACATATTAGTAGCTTAAGATACATGGTAGCTAAAGCATATAATATACTTCACAAGAAAACAGCTAATTACTTGAATAATCTGCTCACATTCAAAGAATACAACTATGATTTCAGACACCAAACTTTGGCCACAATACCATGGGTACAAACCACGAGATACGGTAAGCTTTGTTTTAAATGTGAGTCCCCCAGAATCTGAAACAGCCTGCCTGACGAATTAAAAACAACATATTATTTTACAGAATTCCGCAGGCTGATTCAGACATGGTAAGAGCCTTAAAATAAATAAGCTTTTTGTATCGTTTATTTGGCTGAGAGTGGCAATCATCTTTGTGTTTATCAAATTTTACTGAGTTTCTTATGTTTAAAATCTTGCTTCATTGATGTTTATTAGTACTTTTTTATTTTACTTATTTATCTAGTTTAAATCTAAATTTTTAGCACCTGGATTTCCTGATATCCTTATTATCAATATGGCCTTTGTGCATGCATTAACTAACAAAAGTGTCGTATTTCTTATCTAAATTATACACGTACGCCTTCTGTGATGTGTCATATATGAACATACGTTTTATTTATTTAAAACAATGTGTATCTGCATGCTGTATATATTGTTGTTTGTCTTTGAAGCTTTTGTCGGAAATAAAATATTGCAAAAAGTAGCCGAGAGGAATAAATTTAAGTCCAGCAGTGTCTTCTCTACCGGAATATATCAAATTTTTTAAACAAATTTCGGGAATGTATTAGACAAAATATCATAGGTCGGTATGCCAGTAGGAAAAGTCATTTGTATGTTATTGACGGTGGTATGTTTGCGGCTGCCATTTCTCACGTTGGCATACCGATCTAAGATATTTTGTTTAGTACATTCTTGAATAGTATCAGATGAAAAAGAAATATGATATATTCCGGTAGATTAGACCCTGAGAACCAAACATTTCTTCCTGTTGACCACTTTTGCAATATTTTTTTTCTGTCTGCCCCCGACGGTTCTGTCGGTGACTAGAAAATCCCTACGTTCAGATTCTCTGTCATTGGGGGTGGGGGTGGGGTGGGGAGAGGGGCTGGTACTGAAGATAAGAAACTTTATTTACGTTTGACAGTTTGAACATTACAAATTCGATGTTATTCTGACAAACAGTCAAATGAAGCAGTAAAATGAAGAGGTTACTCGTTCTAAAAACAGCACAACACATATAAAACACACAGCTGCATTACATTGTGATACATAATCTAGTACCTAATAATGAAGAGTACAATGCAGTCAATCCCACATAATTACTCATGCTGTCTTTAGACTGCGTTCTAGATATTAGACACTGGAAAATGAAGACAATTTGTACTAGAAAAACGGGACAAGTAAAACATTGATCAGGACAAATCACTTTTTTCAAACCTGGACAACTGATTGGCAAAACATATTTGACAACCTCACCACTAATGGAAGAATTTTTCAAACTTTTTTATATCATCGGCAGGTGAAAAATCACTTACCTCGGTTCATTGAAACCACATAAGTGAAAACATAAAAAGATCGTTTCTTAAAAGTGATTAAGTATCATTTTGACCACAAAGTTGCAGGTTAAAAAGGTTATTTATCGATTAGATCAATTCATTGTTACATATTGGGTCATGCTACCTCCTTTATAGCAATAAAATATTGTTTTTTGACACCAATAACGTCACACGAGTTCAGTAAGCCAGAATTAAACGAAAATTCCCGATTCAGGCGTGAGCAAAGTACTTTGTAAAAAACATGTTCTATCGGCTCTATCGTTAAATAAATCACACCATATCATGACAAAATACAATATCTACAGTCCAAGGAGCTCATATAATATTGGTTGTATATACATTGAACTTCACCTTTACAAATATAAGCTGAGACATCCCGCAACCTCAAATAAATGAAATGGACAATAGTGGCTATAACTTGTAAAATGCCTTCTCTCTCTCTCTCTCTCTCTCTCTCTCTCTCGTACTATTTAGTTGTAGACTTACTTAATTACACATGTATTTGTTTCTTTTGTTTTGATTTGAAATTTTACGTCTTGGATAAATATAGTTTTGACCTGGTTTTCAGATAAGCTCAATTGTAGTAAATTTAAAGTTATCATTGGAGCATTTTTGTATGTTTTGGGTAAGGATCTAAATAAGTTAATTAACTCGTGTCCGCTACAAATATTGTTTAATTAAATGATAATAAAATATGTTACAAATTTAAAAAAATTAAAAAATAAAAAAGCACGCTCGTCAACTTGTGAGCTGGGTAAGGGAGAAAACTTTCATGGCTAATTACAGTAATAGCAAACATGTTAATTGGTTATTTAGAGCAGACTACACATGCGAGTTCACGCCCGTTGACGTATGGTGGACATCGCAACGAGCCGCATATGACATCCACCAGGTATAGCACGTGACCATCTAGGTTGGATTCACCACCTACAATAGATTCCGGGTCGCCGTCCAAACATACGTACTCTATCGGTGCAGCGTAACGGTAATACATTGAGACCAGGTAACCCGAATATTCAACCGTCCATCCTGAGTAGCAATTTGTTCTCCCTGGGATCATAATAGAAGAGGAACGAGTGGTTCGGCAAACAGCACACGGAACATCTCTATCTACAATTCCACTCGAGAAAGGCGTAAAGGCACCTCCAAAGCCTATCTCATATTCTGAACCATATACACGAGCTCTGAGTTCACCATCGAAAGTTCCGTCTTCATATTTGCCCCATGTTGGATCTTCTGGTAGGCAAAGATGATTTGGTCCGTTACCCGTCTGTCTGTATTCGGTACCAGCCATATATCCTGAAAATTAATTCAATATATTACATGAAATGGAACTCAGCAATCACTCTTGTCTGTTGCTAGATGGCGTGAGTGTATTGTGAGATTTCTATACTGGTTCTCTGTGTTAGAGGGATTTGCTCACAGACAGAATTTCTGAAAGAGGGAACCAAAAGGTCTACAGTACACTATACGCCATCTGGAGTTGAGTCTGATTGAGTTCTAATCTTAAATTCCAATAAACAACGCACTCGAATCTATACAGGAAGAGTTAGTCTGCTCTTTACCACTGGATCCTACCTCGCAACGGGTAATATAACAAACTGTATTGCCTTTCAGAGGTAGCTACACCTTTACGTAATCATGACGCTTAAATTTGGGTGTCACTGCAGTCCTAAAACAATTTAAATGGCTGAGGAAGTTGACGTCAGAGAACTGGCGAAAGCTGAATTTTTTAAAAGTTGACATGGATATCTAAATAGCACATGCAACATTATGTATTATATTATTGATTGACCATGCGAGAAGTTGAAATCGTTCACCGCTTCTTTTTACTGAGTTTTACTACATGATGCAGACAGTTAAATGCTAAAAAAAAGTGGGGTGTACTGATGTAGTGACAAATGTAGATGATGTTAGATTTCTTGTATGTGTCAAATTATTATTAGCTCTACTCTATCCAATTAATGCAAATTTTCTAATATTCGAAAATCATTTTTAAAAATGATAAAATCTTCATCCTTTTATAAAATTAAACAATACCACTTTTCTGATAGCAGAAAATTATTTTATAATATTAGAGAATCTAATATTAGAAAACGATATTTCCGTCCACAATGACTTGCCGTGTATTTTACCTTTATATACCAACTCGGTGCCATTTCCAGGACAAGCAGTTCTACCCCATCTGACATAAGTCGTACCACTGTCTGGAAACGTCGTACCACCGGCTGCAAACGGAAAAGAAAAGCAAAAGATTCCTTACTGAAACTGCTTTTAATTTCCTCTTGTTTGATATTTTTGCATAATATCAACTAAATCTCGTGCCATGCAATACCTGTTGTATTGATTTTTCTTCAAACCTACAGCTGAAAGTAAATTAGATTCATAAAAAATAACCAATACAATTTTTCGATGGACTTAGAACATGATGGCGCAATGATAAATCTAGCGAAAAAGTTGCATTAAAGGACCAAAAATATCGTTAGAATTTCACGAGTGATCGATTCCGTTACCGCTATAAAGTGGTAACGGAATGGCTCATACGTGGGTTTCTGACAATGAAAGAATATTGGTAATAGGAAGTTATATGAATATGGACATCAGAAGAAATGGTTCATAAATCAATTTGATCCAAACACTACTTGATAAACTCAGTATCAATCAATTTGATCCACACACTGCTTGACATACGCCACATAAATCAATTATTAAACCACGCAAGTAGTTAATGGGACCACTCTGTGCAGAATTCGGCACACTGGGCACAAGGGGTATTTAAAATTTTGAAAATGTGACCTTCCGGGCACAAGGACGAAACCATCCTAGATCATTGGAACCCAGCTCTCCCTTATCTACGTTGTCAAATATGTAAATAAGTTCATGTTTGAAATTTTATATTTGTATTTGTATTGATTTGAGAATTACAATATTGTATATGAAAAGAAAGGTCTGCCCTAATGCTAATTGTTTAAATTTTTTAAAAGTTTTTTTTCTTCAAATTTTAGCAAAGTGTTATAAAATTTATTTTTTGTTGTGTTATTTTTTGTTTTTAGATGTTTATTTAAACTTTTTCTGATCTTTTATTTTCTTTTTTTTTTCTGGGGGGGGGGGGGAGGGTAATTTTATTTTGCAATTTTAAAAACAAAAATTTTCTTTTGAAATTTTATTTTGAATTTGAATTTCTTCTTGAAAATAATTTGGTTATTTATATGAAATTTTATTTTAGAGTTTTAAAATTTTGTTGTTTTCATTTTGTAGTTGTTCCGGTTCTTTTAGTCTCCGCTAAATTTTGTGTCAGTTTTTAATTTAATATTACTTTTAGTCTCGGCTACTTTATTAAACTATTCTGTTTTTTGTTTCTTTTTAATCTCCGTTGAATTCCGTTTGAGTTTCGAATTTTTTCTCCAGATTTAGTAGAAACAATATTTGTTAATACAATATTCCGGATATTCTTTTAGGTCTCTGCTAAATTGCGTCTCAGCTTCGGAATTTCAGCATTACTTTTTCCCTTTGCCATTTTAGTATCAGCTAAATTTCGTGTCATTTTCTTAATTTAAGCATTACTTTTAGTTTCGGCCATTTAAATATAATAATTAGTTTTTTTAGTCTCTTCTAAATTCTGTGTCAGTTTCGCAATTGTAATATTACATTTAGTTTCGGCCATTTTGAAGAAAAAAATATTCCGAGGGTCTTTTTGTCTTCGCTAAATTCTGCGTCAGTTTCGTAATTTTAGTATTACTTTTGTTTCGGCCATTTTAATATAATATTCAGGAGTTTTTAGTCTCCACTAAATTACATGTCAGTTTTGTAATATTAGTATTACTTTTATTCTCGCATATTTTAATAAAATATTCTGTTTTTATCGTCTCCGCTAAACTGAATTTCAGTCTCAGGACTTTAGTATTAATTATTAGTTCGGTCTAATAGTCGCCATGTTGGATTTTAAAGGGTCAGTAAGACTGTGTCTTGTTCAATATCTGTCGGTGTTGGTCAATAGATGTGCGTAATGGTCAACAGGTGTGGGTGTTGCTGAATACGACTAGGTGTTGGTCAGTAAGGGTGGATCTTGGTCACTTATATCAGACATCGTGCATGTTAAAATTCTGACCCCCAGACTGACCCACACTGTTAAATAGCCATAGGGCTACAAAGTGTCCCCCAATTGTACATTTCCGTAGGAACCGTCAGTGTCCCCCAATGTTAAATTTCTATTTTCCCCCATAACGTCCCAAAATGTCACATTTCCATTTCCTCACAAACCGTCCCACAATATTACAATCTTCTTGTGCCCAGAGTAACACACAATGTTATATTTCCCTTGTGCTCCGGGTGACCCCAAATGTTAATGCATTGGACGTTTTCAATATTAAATTCCCCTTGTACCCAGAGTGACTGGCGGCGTAACGTTAAATTCCCATTGTGTCATTTTTTGACACCTATAACTACTGGTAAGTGAAGAATATTCTCCAGTATACGTTGTTGTCAAAGGGTATACGTTGTAAAAAAGGTCGCACGTAATATAAAGATGGCATCATCGAACATTTTAAATTATAACGTCATCCAACTCGCTTGAAATATTCATGCGCGTCATAACAAAATTATGAACGAACTTGAGTAATTAATTAAAAGAGCATATTTATTTGAATATTTGTAATTGTTTTCTTCAGTAATGTCAAGAGATTTTGCAATTGATACTGTAAAATAGTTCATATAATAAACTTTTTATTTTTACATAAAAATGCGTGCGCAGCATTGTTATAAGACGTGTTTCAGTGCGGCCGTATGCATGTATCAGTATCTGATTTCACGCACCACTGAATCCCCGGTGTGTTGTTACACTTATCCTTTTTCAGGGTCGCACCCCAAAGAAATGATTCTTGCATACGCACCATGTGTGCATCAACTAAAAGCATGCATCCTGTTCGGTTCTCTAGTCGCACAGATGAGAGAAATTTTCCGAGTAAATAAATAAGACGTGCTCTCTTACCCTAATACATTATATTTATTCAGAGCGATAGAAATAACGATGCACGCAAAGTTGATTTTTCCACTCGTTTGCTCCACATTAGCCTACGTGTATTCTCATTTGAGCATCCATCACAATACGGTTCAGAATCTGTTTAATTTTTGACGTATTTACCAGCCAAAACATCGGGTGTTTTCTGTTTTCCTCAGAAATGACAGATATTATACTGAGCAATTCACTAAGTTTGTTATTTCTTAATAGATCTTAGAAGTTTGCTCTTTTAAGGGACGCTCGTCTGTTTTGCATCAGCTGATCTTGAGATCGCACAGCCTTAGAAACGGATAAGTAAAATCAACCAACACGATCGGCGCCTTCACTAGGGAAACTTTAAAATGCATCTAAAAATTTAAAACTTTGAAAGTTTTGGAAATGTTTTTAATGTAAGAATAGATGTGCACACTACGTTTCTGGGCAAAAGGAAATAGTCCATAAACGTAGTGCACATCGATGGCAAAGCTGACACTGTATTAAATGATTGGAAATCTAGTCTTACTTTACGATGTTGTCAACCTTGTAAATATGTTCATGTTTAATATTTAGTATTTGCACATGAAAAGGAAGAAACTAGTCCTAATCCTCCCTCTTGATTTATTAAAGTTTAAGTGAGCGGCGCTTTTTTAAAAACTGTTGATTCTGAAAACTGGTGTTGACTTGTTTTTCAAAAATTCTCAATTCTCTCTCTCTCTCTCTCTCTCTCTCTCTCTCTCTCTCTCTCTCTCTCTCTCTCTCTCTCTCTCTCTCAGACACACACCTCTTTTACGATGTACCACTTCGATGTACTTTTATGTCCATATATTTATCAATCAAAACATGATACGACATTTTATTTAGAGGGCAGAGAAACTCACATTTCCCGTCAAACATAATATACTGTTACAATCAGAGAGAGTCATCCTGTGGGGGAAAAAAAAACAACAAAAACAACAACCTATAACGTAATATTTATTTCAGTTAGAGGGCAGAGAAACTCACATTTCCGCCTCTAACATGCTTCACTGTTACAAACAGACAGACTCACATGATAAACCTATGACGTAATATGGCATTTTAGTTCGAGTGCAGACAGATACATAATGTTACACTGATACAAAATACATTTCAAAATGGCGGCCTAATGTTAATTTTCTGTAAAAATGTTTAACATTGGATACCCCCTTGAGGCTATTTCGCCGTACTCTGCAACTATGGAAGTTACCAATTCCGAAAAATATCCTTCCTATCTCAACATTGTTTTCATGATGATCACGTGAACGTGACTGCTGGAAAAACACATCGCTGTTAGACAGAACGAATACAGTCCCATTTTCTATGTAGAGGAAACATAGCAGTTGTCCTGGTTGATCTTGAGGTTAGAAAAAGTCACCGTCCTAAGATTAGTGTTGTTTCAATATTCCGTATAACAAACGTAATATTTCCTTTGTAACTCGAAATGGCAAAAGGGCAGATGCGAGTCGAGAAGGGATTTAGAATTTTGTATATTTTTTAAATATTTGAATGGTCCATTCTGAATTTCTTGCCTGCGCGCCTCTATATTCAAATGTTTTCCTTGTGTTTTGTTACGAGATGTTACACAGCAATTATGTGTGGCGCCTATCATGTCAACATTGTGATAATCAGTTAATAGTATTTGAAAATGGTATACAGGATATATATATATATATATATATATATATATATATATATATATATATATATATATATATATATAATGGGTGATCGATTTTGAATGAAATAAACAGATATAAGAAAAAGAAAAAGAAAGAAAGAGAGAGACAGAGACTGACAGAAAGAGGCTAAAGACTCACAGACCCGCCGAGAGGGGGGAGGGGGCAGGGGGGGTGAAGGAAATTGCACAGGGGCCCAGCGATTTCAGGGGGCCTGCCGCCAACTCAGCTATAACAAATAAATTAATCTTTGCAGTAAATATTAAAATCTTTTCCCTGCAAGTGTAGTAGAGGTAGTTTGTATATGTTAGACTTTTTTTTTTACTGACATCCGTCAGCGCCTTTTATACCAAAGTCCATGGCTATTAGTATTTGTATCGCGATCGTCGCATATTAGCACATGCGCAGTTGGGTTTACAAAATATAATCGCACGTGTACGCGTCTGTGTGTGTGATTTTTGTGTAAGCAAGTTTTTATTAATTTCATGCAAACAGTTACTCGACTTTTACTTTCTGCAAATCTGTTCTCATAGTTGCCTGTGCTTTTCCGTTTCCGCCAACACAGTCTCGAACTCGTCCACGCAAATTTACCTACCAGTGCCAGGGAAGATTTTCCGTGAATGGTTTGATGTCCAAACACCTAATGAAGTTCATCAGGCAGATCTTTTATTTCTTCCACATGATTGGGTACGTGGACGACTATACAAATACGCGTTAACCGTCGTAGATATCGCTAGCAGATACAAGGAAGCGGAGCCGTTGACGTCTAAAGATTCGGCTGGTGTCGCAGATGCGCTTAAACGTATTTACACACGCGGACCGTTAACATGGAATGGTTAATACAAGTGGACCCGGGTAAAGAATGTCTCGAATCTGTTGCTGCGGTGTTAATAAAACAACGTGTGCGAGTTCGTGTTGGAGATGTTAATATACATCGTGACCAAGCTATTGTGAAACGATTTAACCGTACACTTGCGGAACGGTTATTCGGACATTAGTACAAACAAGAATTGCTAATGAGATCTCGGTCTCGGATCGCAGAGCGATCTTGGACCGCAGCGCGGTCTCGCGAGTGGGTAACACGGCTTCTTTCAGTCACAGCAGCGTTGAATAATGAAATCACACGCGCGATTGGATTAAAACCTGCTGATGCGATTCGACAAAAGACTGTCACCGTTACATATAAAATGATTTCACAAACACCACCGTTAGTATCTCTCGGAAACAATTTTGTTCGGTATCGGTATGGACCTAGGGAGTTAGAAGGTGGACAATGTCATGCTACCGATCCGGTATGGTCCGTCGACGTATTTGCAATCGCTGATCGGTTTGATTTTACAAGACAGCCAACACGTTATTATTTGGCGCCTGTGGATGAGTAATCGGCAAAGCCACCAAGTAGAACATTTGTGCGAGAGGAATTACAAGTCGTTCACGCGAATACAGAATTGCCACCAATATCAATTTTACGCTAGTGCATTAATCGTAAGTTGATTTGCAATCGCATGATGTCCAAACGCGTAAGTAGTAATTCCATCTGGAAATATCCATCGTTTGGTATCAAGCGGTGACAAACTCACCTTGGTGAATTGGTATACACCCATGCGATAATCTTTACTCCTGATCATGTTGGCTGTATGTGTGTATTCACGTCGCTCGCTAAGACATTCCACATACATCTCGTGTGTGAGATCGTTTTTCACAATAACACTGAGAACTCCTTTTGCCCTCTTTTTGTTTTCAGTCCCGACCACGATCGAGTACATTTTAGGGAGCAGTCCCACATATTCTTCGATAGGATCATCCGCGCATTCGTCTTTGAATTTCCCCACGACTATTTTGTTTGCATCGTTTTGTAGCGGATGACTTTTGGGATAATCACTGGTGTCAAATTCGCTTACAAGTATGTCCGATGCGACATCCGCGTACACATCGCAGGTGGTTATATGCATCAGTAGCTAGTCGGTGTCAGTGCAAAGCATCTTGCCACGATCCTGGTAAAACTGTTTAATTTTGTCATAGTAAAACTCATACATTAGCAGCTTTGAAAGATCAAGCATGGACGCGCAAACGTAGATAGGCTTTGTCAGCTTCAGTTTCGATTTTTTACCATGTACAGCAATGAGTCCACCATCGAAGATCTTTCGGGATTCGAATGCCGGGTTCGCGATGAGCCTTCAAAGCTTGTCTTGTTCGGTATCACGGACAAGGTCAACACGAATTCGTTTCCCAAGATTCTGCATAGTTTTGCCAAATACGGAATTGTTCATTAGTTTGAAGAATTATTTTTCAAATTCATTTTTAGCATTCATTCGCAGATTCGTATTCATCTGGATATAAGGAGCCATCCAAGCGTGTTGGCGAAATCTAAGCACCCGATGAATTTTGCTTACACGCATTCCCAATCGCAGATACAACTGCAGGCTTCGTACGTGAACTACATAGTTGGTTTTCCGCCGAAGACTTGAAACAAGTTTGGTGCATTCGGTAAACTGGATTCGTCCACTATCATACACTGATACGGGGACAGCCATTTGAGGGGCACCGACAGCGCTCCCGGTGACAGCGAGTAGTCGTTATAAGTGTGGTGAAGCTCGTCGGGTACTCCAAATCAACTTCAAAGAAGTATCCGTGGTCGCTGCTGCTGTCGTGATCGTGTACATGTTTTTGTAAGTCCACATCCGCGGGATTAATCCACTCAAAACTACCAACGGGTAGGGGCTGCATCATCGCCCATCAATAAAGATTTATGGCATGAAGATACATGATGTAACTGTTTGGGACAGTGGGGTCATATCCGTCCACGCTCGGGTTATTTGCGCGAGCGATATGATGACTCACCATTGAAATCCCTCTTTGCTCGATAAACAGATGCTGGTCAATATCCGTGAGCAGTTCAAACTCTACTTTTGTCATTAACGGCAATGCATCTCAGGACACTCCCGTTGACGTAAAATAGTGCGCGGGGTCAACCTTGTATATTCTCATGGCGGTATAACGAAACGCCTAAAAGACATCCGCGAGCAGTAACGTATCCGTACGCAAATACAAATCGTGATAGTCACCGATGTTTTTGCATTCGAATGCGGACCAAACCGTGTTTGCGTGTGCGTAGTCGTTGGTGGAAATACCTTCGCGAGATAGCGGTAGCACCATATCGACTGGTAACTTTAAAGCTTTCCACCGTAAGGTTGTTTGCTTGTTTGTCCAATGATGTTCTAAAATTCTCACAGAATTACGAAAATGTGCCGTTGGCGATTCCATATATTATACGAAAAACATTTCTAATTGATTTGTTCAGGGTGATCTACGCTACTGTTGGAATATTCGCTTCATGTTTCAGGTTTTTTGTTGTATTGTTCTCCAAATCTACGTTGTTGCAATTCTAAGATAATTCCCAAATTTATTAATTTATCAAGATGCACCGGATACGCATTTGAAAAATCATACAACATCTTTTGAGCCTCTTTTACAAACCTGTATGATGCATTTAAACGAAACAACGATTTAACCTGTACTGTAAGGTTTAAATGATACCACAATTGTTTATATCCATTAACCTTTGTAAAATACTATGCGTGTCGATTTGTACATTTGGCCATTATATATACACCGCGGTAATTGTTTAATATAATATTTTCGCATAATCTCTGCCACAGCCAGTGTAAAATATAGCTGTGGCAAAATATTTTTAAACAGTATACTGCCATCAATAATTCTGCAGTGCCACAGTTGATATAAAATATAAGCCATAGTCTGTGTAAAATATAGCAACACCAAGAAAACAGTAGTGTCACAATATTTTATACAGTATACTGGCAATAATAATCCTACTTTCCACAATAGTATTTTTTGGTTCATAGAAAATTGTAGGATAGCCACAATCAATAATATATAGGCCTGACGGAAAACTTCACTCGTGTGTGTATTGTAATATTTCTTATAATAGTAGTCGGTTTTTTAACACACTAGTGTTGATACAGCAGCGGATTTGCAATCAGTCAAATTCGAGTAACTGTTTGCATGAAAATTTATTACAGCTTGCTTACACAAAAATCACACACACACACACTCGCGTGCACGTGCGATTATATTTTTTAAACGCAACAGCTCATATGCTAATATGCGACGATCGCGATACAAATGCTAATAGCCATGGAGGTTGGTATAAAAGGCGCTGACGGATGTCAGTAAAATAAAATACCAAAGCATACAAACTACCTCTACGAGTGTCTAAGTTATGGTAGATTACTACAGGTTTTATATGCAAAACTGTACACAGGTTTTTATATACAAAAAATTTAACTAGTTTTGGGGCACATGACTGCGCTGCCCAGGGGCCCGGAATTTCTTTCGGCGGGTCTGAAGACACACACACACTTGGAAAGAGAAAAGTATACAGGTTATTACCCTTTTTGTCCTTTTGATCCAATCTTCTTTTCAGTTCCTCAACTTGTATCATCAGTACCTCAACGTCATTCTATAACAGAAGTCTCTTGGCCTTTTCCTCCTATAGTCGAATACGAACAGCTTCCAGATCTGTTCGACCCACATCTTCCAAGATGGCTGTCCCTACACGGGCTGTGGAAACAAGTAAAAGCAAAAGTCTGGCTGAGAGCATAATCACTGTATTCTCTTTACCGTACAGTAATGTCAGGGATACTGACTTGAAGAGAGTACTACAGACAGGATATCAACGCTATTTAGAATAAGTATATCTGCGTTTCCTTTATTGCATCTGATAGCCAATTGTGTTAGTTCTTTTCGGCAGACTTTTAATGACATCAATTGCTGAATGCTTCTACAAATGTATATAAGGAAGATAATATTCGTTTGAGTTAAACAATTCATACATCAACTACCAGATCTTTCTTGCGGTGCCGACATAATGTGCCTATTCATTTTTCTTCTCTGCTTTTTTTTAAAAGATATACCTAGTAAAACAAAAGCATTCGAAGCTAGTAAAATGTATATACTTATTAACAAAGGTTCTCACCACCACTGTAGCCAAGTAGCCAAGTGTCGCAGTTAACGATTTCAAGCGTTGGATGGACAATATCCTGAGGGTCACTTGAGTTTTGATGGTACTGACTCTTTTCCGCAAAGTTTAAAACTGAACGCGAATATGTCATTTATTTTAGCACAAAATTCTTCGGCTACACATATGTTGGGTTTTTTCTGTTCATAAAGATAAGGTGTGAATATTTATTTCTAATCCTTTTAAATGTAATCTTTTCTTTTACAAACATCCCCAAACAGTATTTTTGTTTTCATTTGAGACTTTCTGATTTTTATAACTTTTTCTTTTTTAAAAGCTGATTTTTGTCGATCTGTGACAGTCTGAATCGAAGAATTATTTCCTTGACCCAAAAGCAATTCAGATTTGTACATACCAGGTTGGCCTCCAAAAAAATGTATGACTTTCTATATTTCCTAAATTCTAAATTGTATCCTATTTGCTCGTCAGGAAAAACTTTGATCGAGGGTTGTAAACTAGGTTCAAATTCAAAGAAATGAAATTTTGCTTTCTAATCGGATTAAATCCAAAACTATGTTCAATATAAAAACCTTGTACTAAATTTGTTTTTCTAATGAAGATAGTGTTTAAAATTTGACTTTTAGAAGAATTAAATATATATTCTTCAATATCAACAAAATTACAAAATATTTATAGAAGAATATTATCGGGTGTAGTTATTAGATTGTTGGTTGGGGGGTTGGGGGGGGGGGTAATACAGCTTCAAGCAATTAAGCCAACTTCCCAATCATCTGTTAACCAATCTAATTCTGAATTAAATTGAATTGAAAAATGTTGTGCATTATTGCTAGGAAAAACTTATAAATTGTATGAATACTCACTGTAACTTTAATGATCATACTTTGAATTAAATGAACAAAACAAGCAAGTATTTATACTTTTTTGACAAAAAAAAAAGCAACAACCAAAATTAATAATAAAATAAGGATAATACTAATAATGGCAAGCAAAAAGAATAATATGATGGGATGTATTCTATCTATCATTTTTATTCTTTACATGTAAATATTTTCATATTAAAATGAAAACAATTAGAAATCATATTTCTTAATATTTTACATTTTTAAGATATTTCCTTCATTTGATTTGGGAACGCTATGGGGGTTCAAAGAAATAAAAACAATTGAATGCATATCAGAATTAAACTACTGGTTAATACATTTAGAGGCAATCTTTCATTTTCAAGTAGTATCGATCTTCGAGGTAACCATATGGATATTGTTGTTTCACGATAATGTAAATGATAATCTTCTTTGTTGTTTCACGATAATGTTACTGACAATGTTCAAGTGGATTAGATAGTGTATACAATGATCCAACTCTCTCTCTCTATCTCTCTCTCTCTCTCTCAATATATATTTATATATATATATATATATATATATATATATATATATATATATATATATATATATATATATACATATATATATATATATATATATATATATATGTAGGCCAGCCTAACCAATGCACTAATGTTTCTTTCTTACCTTGTTTTAATTTAGTTTAACTAATGTTGCATGATATATATATTTCCCTCGTAGCATTTGGATATATATATATATATATATATATATATATATATATATATATATATATATATATATATATATATATATATATATATATATAGTATTTGCATTTTAAATTCAGACAAGGCCGGGTAATGGATAATCGGCATAATCTTAAATTATATAAGACTTTTCTACTATTTATAATAGATCTGTGTATAATAAACAATTTTTGTTTGTAATCTTTTTGAAAAGTTCTTTTTTCAAAACTTAAGTGAAAATAATACCCAATTTGAAATTAAAAAAAGTCCGTTTACTTTATATTTTCAATTTTCTTTTGCTGAACGATCCTGCGTTTTTCCAAATTAAATACTGTGTAACTTCATGAATTTCATTAGGTTTATACCCAAACAAACAAGAATGAGGCGTATTGTTATAATTTTAAACAAAATACTGTAATACATCTAAATATTTAAACGTTTGTTTATCTCCAAAGTTACGAAAGAGTAAACTTTTAACATACGAAATAAATTGTTCATAGAAACAGCTTTGTAATCACTAAGACTACTGATATGAAAAATGGTCTTCGGTTTTAATTTTTTTGCAGAATGTAATGAATAGATTTAGTATCTCGATCAGTAAGTAATATTTTAGAAACGATATTATTGTTTTGTCCAAGAACAACTTCACATGTAAACACCTTGCTAGGTGGCGCCATTTTCAAACAAAGAAAGTATCTACCAAATTTCTCTCTACACAGAGTGATATAAATTCTTTGTATATTTATGTGACCTTTATCTGACTCGTATAGATATGTGTGAACATATAAATAAATAATATGGGTAATCTGAAAAGGGGCAATTTTGCACATAAATTGGAGGAGGGGTGCTATGGGAAAATGTCTTGACTGAAAGAGTTTTGAAATGCGCTTGCGTTTAGATCACTATCGTCAGATTTATCGTTCTTGACCTGTATGAAATGAAAATGTTTAGTGTAATAAGATAAAATGAAATCAAATAAAAGAGAAATGGAAAGGAAAATAAAATAATGTATGTATCAGACAAGTATACATGCTGATGTGTATAAATGTCAAGAAAATGCACACAGTAAGCGATAATTCAGATTTGTTAATTACAAATATTAATAAACATAATGAAAAAAAAATTACAAAAATAGATCTAAACAATTTTTATGATATGGTAGATCAACCATACTGGATATAAGTATATATTCAGAACTGAAAGAAAGTAAATTAGAAGTCAATATTCAGTAAATATGTAGAGAATGAAATGAATGGATTATATTGTATGCATGGTCTGTTTACAAAAAAAATAAGCTGTGACTGCCAAATGATAATAGTGGGAGTGATAAGCTTAAAGCGATCCATGGATAGTAGACTTAAATGAACCCCTTAAAAAAGGTTTATCAAGTAAGAAGTTACAGAGAAATAAAATAATTATGTATTGGAACTTTCAATTAGTTTATATAAATCAACTGATGCTACAGTATTCACAATTTCCCATATCTACTTGCATCATTACTTAATTTGCTCATGTCCGATTTTCAAGCGTTATGCTAAAATCTAGTGCTTGAAATTTGTTTAAATTTTATTTATCTTTTTATCTTTTATTTTTTATATTTGAAATAATAGTAAGGTCCATGCTAAATGCACTATTGTAAGTACGACAATATTTCTGATGGTCAATAACTGACTTCAGTATTTAGGGATTAGGGATTACCACATCACAACAAGTGTAGCATGCATGATTAGATAAGAATTCAATATGAATCTTGATACAGATCATGAATATAATATACATGGGACCCCATGTATCCAAATTAATATGTTTAATTACATGTTTTATGATAAGCTTTAGAAATAATGATTACTATAGTCATGTTTTCATTATTAGCCCAATGTCCACTGTTAATAGTGCTTTCCTAAAACTGACACTCATGATATCCAAAATCTTGTACAGATTTCCGGCTCAGTGTACTTATGAAATTGGATAACGTTACAGAGAATCAACAAGAACAGTTAGCCCTTTTAAAGAAAATCTCAGGAAATACCATAGGCCCAGCAGGAGAGTATAGGGAAGAAATACTTCCAAGGCACACAGCGAAACAGTACAAGAATTAGAGGATCTTTGCCAGAGCGAGGATAAGAATCCAGAACTCTGCAAGAAGATGGTAATTTAAAGTCTTTTTTCAGATTAAGAACGGGGCCCCGGGTGGCCGAGTGGTCTAAGGCGCTCGCCTTTACAGATCACGGACATCTCACCTCTGTCCTCGTGGGTTTGAGTCTCGGGCTCGGCCAACGTGGGTATGTGAGAAAGCTTGCCAATAACTTCCCGTGGGTCGGTGGTTCTTACCGGGGTTTTCTAGGGTTCTTTCTCCACCAAATGTATAGCCTATCATGTGCTGAAAAATGGCGTTAAACCTATAACAACCAACCAATTAGATATAGAACAGTTAATCTGTTTGCAAACCTTATTTAAGTTCTGAACCATAATATACACCATTCAGATGTTTTACAATATATTCAATATTACATGCATTTTGGCACTCCAATTCAGTATCGAAGTGAATGCTATTCAGGGCTGTACACATATTTTTTCCGAGCCACTTGTACAGAACAAGAGACCTTGGAAAAGTTACTTGTCCTAGCCACGTTTTACTTATGGTCTTTTTCTAGTTCATATTTTCCTCATTGTCCAGTATATAATGTCTATAATTTATCCAAGGACATATTATGGATATGACTGGACTGTATTCTTCATTGGCTGGTACTTGATTATGAACTGCAATCTAAGGGACTGACCATGAAATGTTCGGGGGATAGGGGAGGGGAGGAGGGTACCGGGGGCCTGCGATTTTCTTTCCAGCCAGGATATTTATTTTTCTTTTACCTCAAAATAATTTTTAGTGAACTAGTATAATGGATACAATAAGCTCCTTTTTTTCTATAAATCAGGGCAAGACTATTATTTTTAAAGCTATTTTAGGGCCGGAAATTTGCTTTAAAAAAATTCCAAGCCTCCCCACCCCTATAAAAAATGTAATGGTCGGGTCCCTAATGTTGCAATGTCTTTTTATGTGAGATTTGCTGTCGTATATACATGCAGTTTTCTGTTTTAAAATGTTTAACCTGTACATTTTACTTTGTTAGTTGCCTGCTTGTCAGAATAACATTTATTTGTTATTGTTCAACTTATCAAACTTAAAATATAATTTCTTATACTTAGTGCAATGTCACTCTCTTACACACACACACACACACACACACATACACACACCATGAAGTCACCGACGGAAACCAGAGGGAAAATAAATATTTCTAAAAGTGGCCGACAGGAATTTAGGTTCGGCAGGTTCAAATCTACCGGAATATATCACATTTTGTCACATCTGATACTATTCAAGAATGTACTAAACAAATTATCTTAGATCGGTATGCTCACGTGAAAAATGGCGGCTGTCATTATTCCCGCGTCACTGAAATACCAATAAATTTTCCTGTCGGCATACCGATCTAAGATGTTTTGTCGAGTACATTCTCAAAAAATATCAGACGTTCAAAAACGAAATGTGATATATTCTTGTATATTAGACCCTGTGAACCTAAATATTCTTGATGTCAGCCACTTTCCGCCCGATCTCGCTCTCTCTCTCTCTCTCTCTCTCTCTCTCTCTATATATATATATATATATATATATATATATATATATATATATATATATATATATATGTATGTATGTATATCTGTGGGATGCTTCCCGAAAGTGCCATAGAATATCTTGATCTTCTAAAGGGCACTTACTTTGCTCACTATACAGGAGAGAATGTATTATCAAGTTGTAACTAATTATCAACTTTATTATATAAAATCAAATTGATTTGTAATTTCCTTCTTATAATCTGTCTAAATTGATTTTTAATTTCCTTCTTATAATCTGTCTAAATTGATTTTTAATTTCCTTCTTATAATCTGTCTAAATTGATTTTTAATTTCCTTCTTATAATCTGTCTAAATTGATTTTTAATTTCCTTCTTATAATCTGTCTAAATTGATTTGTAATTTCCTTCTTATAATCTGTCTAAATTGATTTTTGAAGGCCTAAGGCTTCTAAATCATCCTAAAATCTACGTCCTTTTTTTTTTTAAAAAAAAAAACGATGTCATGACCAGGCAACAGTTCACGTCCTCTTTAGAAAACCGCACAATTGGTCAGATAAAAGAATTGCTCAGATACAAGAATAGTTTTGATCTGTTGCAAAGTTGTAACAACAAATTAGAATAGAGAAGACGATAGCTTAAAGATTTTTAGGATTGAGTTTCCCGCAAAAAAACCAACTGACTACCGATATGGTGTTTTTTGTTGTATTCCAATCACGATAAATAAAGCCATTCTTTACCTGCGAACGACAGTCTTTCTCCTATGTTTTGGAAAGTTCAATTTCTGCGCGCCATATTAGCACTTATTCTTACTACAAAAATTGCTTGCACAGCATTGTTGGACTAGATGTATCTATGTGGCCGTAACAATTTAACAATATCGGATTTGACGCCATGGATGCTCTATTGTGTTGTTATTCTTATTCGTTTTCCGGGCCGCACACAAAACCAAGGACTCTGCACTTCCGCATCGTTTGTGTATTGACTTGAAAACATGGAATCCAGTCGCACAGAAGAGATAAATTATCCGAGTAGAAAAATAAGATGTGCTCTCTTGCTCTATTGCATATTATTCATTCAGAGCAATAGAAATAACGATGCGCGCAAAGGGGATTTCTCAACTCGTCTGCTTCATTGTTTTTAACAGCTAAATTGGCACTTGCATTTTCATATTCTGATTATTCAGTTTTAAGACATCAGTTTGCATGTTTTACATGAAAGGAGACATTACTTGTATAGATATATACGGTACATCTATGATAAAGACCAAGGATATTGATATGGACAGTTGTTGTATCCTTGTAGCCTCCTGACTTGGCAACACTTGGCCATTAGTAACATTGATCAGGTTAACACTTGGCCATTAGTAACATTGATCAGGTCAACACTTGGCCATTAGTAACATTGATCAGGTCAACATTTGGCCATTAGTAACATTGATCAGGTCAACACTTAGCCATTAGTAACATTGATCAGGTCAACACTTAGCCATTAGTAACATTGATCAGGTCAACATTTCTGCTAATTCTGAATATGTATATTGCTCTACTGTAATTAGATAAAAATGTCCATTTGGTAAGGAATCCAGGTCGGTGTGTTATGCTAAACTATCAGTCAAAACAGCAACTTTGATTTTAGGACCAGATAGTTCCGTTGAATCTTTTAGAATGCAACTTTGTGTATACATATAGTACATTAAAAGTAAATTAGCTCCCCCCCCCAAAAAAAAAACAAAAAATAGGGTACCATATTTGTTTATTTACTGTCCATTACTTTCCAAATGTTGTGGTCTTTTTCCGAAAATTGAAGCCTGTAAATGTTTCGTTTGAGATTTAAAGCTCTCAAGCAGCTACATAGAGCCACAGTGATTAGCGTGTCAGACTCGTGACCAGAAGGGTGTAGGTTCTATTCTTGCCATCATATCAGCCTAGCTCGGCTGCCGTGTTGTGTCCCTGGTCAGTGTACATTACTTTACTTGCCTCATCATGCTACAACCTTCATGTTTCGCTGTGCCAAAAAACCCCGAAAAAACAAAACCCGAGTTGCAATTTGAGATAAAGCCAAAATGATTCACAGCTGATCAAATTCGAGGATTTTTCAGTAATTGCTGAAGTATCTATTGCCACTTGAATCGTGAGAATGTGTGTTTATATCCACAAAAGCATTCTCATTCTCCAGGGGGATATCCTAACTGCACACAGTTACAAATAAATAGTGAGTTCCTAACGTTACTTAGATATGTCGATAGCAGATCAAAGCTAGCATTGTTCCAACAGTCAGCTGAAAGACCAATTTTAGATCCTCCCATTTTTGCTGCTACAGAGAGAGAGAGAGAGAGAGAGAGACAGAGAGACAGAGACAGAGAGAGAGAGAGAGAGAGAGACAGAGAGAGAGAGACGGGGGTGGGGGGGATATCCAAGTCTGCAACTGTTTATTTGTTCACTTATTTGTTTCTTTGAACAATATGTAACAAAACAACATTTCGCCCCACAATTGTTGAACATGTTTGGAAAGGAGACGGGGTGTTTCAACTGCACTAAGAGTCGTGGGCCCTGCACTAAGAGTCGTGGGCCAGGTGTTCTACTTAAAATTATATTCATTCTCCCAGAGGTAAAAAAAATTAACAAAAATAATATGTCGCTGGGAACAGGGTTTCACGGGGGAGGGGGAGGGGAAAAAAGAATGATTACAAAAAAGAAAAATTGGAAGAATTTATGTGTATGTACATGCCGTAATTAATGCCCGAAATATTTTTACAAAATGGCGGAGAAAAACTTGTTGGTCTAGTATGTATCATACTTCAGGTCAATAAACTTGGTAGTTACTATTCATCAAATAAGATTTAGATTTAACCTCCTTTATCGATAGATGTAGCTTTGTTGTAGCCTTGGAAACAGTGCAAGAAACAAAATACTGGCACACTTTGGCACACACATTATATAATGTGGATTAAGTCACTTTGTGCTAATTGGAAAATATTGTTGTAGTTTATATCTTACGAAAAAAAACATTTATCATATAGATTTCTCTTGGAATCGATAATTACACCTATTGAATCTTGGCTTTGCGAGTTTAGTCTGCAAAATTTCCTCTGCATAAAGCTGTAAACGAGCCTGTAGATTATAAGTTTGGGCGTCAAACACCTGTGCCATGGATGTCAGCGCCACCCTGTGCATGTTTGGTTTTTCGCTAAATGATTTGTAGTTTGAGCTTAAATTGTAATACTTGTACCAGTCAGACTTTTAAAAACGTTTCCTTTCCTTTCACTTTGTGTCATTTTACGTTCTTTCTTTTTATATCACTTCAACCGTAACAAAGTTGTTTGATATTGGATTTTTTTACATTATTTTATTTTATTTTTTCAAATGATTTCTTTTTATGGCATATCATTTTATTATACTTATAATCATGTTTAAGTTGTACAGCTTTGATTATCATCCTGTTATTTCATTTTGAATATGAGTTGACCATTCAGACTGGTTTGTGTAAATCATTCCATTTTCTTGTACTTATTTTCTTTCATATTAAATAAAGTGTAATGTTGCAACATATTTAATTATGATAGTATTTAATTTTGAGTTAGAATTCTTCATTCCGTTTTGTTTCTTCAAATCATGTCATTTAATACAACGTCATTCGAATCTAAATTCATCGTTCAATTTGTTGGTTTTAATCATTTCATTTCCTATTACGTCATTTGATTTATGTAATTCGGCTGTGACGGCTGCCCATACCTTCCTCGTCTGAGATGGAGACAAAACTTTCTGGAGTAATTGAGATTAAGAACCATTCCAAAATAAAATTATATATGGAGTTGCAATCATGTCACTTATACAGTCTTAAAATAAAAGCTTATCAAATGCTAAATGTTTTAAAATGAAATCCAAAGCATGCTCTACTTTGCTTGAATTGTATCAATATGTTTGCACCAGCGACGGCGATGCAGTCTATACCCCTTCTAGGTTTGTGTACAAGTACACGGCGTTTGAAAAACGATTATTATTATATCTCAGTTTTAAAAACATATCTATCACTGGTTGAAATTCAAACACGTGACGTTCAACATATGTTATATGACCCTTAAGGTCACGTCATACTACTCTGACATGCCCATAATTTTTGCGTCACATTACCATCATATTACCATGTGCTTCCATGGATGTTCAGATTGATCTAGGTGTTTCCTTTAAAATAAGAATAACTGCTCGTCATTACCCTTACGAGCCCATAACAGTTACTGTCAGGTTACTGTCATATTACCGTACTATTCAGACTACAAATTAGTATTCGTTGACATCTGACTAAATACTATTGCAATTGTTCTAAAATGTGTTTCGCTACTGAAATTCAGTATTCATTTGCAGTGGTGGACTGTTCGTCATATAACCTCAAAAACAAGCACAATAACTGTATAATTTCAACCGTGAGAGGAATAAAAGGCTAAAACACACGTATTACGCCAATTGAAGAGGTAATTTCTGATCAATTTAAGAAAGAGCACTTACTAGTAATAGGGCCACTTTTCATTAAAAAAATTCTTTCATTTTTCTATTTCATTTAGGTATTCTTTTTGTTCTGATAGAGCTGATGCTAATTAAAATGTTTCTTTACAAGCAACGCGCATTCCATCTCCAGAAAATTAGGATACTATATACTTTAATATATAGTCTGTATATCAATCCAAAGTAAACAATCAACATCGCTATAAGTTGGCAACCTGTTTTTCGGTTGTGAAGCAGTAAAGCATAGAAAGAAACGTACATAAACAAGACAATTATCTCGTAAGAGGAGGGTAAATTAGAGATACAAAACCCTGTGATAGATTTTCGATTCTTTACTTCACTTGCACTTGCGCGGATAATGCGTTCAAATTGCATGCCTTCAAATAGTTTTGTTTCTGAATGAATGTGGATTTTACTAGGAAAAAGAAATAGATGTGAAATAAATCAATACAGAGGTTAATGTTATGAATACGTTCTTAACCGCATTGAAGATGAAAATATTTGAATAAATATGTATGGACATCTTAGATTCTGTTTTGTCATACCCATTACAAATACAGTTCCCAAATTTTATATTCCTTTGAGTTCATTATTATTTGCACACGAATTTGAGTGCATGTTTCAAAGCGATGAAACAGTTTTACTCATTTTGGTTCTGTTTTCATATGTAAATAGACGGCCGTATATTGAAGAAACTACTTTTCCAGGGACCAAAAAGCAGCGTACTTATAATAAATGTCACTTTCTGGTTGAAAGTAAAAATAAGACAGTCTAATGGGAACACTTCTGAGCCTTTCTGCCCCAAATGATCTGTTGTTCATATCTTGTCTGAAAAATAAATTTTGCATGTTCCAATTTTAATACAGATTTGTGCTTAAGTGTTTCCCACTGTATTTCAAGTTATAATTGAATCAAGTGTCGTCTATTATATCATTAAGTGAAGATGTATACACTGAAACATTCAGCCATGAGGGATGAAGCGAGGAGATTAGTCTTCAAAGCAGTCATAAATTAATTTATCAAAATCATCATCTTTACAATATTAAACAGAGATAAGAATTTCACGACTTAGAGAACTAAATGTCAAACCAACAATATGCTATCTGTTACAGGAATATTTGGAACTTATAAGAGTTATTTTAAACACGAGCACCTGCAATGAATTTGACGCGCGTGCCCATTATATACATTACTTTCTTCAAACGGTCTCAATTACCATTAGCATGTGTCTTCCAGGCTTTGCCTAGAACATCGCCCCCTGTATAATAAATCATTCGGACATTTTAATGTTCTTGTGTAGTCATTTTTATATTTCATTTTTATGTTGATTAAATCTCTATTTTCTAAATAACTAAACATGCTATCGTAAATTGAGTGCAGTTATATCTCCTCCACTTACGAAAACCTCTTCAGTTCAAGGGAGTGTTCAGTTCAACCGGAACTAAAATTAATAAAATGAATTACTGTAATATGATGAGATCATAGAATCAAAGTTTTAAAATATTTGGCACCCTACCCATGATGTAAAGTTTGACATATAAAGCACAAGATACAATTACTTTGTATGTAAACAAGGTTCCTAATTAGACGAAAAAACAATCGTAGTTCAAGAACTTCTTTTAGACGTCTTAAATCGAATCGTCAGTAACACTTCTGGTTTTCACAGTACATGCCAAAAGAAAACAAAATTAAAGTAAAACAGGATGTATCTGCAAATCTAACTTGAGGAGAGGCTGACAGCAATTAAATGAACTAAGACTGAAAATCTCTCTTGGTCTATCTCATCATTTTCCTATAAGAAAAATGCAATACACGTATGATGTCATCTCATAAAAGCAGAAAATAATAAGCTATCATAACTACCATGTGACTTTTAATTATTAGGAATACGTGAATCAGTAGATGAATGTTGTTCTTGTTCTTTTTGTTTTTGGTGATATGGCAGCTATCCAGTCTCAAGCATAAAAGAATGTAGATCTCTCTCTCTCTCTCTCTCTCTCTCTCTCTCTCTCTCTCTCTCTCTCTCTCTCTCTCTCTCTCTCTCTCTCTCTCTCTCTCTCTCTCTCTCTCTCTCTCTCTCCGTCATTTGCTGTATGACAAAACACTCTTGAAGATGATGTTGATAGTCCAACTTCAGATTTTACTTCCGGCTTTTACTTGTGTTAGGATGGCCATCTTTGAAGACGTGGGTCAAGCTGATCTGGGTGCTGTTCATATTCGCCTAGTGGAGGAGAAAGCCAGGAGACTTGTTTTACAGAATGACGTTGAGGTACTGATGCTGCAAGTCGAAGACCTGAAAAGGAAATGCGATCAAAAGGACAACTGTTGTATTGACTCAGTTTCTATCTTTTTTAACTTGGTCTATCACTCTCTTTCAGTCTTCTTACTCTATCTTTGTCTTAATAAGGAACTAATAATTTTCTTACATTAAAATATTTATCATACTGTGAATGCCTCAGTAAATTACTCTTTTTCATATCACTTTAGTCACAGCTGCATTAGAGTCAAGCGCAATTTACTATCCAACATCGCTTTCTGAAACATGGGAGTCTGTTTCCAACGCCAAAGGATACCAAGACAATTGATATATTAAGGCATTTAATGCAGATATACTGAGGAACTGTGCATGATAATGCGTATTATATAGTCCAGGGCGCTTGTTCTATACAGTAAAACACGGTAAGCACAAATACAGATGCTTCAAATTTACGGTTATTGTAAAGTTTGAATGACCGAAAGTATAATCTGTTTTCATTGGTGAATATTTTGTAATGTGATGATACAAGAACCGATAACAACTTGTTTAAAACAAACAAACAAAAATAAAAGCTACAACAACAAATAACAGATGGTGGTGTTAAATATTGAATCCTTTAACGGACAATGGCAAAATCACTCTAAAAAATGTGATGAAGCGTAGGAAGCATGAAGCAAAGAAACTCTCCAACATTAATCTCGTAGATGGCGTCTGTGTTCTAAGAAACTTTTGGTTCCTTGTTTCAGATGTTTGATTCATAACCAAAGCGTATGAAATGAAGAACCAGTCTAGAATTATCATAGTACTCTCGGGGCAGACGGGAGTTGTGGGTGAGTTTTATTGATATTATGTGGTGACGCACGTGAAAGTTACACAAGGATGTGATTTTAAAGTCTCAAATAAACCCGAAACATTGATAATTGCTACTGCATTAGCTTACTCGACGTTACTATGCAGTAACCCCAGCATGTTGTGAAGAGATAATACCATTAATATGCATCATACTATCGGTGCATCTCTTTTCTATGTAACAACATGTTTTAGATAAATTATCAAATAAACAGTTTGAATGCATCGCAAGTCTTTTTAAATTGTAAGGTTTTGTATTTCTTTGTTGTTGATTGTTGATCTTAAAAATTTGACCCTTCTCAAAAGGATGGGTCTACGCTTGAGCATAGTACATACTGGTATCACGATGAATTTATGACTGATCAAGAATTTTTGTGCTCTCAAATATAAAATCTATTCTCACGGTAAGTACTCGGCTGACCAAGAGCGCCCTCACATTTGGCTATAAGTGGTGATATTCGGTATTTTTCATTGATTGCCACAATTATTTTGAAAGAATAAGTGATGGCTGTAAACCTCTCCGTATGTACATGTTAATCTAACGTCGCGACACTCCTACAAGACCATTTAATATAAAAAAGTTTAACTTTAGGGTATATGACTTTGGTGGTTTTTCATACGTGTACAATAGTTTTCGAATATTACACTAACTCTCGGAAGCAGGGCTATAGGGCGGGATTGGGGTGAAGATTGGGGACAATGAGTCAATTACGAAGAATGTCAAGAATAAAGCGGGAACCATGTTTTTTCGCGACATTTTTCAAATTTGATTTATGATCTAATTGCATATAGATTGATTTATTTTAGACAAACAAAAATCCTACTGCATAATCTGTCAATCTCACATCTTTGATATGGCGTTGTAGGAATGTTCAATCCAATTTCCGTATCTCATTAAAAATTATTGTTTCGTACACTCCGCCTGGAACTATTTACAGAGTACACAAACTCGATTTTATATTGTTCATACTTAAGCAAATAAATTATTCTAAGGCGTTGTAGCACTCTGTTGTGTATTTGTATGAATTTCTATTATATAATAGATTCTGAAATCAATAAAAAGTTTTAAACAAAGAGTTTTAATAAATAAAAATCCGCATACCTCCTTTAATCCGAGTCGGGGAAAGAACTAGTTTGATATGGCGTAGAATCACATCTAGGCTCGACGATCTGGACGTAGTTCCGCAGGCTCAATGCTGTATTCTCTGGCAGCATACTTTCGGGATAACTTTCGTCAGCATACTATTGATCTAAATTAAAAACATCTTCAACTTCACAAATGATGCCTTCTCCACATGTTTTCATATATTGTCATCCCTGCGGTTTTTTGGATGAAAGGCAGTATTTATGTACTCCCGCCCATCGGTCTGTACGTACGTTGGTAATGTCGCTCATCTGCTCCTTCACGGCTCAAGCTGTTTCAGTTTTGATACAACCCCTGGATTTGGCCCGATGCCGTTGGGAGTTGTTTTGCATGCATTAAAAATAATTCCCAAATTATGAGACCAACATATCTGAGAATTGGGGGCATCAGTTTGTGGACCCTGGGTCATAACTATTGAGATCACCACTCTATAATCATATATACACTATCTGAGCATGCAAATACAAATTTATACAAGCAATTGACATAAGACCAGGTGTCCATCTCTACCCCCAGGCACTTAACCTCTGGCTCATTACTTGGAAACTAGTCAGATTCCCATTCTATAGCTATATATATAAATTTATTGAGCATGAAAAGACAAATTCAAATATGCAACTAAATTCCCCCCTCCCCCGCGATTATTCTTGCCTCCATGAAACTTTTTAACCTAGAGGGACAAATTTTGGAGGTCGGTGGGACAAAGCGTGGGAGCCCGGGGATATGTGTTTTACAAATACTCTAATTATATTTAAGTACCTCCAGCTTGAAAGGTAATATTTTTTATATTTAGTGTTCAGAAGGAGCAGCTCCTAAGTTATCTCGATATTTCATCGCTTTCCTCAATTTAATTGAGAAAAAAAGAAATATTGATGATCTTATTAAAACAGGCAACAGAAGCATATGGGAACATACTAAATAGACTGATTTTGTTACGGTCTTTATTTCAAGGTTATTGACCGTGATTAAGATATAAAAGTTCTGAAGTAGACATTAGAAAATAAACTTGATTTTAATAAGAATGCACAAATTATTTTGATCTTAAATTGACGGCGCAAATTTTGCCATATTTTTCTATACGTTTATTGTCCAACTTTCCAACTCCATTACCGAGGCAATTATTACATAGATTAGCATTATTCTCGGGTATTAACATATTTGTCATATTTGTTGGTGTTTGTATTATAAAAATATAACTATCGCTTGCATCCATGCAAGTTACTGATGTAGTTTTATTGTACAGAACAGTTGCAAGGTCCCTGTAATCAACGGAAGCAAGATACTCGTTAGTATCAGTATTGCACTACATTCGTTTTTACCAGTGTTAAGATACATTTGCAAACATATAACAAACATGCACTCTACCTATGATTTTCGATAACTAGCGGGTACACGAATTTTTAATTTAAAATATGTTAATCACGTAAGTTGAAAAGGCTAGGGAGCTAGTCATATTACTAGCTATGAAAACACTTTTTTGTATTAAGTTTCAGTCATTCAGAACAATCCTTAAATTCACTGGAATTTCATAGCCAGGGAACAAGGACTGCACTCAGTTTTCATTACCTCTGACTTAGGTAAATATTTTACAGCTCTATGTAACAAAAAATATGTACATTTAACTACTATGAACAGGTTAAGACAGACATGTGCAACCTACGGCCCGGCCCGCGACATTGGTTTTATACGCTTATTTACATCAAAGGACGTGTCTTTAAAAGTTGCACGCGCCTGGGTTAAGGCAACTGAACAGAACCACACAATTTCGCAGAAAATCCTGAATGTTAAAACTATATAACTTCACTGATTGCGAGTGTCATTTATTAACATAAGAATCGCAAGGCAAATTATTATCATCCCTCATGTCATAAAGAATTTAACTTAATATTATTTATATCTACTTTATTATCACAATCTACATTTGCTCATAGCTAACCACAGGCAAACGTTTTACCCCAGCTTGAGATATTTACAAAACTAAAAGGAAAGGGATAATATTTTAGCACCAGTGTAAGGTCAATCAATGTTACTTATTCAAAAGCTGCATTTTTTCAATTTTTCAATTTTTTTTATATAGGAAACGCGGAGAAAAATACGTCAAAAATGAAGAAATTCCACATGATTCAAAATGGCGAGTAAAATCCGCAATCCGCTAGCTCGTTGAAAAATCCACAATTTGCAGTGAAAAAAAAATCTGCAGGTGTAGTTAACCTGAATGAATAAATCAGAAGTTAACACCCAATAAAGAAAACTATTTCGCAATAGTTTTGGTGTCAGACCCATAAGCCCATGTGAAGAAAACTTGCAGGTGTCTATTATCAGTTCAATATATGTACCAAAAATTAATATAAAAAAGAGTTGATTGTTCGTCTGGCACAGAGATATTGGTCTTTGTGTTAAATTTCAGATGTCTATTTAAGATTAAGATATGTCTGACTTTGAAAAACGGGTTTAAAACTGCTTTAAAACATAATCTTCATTTGTCAGACCTCGTGTATGTACCGTTGTATACATCACCATCATCAGCACGGATAGCAAAGATCAAACCTAATTCTGATATAACTGGGGCCAAGATGACTACAAGTACAGTGTATATGCAAAAGTGAAGCTGCTTTGTTTATTGTCCATCAGAACAACTTGATGAAGGAATACAATTGCAATAAACGAGGCTTTCTGACCATCACATAGATTATGTAGTCACTGGAGAAATGGAATATCTCGAAGAAAAGGCGGTCGGGGATGGGGTGGGATGGGTGTGTGTAAGGATGGGGATAGATGAGACATAAAAGAAGAAAAAAGTAGAACTTAATTACATGTTCCTTGGGTACCCTATAGTTTCTTGATATGATAGTATGGATCAATGAAATTCAGATCTGGAAACTGAATTTGCCAAGTCAAAATGAAATTGGAATCCCTGATATAAATGTATACTCACTGTAATTTTATCTGTGTCATTGAGATTGTAAAGACTTTCAGTAATAAAGACTTTTTATTTCGTTATTTCTGTGCTACTTAATTTCTATCTAACAGCGATATCCACTTAAACTCAGAACTAGAATGATTTGTGAGGCAACCGTTTTTGGTACAGCTCTCGGAAAGACAAGAAAGTCTCTAGTAACTATCCGTTGGTCATATATATCATAAGAGATGTATCTCTGATCTCATATAAATCTCTTTTAACGAGATCATTTTCTATGTTTATCTCGGTTCCATTCATGAAAAACAGGGGACAACACAAATCCCCTTTATTCTAGAATTGTATTTTGTCTGGTTATGCTGAGCATATTGCTTCCTAATTTTCTGGCTACGAGAAATAAAAACAAATGCACGTATCAGTCTGCTACTGTTGCTAAACAACATCATACAGTAATACACGTTTACTGTAAATAATTAAACAAGAAAAGACAAGATTTCAAATCTGAGACTTTAGTAAAGCTCTTTTATAAATATGATTTTATTGCACTTAAGGGGCTGTTTATTTTTAAAGATTTTCTGCCTAGATAACTTATACTAAAATTAGGCCAGCCATGTTCGATGCAGGCAGAATTTGGTAGAATCGGTCCTCGGAGGTCAAGGTCATTTAATTTCGCCCAGGCAGCATCACACATAGACTTGCACCAATTCCCCTTTTTCATGATATTTTCAATCAATTTTTGTTTATCAAGTGCTCGTGTTCCAGTAGTAAAGATATGTCGCTCCTGGACCACTGAACCAATTAAAACCGGTTTAATTCGGGTTAGGTTAGAGTCATTTTGCAATTTAAAATCTGTACTACGCATCTTAAAAAAAATACCCCCAAGTTAATCAATCATTAACATAGTCTTTGAAAAAGCAAAAATACCCGAAGTCATATTTATAAAAAAAATATGGCATACTATTTTTTTTATTGTAAAGCGAAAATATCATCGAATCCCTGGACCTCAATATACTATAGCGGTGTCTTTGACACTGACATTCACAATACGAATTTTAATGATTTTTTTTAGCAATATAAGTAATGGCATAAAGCTACACTGTATGGAATTGAACAGATTTCAGAGAGGTGATAGATAGATGTCATGAGTTTAGTATGAAAGCAGCAATGTAGGTTTCAAGAGATAATGTATATTTGCTTACAAGTTTGGATAGGATAAAAGTGTAATCAAAGTCAATTGTGCTACAAAATATCAAACAAGAGAACACAAATGTTGTTACTCTTTAAAATGTAAGAAAGATATCTTGCAATGTTTTAGTAAAGATGCTGATTTATATATTAAGTTCAGTGATGATAACATCATGACAAGCATCATAAACAATGACATCCAAATGGTTGAAACAGTACGGTATGAGGAAGGAATATATCGCGTATCTGATGTGAGTAAATGCACACATTTGTATTCGGCTAAATTTACAGGATAACTTTAAGATCTCGTAAAGTTGTAAAATTTATTCTACAACGATTCAACAAAAACAGGCATAGAATTTATGGAGAACAAAATAAGATTTAAATCAACAAGTGGTGACTCAGTAGATGAACCACTTGGTTTTGAACCAAACATAGGACTGGCAAAATTTGACATAAATCTAAATCTATTATACGTTTGGAACTAATGAAGAAATGCTGCAAATTGTTGAAAATAAAAGTTCCTGTTGTAGATGGATCTTCAATTGGTTTGTTATTAAGACAAGCTATGAAGTGTAAATTATTTTCTAAATGTTTTTATAGCGTTTTAAATGGCGCACAGAAAGCAATTTAAGACATCTTTACTACCGTCTGGATAATCCAGTTGTGTATACTCAGTGGTTAAGACGTTCGTCTCGTGACCAGAATGATTCGGGCTCTTTGCTCTATTTAACTCAACACGATATAACCTTCCTGTGCTGCAGTCCTGTAAGATATCAACTCAAACTAAACCAGTCGCTTACACAAAATTGATCAATTGTCGGAACAAATTAAACGGGACAAAAAAGACAAAAAGAAACTAAAATATGCTAAATTGAAAGAATGGTGGACCGAACAATCTACCTGCACATTGCACAATCTACCTGCAATTGCACAATCTACCTACACATTGCACAAGCAAGTAAGAAAAATATTTCTACACAAAATAGTTTATCAAAAGTATAGATCAATCTATTCGGTTACTTGACAACAGACGCATTTGGAACGCCCTACATTCAAAATAGTTGAAGCAGTCAGAATTTCAACAGACAAAACAATTTTGGCACATAACCTTATATGGTGGCAGCGGTAACAGTCTAAGCATAATCAAATGAGATCCATCTACAACTAAAAAATTACTTCCATATTGTCATCATTCAACCTGTCTGGTGGAGAAAGAGAGAAATGGAAACCTGTTACTAACAAGTTCATGTGCAGTATTTTATTCCAAAACGTAATATTATATTTGAGAAGGCTAGATTCAACAAAAGAATACAAGACGAGGGAGAAACTGTGTGTGGTTTCGTAACAGGCCACAATGTTCTTGCAGAAACCTGTAACTCTGGTGCCCTCTATGATGAAATAATCCGAGACAGACTTGTAGTTGACTTGAAGGACTCACGGTCATAAAAAGGTATAGTGTTTGTTTTTCTCTCTCCAATACATACTGACTACAGAGTTTATTAACAGTCAACAGTAGACCACTGACACGATGATTCTATCATCCTTCCTCGCCTGAGATCAAGACAACACTTGCTGGAGTAATATAGATTAAGAACCATTCCTAAAATATAAATGAAACTGCAAGCTTATTACCTATTCGTCCCAGATGAGATGGATATAGTCTTAAAATAGACACCAGAAAACAAAAGCTTATCGAATTGTGAAAGATCTAAAATGAAATCCAAAGCATTTTCTACAATTTTGCTTGAATTGTATCCTTGGTGCATGCACCAGCGACGACGATGCAATAGGTATCCCCACTATGTTTGAGTACAAGTCCTTGGAGTTTCAAACACTTTTTATTATACCTCAGTCCAAAATCCTATCTATCACTGGTTGAAATTCAAATACATGACAATCAGCATTTGTTATATTTCACGGAAATAAGTATCCTCAGATGTCTGTATATGACTCTCTGACATGTCCATAATGTTTGCGTCACGTTACCATCATATTCCCATGTGCCTCTGCGGATGTTGGGACTGCTCTAGATGGTTTCTTTAAAATAAGAATACCTTCACGTTTCCATAGCATTTAATGTCAAGTTACTGTCTTATTATCGTACTCTTCGGACTACTCCTTTTTATTCCTTAACTTCAGACTAAATGCGCCAGAAATTGTTCAAAAAGGCGTTTCACCACTGAGATTCAGTATACGTGTGCTATGGGTGGAAAATTCGTCATATAACGTCAAAACAATGGCAATAACTGTATAATATCAAAGACGAGAGGAATACAAGGATAAAACACGCGTGTTGCGTCTAATGAAAAGGTAATTTCTGATCAATTCAATTAAGCGCACTTACTAGTAATACAGCCTGTTTTAATTTTTTTTTAAAGTCTTTTTTTTTTATTTTTTATTTTGTTAATTTGTCTATTTGGGTATTCTTTGTGTTCTTATCGACAGTTGGTGCTAATTAAAGTGTTTCTTTACAAGCAATTGCAGACTAATACATGCATTCCATAAACCTTCTTGTCCATAATATTAGGATACAATTTACTTAATGATATAGTCTTTATACCAATCCAAAGTAAACAAGCAACACCGCTACACATTGGTAACATGTTCTTCTGTTGTTAAGTAGTAAAGCATAGAAAAAACAGATACATAAACAAGAAACTTCTCGCATTATTGCAGGGAAAATAAGAGATACACGGACCTGTGATAACTTTTCGGCTCCTTACTTCACTTGCACTTGCGCGGATAATGCGTTCAAATTGTGTGCCTTCAAATAGAACTGTGTGTGAATGGACTCTAATTTTGCTAAACAAATAAAATGGATGTGAAATGAATAAATACAAAGGTTAATTTCATGAATATATTCTTAACAGCATTGAAGATGAAAATATTTGAATAAATATGCAGGGGCATCTGAAATTATGGTTTGTCATACCCATTACAGGTACAGTCCCCAAATGTGATATTCCTTTGACACTTTTATTTGCATATGAATTTGAGTGCAAGTTTCAAACAGATGAAACAGTTTTACTCTTTTGTTTCTTTTTCATCGTCTATTTCATTGGTAATTAGACTGCCGTATATCGAAGAAACTACCTTTCCAGAGACAAAAAGAGGCGTATTTTTAATCAGCGTTACTTTCTGGTGGAAAGGCAATAAAAGAGACCAATGGGAACACCCCTGAGCCATTCTGTCAAAAAATGATCTCTTTCTGACACCTTGTCTGAAAAAATAAATCGAGCCTGTTCCAATTTTTACACAGAATGGTGTGTACGTTTTTCCGACTTTGTTTCCAGTTATAATTGAATTATGTCTTGTCTATTCTATCAGAAGGTGAAGACTTATTAGTCAGGAAGCATGTGAAGTCCCGTGAGAATTTTGTGACAATAGCAAGCCACTAGTCTAGATGTCTTAAGGGGACCAGAAATAGCAATAAATAAAAAAAACTTGTTTGCAGTCTGGGAATTTGCTCTGGTGTCGGCTGTGAATTATTGAAAAATAAATCCAAAATATCTGTCTGAAGCCATTTCGGTCAATGAGATAAACACAGTTGTAAGTGCATAAAGTCGATCCTTTATAACTTAAATATGTCAATATGTACGCAAAATGATAAAACAGCAATCAGAGTGACCACAGGCATCGGCTATGCCTTCGTAACATGAGTTTATGAAAAACAAAATGTGTAACTTTCGTGTAAAATAATGATCGAGTTATTACGCCTTATCAAATATGTTAACCTGAGCCAAGGAAATGGAACAGTCTGACAAGAATTTATTCTAAGGACTGCTATCAATCATCATATAAACTTCGTGTATTGATTGCTTTCAATTCTGACATTTTTAGACCGATCTACACCTAAATCTTTTTTGATAGATGTTACAGTGTTATAGGGAAAAATTTACTGCGGGTTTAATAATTAAGAATCTAATGCTACAATTCAAGCAATGTCCACATTTGCAAGTACACCAGATAGTTTATAGGAACATGTCATAATTTTTGTCCTCCGCCTCCTCTTCCTCATGCACTGGGTTTGTTGTTCCATGTTGTCACGCGCCTCCCCAATCTAGGAACAGCCACAGATGTCAGTGCAGCTGAACCTTGCTTTTCGACAGGTGCACTTTGCTGTTTGGCATCTCGTCTTGGTGCAGTCACACTTCACCAAGTAGAGCACAGACTTTGGTGCTGGAGGTTGCATGTCCATGACTGGAATCCCAATCTTCCACTACTAATTTCCAGCCATATTCTTGTGGTGACGGGATCTCAGGGTTTGCTGTGCTGTCATTGTTCCAGATAATGGCCTGGTAGTGAGCCCGTAGAATTGCTTGATGTAGTGCCTCTGACCAGTTCCGGTTACAAAGGTGGTATCCTTGCATAATTCTGGATATCATCGGATAGACTGCACAAAGACATCGGTATCTGGTGAGTGAATGCTGATGCTGGAAGCCTCACAGGCTGTTGCATTACTGGCATGCAGCAACAGCTTTGTATCGGCTTCTTCTTGATCACTTTGAAGGTGGCTCATATCCCTGTGAGTTGCTCTGCACTGAGACCCCCATGCCACTATCATGTGCTTCTCATTTGCGTGTGCCTTCTCCAGTATCTTCTCAGCCATGTAGCATGTGAGTTCCATCTTCGTCTCCACATCTGACAGGAGTCGCTTCATGGGTACCTTGCTATATTCGTTAAATGATAGGATATTACTGGCTGGCTTCCCTGCCTCCTGTCACAGGTGGCAGTCTTCAATGACATAGGCACATCATAGCCTTCAAATATTAAGCGCACTTCATTCTCATTGCTGTATCTATCCAGAATACGGTTGGTGAAGTTATCAGCCAGTTGGCTGCAGTTCTTTATGCAGTCTGACTTATCCAATGACTGGACTTCAGCCATTGCATCCATAAGTGCCACCCTCATTTCAGCAGGCGTGCCACCACCGGAATCTGCCATGTCTTCTGTGTCATTGTTGCTTCTGCCTTGGCCTTCTGCGTGCTCATTTGCATTAGGCACTATGTATTTCCCTTTGTCCAGCTTCACAATGATGGCCATCAGATCACTCTTAATTTGGCAGTGCAGCATTGCTCCATCAGCTGCAAGCATCGACCTGGGCACAAATGAGAGCTTGTGCCTCTCTACAGCTTCCTCTATGTTGATTTCTGGCCTTCTATCAGCTCAACCATCTTGTCTCCGGAATTCACTCGCATTTGCTTCCCATTGGTTTACCAGGTCTGTAGTTGACGTTTCTTCATTGGGGCCCGCGGGTCTGTCGTCCCTGACTTGATGCGGTTCGAGACAAATTCGTCAAGCAGCTTACTGTCAATAGGGTTTTGTCCACAGAGATCATTCTTGATCTTCTCAGGCATGATTGCCTTTGTCATCAAACCGAATATCTCACCGCAGTCCTCGATGAATGGATTTGTAAAGTTAATCAGAGTGTCAGTGACGGCTTCAATGATCTTCTCTTGCCTCGTGAGCACTGAAGTTGAGAGTGCATGGTGATGTATTTGCGTAGCCGACAATATGCCAGCCATCTCTTGAGCTTCTCCAGCAAGGCTCGCTAGTTCTGACGACATAAGGAAGAACTCGGTGCGAGCATTTGCATTCAGGGTGATACCTACGAATCCACCAGTTTCTTTCATTGAGCGGCTGATATGCTCCAAGTCATGATCAGCTCCAATGGCACATGCGCATTTTTGTTCACAAACCAGTTGCCATGCAGAAACTCGTGGTGGAGGCCAGTGTTCGACTCCTTCAGTGATTCCTTGTATGCTATGTACCGGAGGATCATCCGTGCACAGACGAGCTTGTCATGAGCAATCACCCGTTCTGACAGATCTGATGAACAGTATATTCTCTATAACCATCTGCATATACTGACGCTTCCCGACTGGCAGTGGCTGGTTCTCGATGTCAGCTCCAATGCAGCATATCTCTGTCATCACTATGTGAAGCTCACCAGGGCGGAGTATCATGTGACCCATGTCTTTCCGAGCCATCTGGAGCTGCTTTCCAGGCCTATGGAGCCCCGTGTCAAGACAGATGACTCTCTTACGATCCGGGCCCACTACTTTTGTGATAATGTCTTGGGCCTGCATGAGCATCGTCAGTAGTGTCTGCCACTCTTGTTCGGGTGCCGCAATGAGTGGTGGTTTGCCTACTCGTGTGGTAGGTAGCTCATCGCTTATCAATAAGTGGTATGCAGACCATGTTGAGATGTTTCCATCAGTAGTAGCAGCCTCTGATCTAACCAGGGTTTGTCCCATAAGCCAGGCAACATCTGGGAGGCAGGCATCTGATGGTGGTTGTACGTCTTCGTTCAGACAGAATGAGGCATAGACAGGACTAGTGGCTTGGCTGTTGGCTTGGAGCTTTACAAGAGTGCAGTAACTGTGCTCGGCAGTTCCTTCATCGAGCGCCTCAGAGCTGGGCCAGTGATCTCCAGCTTTGATACTTCATCTTCAGGTCGACATCTCTGGTAGATAGCCATGGCAGTAGCATGCAAGTACGTTTCTCATCAGGTGTGTCTTCTGCACAGTCAACATTTTCAACAGCAAGTAAATGCCATCATTTACCAGCATTCTCTGGAGCACGGTTGCGGCTATCTGCCCTTCCACTCGCAGGTCTGTTGTGTTCAACTGACATCCCAAACCTATGCAAGATGTCGATGATTTTCTTGCTTTGAATAGTTACTCCAACTGCTAGCTGTTATGGCATTTTGACCTCATGGTTGTGCTTTCTTGTTTCCAACCTGCTGCCGGGACGGAAACATCGTCACTCTATTTTGTGCTAGGTTCATGGCATATTTGTTCACTTGTGAATACTTCTTGTCAGCTAATAGCGCTGTGTTTGGTCCCTGAATGACCCACCGATAGAAGCTGTACAGTTCTTTTGGTAAATCTTCCTCTGTAGCATCTATAGGTGAACCATAAAATGCCTATTTGTTAGCTTTACTGGTTGCTTTTCAGCACCGCTTGTGGCATTTGATGTCAATTGCATGTGTATCTTCTGGGTTGATAGATGTGCAGAGCTTGGCATGGAGCTTCTCGTTTCCACTTTTCTTGATGGCAACTTTGAGAGAATGACCCGCATTTTCTGTAGCAATCATGTATAAGGGATTCTTGTATGTTGCTCCCTTTACACAGAAGAACCGGATGAGTGATTGGTAGATAATTTTCGTCACGTACCCATTGGAATCCAT